>CAWUFW010000483.1:1200000-2400000 GCA_963921515.1 Calotriton arnoldi | reverse complement strand
GAGTCCTCATCCCTCCCTGTGGCAGTTGCAGATGTTGGGGCAACCGATGTTGTGGGCACACAGGGAGGTGTGGTCATGTTGTCAGCAATCTGGAAGAGGCATGTGAGTATGTCCCTGTGTACCGCAGTGAGGTCATCCATTTTATCCATTTTGGACTCCATCCTGGACATGTGGGTCTCCACCCTGGACATGTGAGTCTCCACCCTGAACATATGGGAGTGCATCCTGGACATGTGGGAGTCCATTTTGGAATAATGGGCAGCCTGCTCATGTTGTATGTCCTTGAGGATCCCAACTACCTGGCCAAAGTTTCCGGTGCATTCTCGATATGCATTTATGATGCGTCCTAACTGTGGGTCATCTTGTGCAGCACCACCATCATCATGACGTGACCTCACTCCGCGCACCCTCACGGCACCCCTACCCACATGAGCAGGACCTGCCGTTGCAGACACAGACAACACTGAGCCTCCCTCACTGTTGACAGTGGTGTTGGTGTCTGCCAACTCCAGAGTGCCCTGTGTAGCTGTGCCGTCGGTGTTTTCTTGCCTTGGTCTTTCCGTTTTGGTAGAGGTCATCTGAATGTTGGCAGATGTAGCAGGAGTGGTGGCAGGGTGTGCTGGAGTTACAGCTGCTGGTGCTGCATGCTGATCCACACCGGAGGGGCCAGGTCGTTCATCATCGTCCGAAGAGGACTGAGAAACATCCATGCCGGAGAGCTCAGAGTCAACCAGAGTCTGAGACTGGGATTCTTGTTCTGTTTCTGCAGTGTCCCCAGCAGGCCCTGTGGGTAGGAGAAACACACAATGTATGTTGTGGTTTTGCACACATCAACGGATCACACACATTACAGTTGCTATTCTACTTCATGATGAGTGTATGTACATTGCATTGTCCTCAATTGTCACAGACAGGGGCCTATATTAGTTAAGAACATTGTAATTTGAACTAGATGCGTTTTGCTGAGCAGGTAGAGCTTTGTGCATGAACAGCTCATGTATTGATTCTTTGACTGTACATAGCCATTGACACTGAAGTGCCACCCTGTACCTGACACAGGTGTGTTGCTCTTTACCACATTTGTGCTTTAACAATGACATACGTGCACTTCCTCTTACGATGTGTTGCAAGATTTGTGCATGTGTGCTGGCATTTGTGCATGTCTTTTCGAGTCACATTGGTGTGTCTAACAACATAGTCACAGTCCTGTATGTATGTGAGCATTTGAGGTATACTGTTTTGTTATATGTGTTCCTAGTTCTCATCTCATTGCACACATGTGATTGTGTTACTGTAGCAAATGGTGTTGCTGCTGAGCTTTGTACGTGATGACGTCATTTATATTGTCCTTGTCCTCCATGGACAGATGAGTTAACTAAGGCTGATTTCTTGCTTTTCTATGCTCATAACTGGGAGGTCCAGAGGTTTGTGTGCTTGGGTTATGCTGCTGTAAGTTGTACTCCCCCTCCCACCCAGTCCAGGTTACTCCTTATGTTGAAAGTGTCAATGACAGTGAGGGGAGTGTAGTACCAAGGATGCTGGCAACGCTGCATGATGTAGGAGTTGAATGCAGCTCACAGCAGCGCTTTATGTGAATGACACCATGCAACAGTGTCAGCTATCTTTCTGTGGCCATTCCATTCACTGTCAGGTATCCCTTTGTCAATGATGTATATGTTGCTTTGTGTGTGTGTATTGATGTGTGCTATGTCTGCATCTCACCACTTGTCTTGTACTCCACACACCTTCACAGCCAGCCCAGGGGGCACCCCTGGGACAATGCACCCCCAGACAGTGAGTGGAAATGTACAGTAAAGATGGCTGAGAGTGGGAACGTGTGTGAGAGGGCCAGTGCCTAGGTGTGACTTGTGGCCAATTCATACATCATTCCCATGTGTCAGCCATCTTGCCATGTCATTTACTTTAACTGTCTTGGACTGACTGGTCCCAAGAGTGGTATTTGTTCTGGCTGAGAAGGTGTGTGTAGAGCAGGCCTTGATAGCAGTTGGAGTCATTGCAGAACCTCCTCCTCCCCCAGAGCCCAGATAATCCCCCATGAACCATGCTCCCATTACAGGGAGTCAAGATTTACGTTCAGGATGTCAGCCAGGGGTGTCCTGGTGTTTGTTTGAGCACTACTCCCAACAGGGCCTTGTGCTCCCTACACCAGTGCACAGTCAGCCATCTTGGCAGTACTTTTCCACTCCCTGTGAGCTGGACATAGTTGAAGGTGGGCGTGATGGGCCATGTGGGAGGAGGACTGTTAGCTGTGACTACAACTCCCATCATGCTTTTGGCTACATCCACCTTCCCAGCAAACCCGACCTTCCTTCCTGTGACTCAGCTTCCCTGTGAGGTAGTGTAACAGTGCTGGCAAGATGGCTGACAGTGTTTGTTGGTGTTTTGAGGCCAAAGCCTTGCTGTATTCGTTAGTAAGTTTGTACATGTTATGACATAGTTACATATTACTCTGAGATTGCAGGTATTGTGTTTGTCTAACTGGCATACACATCACGGGCTAATTAGCTTTCGGGTTGATATGGATTTGCTAACAATGATTGGTTTCACTGTCCCCTTGACAGTGATGTCTGTGTGTGTGTATTGCCTCACAATATTGGCTAGTTTGTTATGTACTCACCAGGCTCTGGTATTCCTGGTAATCCATGGATGCCCTCCGGTGGAAGGATGGCCCGCACCTTCTTCTCCCAGGAAGTGAAGTGCGTAGGTTTTGCAGGAGGGCCACCGCCGGTCCGCTGGCTCATGGCATGGTCTCTGCCAATCAGCTTCTTGACCCTCCTTCGCACATCATAGTACCTGTTCCTGATGTCTTCCATTGTGCGCAGGCAAGGTGCTTGTGCCTTCACCTTGTTGACAATCCTCTCCCACATCTTGTTTTTCTGGGACAGGGGGGTCTGTTGGACCATTGTGCCAAATAACTGTGGCTCTACTCTGAGAATTTCATCTACCATGACTTCCAACTCACTATCTGTGAACTTTGGATTCTTCTTTGGGGGCATGGTGATGGGTGGTGGTGGAGATGGATGTGTGGGTGTGTGTGGAAGTGACGGTGAGTGAGTATAACTTTAGCTGGGAGGTTATGGATGTGATTTCTGAGAGTTGCTAGTGGTGGAAAGGTTGTGTGGTGGGTGAGTTGTGAGTGTATGTCGCAGTGTAGTGGTGTTCTCTGCTGGCAGGTCTGTTGAATTTGCAAAGGATCATGGTAGGGATTTTGGCCCTAGATGTAGGTTGAGTTGTGGGTGTGTCTTAAATGTATAGGTTTTTTTTTGCCTTTGACAATGCTTGTTTGGTCTTTTTCTGTCTTTTTCTGTTTGGTTCAGTTGAGCATGACGGAGACGTCCAGTTGACCGCGACGGATGCTTTTCTCAGCATTTGTGGGGTAGTCCGAGTCTGTCCCACTGACGTTATGCCATGTTGCACCCTTCGCGTATGAGTCGGTCGCGTCGGGCTACTTTAGGGCCGATTCACTGGTTTCCGTCCGTGTCGGTCGTACGTATTGTGCTTCGTGCGAGTCGGTTGTGTTTCACACGCATTGCATCGTTCTTCGCCGGTCGTACAGCGCGTGTACGTGTCGGTCGTAATACATTCCCGGTCCGTGTCGGTCGGAACGGTTTCCGTCCGAGATCGGAATCGACCCCTTAGTGTTGATTTCTGAAGGTGTCTCCATAGACACTGATTGAAATGATGGTAACAACCCTGAATTGATGTGTGTGGGTAGGATTTTAGAATTGCACTTATCATTGCCTGCTCAAAATCTATAATTATTTTCTGTGGGAAATAATTATTTGTTTCTTGTTTAATTTTACTTAGTACTTCCATATATGTGGAGTTTTGTTTATTGGGTAGCAAGGCGCGGATAAAGGGGATGTTAGTGTTCTGATATAGGGCATGGACAGTGTATAATTGATAGAATGGTTTGGGACAGATTTTGAATGTCCCGTCCATCATCCATGTTTCTGATTGTTGTAGCTTTATTAAATTGTTTGCAGTTGCAAACATAATTATTCTTTTATCTTTGCATTTGTTGTCATAAAGAACAAAGGGTTCTTCATTATGAGTTATAGATAGTTCTGGGGGAATTACCACCTCTTCAAATGTTTTTGGAGTAGGTGTGGTAGTTGTTGTGGCTTTCTTTGTGCGAGCTGTGGTTCTTTTTAATGAAGAAATAGAGGGCATTTGCCCAGTAGCATGTTTGGGTACTCTAGGCAGCAGCTCTTTAAGTATTTGAGTGGTAGGTTTTTGTGAGCTAGTGCTAGCTTCTCTAATGTCATCAAGGGTATTCCTAACGTCTATTTCAGTAACATTTGGAGGGTGGTTATGCTCCCTTGTATACAAAACAGTTGTTTCTCTAGTTGTTGCCGGACCATAGCATTTATTTGAATAGTACTTGCTACATTTCCAATTTACTTTTAGTCCACTTTGCTTTTCCTGGGTATACACATACCCCATGTAACATAGCAAAAATTTTCCTTTTGGGATGTGATAAATTGGGCGCCTTCTGTCATTGTGATTTGTTAAATTCTACAAAAAATGTATATAAAAATTATAAAAATTAATATTGTACATGTTTTTGTTTTAATAAATACATATTGTTATTAATATACTTACAATGTAGATTTTCAGCAGATTTTGAATGGAGATGTTCTGTCTTTGTTCGTCGAATTCTATTAAGTTGCTGATGTTTCTGTTGGAAGAGTAAAACATATTTTTACTTATTTTGTTAAATATGTACATGGGGTGGGGTGGGTGTTTGGGATGGAGTTGGGGTTTGGTTGGGTGTTTTACATGTTTTTAAAATGCTTTTTGCTGAATACTTACTTTATTAGTTAGATATTTTAGAAGCTGATCTGTAATTCTCTGGATGCTTTGAGAATTATCTGTAGAGGAGACATACATTAAAAAAAGATATATATTAATTATTTGAGTTTGATAAATAGTTGTTTTTGAAGATTAGCTTTACTGTTATTTTATAAATGGTAATTTACTTACTTTTTGAATTATGCAATAGATTTTTCTTTAATGAAGTCCTTGCTTCTGGTAGAAATCCGGCAGAGTTTCGCCTTCTTTATTGTTTTTGGTTTAAGGTGTAACATAAGAATAAGTTTTCGTTCTTTATATAATGTTTAATTTGGTTAACCTCATTGGTTTATTTTAATATTGTGGGGGATATTCACAAGAACGTGTGATAATTATCGCAAAATTAGCTTAACGCAACTTTGCACATTGCAGTCCATCGCGGGAAAATAACACTGTGTTAACGTTGTATTCTCAACCCGGCGGCACCATGCGATAGTCCCACGATAACGCGCCAAATGACTGCGTTAAAATTAACTCGACGCTGAAAAAATGCGAAACACGAACACGAAAAAAGTTGCGATGCCCCAAATCGCGATAAAAAAATCAGCGATAACCAGCGACAGGCCTGCAATTCCCACGCGTCATGCGGGAAAATGCACTATAAAAGCACCGAAAAACACAAACAAAATTATTCAAACTACGTAGCACCACGGATGCACCCGGACCGAGTGCAGAGGACAATGCGAACCCCACAAGCCCCACAGACGACCAGCACGGAACCTCGGGGTCGGGGAAGGGCAAGGAGAAGAGGAAGAAGAAGACGGGGTTCAGTCCGCAGGAAAACCGGATCATCGTCACGGAGGTGATAGAACACTACCAACAACTGTTCGTCACCTCCACTGTGTCATTGGCAACACAAACGGAAATATGGCAATCGATCGTGAACAACGTGAATGCAGTCGGAGTGTTGAGGAGGTCAATGGAGGAGGTCAAGAGGCGCTGGCATGATGTGAATAGCCAAACCAAGCGGAAACTCGCTGCCAACCAGAAGGCAGCAACGGCGACTGGAGGTGGGAGTCCTGCGCCACAGGAGGAGCTGGATGAGCTGGAGGAAATGGTGGCCACACTCATCAGTGTGGAGACGGTGCAAGGAGTTGGGGGTCCGGACACAGCTTGATATGACCTGACCCAACAGGGTGAGTAACAACCAGGGACTGGGGGGACGGGGGAGATGGGCACAATGGCACACATGCACAATTATGTATAGCACACTGCACACCCACAATGATTGTGGAACATGTCCCTGATACCCTTGGCACACTACAGCACACATAGAAACACCAAGTAGGCCCCCGTCCACTATGTGCACAAAGGGGCCCCCCTCCCTATCACCAATCTCACAACCTACCCATGTACATGTGCTGAATCCAGCAAAGCAGCGGCTCTGTGAGCCACACTGACAATGCAAGTGACACTGCATGACCAATAGCATGGCTGCAGTCAAAATACATGACATGGTGCACGACACGACACTGAGGTGGCCCAGTGTGGATCACATCCTCAAAGGAGCAGGTCACACTCTGACACATCCACGTGCACATACAACCCCTGACGTCAACAACACATCTGCAGACAAACAATGCACAAGAGTGCAAAAACCGTCAAAGAGCACAAATGACCCAAGTCGCCAACATCTCAGCACCTTAAAAGCACACAAGTCAAAGGCACACTGCCTCAAAGGGATAAGGGGCCGCTAAATCAGAGCTGCAGGGGCGACTCTCCCACAATGCAGCACACACACATAGCAATCACAGCACATCAACATTGACGACAATGTGGTTCAAAGTGCAACACTTTCACTACAGAACAGAGGACACAACTGGTGCCGCTTGTGCGTAGAAACTGGCCAATCACATCTGGCATAGCAAGAAACTGTGAGATGATAATGTACGAGTAAAACCTCACATCCGTCATGTAGTCGAAATGTCCACTGTCTCCCATCAAATAGCCAGCTCATCCAAAACAGTCACAATGTACATTGTCATGCAGTCTGTATGTAAACATGTACAATGCGCAACATACATGGAACACACTGTTAACCTGCATCTCCCCTTTACATTGCAGAGGACAATCAACACCTCCTGCAGAGCAGACCAGACATCTCTTCAGTGATGATGAGGAGGACCCCCTGGCCATCTGCTCCGACACCCTCCAACGGCTCGTGGACAGCCTCCGCACCCCACCTCCAGGAGCAGGGCAGCCCAGCTGCATCGAGGTGACCCCACCCCTGCACAGCCCACACAGCAGGAAGCACCCACCACCACGGCTGGCTCCCAGCACCTCACAGAAAGACACCTGGCATTCCAACGCCGTGTGTTAGACTGCCAGAGGGGGCTGGCTGAACAGGTGCGGGTGGGTTTCGACCTCATGGCAGCCAAACTTGATTCCATACATGGGTGTATGAGTCCCATCAGGGACCACTTACAATCCCTAACGGACACCACAGTCCGTTCCATGCTCTACAACAATCCTTGTCTGACCTCGCTGGAGTCATTACTCGGATACAAGAACTGTCTAGTCAGACAGGCTCCAGCGATGACAGCACAGAAGTGGAGAACATGGAGCGGATGCAGACTGGAAGGATGGCTGCCACGGCTGTACACCAGTGAGATGTAGCTGGGATCTTCCATGCCCTGCAGAACCTCTTCTTGCCATTGCTGCCACAGAGCCTGTCCCAGATGACTGCTGCAGGAACTTCGACACTCACATCTCCGCCCCCTGATGTGTCAGTGGCACACAGTGATGCAGCCATATCACCTCCGCCACCTGATGTGTCAGTGGCACACAGTGATGCAGCCATACAACCTACGCCCCCTGATGTGTCAGTGGCACACAGTGATGCAGCCATAACACCACCACACACACCTGATACACCTGACACAGAAGACATATCAGAGGACTAAGATGTGGATGGCAATGACTATGTGTGAGAAAGGAGGTTGTAGCATTCATCCCCGCCATGTGGCCTGTTCCTGCTTGGTTCAGCCCTCTGCATCATGCCCGGGAACAACACCTTCCAATGTCCCCCAAAACACTCTGCGACATTCACCTGGACCCCGACATGGACTGCCATATCTGCTCTGTTTACCAATGACAAAGCAATCAGGCTGCGGACTGAACTCTTCCTCTTCCGATTATATTGTCATTCCCCAAAGGACTCTGGTTGGCCCTCCACTGGGCAACCATGTAATGTGGGGTTTGCATGGCCATTTACTGCTCCAGCTCCGACATTCCACAGAATGTGAATAAAACATTCCAAATCACACAGATGTGTCATGTCTATGTTCAATCAAGTATAAAAGTATGGATGAATGTAGGGACATTGATTGCACAAAAAGGTACACCCTGGGAAATGACATCAATGCGCATGTTTGAGCCTGACCCACATGGCCAATTAGATGACTGTGAAGGTGTGAACTAGCTGTGGCCTCATTGCTCATGAACAACAATCTCTCAACCCCCCAACGTAGCCCCACATCCATGTATTAAGTGGGGCTGTGTGTAAAAATGTCTAATTCGGTAGCAGGCCTAAAGTAGTGTCCCCCATCACATGTGACAACAGGACATCTCTTTGCATACCTACTCACACTCAACTGTGTGGACACAGCCTGTTTTGATGGATCACATTGATCCACATCCATGTATTAAGTGGGGCTGTGTGTAAAAATGTCTAATTCGGTAGCAGGCCTAAAGTAGTGTCCCCCATCACATGTGACAACAGGACATCTCTTTGCATACCTACTCACACTCAACTGTGTGGACACAGCCTGTTTTGATGGATCACATTGATCCACATGGCAAGAAGTTGGACACCATACTCACATTGCTGAAGACACGTAAGAGCACAGGTCTACCAGCAACTATCCCAACCACAATGTCTGGCTCACAGAGGTGGAGCTGGCAATAGGGACTCACCCCTAAGTGAAATGCGCCAGTCAGACCCTCCCTGTGTACGGACAATGCTCATTGAGGCACACGATTTGTCATTCTAATCAACACTCATCACAGTTGAACACTAGTGAAGTGGTGTAGACTTTATTAGCATGTGCGTGTCAGTACGGCAAGACAAGGGCCACAACATGCAGACCAATGCTTCAGACACTAACAGGCAGCATGGGAACATGTAGAGGTGCAAGAAATGAGGAGGCAAAAATGAACACCAATCATTACGGATGGCAACAGTCTCAGCCCACCTTCCCTTGCTGGACGAGTCATGTGATGTTTGGCGTATGCTCATTGCCCCGTGTCAGGGGACACGACTCACAGCCCATGGGATCTGCATACTGCTGTACCACCGGACTGCGCAGACTGTCTGCTCTGCTGACAGTGAGCAGGTGAAAGGGTCCAACAAGGTCACATGTAGTGTACTCTCCCTCCAGCAGTATGTCAGATTTAGGAACCTTGCCAAGCGACGCTGTGCAGCTCCGCCCATGGGACTGCCTCACCTTGCACAGGTGTGTGTCAACACGCGTAGGTGCACGCACATGCATTCTGAGTCCAGGCGAATGCAGCCATGTCCACAGTTGTGGTGGGAGATGTGACCATTTCTCCAAGATGCAACAAGGTGTTGGGACCTGTGCTCTGGGTTACAAGCAGTTGTGGCTGCAGGAACGTAGTTACTCGTCCATGAATGCGAGCGCAGCTTCCTGGCCAATCAGTTCCAAGAGTACGTCGTTGTCGGCTTTAACGAGCACGAGGGCGAGCCAATCCATTAACTGGTCCGGACAGATGTGCTCCGTCCACGCCGTTTAACCAATCCGCAACACAGCCCAATAGGGGAGCGCTTCGATGTGGTCACTGCACACGAGGACTTGTGCAATCTCCCATGCCCAACTGCCAGCACATACGCCAAATATCAAGGCATCCCATGAACGGGTATCACGGTTACACTCCTGGTCGTGGGCCAACAGGGGGCGCACACACAAGTAATAATCCAGTTCAGCTACCGTTGTGCTGGATAGGCAGACATCCATGGGCCACTCGAATATGCATGATCGACAGTGGAACCAGGGCTGGACGCAGGTGACGTACGCAAGACGGAAGCTCAGACGGTAACTGATGCGCAAAAGTGGCAGTGCCCCCAACAAATGCAGCATACGTGCACGGTACAGTTCCACGTGACAGGGGTTGTGCATGTGCCTGGGATGTTCTGCCATTGCTTTGGTGGCTCTTGTAGAACTGGCACTCTTCTGACCTGCGGCAGTTATGTGGATGATATGCCACAGCTCGGAGCAATGAGTCGTATGTGTGTGCAACGTTTGGACGTATGGATTGTTGTGTACGTAAGTGTGAAGGGCATTCCATGCAAGAGTACCTCGAGCAAGGACTTCTGTGTGTGTGTGGTGTGGATACGTTGGTCTTTCATTAGCGCTGTGCGTAGTGTGGGAGTTGTCATCATCTGCTATGGTATCTCTCTCAGGGGGTGCCTGCCGCATGCAAGACCAAGGTCGGAGGTGCAGATGTCCTTCCGCCTTATGTATTGAGACAAAGGAGTTTTCATCCCTAATGTTAGTCTGACTACTCCTTGCATTCTGGAAATGTGATGTGGCTTTCGCGCTGCATTTGGGGCTAGGCCTTAGGCTTATGGTGCACCAATAGCAATACACACACAACAGTTGGCATGTATGTGCCAAGAGCCTTCCTTTCACTGTCTCTCTCTCCCTCTCTTTCTCTCTCTTTCTTTCTCTCTCTCTCTCTTTCTCTCTCTTTCTCTCTCTTTCTCTCTCTCCCTCTCTTTCACTCTCTCTCTCTCTCTCTCTCTCTCTCCCTTTCTTTCTCTCTCTCTTTCTCTCTCTCTCTCTCTGTCCTTTGATGAGCGCATGACACACCTTCTTATCTTGAATTTTGTATTGCAGGCTGTGACGTACAGATTGTCCAGGGAAGACCCGCCATGACTCTTCCAAATAGTTGTTTTGAGTTAAATTTGAATAAAATGATTTGTTTGGAAATTCAGAGATGAATGAATGATTCTCCTTTTTCGGACCACACATGAATGTTAATTGTTGTAATTGTGGACATCAGGCGAATTGTTTTGTTCATGATTTCGTAAAGTTGGTGTAAAATATCTTTGACCGGGGGGTGCCCGGGATAGGGCCGGGGGAGGGGTCCTGGGGGTGGTGACAGTGGGTGTTGTGGCCCTCTTGGATGTCCGAGCTGCATGATCAGTAGCTCCATGGCATCTGTTGTTCTTCTGGTGTGGCTGTGGGCTGGGCTCCCATTTCTGGTGCAGGTTATCGTCCGACTTAATACCAGGAAAGAGCAGGTGTTAATTCCCTGCTGATAACGCGCCTTATCGCCGATCTGGCTGGTCGTTGAGAATGTTACGAAGTGGTGTTGTCGCGGCTTTTTGCACGGGAACGCCTACTCTGCATCTCATAAGCGTTAGTTGCCGGTGTCATCCGTGGCGATGTTTTTTGCGGCTGCTATCGCAGGAAAACTGGCGATATCGGCTGTTAGCACCAGCTTGTGAATAGGGCGATAAATCTATCGCCACTTTGCCTGCGATAAAGTGCCGCTAACTCGGCGATAAGTCCTTGAGAATATGCCCCTGTGTGTTTTTCATTGGTTGATATTTATTGTTTTAATTGTTTTGGTAGTTGTTTTACATATATGGAAACGCTAATTAAGAGTCAGTTACTTTTTCTTTTTTTTGTTTCATAGGTTGAATTATTTAATTGTGTATTATATTATATGTGATGTTAGATAATGTGTGTATATAATCTAAATATAACATTGAAATGGGTATTAATAGTGTATTTATGATTTAATGTTTTAAAATATGTTTTACTATTTTCTAAATTTATTATATTTAATGTATTTTATTTGCAGTGTATGTTTATTTATTTAAATATAATTATGGTGTTTAATTTTGTTTGTTTTATCTGTTTTTAAGTTGTCGATATTTGAACCAAAATGATAATATTGTTGTCTATATTATTGTGATCGATATTTTGGACATGTATATTTTTAAAGGATGTTCGATATTTTGAATAACGATATTTATGTGTTCGATAATACTGTAATCGATAATTATGAATGACGATATTTTGTGGTCGATAATAGTGTATTTTTTTTAATTAAGTATAGGGTATCCATTTTAGTGTCGTCCATATTTTTGTGTCGATAAAAATATAGGTCGATATTGTATCTGTCGATATTATGTCAGTGATTCGTGTAATAGGGAGCATGTCATATATCAAAAAGAAGGACAAATATCCGGAAAGTGAACTCAGCTGAAGGGACGACTACAACTGGGGCTTTAGTCATGCATACTGTAGTGAAACCATGCAGTTACAATTTACGAATATACGTATTTGTTCAGGAACGCATCATACTTCAATCATGATCAGGCCCCCCAAGATCCAGTGGAAAGAGTAATAAGTAGGTACGCAGTGGTTGCCATATGTTTTTAAGCCTAGAAGTGGGTCATTTTAAGGCAGCGTAGGTTTCACTCATGGTGTCGCAGTTCACCAGATCTCGAATCCACCCCTTGACCATTGGGATTGATGTGCTACCCCAGTGTAAAGACACCTGACGCTTTGATAACAAAAGCGAAATAGCTACATAACACCAAACACCCACATGAAGTAGCTGAACTCAGCCCAGCTGTGCCCTTAAGGGAAAAGGAACAAGCTCGGTCTCGATCATCTGTGATAAAATGCGGAATACCTCTTCCCAATAAGCAAGTATTGGCGCACAATTCCAGGCCAGGTGTGAGAAGCCTGCATGGTACGCAGTGCATCAAAGGCAGCAGTGTGATTTAGTGGAATCGAATCTAGCTAATAAATGAAGGGCAGTGTAGGCGTGGGTAGGTATTTGAAATGTAGTAGTTTGTGCCAGTGAGTATTAGAGACCAATCTAGTCTGCTCCCAGCAGAAGTACCATGTCTTGTCTGATACTGAGCTACCTAGATTTCTTTCTCATGCTGTGCGCACAACAGGCTTCAGTGAGAAGGCTGCGTGATATAGCTGAGATACCAAGTGGGCACCATCCGGGGTTGTAATAACCAGAGAGAATGGAGGAAAGTCAATAGGTTCCGCCAGGGCGGTCGGGATCGTAGCGCGTAATGTACTGTGCAGTCGATGCAAAATGAATCTGTCCATGTGTGACATGTTGTGCCCTGCCGCCAGTGACGTGACAGAGCATAGTTCAGTATCAGTTAAGACATTGCCTAGATTACGCAATCAACATGTGGATAAGGTTCGTTTGGTGAGTGTTTCTGCGGTCAGCGGCAGCCAGAGATTATCAGCAAGAGGAATGTGAGGAGAGTACACATGGGTAAAACCAAGGTACCGTTGGAGTTTGACCCAAGCTCAACATGTAGTTGAGAGTGTCTGTATTTCTGAAGAATTTCTAGGTAATCCTCATGGCAGGAGTGTCGGAAGTGGGTGTGGGTGGGTCTGCGACCCCATTGGTTCCAGGAACTGTAGGCTTTCATCGTAATGGAACCAGTGGTATGAGAAGTGCAACTACTCCACTAAATAGTAAAGGTAGAAATCGGGGACACTAAACCCACTGCGCTCATATGGCAGGATCAAGGTTTGCCAGCGGATTCTAGGTTATTTGCCGGCCCACACTAAACATGTGAGCATGCCACGCAGAGTGTCGAAGAAAGTTTTACTCAAAACTATAGGGATACTTAAGAATAAGTATAGAAAAACAGGGCAGTACCACCATCTTTATAATTGATATTCTACCCGTGATGGAAAGAGGAAGTTTAATCCATTGATCAATTTTAAATGATAACTTATCGATTGCAGGGCCATAGTTTAAGTGTATAACCTCTGCACTCTGGCGATGAAGATAGATGCTGAGATAATAGGGGGGGTCTGTGAACCATTTCATGGGGAACTCCAGGGGACAGCGTACTGTGGCATCCATCAAGGGGAAGATTTCGGATGTATTCCAGTTGATCACAAGGCCAGAAAGCGCCCCAAAGAGGACAACCTCACGAAGGAGCGGGGAAAGGTTGGACCCTGGATCCCTGACAAATAGCATTACATTGTCCGCGTATAGTGACGCCAAGAGGGGGCCCTAGTGAAAGTGTAGTCCTCGAGCCAAGTGGCGCTCCTGAAAATGCCGTACAAGGGGATCCATGGCAATAATAAATAGAAGAGGGGACAGAGAGCACCCCTGTCTAGTGCCGTGGGATAATACAAATTGGTCAGTTAAAGTACCATTGACTTTTAAGCGTGCTAGTGGAGCCATATACAGGAGGCGTACTAGCTCACGAAAACCCTCAGGCACTCTGAGCTTGCTCAATGTAGCAAGTAGGAAAGGCCATTCCAGCTAATCAAACGCTTTTTCAGCATCAAGTAGAACCGCTGCAGCGGGGAGCTCCGAATTGACCTGATTCAGAATAGCGAATATGGTTCACAGATTAACTGATGTGGAACGGTTCGGGACGAACCCAGATTATAATGGGGAAATTATTGTGTCCACAAGGAAGGAGAGGCGGGTGGCCAGGACTTTCACTAGAATTTTATTTTCATGGTTCAACAACGCTAGCGGTCTGTACAAAGTGCACCAATCTGGGGGTTTGCTGGGCTTCAGTAGTAAGGTGATGACCACCTCACGCATTGTTGGGGGAGGACTCCACACGACAGGGACTCCGCATAGACTTCAAGAAGGTGAGGGATCAGTACCGACTTGTACGCCTTATAAAATACCCCGGTAAAGCCGTTGAGTCCCCGGACACGCATTCCACTCAGGTCATCGATGGCCTGCACAATCTAGTCACAGGAGATATGGGAAGCGAGAAACTGTTGCTTCCCTGTCTCTAGCCAAACCATGGCAACCTCCACTAAGTAGTCCGTGATCTTGTCCTCTGAAGCATCACATCGTGATGTATATAGATGAGTGTAATAGTCAAGAAAAGTGCGATTTATGTCTTCATTTTTTGTGATGGAGAAGCCATCGTCTAGGCGAAGGGACGTGATCAATGCAGCCTGGAATGGAGGGCGCAGTATGCTGGCTAAGGTGCGGTCAGGCCTTTCGGCCTCGCCATATGCCCCAGCTCGTGCATACTTGCGAAGGTATTTAACTTCACGGGCTGCCAGATCTTGGAATTCTTGCTTTAGGGAAGCCTGCCGACACAGCAAAGAAGGATGGTCTCCAGTCAGCATCCTGGTGTCTAGATCCCTCAGCACTCGACCCACAGTCTCCAGTTCACCACATATGGAGTGCAGCACTCCTGAGTGCTTAGGTATACACATCCCTCTGAAGTATGGCTTGAAGGTATCCCAGAGTGTTGAGTATTGCTGCACGATTCCCGTATTTAGATGAAAGTATTCGATTATTGCATCTGGCACCTCGGGACGGAAAACCTTGTTGAGCAGTGCATTCGTGGGGAAGCGCCAGGGTGTGCGAGGCAGCATAGCCTTGGGAAGCAAGAGAGTAAGGAGCACTGGGGAGTGGTATGATAGGGTCCTAGGGAGATGTTAAATGTGGGTAATTGCAAGTATGAGGTCTAGGGTGAGGTACCAGTGATCAATGCAGGACCAGGTACCAAGGGGGGGCGGAGTAAAATATATAACCACTGGCAGTCGAGTGTTTGAAATGACAGTCATCAGCCAGAAGAGAGGACCGTGTGAGCGTAAAGCGTGCCTGTAGGGAATGAGGTTTGGTGACATGACCCGGGCCCATTGAATCCACAGAGGGATCCGGGGAGAGGTTAAAGTCGCCCCCCATGAGAACAGTGTGGGCCTGCAACCAGGCAAGGTGTGTTAAGATGTCGACGAAGAATTCAGGGGTGTCGATGTTGGGGGCATAAATATTGACCAATAAAAGGGGCATAGCAGCGAGCGTGCTGGAGACCAGCAGGAATTGACCCTCAGCATCAGCAATTACTTCACGTGTCGTGAAAGGGATCGCCCTGTGTACTAGGATACATATACCTCTACAGTATGTTCTGTAGTTAGCAAAAAAGTGGTTTGCTCCCCAATTGGACGCATATTGGAAAAGGGAACCAGGAGCGCAATGACTTTCTTGTAAAAAAGCTATCTGTACACCATGCCTAGTCAAATAAGACAGTACTTGGTGTCTCTTCCGCGGGTTGGATAGTCCCCATACATTCCAAGTTATGCATTTCAATACCATTCTCTCATTCTCAACAGTGGGGGCAGACATTCAAAGCGGTGGACGAAAAAATATTATTATTAGCGCATGAGTACCAGGTAATGCAACATCCATTATGGGATTATTCCCTTGAATGAGATGAAAGGTAAAAGTAAAGCAATCTAACATAGTAACACCCAGAACCCCCCACACACATCAGTTAGCTAGCAACCCACTACCGGTGAATCCCATCAACATTTCACCCAACAAAAGATAAGAACAAACTAGAGTAGTCATCCTTTGGGAAGGCAACACTCTAGGGACAGTGCCTACTGTCCATATTCAAGCTAGTGTGGGAGATAGTCTTATTGAAAAAACAGCAGAATCTATTGAGTCACTGCCAGTTCAACAGTGCCCAGAGATACATAGCCAGATCCAGCGAAAGTCCACACATCACAAATACAGGCAGCCGTGGCCTCAGATCCTAAATGTGGTATCAGGCAAGAAAGATAGAATAACACTAGGCCAATGAAGAATGGGCAGGAGAGGAGTTGTTCCCCCCCATCAGATGAGTTGAACTCAACATGGCTCTGCTTGCAGAACTGCATGGCCTCAGCAGGAGAATCAAAGATATGGGTCTTGCCGATAAGCTGTTTATGCAGTCTTTCCGGGTATAGCATGGAATATTTTACATTAGCCTTCTGAAGAATCTGCTTAGCGTCAGTGAATTTGTGGCACGGCTCCTGCACAATCAGAGTGAAATCAGGAAAGAAGGAAAGTTTCATAGTCTGGTAGTGTAGTATGACCTTTTCACAGGCAAGGTGCAGAATAGTGTCTTGGTCCTGATAGTTGATATGTTTAGCTATGATCAACTGGGAGGGTGCGCCCTCTACTGGCCACGGGACAAGGGTTCTGTGGGCCCTTTTGATTGCAAATGTGGCCAAAAAAGCTTCCCTGCCGAAGAGATCCAGGAGTAGGTGTTCCATGTAAGAACTCATGCGACCGGTGTCAGTGGATTCTGCAGTTCCAGCTATGTTTATATTATTTCTGCGCAATCTTGCTTCCAAATCTTCAGCTTTCACCGCAGTTTTTTTTAGGAGTTTTGTCAAGCTTATCGATATGCTTGGTAGTAGAAGGGCCAACATCGTCAATGTCAGTAATGCAGTGTTCATTGATGGAAATGCGTTTTTCATGCTGATCAAGCTGCTCATGCATGCTCTCAAGTCGGGCCGCAAGCGTGTCAAGGCGGGTATCCACTGACTTGAACCCTGCTTTCAATTCAGCTAATACGGACGCCGTGCCCTCAGGAGCTGAAACATCCAACTCAGCAGGGCATGAGGTTGCCCCTCCAGGGGTCTCTTCATACTGACAGCGGGGGTTTTGGTGGCGTCGAATGTAAGTGGGCACTGACGGAGATCAGTGCACCCCATTGCGGATGGAGCCTGCAGGGGCCAGAGGCAGCGTCAGGCGAGAGAGGTTGAGGTCCTGCAGGAAGGTAGGTAAGTATGCGTCTTGGGGCCAACTGTGATCAGGAGACAAGCGGCAACCGTGCCAATATATTACTTTATGGGAGTGACCATGGGGCGCTCACGGTGTTGCATTAGCCGCAGTATAGCCACTTTCCTAAAGGAGGACATCCGATGAGGCGCAGAGATTCAGAGGGCACCAGCAGGAGACGCCATATAATGGGCAGTTAGTAGCCAGAGCAGCTCCCCAGAGTAGTGATCAGGGCTCACCTTAAGTACGCACAGCCAGCGCCTCTAAGAGCATATGGGGGGATGCTGTTGTATTGGGTCCAATAGTCCTCAACCCCAATAGGCACAACCGTCTTCAGGGGCAGGGCCCAGAAGGGTCTCTGGTCATTCAGTGCTGCATAGTTCCAATCACCCTCATAAGCATCAAGTTATATTCAATGCGTGCTGTCTGTACAGCAGGACCAAGTCTGCAGGCATCGGCATGCAGGAGCACCACTAGACTCACCGCCGCAGTCAGGAGCTCTGTGTGTAGGGAGGCAATCAGCATGGTCATCCACCAGATGCGTTGGTCAGGGGGCCATAAAGTTAAAGATATCTAGGCCTCGCAGGCCTCGAGTAAAGCACAGCTGCCAGGAGCGGCTGCAGCCCCACCCTCAGGCTTGCCCACGACCCCTGTCATCGCGGGGCCTCCGAGGGCCACATCAGGCCACAGCCACCGCCAACCATATCTCACCACCACCCGATGGTCGGTGTCCGTGCAGCAGGCTCAACAGCCCCGGGGCACCCAGCACGTCTCTGCACAATGTTGCGGTGGCGGTGAGGCCCGCAGAGTGGAGAGCCCATCTGGTGTCGGCACGGGCTCTGGAGCTTCAGGCTTGAGCGGCCATCTTGGTCCTCGGCCAGGCCACGCCCCCTTTTTTTATTTCTATTTAATATAGATTTAACTTTAGTTAAAGCAATGTTTAGAATTATTTAGTATATGCATATTATTTACATTAAACAAAAAAAATTTAAACTTATTATAACAGTTGAAACATGTTTATTTTTCTATATTATTTTCCTATTGAATGTTACTTTAAGTCCCTGCTCTATTATTTTCTATGGGAGCATTTTGCAGTGCTTGTGAGTGTCTCTGTGCAGTACTTGACTTACTCCAAGGCTGGACTGGCATACATTTACTACTATTCGGTTACCCTTAGGACTGTTTTTGAATAGCAATTGGCTTATGCTTGAGTGGATGGGTGGTTTGCATTTGCATGTCTCTCAGTAAACCTCTACCTAACCCTACCTGAATCCTTCCTGTTTTGTAGTTAGTATTCCCCATTTTCCAGTTACTCCTCCTTGTCGATCCCACATTTACTACAACATTGTAGGCTTAGCTGTGTGGAGATCTCCAGACTTGTAGCTGAGAACTCCATACATAAAAGAGAGAGGCCGCAGAGTTGGAGGTGCCCACATATAGATTAGCAAATAGAATTTTATAGTACATGAGCAGTATGTCTGTAGCACTAATAAACTTACTACCAAATGTAATTTGTGACTAGGACCCTATAATCTTAATTTTTCTTTTGTTGATGAAGATACTCTTTGTCTTGTAGTATTTTCTTTACAAAGTAGGATTGAAACTGAGCTGCTTTATATTGACTTTGTATCAGATATATTTTTCAAACGTTCCTCAGGGAGATCATATGATAGTATCCATTGAAAAAATTAAAGTTTACAAGGACATTATAGTTAGGACATAAAATTTGAAAAAAACCTTAGAAATTCACAGAAAAAAACAAAGGTTACAGGGATCTTATAGTTGGGCTAAAATTTCACTAGTACAAAACCATAGAAATTCAACAGTTATAGTTACCTGAGCTAACCATAACTTACACCCCTGCAATGCACTGCACTGCTTATGACCTCACATATTACATCACTCATGACATGTCAGTGACATCACTGATGACATCTCAAATGACATCACACATGACATCATCCAGTGAGTGTAAGTGTTTCTGAAATGTTTCTGAGATGTAAAGTAATATACTAAGCTACTGAATAAGTTAAATTACTATTCTTTCTGTACTACTAATGAGTGATATTTTTTCTAACATATGTCATCTCAGTGGCTATGTGACTATTTGTATCAGTGTGTGAGTGGCTGTCCTGATTGATATGGGTGTGTGAGGGGCTGTATGGATCTATCAGTGGGTGTGTGAGGGCTGTTTAGGTCTGTCAGTGGGTATGTGAGTGATTCTGTGAATGGGTTTGTGAGTGGTTCTCTGGGTGTGTGAGTGGTTGTATGGGTGTGTGAATGGGTGTATGGGTGGTTGTATGGGTGTGCGAGTAATTGTATGGGTGTGTGAGTTTTGTGAATGTCTGTATGGGTGTGCGAGTAGTTATATAGGTGTGGGAGTAGGTAACTGAGTAGCTGTGTGGATGTGTGAGTGGCTGTATGGGTGATGGGTTGGATATGTGAGTGGATGTATGGGTGTTTGAGAGGGTGTATGAGTGGTTGTGCAGGTATGTGAGTGGGTATGTGAGTGGTTGTATGGGTGTGTAAGTAGGTGTGTGAATTGTATGGTTGTGTGAGTGGTTTTGTGGGTTTGTGCAAGTGTGAGTGGATGTATGGGTCTGTAAGTAGATGGGTGAGTAGTTTTATAAGTGGGTAATGGGTGTGCAAGTGGTTGATTGGCTCTGTGAGTGGTTGTGTGGGTATGTGAGTAGGTGTGTGGATATGTGAGTTGGTATGTAAATGGTTGTATTGGTGTGTGAGTTGGTATGTGAGTGGTTGTGTGGGTATATGAGTGGGTGTGTGAGTGGTTCTTTGGATGATGTAATTTGAGATGACATCAGTGATGTCACTGACCGTGTCATGAGTGAAGCAATATGTGAGATCTTCAGAAATGCAGTGCGGGGGCGTAAGCTAAAGTTAGCTCAGGTAACAATAACTGCTAAATTTCTATGGTTTTGTGCATTTCAAATCTGAGCCTAACTATAATTTCCCTGCAAGTTTTCTTTTTCAGTTAATTTCTAAGGTTTTTTTAATTCTATTTTCTAACTATAACTTCCCTGTAACCTTTGTTTTTTTCAGTGGCTTTCGAAGGTTTTTTTCTTCATTTTATTTCCAAATTGTAACCTGTAACCTTTGAGAGTGGATGCGTAAGTGGCTGTATTGGTGAGTAAGTTAGTGTGTGAGTGACTGTATGGGTCTGTGAGTAGGTGTGTGAATAGCTGTGTGGGTGTGTGAGTGGGTTTGTGAGTGGCTCTATGGGCCTGTGAGTGGGTGAGGGAGTAGCTGTATGGGTCTTTAAGTGGGTATATGGGAGGCTGTATGGGTCTGTGAGTGACTGTATAAGTGGTTGTTTGGGTGAGTTGGTATGTGAGTGACTGTATGGGTCTGTAATTGGGTGTGTGAGTGCCTATGTAGATATGTGAGTGGGTGTGTGAGTGGCTATATCAGTCTGAGTGTGGGTGTGTGAGTGGTTTTGTGAGTGTGTGAGTAGGTATGTGAGTACCTATATGGGTGTATGAGTGGGTATATGAGTGGCTGTGTGGGTATGTGAGTAGATGCGAGAGTGGCTGCATGGGTGTGTGAGTGGGTGTCTGATTGGCTGCGTGGTTGTGTCAGTAACTATGTGAGTGACTGGGCCAAACCAAAACCTCATCTACTCCTTTATACAACAAGAGCCCACAGTTTAGCACAAACTACCTACAGAACTGGATACTTTCTATTGGTTAATTAGTAAGTGCTAACTCATTGAATAAATGTCTAGTGCATATTCTACACTACAGCTGCCGAATGAAGCAGGAGAAAGTGTCTCCAGTGGCCTTCTGTGCGTTTAATTTTGGCAATGTGATTGTTTCTCAGGCGTCTTCTTCCAGAATCCTGTCATAAAATAAATTCCCCTACAGAGAAGATGACGAGACTACAAAGAGCTGAATCACTACCAAACAAGGGCACTTCCTCTTAACTATATAAAATAGGTGCTTCTTTGTTTGGTGGAGATGTCCATATTCTTCGGCATCAAGACGGTATCATGAAAATGTGTGGGAAACATGCTGGGAACCTTTTGGTAAGCTGCTCATCAGACTGGCAAAAGGTGGGAAGACCTTTGCATACTACTAAGGTGGATTGGGTGAGGCCAAACGGGTAAGGCTTCCAGGTGAATAATTTAAAGGGAGAACCATAAACTCTACCCTCACCAGGAGAGGCCAATAAAGAACCCACTCATCACAGTCACTACAGATTGTGCTCCAATGGATAATTGATCCATTCATGGGGAAGGGAGGGCATGCCCCCCTTTCCTGGGCTAAGTTTGGCCCCAGGAACCCCATCCTCTGGGGCCCGTACACTTGATGCTGGGCTCCCTGACCACACCCAGGGCACCCGGTGGGCAGTGTTGGGAACCGCAGAGGTGCCTTATTGCCCATGTGGTCCCTGCTGGCCCCTCACCTCCAGAGGGTGCTGGCATTGCTCCCGCACGCAGGGAACAGCCAAAAATGCTGCTCCCTGCTTGCAAGAGCAATTCTTTCATCTATTTAAAACTGATGAAAAGTCAGCTCCCAGCGAGTGGGAGTAGTTTTTCCTGGTCCCGCCCGCTGGGAGAGGACTTACTGTTTGCTCTTACTTTTTGGGAGCTGGTAAAGCTCCCACCAAGTGAGAGGAAAAAGCTATGTCCCGGGGTGGGCAACTCGGGATATAGTGAGCCGGCCCAGGAGGGGTAGGCCCCTGTCAAGCAGGCAGGAAAATAGATGAAATAATTGCTCTCATATGCAGAAAGTAGCATTTTTTGCTGCTCCCTGCGTGCAGGAGCAGTGCCGGTTCCAGTTGGAGGTGGGTAGCCGTCAGGGACCATCGGGGAATTGAGGCTCCCCCAATAGTCCCCAACAGTGCACACTTCTGTAAAGTGGGTTATTTTTGCCCTCTCCTGGTGAGAGCATGGTCCATAGTTCTCCATTTAAATTAATGTGAGTATGCAAATCTGCAAAATCACCTGGAATTCTCACCCGTTTGGCCCGCCCTATCTCCATTAGTAGTATTTGAAGGTCTTCCCGCTTCGTGCCAGTATGATGGCCAGCTTACCAAAAGGTCCGTAGCGAGTTTCCTGTTGATTTTGGGGATGCCTTCTTTATGCAGTGAATATGAGCACATCTTCACCAAACAAACAAGCACGTACTTCATAAAGCTAGAGGAAGCACCCTTGTTTAGTGGAGATTCACCTCTTTGTAGTCTTGTCATCATCCTCTATAGGAGAATTCATCTTATCACAGATTTCTGGAAAAAGACGCACGAGGAACAACATTAAAGAAATAAAACTTTGTATATCTATGTAAGCGGATCCTCTGTGGATCTGCGGGTATCTGTGGGTTGCCGCAGAACCAATCAAGTATTACTTTGCGTTAAAAAAATACAAATTCACTGAAAAAAACAAAGGTTACAGGGAAGTTATATTTTTTTGTATTTGTTATTTGAAATTGTATGGATTTGTGTGGGTAAAACATAAACCTAACCGAAATCGTTGCAGGATGGGGACTACATTCCCCCCTCCTGAGTTGGCTGTCTTTGAGGGGTTGAGCACAGGGCCCGAGCATAGGCCAGGCCCTGCAGCCAACCCCTGCATGCAGCTAACCCCACTCCACGCACGGCTTTAAGCCTTACACAGCAGTGGGTTGACACGAGCTTGGCCTGCAGCCAGGTCCTGTGGCCAACCCCCAAAAGGTAGCTGTTAGACCTGGCATCTTTTCCCCTGTCTTTTTGCTTTCTGACCTCCTGGTTTTGACTCTGATTTTGCTGGTTTAGTGTCTCTGCACACTTTCTCACTGCTGTTCATTGTTAAAGTGCAAGTGTTCCTACTGTAAATTATGTTATGGATTGGTGTTTCCATGATTGGCATGTTTGATTTACTAGTAAGTCCCTAGTAAGGTGCACTGACAGTGCCAGGGGCTGTAAATCAAATGCTACTAGTGGGCCTGCAGCACTGGTTGTGCCACCCACAGAAGTAGCCCTTTAAAGGTATCTCGACCTGCCACTGCAGTGTCTGCACGCAGTTTTTCTTGCCATGTCGACTTGGCAAGTGCACCCACTTGCAAAGCTCTAACCTTCCCTTTTAGTATATGCAAGTCTAAGGTAGGCCCAAGGTACCCCTATGGGCAGGGTGCAGTGTAGGTGAAAGGTAGGACATGCGCTGGTGTGTGTGACATGTCCTGATAGTGAAATACAGTGTATTTCGTTTTTCACCAATGAAAGGCTATCTGTCCCACAGGACAGAATATGAGATACTTTTTAACATCTTACAAGTATAACTTCCCATGGAGTTTAGTTTGCCTAAACTCAGAATGTAAAAATGCGTCTTTTAGTAAAGATGATGTTTATATTGTGTGGTTGAAAATGTCACTTTTAGAAAGTAAAAACAACAATTGATGGACAGAATGCAGAACAATGTCATACATTCACCCAGTACAGAGATCTGGGCCTAAATCCGTTGTTTTTTTGCTCACCATGCCATTCCAGTTTGAACCCAACCATATGCAAATCAGTCTTGACCCTGTACCCAATGGGAACAGTCCAGCCCGAACTGCCAGGCCAGGTTCTCCCTGGACTGGAAACAAGCATCCTAGGACCGGTTTCGGGGTTTCACCCCTCATCAGCCAGGACAGCTTGACTCCAGTGGCATGGAGAGCACGGAACCCACGTCTGGGCATGCCCGTCCCACTCGGGGTGACAAATGCAAAAACAACAATTGATGGACAGAATGCAGAACAATGTCATACATTCACCCCAGTACAGAGATCTGGGCCTAAATCCATTGTTTTTTTGCTCACCATGCCATTCCAGTTTGAACCCAGCCATATGCAAATCAGTCTTGACCCTGTGCCTAATGGAACAGTCCAGCCTGAACTGCCAGGCCAGGTCCTCCCTGGACTGGAAACAAGCATCCTAGGACAGGTTTCGGGTTTTCACCCCTCATCAGCCAGGATAGCTTGACTCCAGTGGCATGGAGAGCACGGGACCCACGTCTGGGCATACCGGTCCCACTCGGGGTGACCAATGCAAAAACAACAATTGATGGACAGAATGCAGAACAATGTCATACATTCACCCCAGTACAGAGATCTGGGCCTAAATCCATCGTTGTTTTGCTCACCATGCCATTCCAGTTTGAACCCAGCCATATGGAAATCAGTCTTGACCCTGTGCCCAATGGGAACAGTCCAGCCCAAACTGCCAGGCCAGGTCCTCCCTGGACTGGAAACAAGCATCCTAGGACCGGTTTCGGGGTTTCACCCCTCATCAGCCAGGATAGCTTGACTCCAGTGGCATGGAAAGCACGGGACCCACGTCTGGGCATACCCGTCCCACTCGGGGTGACAAATGTAAAAACAACAATTGATGGACAGAATGCAGAACAATGTCATACATTCACCCCAGTACAGAGATCTGGGCCTAAATCCATCGTTTGTTTGCTCACCATGCCATTCCAGTTTGAACCCAGCCTTATGCAAATCAGTCTTGACCCTGTGCCCAATGGGAACAGTACAGCCCGAACTGCCAGGCCAGGCCAGGTCCTCCCTCGACTGGAAACAAGCATCCTAGGACCGTTTTCGAGGTTTCACCACTCATCAGCCAGGATAGCTTGACTCCAGTGGCATGGAGAGCACGCGACCCACGTCTGGGCATACCCGTCCCACTCGGTGTGACAAATGCAAAAACAACAATTGATGGACATAATTCAGACCAATGTCAAACATTCACCCCAGTACAAAGATCTGGGCCTAAATCCATCCTTTTTTTGCTCACCATGCCATTCCAGCTTGAACCGAGCCATATGCAAATCAGTCTTGACCCTGTGCCCAATGGTAACAGTCCCGCCCGAACTGCCAGGCCAGGTCCTCCCTGGACTGGAAACAAGCACCCTAGGACCGGTTTAGGGGTTTCACCCCTCATCAGACAGGAGAACTTGACTCCAGTGGCATGGAGAGCACGGGACACACGTCTGTGCATACCCGTCCCACTCAGGGTGACAAATGCAAAAACAACAATTGATGGACAGAATGCAGAACAATGTCATACATTCACCCCAGTACAGATCTCTGGGCCTAAATCCATCTTTTTTTTGCTCATTATAACATTCCAGTTTGAACCCAGCCATATGCAAATCAGTCTTGACCCTGTGCCCAATGGGAACAGTCCAGCCCGAACTGTCGGGCCAGGTCCTCCCTGGACTGGAAACAAGCATCCTAGGGCCGGTTTCGGGGTTTCACCCCTCATCAGCCAGGATAGCTTGACCCCAGTGGTATGGAGAGCACAGGACCCATGTCTGGGCATACCCATCCCACTCGGGGTGACAAATGCAAAAACAGCAATTGATGGACAGAATGCTGAACAATGTCATGCCAGACATGCTGACAATCAGGGCAGAGACAAGCCCACGTATACCAGTGGCGATCTGTTGGCTATTAGGGAGGTAGTGAAATCTTGTGCTCACTCTCTGGGCAAGGTGCCTGAAGGTCCTTTCTGCTGTATATACTGCGGCTTTGACTCCTGGGCCATTAACCTGCCTTTTACGAGATCCTTTTCGGCGGGGCACAATATTAAGATTTGCAGTCTGAACTGTCGCTCGTTAGTGAAACATTTTCTTGATGTTTACGAGCTGCTGCAGGACGAAGATCCTGATGCTCTCTTCCTAATGGAAACTTGGCTGTCAGCCGATACGGTGGCTGAGCCCGGTCTGGCGCTCCCCAATGGCTTTAATATCATGACTCTTAACAGAGACTCTAGGGGGGGCGGGATTGCAGTAGTTTTTAAATCCCACTATACTTGCACCTTTGCCAAAATGGCTGTGGCAGGCTGTGAGTGTGCACGCTTTGGGATCTCTTTTAACGCAGGCTTTACCATGTCGGGACTACTGATCTACCGGCCCCCAGGCCCCTCTAAAGAGTTCAGGACAGCTCTCATAGAATCAGTCAGTTCGTTGGTTTCGACAGCAGCCAACTTTACTATCATTGGTGACCTGAATTTGCATTTGGATAGTCCTTTGGATTCGGAGATAGGTAGCTTTCTGGCGGACTTTGAGGCCTGTCAGCTGGTTCAACTGGTCCATGGCCCCACTCACTGTGCTGGCCATTTGTTGGATCCAGTCTTTTCGAATCTCTGCTCCCTCACAGTCAATCCCCCAGTCCCGGTGAGTTGGTCGGATCACCACCTGATATCTATGATCCTCACGGGGATAGAGCCCTTTCAGAAGATGGCTCAACACTCTTCCTTCAGGCACCCTTGGCACAAACTAAAGACCGAACAATTTCATGCCCTTCTGTCTATAAATGCCCTTAATCTACCAGATGAGCCGGATAAGGCTGACAAAGCACTGTCGGACTGGATCCGACAGTCACTAGACGTGCTCATTCCAGCTAGGTGGACCAAGTGCTGCAACACCAAGTCCAGTCCATGGTACAGTGACAAGCTTGCCAGCATGCGTAAAATCTGCAAAAGGTTGGAACGGGTGTGGAGACGTGACTATGATTCTTTCTCCAAGGGGCTGTATCAGGCAGCTATCAAGGATTACCACAGGGCCATCCAGTCAGAGCGGGCAGCCTATTACGCAGCTGAGATCAAGGGCAGTAAAAACCCCACTAAATGTATCTTTGGTATACTCAAAGATCTTAAACAGGCAGGGCTACCCCCTACACCCCGTATTACATCTGACGAGCAATGTGAGGCTCTGGCCACCTTTTTCGTGGAAAAGGTGGAAAATATCTACCACTCTTTCTCACCAGCCCCTTTAGCTTTGGGCCCAGCACTCAGTCCCTGTACCACCTACACTCTTGCGTCCTTTCCATCAATCACTCAGGACGAGCTGCGTGTGCTATGCAGCAAGGTGAAATCAGGCTCCCCTGCCGACCCTCTTAAACCGGAGCATTTTATGAACTCCTTACCCATGCTCCTGTCTCCTCTGTGTCAGGTGATCAACTTGTCCCTGTCCAGAGCAGTTGTCCCTAGAACATGGAAGCAAGCGAGGGTGACTCCCCTGTTAAAAAAGCCTTCCCTGGACACAACCAAATTGGAGAATTTTCGTCCCATTTCTCTCCTGCCATGGATATCTAAGATTGCTGAGTCCCATGTCAATTCCATTCTGACAGGCTACCTGGAGGACAATAACATCTTGGACATCTCTCAGAATGGCTTTCGCCCTGGCCACAGCACGGAGTCAGCCCTCCTAGTAGTGACTGAACATCTGAGGGCCGCATTGGATGAGGGACATACGTCGGCACTGATTTTATTAGACCTCAGTGCCGCGTTTGATACGGTCTCTCACCAGATTCTGCTGCAACGGCTGGAGGAAGCGGGGATCTCGGGCTTTGCCCTTGACTGGTTTGCCTCCTTCCTCTCTGAGAGGACTTTTCAGGTGTCGGCTCCCCCGTTTTCCTCTCGGATCTATAACATTCATCAAGGGGTGCCACAGGGCTCAGCACTGAGCCCTACGCTGTTCAATCTGTATGTTCAACCTTTGGCAGCGGTGGCTAGGAGCAGAGGCTTGACACTGGTATCGTATGCCGACGATACTCAGTTGGTAGTGGCACTTTCTGGCAATTCAGAGCAGGATGCCTGTATGTTTCGGAGCAATTTTATGGCCATCTCTGAGTGGATGTCTGCCAACTGTCTGCAGCTTAATGCAAGCAAGACTGAAATCCTGTTGGTTGGGCGGGACGGTGAGCTGTGGAGTGAACATTGGTGGCCCACCACCCTGGGCTGTGTCCCCACCCCCAAACAGATAGTAAAGAATCTGGGTGTCTGGGTGGACTCCGCTCTCAGTTTTCAGGCCCAAACCAAGAAAGTGGCGGGGACCTGCATGGGTATTCTGCATGGGCTCAAACCATTGCTAGGTTATTTTGACCCGTCCACTCGGCAAGTTATCATTCAGGCTGCCATTCTGTCGAGATTGGATTACGCCAATTCGCTTTATTTGGGTTCTAACAAGTCAGAGATCCTAAGACTACAGAGAGTCCAGAATGCGGTGGCCAGAATCCTCCTTGGCCTTCCGAGGACTTGTTCCACCTCTGCTGCCATTCGCCGACTACATTGGTTGCCGGTGGCCAGACGTGTGGAATTCAAATCTTTGTGCATTGCTTTTAAGATCTTGAAATCCTCCCCCCCGGCCATTTTGGCCACCCTGCTCTCGCTCTACATCCCCCCCCCGCCAACTTCGCTCGATGGGCCAAAATCTGGCGGTGGTTCCGAGGGTGAGGAGAGCACGGGCTGGGGGACGTGCTTTCTGCACACTGGCGGCCAAACTTTGGAACTCTCTCCCACTGTCCATTCGTAGCCTAAACAATTATCTGGCATTCCGTAAGGCCACCAAGACTTATCTTTTCCCTCCACTGTAGGTTTCTTGCCTCTTGGTGGTCCTCTCCTCTTGACTGTTTTAGCGCCGGGACGCCCCTTTGCTGGAGCAGCTGTGCGCTCTATAAGCTATATAACATAACATATAACATAACATTAATCCCAGTACAGAGATCTGGGCCTAAATCCATCTTTTTTTTGCTCACCATGCCATTCCAGTTTGAACCCAGCCATATGCTAAAACAGTCTTGACCCTGTGCCCAATGGGAACAGTCCAGCCCGAACTGCCAGGCCAAGTCCTCCCTGGACTTTGAACAAGCATCCTAGGACTGGTGTCGGGGTTTCAGCCCTCATCAGCCAGGACAGCATGACTCCAGTGGCATGGAGAGCACTAGACCCACGTCTGGGCATACCCGTCCCACTCGGGGTGACAAATGCAAAAACAACAATTGATGGAGAGAATTCAGAACAATGTCATACATTCACCCCAGTACAGTGGGAAGGGTATGCCCAAACGTGGATCCCGTGCTCACTGCGACACTGGATTCAAGCTAGCCTGGCTGATGAAGGTGATGCCCTGAAACCGGTCCAGGATGCCTGTTTCCGGTTCAGGGAGGACCTGGCTTGGCAGTTCGGGCTGGACTATTCCCATGAGGCACAGGGTCAAGCCTGGTTTGCATATTGCTGGGTCCAAACTGGGGTGGCGTGGTGAGCAAAAGAATGATGTATTAAACCCAGATCCTTGTGACTGGGGGGTGAATGTTTACATTGTTCAGCATTCCGTCCATCAATTGTTTCTTTTGCATTTGTCACCCTAAGTGGGAAGGGTATGCCCAGACGTGGGTCCTGTGCTCACTGCACCACTGGATTCAAGCTAGCCTGGCCGATGAAGGGTGATGCCCTGAAACCGGTCCCAGGATGCTTGTTTCCGGTCCAGGGAGGACCTGGCTTGGTAGTTCGGGGTGGACTGTTCCCATAAGACACAGGGTCAAGCCTGATTTGCAGATAGCTGGGTCCAAACTGGGGTGGCGAGGTGAGCTAAAGAATGATGGATTAAATTAAACCCAGATCCTTGTGATACGGGGTGAATGTTTGCATTGTTCAGCATTCCATCCATCAATTGTTTCTTTTGCATTTCTCGCCCTAAATGGGAAGGTTATGCCCAGATGTGGGTCCCGTGCTCACTGCGCCACTGGATTCAAGCTACCCTGGCTGGTGAAGGGTGATACCATGAAACCGTTCCCAGGATGCTTGTTTCCGGTCCAGGGAAGACCTGGTTTGGCAGTTCGGGCTGGACTGTTCCATGAGGCACAGGGTCAAGCTTGGTTTCCATATAGCTGGGTCCAAACTGGGGTGGCGTGGTGAGCAAAAGAATGATGGTTTACACCCAGATCCTTGTGACTGGGGGTTAATGTTATCATTGTTCACCATTCTGTCCATCAATTGTTTCTTTTGCATTTGTTGCCCTAAGTGGGAAGGGTATGCCCAGACGTGGGTCTCGTGCTCACTGCGCCACTAGATTCAAGCTAGCCTGGCTGATGAAGGATGATGCCCTGAAACCGGTCCCAGGATGCTTGTTTCCGATCCAGGGAGGACCTGGCTTGGTAGTTCGGGCTGGACTGGTCCCATGAGGCACAGGGTCAAGCCTGATTTGCATATAGCTGGGTCCAAACTGGGGTGGCGTGGTGAGCACAAGAATGATGGATTAAACCCAGATCCTTGTGACTGGGGGTGAATGTTTGCATTGTTCAGCATTCCATCCATCAATTGTTTCTTTTGCATTTGTCACCCTAAGTGGGAAGGGTATGCCCAGACGTGGGTCCCGTGCTCACTGCGCCACGGGATTCAAGCTAGCCTGGCTGATGAAGGGTGATGCCCTGAAACCGGTCCCAGGATGCTTGTTTCCGGTCCAGGGAGCACCTGGCTTGGCAGTTCGGGCTGGAATGTTCCCACAAGTGACAGGGTCAAGACTGATTTGCATATAGCTGGGTCCAAACTGGGGTGGCGTGGTGAGCACAAGAACGATGGATTAAACCCAGATCCTTGTGACTGGGGGTGAATCTTTGCATTGTTCAGCATTCCATCCATCAATTTTTTCTTTTGCATGTGTCACCCTAAGTGGGAAGGGTATGCCCAGATGTGGGTCCCATGTAATCCTGGGCGGAAAACTACGCTATGCTCGCGTAGCTTGCATAGTTTGTGCAACTACACGCTACGCGAATTGCACGTAGCACAGTGCAAAAACGCGTAGCGTAGCGGGCATTTTTTGCTTGCTCACGGTCCTCAACGTCAAGTTGGTGACTGCGAGTGAGCAAAATGACATCCCGGCGAGACTTTTTCCTCGTTCGCGATCAGCAACATCAAGTTGCCGATCGCGAGCGTGGGAAATAAACCTCCCGGCGAGATTCTCAACGCGGGGAGGTCAGGTTTCTCATTGCGAGTGGTCGCGTATGCTCGTGACCGCGCGGCAGAAAACGACCGCTTGCACTGTGCAAGATGCCGTTTGCAATGATTGCACAGTGCGGACAAGCATCCGGCACTGTGCAATCATTGCAAACAGCATTTCCTACCGCACTACGCAGTTCGCGTAGTGCTACGCGTAGCTCGCGTAGTGCAAAGTGGACTTCGTGTAGCTACGCGTAGCGCTACTACGCGAACTACGCCCAGGGTTAGTCCCATGCTCACTGCGCCACTGGATTCAAGCTAGCCTGGCTTATGCACTGAAACCGGTCCCAGGATGCTTGTTTCCGGTCCAGGGAGGACCTGGCTTGGCAGTTCGGGCTGGACTGCTCCCATGAGGCACAGGGTCAAGCCTGATTTGCATATAGCTGGGTCCAAACTAGGGTGGCGTGGTGAGCAAAGAATGATGGATTAAACCCAGATCTTTGTGACTGGGGGTGAATGTTTGCATTGTTCAGCATTCCGTCCATCAATTGTTTCTTTTGCATTTGTCGCCCTAAGTGGGAAGGGTATGCCCAGACGTGGGTCCCGTGCTCACTGCGCCACTGGATTCAAGCTAGCCTGGCTGATGAAGGGTGATGCCCTGAAACCGGTCCCAGGATGCTTGTTTCCGGTCCAGGGAGGACCTGGCTTATCAGTTCGGGCTGGACTGTTCCCATGAGGCACAGGGTCAAGCTAATTTGCATATAGCTGGGTCCAAACTGGGGTGGTGTGGTGAGCAAAAGAATGATGGATTAAACCCAGATCCTTGTCACTGGGGGTGAATGTTTGCATTGTTCAGCATTCCGTCCATCAATTGTTTCTTTTGCACTTTTAGAAAGTAGGCATTTTCTTGCTTAACCATCATGTGTGCCTCTGCTGGGTTGTGGATTGATGTCTGGCTTTGTAGTGACAGGGGCTGGGGATGTGCATTCTCTTCAGACAGTCACAGGTGTTTCCTGCCTTTCCTGGATGAGTCAGGGCTGAGCTGAATAGACCTGAGCTGCATTTAGAGTAGTGGGAGGAGATTTCCTTGCACCTGAATAGGCCTGGTCTGCCTTACACAATGCTGTCTCCACCTCCTGCCAGGAAGCTGGACCAGTAAGGACAAAATTGGTTTGGACTAAGCACAGAGACTCTCAGCCACAAGAAAACAAAGTAAAAGGCTGTATAAATATTGGGCCCAGACCCAAGAACTTTAGAACTCTTTTGGACTCAGAAATCTGCCAAGAGGAAGAACTGCACAAGCTGTGAGGAGGAACTACTACTTTTCTGTGTACTTTGCTGGCCTGCAGTAGCTGCTTCTCTCTTCGGCAGAGAAAGGACTGGACTTTACTTCCTGCAACTTCTTTGTTTGAGTTTCTCCAAGGGCTTGAGGTGGAGCTTGTCCCCTGTTCAAGAATTCTCAGGAACAGCAAAGAGTTCAAGTTCATCTGCTACCATCACTGGGAACTGTATGTTTTGTGTTGGAACAGAAGAAAAAGAAACCCAACGACATCAACAATGATGCTGCTGGCTCCGTGTCCTGAAAGCACCACAGGGGGCTCGCTGCACTTTGCACCGCAACCCTGGTCTCACCGACTACACTGTTCGACTCCGCCACTGAGCCACTGCTTGCACTGCGACCTGTGGGCACCGCACTTCGCACCACCTCGCTTCAACCCCCAGCCTTGGTATCCCCGACGCCGCTGCTCCACACCGACATCAACGCCGCCGCTTGCACCGTGCTTCGAGGAAATCGCTCATAAGTTACACGACGCACCACCCTCATCTCGCACTGCAGCTTCGGCACACCAACACCGGCGCCATCGACTCTAGTTCATCAGCCGACGGCAGCGCTCCCACAACGGCAACACTGATACTTGCACCGTGACCTGCCAGCACCGCGATGAGCACGGCACATCTTCGCACTGCAGCCCTGGTCTCTCCGATGCCACTGGACGACCGTCACCAAGCGGCTGCCTTCACGCAACCTGAGGGCATTGCACACCACACCGCTGCACTTCGCACTGCAGCCCTGACGCCAGCCGAGGCTGGCGCTCCCGACTTCAACCAAGAGGAGTTTGATCTACAATGCTTGTGACTTGAAGGGCCCCACTACTCCTGCACCGACCTCTGGTACCGACGCCCACCGATGCCACCTCTTTGGCGCTCAATGAGAGGTCACTGATGCCCTGCATTTCTAAAGGTACCCTATTGCAGGTCTTCCCGATGCGGTAGCTGGCCCACGAAGCCACGGTCAGCCAGATTTGTTTGGATTTGTTGTTCACAACCCCGTGAGAGCCCTGGACGGAGCTATCAACTTCAAGGAGCTGTATTTTAAGTCTATTTTTGATGATTGAGATTTCGGAGAACTGTATGGTGGATTTTTAATCGTTTTCGTTCTTGTTGGCACAGATAAATATTGGTTAATTTTCTAAACTGGTGTGGTGTCCTTTTGTAGTGTTTTCACTTTATTGCTACATTTTATGTCAAATGCTTTACACACTGCCTCTGAGATAAGCCTGAATGCCTGTGCCAAGCTACCAAGGGGGTGAGCAGGGGTTATTTCAGTAGTATATCCCCCTTATCTCGACTGGGAAGAAAGGTCCCTACTTGGACAGGGTAACAACCTGCCAACTAGAGACCCCAATTTCTAACATTGGTTGTCAGTGGTGAGGGTAGGACTTGCGTTTGCACTTGACCTACGGTGATTGGTGTATACTACTACCATATCGCAGACCATCACGTACCACATACTGACTTTTTTGGTCTATTTTTGATCTTGCCATTTGATGGAAACTTGAACTTTGTATTGCATAATGCTTGAGTCAATAGCATCATCAGTTGCATCCCAGTTAACAATAGAGGACCATGAGATTAGAGTAACGGAGCTGGGTCAAAGGAGTAGGTTCAATATAGATGGTGGCAGCAATTCCTCAGTGCATTCAGATAGAATTGCACACATCCTCAAGAATGTAGGAAAGGTATTCAAAAAGGGAGATGACATACAAAGGTGGTTTGAGGCTTATGAGGCATCTATCCACATGAATAGGGGCCATGAAAAGAATTGGGGAGAAGGATTGTGGGCCGTTTTCCCAGAAGAGGGGATGGACACTTTAGTGGCTTTGTGTGAGGGGCAGAACTCCACCTACACTGACATGAAGAAGGCCCTACTCACCAGGTATGGTCTCACTCCTGACAAGTACAGGGATCAGTTTAGGTCAAGTAGGAAAACTGATGCAAACACTTGGTTGGAATGTGTAAATTCTTTTTGTAGGTCACTGGATGGTTTGGTGAAGGGCAGTAATGCAACAGATTTTCAGGGGCTCTACAATTTGATTGCGTGGCAGCCCTTGTCTAGTCTATGTTTTGAAGATCTATGTTTTTGACTGATAGTAAGCTGACTGACCCCAGGAAGCTTGCTATGGAGGCAGACCACTGGGTGAGTAGCAGGGTCCACAAGATGGTGCATGGGGGAGACTCCACCAAAGGTGGGCAAGGTCCCCAGCAGAAGAGTGGGGGGACATGGGTAAAGCACAGGAGTTCTCTAAAGGGCCCCAGGTAAAGTTTCCCATCCGCCAGGAGATAAGAAACCAGGGGTCTCTTCAGGGAAGCCTGCAGAGACCGGTCCCCGCAAGTGCTATGTCTGTGAGCAGGTGGGTTACTTGAAGAGGGATCCCAAGTGCCCCAAAAAGGAACAGTCACACACGGGTGGGCAATCCAAGGTGTTGGCTAGTGTAGCGCTTGGGGAGGAGGAGTACCCAGAGGAGAGTGGAGATCCCTCAGAAATGACCCTTGTCTCACTAGGAGACAGTGAGATGGTCCCAGGAAACCAGGTGTCTGCAAACACTAAGAAGTACAGCGCTTGGGCGACCATCAATGGGAGAAGGGTAAAGGCTCTCAGAGATGCTGGAGCCAGTGTGACTTCAGTCCGGTGTCACCTGGTCTCTGAGGAGCAAGTAGTCCCCTGGCCATTCCACCAAGTAGTTGCTGTGGACAACTCAGAGCACCAGTGTATGGTGGTGCAGGTTCCCTTTGAATGGGGGGGGGGTCTCAGGTCCCCTAAGGGTGGTTGTGAGCTCTACCATGCCTGTAGATTCTCTCCTAGGGAACCACCTGGAGAAGTTCTTGTGGAGGGATGTGGAGCTCAGGTCTCACTTGGGGATGCTTAGGTTGCCAGAGTGGGCATGTGACTCGGTCCATGGCAGCCAGTATGCGTGATCAGAAGGACCTGGAGCCTGAAACAGTGGCCCAGGTGCTTTCCAAAGAAAGGGCAGGGGGCACAGGAAACCCGCCCCTGGAGTTCCCACGGTCCGGGAGGAGGCTGACCTTAAGGGGGACGCCCCGGTACATACAGGGGAGCATGTAGCTGAACTGGGGGACTTATCTGAGCTGACCCATTGGCATCAAGAAAATGGTTCCACCAGGGAAGAATTCTGCAGGGAGCCGAAGGAATGCCCTTCTCTAGAGGGTTTGCAGCAGCAGGCTATAAACCAGGCTGCTGGTGATCAGTCTGGATTACACTGGGAGAATTGTCTCCTGTTCAGCGAGCCCAAGGTCGCTGAGCCTGTCTCAGCTTGTGTGCTGGTGGTACCCCAGCGCTTCAGGACCTTCCTACTGGGCCTGGTTCATGACGTGCCTTTGGCAGGACATTTGGGGTAGGACAGGTCCTTTGACAGGATTGTCACCCACTTCTTTTGGCCCCAAATGTGAAGGCAGTCAGATGCACATTGTAGGTCTTGCCAAACTTGCCAGGCATGTGGTAAGTGTGGGAGGAAGTGTAAGGCTTCTCTCCAACCTTTTCTGGTTGTTTCCACCCCTTTTGAGAGGGTTGGGATGGACATTGTGGAGCCACTGGACCCCAAGACAGCCATGGGCAACAGGTATATCTTGGTCTTGGTGGACCATGCCACCTTGTACCCGGAGGCTATCCTTCTCAGGACAACAACGGCACCAGTGGTGGGCCAGTCATTAATGGGGATCTTTTCCCCCCGTGGGGTTCCCAGAGGACTGAGATCTGACCCGGGTACCAATTTCATATCGAAGTATATGACATCACTGTGGGAGGAGTGTGGTGTAACTTACAAGTTCACCACTCCTTACCACCCCCAAGGTAAACGTTGGTAGAAAGGTTCACACAAATCCTAAAAGGCATGATCAAGGGTCTAACAGAACCCATGAGGCAAAAGTGGGACATCCTCTTACCATGCCTTCTCTTTGCATACAGGGAGGTCCCACAGAAGTCTTTAGGGTTCAGTCCCTTTGAGCTTCTGTATGGGCACCCTGTGAGAGGACCTCTCAGTTTGGTCAAAGAAGGCTGGGAGACAGCTCCCAGGAAAACTCCCCAGGACTTATTTAGCTACATGCTGGCCTCTAGGAACCAAACTTCCACCTTCAGGAAACTCGCTCAGGTGAACCTAGAAGCAAGCCAGGAAGAGATGAAATGCTGTTATTACCAGAATACCACTCTGGTAGAGTTTCAGCCTGGCCAGAAAGTGTGGGCTATGGTTGTTGTCTCCTGGGTCATAGGGATCATTTTATCGAGCCCACACCTGGTCTGAAGACTTTATAAGTTATATCCAACTTTTTTTTTTAGTAGGAATTCAACAATGTTTTCAAATCTTTGGGATTCCCATAGGGTTAGCAACCATGTTTCCTGCAATAAAACTATGACACTTTCCAGGAGGATTTTCTTTTCCTTTGGATCTCAAGTGTTCTCCCCAAACCTATATTCCAAAGAGGCAATTTTTAGCATGGAGTTAATAGGGGTCCAAGTCAGGATTGGGCTTTCACAACTAGTTTGGTGGTTTACTAGCAAGCTGCTCATGATGGTATGTAGTAGTGTGTAGTCAAACCATACTAGGATGCACAGCATATCTCTCTTCCTGGAGTCCCTAGTAAATGCTGTCTCTATTGACTCTATTCTCCAGAGATTCAGAGGTCTTCTCTTGGGTAAATTCAATGGAGATTGGACTTAACAAGCAGATGTGGGCTTCCATCAAATCTGTATGAGTTCTGATTTCTTTTTCCTTCCTACTCAGGATCTCTTTTACCCATAATATTTTTCTGAGTTAAGTTCATGGCTTATAATCAGTTGGAATTACTCTGTGAGGGTTGCTATATAATTTGCTTTTACTTATGGCAGAACACTGGTAAGTTTTACAAGCAACCTTTTCATGTTCTCTGTCAAATTGTGGGCCCATCCTGTTTGAGACTTTGGACCTTTCTTTTCCGACATGGAGTGTCCCTTTGCTTTCAATTGCATGGCAGGTTCTGCTAGAGGCAGGATAATTCTCAATTCTTCTGCAGATGTGGCCAAAGGGTTTTTCTTTTCTGAAGTAAGTTTATTAAAGGCCCTTTGCAGTTTTCCACACCAATGATGTCTCAGCCACAGGCCTCTCTTTGTAGATTAATTCAGCAGAGAAATTGTAGATCTTTTAACATAACTGTCCCTGCATCCAATGTCCTTTCTAACTAGCCGATCACTTTGTTTCTCAGGGAGACCAGTGATTCTGGTCCACATGTTTCTGCAACATTTAAAATATGGTTTGTTCTAGTACATAATTTCTTGACATCCAGTTGTCACAAAGTATACATCTGCATCCAGAGCAAGCCCATCTGCACCTGTCCACGTCCCGTCCGTGTTCAATTCCAGTCATGCTGCTGGAAAGTTATTAAAAAAATCTTATACTACAAAGAAACTACTTGCTTTTGACTAGACGAACTGCAATTGAATAACTGACTTTGGCAGTCAGCCACTTAGCTGCCCCTTGTGCTCATGGGTAAGCTCTTTTCAAGGGACACGAGAAGCCAGCAATTGTAATGCAGATTTTTAAAGTGTTTGCGCTTTTCTTATCAACGGGCGCTCTCTCCCTAGACATGAACAAGAGATATTTTGATTGATTACCGATCAAAATTCTGATCTACTGTTTCTTACAGAGACTTGGCTAGCTGCTCCTACTAATGCTTCTATTGCAGTTGCTGTTCCAAACAATGATTTAATTGTGCAACAGGATAGAATAGGTTATAGAGGTGGTGGTATTGCCATCATTTTCAAGGCCTCATATCAATGTAACACCTTTCCTCTTCTATGTAATAGACTTAGGAAATATTTCCCAGCCCGCACTTTAAGATCAGAGCATGCTATACTTTTAAAAAGCCCTTGTATCGTCTGAAAACCAGAGCCGGGTGCTCTTATACAGTTTTAGCTTCTAGGGCCTGGAATGAGCTACCTTTGGCATTGAGGCGCTTGGAGTATGAAAAGATGTTCAGGTCCCACCTGAAAACTTTGGGGCATATTACCAAGAACGGCGTTAAAATTACCGCCGCTTTAGCGGCAGGAAACTGCCGCTAAAGCGGCGATAATGGGCTTGATAATATGCCCTTGAGAATTCCAATAGAAGCCCATGTTCTGGTGTAAACATGGGCTTCTATTGGAATTCTCAAGGGCATATTATCAAGCCCATTATCGCCGCTTTAGCGGCAATAATTTTTAACACCGTTCTTGATAATATGCCTCTGATCTCCTTCATATTTATGGCTCCAGTTTTGCTCTTTAGCATCGGGACGCCTGTTGGCAGCTGTGCTCTCTACAAATATTTTGATTAATTGATAAATAGATTTATTAGTGATGGCCACCTGAACTGCAACTATTTTTCGCCCTGCACACAGTCGGCCTCCCAAATTGAATAGAAGATTAGAAAGCCCTCCTCTTCTTTTAATGTGACATTAATTGAAGTATTAGATTAGCCTTTGGCCCTATTACTGGCTTTTGACTGAATATGGTGCTTGGTATTTGAGTACTACTCCACTGCTTGGGGGTTTGAGGTCTCCCAATTCCAATTCTAGGTGAAAATATTTTTTCTGTAGAGGTCATTTTGGGCCCTGTCACAACATTTTATGTTACTGTATTTAATGACATGTTAAGTTATATTACAGAAGATTTATGAGCTGTCATTGAATATTATATGGGACTCATGAATGCAGACATATAACTATTTTGACAAAAGATGTTGCATTATACAATATCCAGATATTTGGGAGGTTACAAGCAGATAGCACCAGCCAATGCTCCACTGTTGATCACTGGATGCTAATGAACCACCTCTAGCGAAACAAATAAAAAAAAACATAAATACCAGCTTGCGGTAAGTGCACCACTGTCACGATCTAGCATCTGGCCAAAACGTTTCACTCACCTCAAATATGATTAGACAATGTAACATAGCTGTTTTTCCTTCAAGTGAATTAAGTCACAAGTGTATTCTTACACAAGTGTACTTTTTCACTGCATGATGAAATGCCAGTCACACTCTTTACATTTCCTTGGCTTCACTTAAAGGCAGCCGCGGTCCGTGCAGGTAACAGCGGTAGGGCGGTGGGGCCAGGTTAGAGGGGATTTCAAGGGACCATGCAGAGGAAAAATTAATTATTTATTTAATTTTCCCTCAACATTGTCCCTCGAAATCCCCCCCCCCCCCAACTCGGCCCCACCGTTGTTACCTGCACGGACCGTGGCTGCTTAAAGGCACCAAGGAACTAGTAGTCACCCATCTAGACATTGCCAATGGCGTACACATCGGAGCCTCTCTTCATGTGATGTGGAAGATGCAGAGAATCCAGAACACAGTTGCAAGTAAATTAATATTGTTACTCACTTCTAACTAACTCTTCAACCTTACCTATTGTCAAACTATTAGATTATATTTTGGAGAACATTAAAAAACATGCTCCTCCCACACATACAATCTGTGGTCGACATAATGCCTAATTAAAAAAGGTAGGCATCCGCATGTGCAGGTATTCTCACACTATTTTCCAACACCTCATCCTTTCACTCTTTGCCACAAGTTTAGATCAATTCTGCAAACCTTTCTCACTTTACAAAGCACATCTGATATAGGGCTACATACCTCAGCATCCTTTCCAACAAGTACTCCAAGAACTATATAAATTATACATTGCAAAACTGTATGTTGTCAATATTTTATCAAAGCAGAGCCAGTATACCTCTTCCCTTAATTTGAGGCGGGGAGTTTTCCAACATCCTGAAGTTCGGACCTCAAACGCTGCCACCTTAAATTTTAATTTCTTCACCCTGATGCTCCTTCTTTGAGCTTTACTACCATAAAAAATGTATTAAAGATCTCCTAAAAAGGTCTTTTCTCACTTTTACAATTGGACGAAAGACATGTAAAGTCTTATTTAATTAAAAAGAAAAACTCTGAATGGCATATGCAAGCTTGATAACGTCCTAAGAAGCGCATTGAGTTTGTCTAATTGCCATAAAATTTCCTCAAGGAGTATGCAAGAGAAAACCCGCTTTCACCACATATTGCTTCTCGTGAACATTAGCCATATGAATTTGTCGTTAGGAGCATTTTGGTCTCTCGCAGTGCAGCATGGCGCTGTTCAAAAAACTTCTGCCCATAGTCTCTGCAGCAGATGGTGCCGTTTCATTTAAACTTCTGTATTTTTGGACTGTCACCAAATTTCCAGGGCGTATCACTTCAAAACAGATGTTATCCCTCCAAGAAAATGAAGCACCCACCTCAAACTGTTACAAATCTACCTAATGATGATTGTGAATGGGCCTGCGCCAAGAAAATGGTCGACCAGCATGTCAAGGGCACAGAGAGTCGGTTTCAAGCGGCGCGTTATTCTGGCCCAAAGCATTGAAGCTCCGAGAACATGCAGTTATGTTTTTCTCGTTCTGTTCGTATTCCTTGTTTGAGAAATACAGCACTTTTAATGATTGCCCGTGAAAACACAGGGAGCCACTTGGGACAGAGGTGTTTTCATCTCTAGGCTCTCTCTGTCATTCAGGTTTCATTATGCAGGACAGAAATGAAAGCCTTTTCAACAAAAATGGTAAAAAGATACTGTGGATTTGTGTGATACTTCCTGATTATTCTATATATGACATATTGTGGCACACAATCAAGTTAGTTGTATATACAATCTGCCTTCACACTGGTCGCACACACAGTGATCACATAGCCATTAGAAAGTGTGCTCTCTTTTTTAATAATCTGAAGATCAGGAAGCAATTGTTTTCATAATACATTCTGACCAGTGCTAGCTCTGGACCTGCAGATTGCAGAAATCATATGCACTTTTTTAACCTGGAAGCTGTTGGTGTAACGTGTGAACCTTACACCTACGATTTGAAATTATTGATTGAAAACTTTAAATTTAGGATTATGTATTGGTGGTGGCTGCTAATAACTGAGGGTGGTTTCGGTTGAAGTGTTCAATGTGACATCAGGTAGAAAATAAGAGAAGCATGACTTGTCTATGATGTTATTTGGAGCCCCAGATGGAAAGTCTGTGAAATTGACAGCTACCCATGGACAAATGTATGTAGCATATGCAAAAACACCTGAAAGAAATATCAACTGAAGACAAAAAGGATACGTAGAAAACCAAACACAGCAACAAACACACAATCACACACAGAAGCATATAGTACGTTTGTGACACCTCAATATTAGCTAAATTCACATTTATACACACAAACAGACAGAGGTCCAACAGTCAACATTTGGGGACAAATGCAAACCCTTTAAGTCCAGCAAAAACCCCAGAACACTAACACAAAGTGCTTGTAACCCTTATGTGATAAAAAGATATGCTGTTAAACAAAAAAGAACGTCTTAGAAAACACTAAGGCACAGCTAATCATGCATACACGCACAGACCCACACACACAAATACACCAGGCACACACACACAAAAATCCATACAGGAGATAAGGAAACTATCAAACTTGAAACACCTACTACTAAGAAGCATAAACACCATGACACATAAAACATAGCAGCAAACTGGATGAAGGAAACATCTATAGAAAAACACACCGTCAGAAAGAAAAGAGCAAAAACTAACATGCTAACAAATAGACAGACTTACATCTATATACTTAGCGTGACTATCTTGATAGTTAAATTTTTACTCACAACAGTGTCCACGAACCTGGGAGACCTATGCTTTAATATCACTTCTTTGCTTTTCCTGAATCATCATATCTACACTTTCAAAACGCAAATATCATATATCTTTTTAGCTTAGTAGAATGATGCATACCTTCCACGAATCTGTATCTGACCTAACCTCCCCAGACTAACTTCCTAGGGAGGGGTCTACTTTCGATTTCGTGTTGCAGAGGTCGTTAAAGAAAGTACCATTGAATTGGGTGACAGAGAACATGGTATTCAGCTCCAAGATGCCCCAAGAGACACATGCAAGCCTTACAAATGCACTTCATGTCAAAGCAGATGTACAATTGTGAGTCAGAGAGTGAGCAGTACTGTTGTATACAGCACAATAAAGAGACTACCTCTATTACTTTGGAGTGTGTGTTTACAATTCAGCTCCAGAAATCTTTTATAATTTTTGGGTATTCTGTAATTACCCACAGTTCTAGCACCCTTTTGTCAGAAATGTGGTCATTCATTTGGGAAGGGGTTAGAGAATTCATGTTCAACACTGTTGCTATGACACAAACAGCAGATAATTTCCCTGAGAAATGCATGTTAAGTTCAAGTATTACTTTAATTTTAAAGACAAGAAAATAACAAACAAAGAAAATAATACTGCCAAACCAGTTTAGAAAAACAGGTAAACATCTGACTGTAAAAACACAACAAAGAAATTAAAATTAGATAAGGGAAGCTAAAGATATGACGTTTAAATATTTTTCAAGGTAAAAAGCGCCTAGAAAAAATAATGTTCCAAAGTCTTGTATCAGTTAACAGTTGGCTGGGACCTAGGTGCAATTTCAGGCAAACAGCGACAGAGCAGATGTTCTATCCAATAAGCCAGTCACCCTGGTTAAAGATTTTACCTTGGGACATTTTGGAGATCAAAGTCTTCCAATGAGGCAAGACCCAAAGCTGAAGCTGCTAGGATCATAAAAGTCAGATATGCATCATCAAGATTCATTTGAAGCAATTGGTCTTGCATCAAAAGCTCTGAGTAGGACAGAGCTGCAGTTTATAGCTGCTGACGTTGCTTCCTCCTGGGGTAGATTGGCCAACTTGGAAGTGTCCAAACTTTAAACCTACAGACTTAGTCACTTTTTGTTTTCTCAGACTCCACCAGTGGCACAAGTCTGCTCGTCATTGTTGGGCAGAGCTGCATACAGCTAGATACCTTTACTGTGAGGTGCAGCTGAACCATTTTTTAAGGTGACTAAAAGCTCAGAGAAGGATGAACTATGTTTTCATGTTTGCTAAAGGTGTCCACTCTTTGGTGAAGCCTCAGCACCTTTTCCCTGTTCTCCAGAGATGGAAAAAGAAAACTTGATTGTGTCACTTTTTTCAACAGGTGGAAAAGTTCCCCCTGGTCACTCTTGCAGCACTCATATCCACCGGTCTTTAAGGCAGGCTTCTAGGAACCAGATGTGTCTTCTCCCAGGACTTCTGCATGGCTTTGTCCACAGTGGTCAGCTTGACCTTCTTGGAGTCAGGAGTCTTTCAGATTTTTATATACCAAACAGCAGGCTGTCACTTGTCTACTGGAGAGCTCTTCTGACCCCTCTGCCCAGTAGGAGTCAGGAGTATTTGACTCAGTTGCTTTCAGCTGGGTTTCTTTCTTCAGATGCTGTTTGCCAGTTTAAAGAGTTCTTTGAGTAGATGGTGATGAAGGTCCTGTCTTATTCTGAACTCTATCCAAAAAAGAGTAAAGAATTTCCTACACACAATCTTGTTTTCTCTTTTGCCCAATCCCTACTTCCTTTTACAACACTTCCTCTTTAGTTTACTTCAAAAGTTTCAGAATCCCTAATTCCAAGTTGGCTGATCCTTTCTTCCATCGGGAAGGGGTCTGTCTCTCCCATAACCACTCTTCAATTCAGATGATTTGTCATCCCCTCTGTCAAGACCAAAACTGTTTTTCCATCAGTCTGGTGTTGGAAACAGAAAGTCGCAGATGGACCTAGGAATGAATAATAGCAGTTCCTGCTAGACCATCTGGCATCACCACGTCAAAAAAGGAAGTGCTAAGGTTGTCCTTTGTTCTGCCAACTTTTCCTGTTCTCCCTCTAGATGACTAAATACTGTTAAGTGGCTGGTTGTTGACAACATCCATGCCTTCTTGGTCCAGAGACCAAGCCATTGTCCTCTGGGAGCAGGGTTGTTAATACCCAAAATGGACTGTGTATATGTCTCTGAAACGGGACAGATAGGCAAACTGGTTATATTCCTGTTTATTCTCAAGCAGCACAAAGTACACTTCTAAAAGTGACATTTCCACTGAAGTTATCACAATCTATTTTACCTCTGACTTGGTGTTTTAGAAATAGTTGGAAAGAGCTTTGAATCATTTTTCTAGCATTTTCCTACATGAAGATAGAAAACAGGGATTTTAATACAATCTAAGTCAGTTATTAGAAAATTTAGCTTCACGTCCGCACACATATATATATGTGATCAAGGTCAGGCTGGACCGAAAAGTGTTATGGTCGACAATAAAGAAAATTGATGCACTTATCTGTGGTCCGCGCCTGCTTCAATCGGAAAGAAAAGATTGCACGAAGAGCGGTGAAAAACGATCTGAGGACTGAATAAAAAACAACAGTGCCTAATTACGAGTGGTTCGTGTTTCTCTGTTCGCCATACAGCAGTGCGGAAGTGCGGAGAATCCTTTGTTCTTTTGATATATATACATATATATATATATATATATATATATACATACATATATATATTCCATTCGCCATTTTCACACTTCAGATCCAGTCCGTGGCTTAGCAGCAACCAGCAGCAACAGCCGGAAAAACGAGGAAGACGAGGAGGACGCTGGCCCCCTGCTCCCGCTCCGGCTAACGGCCACGGCTACCTGTTTTGTCCTTACCGCTGCAGCTCGACCCCCCCGCTTTCATTAGCGGTCAGCGGGGGCGCGGTGGTAGCGGCAGCGGCGGATGTGGTTGCGGTGCAGTGCGGTGACCCATGACCCATGGAATATTGAGCATTGAGCAGCGGTGGGGTGCGGCAAGTTTACCGCCTGATCTTTCAAGGGCCCCCAGGCACCGGTACCAGCATCTGTGAGCCGGTACAGAGTACAGAATACAGAGGAAGCAGAGGTGAGAGGTGGAGCCTGAGTTTACTCCCATAGCAGGAGGAAATCTGAAGTGAGCGTGGTGAGTCCGCTTCTGCACCGAAAACAACAGCACCTTGCCTTCTCACCACCCAGCACCCAGCTTCTAGCACTCAGTACACAGTAACAGCAGAAGTAAGCTGAGATAAGGAGGAATAAGGAGGGGTGTGGAGGTGAGCAGTGAAATCCTGAGTTCAGCTCCTGCTTCCAGCGACAGCTGAACACCCAGTCAACATTCAGTGATAAGGATAAGGAGGGAAGCAGAGGGAAGCAGTATAAGACGTGCACATAAAGCAATGCGCTCAGGGAGAACAAGAGGAGTGAGGGAGGTAGTGCGGAGGAAGCAAAAATTGCAATCCAGGGCAGCTTCTGCCGACGAGGACAATGATGTTGACTATGTTGCCAATGGGGTTTTTATGGAGAAGTCTGGCATGGAGGGGCCAGGTATAATAACACCGTGCCTTGATAGAACTCTAAATGGCGAACAAATAAAAAGGGTAAGGAAGATGGACTTTTTGAAGAACCCGGTGGATGTACTGCTTACATATCGAAAAGACATGCATAATAGAGAGCTACAAAGCCCGATTCAACCACAGGCAGCGGGGCCTTCCAAATTGGTCCCCAGAAAAAACATGAGCAAAAGAGAGGAATTGAAACCTTGCTCTCCCGTGGGGGGGTTAAATACAAAAATAAATTAAAAAAAACCCTCGTTTACCTGGGAAACTTGGCTTCTAAGTAGTGACCGGCAATGTGAGAAGGAAAGTACCACAATAGTGGCCCAGCAAGGGGAGATGCCAGTCATTCAGGAAGTAGGCGATAACAGTGATCCACAATTGAACTCGGAGTCGCCTAATAGTAGTAAGGAGCAAGTGGGGCAAAAGGAACGAATGACTCAGACTTGTTTGGGAAAAGAAATCCAGATTCAAGTTGAGGTGCACCAACAAGTAGATAACAAGATGGTATATATGGCTAATTTGGATGAACTAGACGACTTAGAAGGAATAGATCCTGTACGGAAATTAAAATTGGAAACAGAGTTGACGGAGGTATTGGACACTGTTGGGGGAATTGTAGCACCTGTGGCGATAGAAGCACAATCAGAAAAAGTATATGAATCATTGGACGAACTAATTCGTGAACCATCCCATGATCTATCTCAGAGAAATGTTGCCATTGGGGATAATACAACACCTGCAAAGATAGAAGCTCAATCAGAAATTAAATATGAACTAACACAGAGAGAGAACAGGGTTGAGGTAACTGAATTGCCAGGGACTAAACTTGTTGGGTCCCCGGTAATGGGTTCGGCCAGCTAATGGCATGCAAGTTGGACCTCCAAGTAGAGAATCATTGGGGGAAAAAGGCATGGATAGCAACACTTGGGAGATTTTTCTTAATTCATTTCAATCGGTGGTTAATGCATTGACATATCAATCAAGTAAGTTGGATATCCAAGTGGAACTTTTAAATACAATGGCGTTATATATCACAGCGATTGATACAAAAATTGGAGCATTGAATCAGCTGGTCCTAAGGGCGCAGGCAGAAGCGCAGGTGGAGATATTGCCTGAGAATACTTGTGAATGTAGCCCAGTATTGGATAAACTGTCCTCGCTGCCTGGGATGCTGGAACAGGTTCTGGCAGAGATAAAGGGGCAATTACAATCTGCTAAAGAAGTGATGAGCCCAGTGGGTCAAATAGTTAACAACAGTAGGAAACCAGAGGGAAATAAACCTGCCCGTGTAAGCGAACTGGTGAAGAGGAGCCTCGGGGGGGGGGAAATTTCAAGTTTGGAGAAGACACAGTTGAGGAAGAAAGTGAATATAATACAGGGGTGTAATTCAGAAAAAAACTTAGACAAAAACATTGCCATATGTGAAAGACTTTCAAGTGACCAGACATCGTCTAGTATATCAGGTAGGAATGGGTCTGTGGAGCAGGGAGCCCTAGTACTGTCCATACAAGGGGAAGCAGTCAAGACATATAAGCTCTCTAAGAGACAGAGAAAAAGACTTAGGAAAAGCCACAATAAAAAAGAGGTGGAGAACAATCCAGGTCTCCAAGGGAAGGTGTATCCAATTTTTTGCCCAAAATTTGCAAATCAAGTGGCACTTTCGGAATAAAAAAGAGTGATGATGAGGTAAGGGAAAATAAGGTGGAGAAGGAGAATGAGAATATACCAGCTAGTGCGAAAGGGAAAACGATGAAGATAAAGGAGGGAAAAATGGAAGAGAACCAACAAGGATTAGTCCAGGCCAAATCGGTAAAAGATGAACTTACAAACCAAATTAAAACAGTTAAGATGGTGGAGCTTTTGGAAACAATGCACAATGCTCCGGAAGTAGAGAAAGGCTTGGAGGAGAAAGATGAAAAGGAGAACAGAATGCAAGTACGGGAACAATCACTAAGGAAAGATAATGACCCACAAGGGGAGCAGAGGCAACGACCGCAGGACGAACGTCAATTGATAAAGAATGACCGAAATGAAATAGGGCAGGTTAAGAATATTCAGCAGGAAATAGTCTGCACGATTCAGCAGGGTCAAAGAGATAGGTCAATTCGGCACAACTCGCCTAGTATTCACTATAAAATGACATTTGTACCAAAATATAAATCCAGGGGTCACTTTGATCGAATAAATAGAGGGTCTGTGATACGAATGACCAAAGAAATAGCGGCATTACAACATATAGAGTCCACGGATATACATTCAGTTACATTTGTAAGTAACCCGATGTGGGGAGGTGAGGAATCGACAATGATTACATGGGCGACAGCTGAGGTAGCGGACCAACTATGGGCGGATAAAGAGAAATTTGAAACATGGGGTATTGAGATGATAAGGGAAAAGGAGGAACCCTATCCACAGTTCCTAAAACCGAAGGGTGGCGAAAATCGGTTTAAGAGGGTTAGTGAGGAATGTGGTAGGGGAAGTCAGAAACTAACGAAAAGTCTACAAATGGGCAATAAAAATGAGCAATCGGGCATAACGACGATCTTAAAAGGGGCAAGGAGTAGCTCAATCACTCCTTTAAGGGACAATATAACCCTTCAGGCAGATAACTACACGGACGTCAAGGGGAGCAAAACTCTTTATTCGAAATTGGATTGGTCCTGGCTCCCGAGTGCCTTGAATGTCAGGACAGACAAAGACTTAAGACATTGACAGGATGAAAACCGTTTCGTTGGTCACAGAAACAAAGTTGACATCTGCTCATGGAACATAGAGGGTCTGGCAGCAAAGGTAGACATCTGCTCATGGAATATAGAGGGTCTGGCAGCAAAGGTAGACATCTGCTCATGGAATATAGAGGGTCTGGCAGCAAAGGTAGACGATCATGAATTTTTAACATATATTGGAAGGTTTCAGATAATCCTCTTTCAAGAAACATGGGCACAAGAGGAAATTAAGCTTCCGGCATACTCATGCTATAACAAGCCAGCAATTAAAACAAAATTGAAGGGGCGAGCAGCAGGAGGTTTGGCTTTATATGTAACAGTGGCCTTAAAAATAAAGTTTGAAGAAGTGGAAATTGACCATTCGAACATTCAAGCAATTAAGGTCTGGCCTCTTGACCCTGGAAATAAGACTCCTTTGATGATAATAAACGTATATACACATCCCCTTGGTAGCAGGAAAAAAGAAACAATAGATAAGATACTGAGTCTATTGTTAACACAAAGCATGATGAATCCAGCTCCTTGGATCCTCTTGACAGGGGATTTTAATATGAATTTCTTCCAGGTGATGCCTAGGGATCAAATATTGGATGTGATTGATCAAATTTGGCATATCCCGGCAACTGATGCAATTAAACAAAGATCTGACAGAATGGGCAAAGAAGTGGTGAGAAATCTGGAGCATCACAGCCTTCGAGTTTTGAATGGCCCGGTGGACCCGGACATTCCAGCTCAAGCGACCCATTTCGCGGCACAATCCAAAGCTGTTATTGATTTCACTTTAGTATCCCTCCCATTATATCAATCAATAATAAGCTACAAGCTGGGAAATCGGCTGGAAAGTGATCACCAGCCACAAATGATCAGCCTCAATCTAAATATTACCCGATACGAACAAAGTGCCCCAGAGTTAGGGGAGCCTATTGGTCTGAACTATAGGAGGTTAAACTGGTCAGTAAATAGTATACAAAACATCGAACAGCAAGCAAGAGACCAGTGGGAAGAAGAGTTAAATAGAATAGATAAAAATCCTTTGACCCTTTGGGAGCAGTTCATAATTAACCTGGTAGAGAAAAATGCTGTACGTTCAAAAGGCATTGTAGCAACGGCTACGTCTTTTCTAAAAAAAATGACTGTTCAACTAAAGATAGCGAAAAGGAAATTGAATAATGCTTTGAGGGTCCTAAGAAATCATGCATCCTCCAGTGTCAGGAGTGAGATACTACCAAAACTGAGGTCACTCTACAAAAAAGAGGTATGGATACAAACAAAAGCCGAACTAGATCTGTTCTGGAGTAAAATCAATTATGCAGCAAAACGCAAAGATGCACGTGAGTTTTGGAGACTGGTTAATCAAACCAATGGTAGAAAACAACAACAAGTAATTACAAATATATCGGAAGAAGTCTGGAAGAAGCATTTGGGATCCATGACAGGTGGCACAAGAAATATAACAAAGCCAACAGAAGTAGGTACAGCGGACAATACAAGGGACAATGACAAGGCAAGGGAAAATACCCAGCTTATGATCCAGCAGATAATAGTGGAAAAAATTATAAGTTCTAGCAGACGGAGTAGTGCTCCAGGGCCAAATGGCCTTCCTCAAGCACTATTCAAAGAAAATCCACAACATTGGGCAAAGAAACTGTCAAACTTATTCAATCATGTTTTGACGAAGGAAGAAGTCGCAGATAAATGGAGGGGTTCAATTTTAGCTCCGATTTACAAAGCGGGTCAAGCTTCGGATCCAGCTAATTATAGACTTATAGCTTTAATGGATTGTGAAGCAAAGTTTTTTGCTAAATGTCTGCTGGCTGAACTAACGGCTTGGGTTGATGCCAGTAATCTACTTCCAAAGAATCAAACAGGGTTTATTAAAGGCATGGGGACGATTATTAACATTCAAATGTTAGTTCTTATTATGGAAATGGCCAGGCGCCGTAGGATGAATCTTCACTGTGTTTTATTGATTTTAGCTCAGCTTTCGACACTGTGCATAGAAATATTCTTTGGAACAAATTAACGAAAATGGGAATTGCACTGAGTCTGTTGAGAGTGATACAATTGTTATATACCAATACTTGGACGAGAGTAAGGTTGGGACAGGGCACAGTACTGTAAAAAAAAATGATGATAAGGGACGGGTTGAAGCAAGGATGTGTTTTGGCCCCAACCTTATTCAACCTGTATTTAGCTGGCATTTCATCAGGGCTTAATGAAATTAATTCTCACTCCCCTACTGTGGTAGGTTTTAATGTTTCGCATTTATTGTATGCCGATGATATTGTATTAATAAGTTACACCAAGGTGGGGTTGCAGAGATTAATTAGTGAAAGTGCACATTATGCCTTTACTCACAAGCTAAAGATTAACTTAAAAAAGACAAAAACAATGCTGGTGACTAGGGGGTTGGCTGCAAGACCAAAATTGAGAATGTAAGGTTCTGTTTTAGAATCGGTTACTGAGTATAGATATCTGGGTGTTATAATAGATGCTAGGGGCACGGGTAAAAATCAGTGCACTGCACTACAGAGAAGAAATAACTCATTAATTGCAGCATTTTCCACACTCCAGAATAACTTAAAAGGGCTTTCCCTTAATCCATTATTACAAATCATGTCATTTAAACATGTTCCAACTCTCGCATATGGAGTAGAGACTTTAAGAGGATGTGCTGATAACACCATAGACAAACTAGTAACAGGGACCTACCGACGCCTGTTTAATCTTCCTCGACAAACTTCACCAGCGCAAATCCGACTTGAGTTCGGACTTAAACGACAGAACCTAAACAGCTTAGGAGCATATTTAAAATTCTGCCACAAACTTAGAAGGGATAATGACTCCTCGCTTATGACAGTGGTCTGGGAGGCAATATGTGATAGTAAACATAAGCAGGCTCATGAATATTTTAAACTGGCGATAGACACGTTCAAGGTGGAACAACTATGGGCCTTACCCATCTCACAGGTGGCTTTTAATAAAGTTATAAATGGGTACAGTAAAAATTGTCGTCTTTATGGGATAAAGCAGTATTGGCAAAGAGATCCCATGCGTGGACAGTTATTGCTTCGTACGGCATGTTAAAACCACAGAGCTATCTAGGAGACTCAAATAGCCAAAGGGCAAAGCTGAAGTTTATGAATCTCCAATTTGGAAATAGCCAATTTCTTGGAGACGCCCCTGCATGGAAAATGAGGAGTAGTGAGAGGATGTGTCGCCTCTGTAACAACAAGAGAGAAGATATTTGTCATATCATTTGTAGCTGCCCTGCTCTAATAGGTGAACGTAGGAGGCTGTTGAGGTCGGACTTTAATAGTCAAATGACACGAACATGTCGACAAGCAGTCATAGCCAGTTTACAAGGAGAAAGTTTGCAATTTACGGGCAGACTTTTGAAGTTTATAGAAATAGTGGAGAAGAAACTGCTTAACTGTGGACAATGAGGATTGTTTTATATATTCTTGGTTTTTATGAATTGATGAAAAATACTTTTTTATTACGTGGTTTTTTATATAAGGAAATGGAATTGATTATGCATGAAATGTAAGAAGAATTGTACAAAGGTGTTTTAATTGTAAGTTTTTATTAACTGAACAATACATTTTTTCATTCATTAATTCATTCACTTCACCCGGCTGTGTTAAACGGTGACCTGCAGTACGGCGTGTGATGCCAAAAAATAATCCAATCGCAATTTTTGGTGCCACTGAGCGCCCCAAAAAGAATCCACAGGTCTTCTCATAGCATGATTCCAAAATGCGGTTTATTCAAGAAATGCAACACGAAAAGTTCATCGGTCCCAACGCGTTTCGGAGAACGGCGTCTCCTTGATCACGGCTATGGATGTGGCAAACATTGTACCAAGTGATATACACCATAGTGAAAAGAAGCATACAGGTAGAGAGAGGACTGCGTCCTAGAGAGTCATGATGGGAAAACACACTGAGTTGGTTTAACATCGCCATAATTGTTTGGCATCACCATTATTCTAGTGTGCACTGTGCATGCTTGAAACAGAAAAAAGACTTTTGATTTTTTATTTACATGTTTCCGCTGCTATTAAAATATTGACTGTTAAGATATCATCTCATATATCAGTTTTTTATACCAGTTTTCACAATTATGCCCAAGTGGGCTATCCAACAAACATGTAAGGATAACCAATAAGCCTATTAATTGATGTGCAATTGTGCCCAAGTGGGCCCAAAAATCTCCCAAACGTGATGAATCACTTCAGTTTTATGAAAGTCCATGTTTGTAAATGAATAAGATATTTTAATGTTTTTTTGCAATTCTTGTAACTTTCAATCAGACCACAGTTCATACCTGTAAAAAAAAAAATTAGAATCGTTGTGTGTTCCCTATAGCCCATTAAAACAATCTTAAAAAATATATATACAAAATTCAGGGATGCATACCCGGAGTATCATTCACAGGTACAATTATATATATATATATATATATATATATATATATATATATATATATATATATATATATATATATATATATATATATATATATATATATATATATATATATGTATATATATCACCACTTACGTTTTCACCCGAGCCGTCGAACATCTTGGCGGGTACCTCCAGGCGGATGGTGAGTCCGTTTATTACACAACAACTGCAATATGGAAAGAATTGGAGCACTCTCGGGAGTATTCACCTTGATTTATTGTGCAAATGCATTTCGGTAAGACTTCCTTCTTCAGTGCCTAAAATCAAGTAATCTTCTGCGCAGTCTGGGGTCTTTTAAATATTTCATATGTCTCTCACTATTGGTGGGGTTTACGGCCAATCAACAGGTGGCTGGGTGTATGTTGAGAGCAGGAAGGCATCAATCTCCCACAATCCATCTTTCTTGTTAGAAAATTCCTGCCACATTGGTATTTTCTTTTCTGCCAAACCCTGTTCCTCATTTAATTCCGTCACCTCGATCATCATCCCCTTCGTTATTTCACTTGCTGCGTCCGTTTCCCTCACCTCCTGCAAGATGGACATCACTGCATCTCCGCAGGAGTCCCTCCAATGTTGGGGCACCATGAACTGAATAGTTCACATCCATTCGGACGACGGGATCCAGCTAGCAGTGGTTCTGACGGCAAATACATAACACCTCTTACGTTTTCACCCGAGCCGTCGAACATCTCGGCGGGTGCCTCCAGGCGGATGGTGAGTCCTTTTGTTACACAACAACTGCAATATGGAAAGAATTGGAGCACTCTCAGGAGTATTCACCTTGATTTATTGTGCAAATGCATTTCGGTAAGTCTTCCTTCTTCAGTGCCTAAAATCAAGTAATCTTCTGCGCAGCCTGGGGTCTTTTAAATATTTCATATGTCTCTCACTATTGGTGGGGTTTACGGCCAATCAACAGGTGGCTGGGTGTATGTTGAGAGCAGGAAGGCATCAATCTCCCACAATCCATCTTTCTTGTTAGAAAATTCCTGCCACGTTGGTATTTTCTTTTCTGCCAAACCCTGTTCCTCATTTAATTCCGCCACCTCGATCGTCATGCCCTTCGTTATTTCACTTGCTGCGTCCGTTTATATGTATGTATATGTATGTATATATATATATTTTTTAATGCATTTTCCTGTACATGTGGCTATCCCCTTAAGTGCATATACAATCAATTCATATGCATTACAGACCTCATGCATAAATAGCTACTTCTGCCAGATTCAAAATTCAAAATTGTAAAAATCCGAAAATCTGAAACGCCAAGAATCAGGAAATGCTATATCAAATTATCCTAAATGGATCGCTAGCTCCTCGTCATGATTAAGACCAATGGGGTGCATGGTTTGGAATTCAATGATGTACCTTGATTCTAGGTGTCTTAATTTCTGAACCCTGTTGCCTCCCCTTACATTGATGGGTACTCTGTCAAGGACATAGATTTTAAGCAGGTTCATCTTGCTAGAATGTTCGGTCTCAAAATGTGTTGTTACCAGGTATTGCTTATTCACATTGGTGATGGCTCTCATGTGTTCCAGTACTCGTGAGTTTGGCCTTATGTATAGTACTGCCAATATAGTACTTGTTACAGGGACATTTGAGACAATACGCAAGGAAATCCGAATGACATGTTAGATGTTGACGGATTTCAAACTCCCTATGGCCTTTGTTTATTTTCAGCTTTTTTCATTCTCAGTGTTTTTGCAAGCTTTACATTTTAGACAACGGAAAAAGCCTTTAATATGACTTGATCTTGTATTGTTAGTGAGGATATTCCTACACAACATGTCTTTAAGAGATTTGCTTTTCCTAAAAGTTAGTTTGGGATAGTTATCCAAATATTTATTGAGAATATTGTCTGTTTGCAAGACATGCCAGTGTTTTTAAAGACATGTCTGATTGCCAGAGACCCTGTGTTGTCTGTGGTTATATACCTGAAATGTGGACATTCAATCTTGAGTTTTGTTTTTGGAAGAAGTAAATCATGTCTCATTACAGTATTTACCTTGGTTCTAGCCATTTCTATTGTTTTCTTAGAGTATCCTCTCTCCAGAAATTTGTTTGTCATACATTTTCATTCTTTATCAAATTTTTCTTGTGAGCTACAATTTCCTTTAGCTCTTAATAAATCCCCATTGGGAATGCTAGAGATTAGATTGCGGGGATGGCTGCTAGATGCATGTAATAAACTATTACCTGCTGTCTTTTTACGGTATAGTTTATTTTCCAACTTATTTTTGTTCACCTAAAAGTGCAAATCCCAAAATTCTATTTCTTGTTCTTTTAGGTTACACGTGAAAGATAGATTCAGGTTATTCTCATTTAACTCCCTGACAAAATTCACCGCAGTTTCCTTTGAGCCATTCCAGATACAAAAGATGTCATCTATGTATCTGACCCAGAGAACGACATGGTAGTCAAACAGATGGTTAAGTCTGACCACCTGTTCCTCCCACCAGCCCAGGTATAAACCTGCATAACTGGGGGTGAAACAGGTGCCCATTGCCGTTCCCTGAGTCTGACAGTAGATTTTATTGTCAAAAATGAAAAAGTTGTTGGATAAACAAAAGGCCATCATATCCAAAATCATTTCTGTGTGTAATAAGTATGATAATGATAAATATCTACAGGAATGCCAACCTAGATCATGGGGTATACATGTGTATAAACTATTGACATCAAGTGACAATAAAATATATTTTTCTTCCAAAACAATGTCATCAATAATTCTAAAAAAGTCTCCTGAGTCACGAATGTCTGAAGCTAGCCCTTCCACAAAGGAATAATCAACATACCATGAGGTGTTCTTTAGTGTACTGCCCATGGAAGAGACTATAGGTCTCACTGGTGGATTACTATTATTGTTATGTATTTTAGGTAGAAAATACAAAACTGGTAACTTCGGAAAATCACATTTCAGAAATTTGAATTCATTCTGTTCCAGTAACTCATCATCTCTCTCTCTCTCTATATATATATATATATATATATATATATATATATATATATATATATATATATATATATATATATATATATATATATATATATATATATATATATATATATATATATCCCTCCAAACAATGCCCCTGCACCAAAGACACACTCCTCCAGTTGATAAGTACAACTTTTATTCACCAGGGAACAGGGTTACAGCTCCGCGATTTTGTCCATAGCCTGACTATATATATATATATATATTCAAACCAGGAAGTGCTGTCAGCCATCTTGTGACTCGGTTGAACCGAGTCACAAAAATAAATGTAAAAAAAAAGGTGGGCAGGGACCCTCAGTGCCCAAAAAACATTTATTTTTGCAATTTTCAGCAGGAATCGTGCTGGATCAAGGAATCCCACTGAAAATGTTGTAAAAAACGAAGCATTAAGTCCTGAACTTTTTTTCTAGTCAGACCCCAGGTGGGCAAGGTCCTGGGGCATTTTAAAAAAGGAGGGGGGTGCATGCCCCCCCTTTTTGGGGCTTATTTATGCCCCAGGGATCCCCACTTACCCAGGGCTTGCATTGAGGAAAATGCAGGGGAGGCCATATGGCCACCCTTGCTGCCCCAGGGCTTGTTTATTTTTTAGATGGGGGACTCGTGGACCCCCAGCCCTGGGGACAACCACCTCCCTGGTGCTTAATAATAAAATAATGCAGGAGATGCCCGATCTGCCCACAGCCCCCTGGACCATCAACTTCCCGGGGAAAATTACAATTACATGTGGCCCCCCTCTTGGAGACATACATGGCCCTTGGGACCGCCACTCCCCATGGCCGGCTCCTGCTATGTCCTGGGGCGCCCACCCCGGGACATAACTGTTTGCTATGACTTGGTGGGAGTTTTACCAGCCATAGCAAACTGTGCTTCACTTTTAGCAAGCGAGAGCATAAAAAAATGCTCTCACTTCCTAGAAGCAGAGCACAGTTGCTTCAACAGAGAGGGAGCTGCATCTTCAGCAACTCCTTCTCTGTCAAAGCAATGCTGGCTACCGTATGAGGCTGGGAGCCAGCAGGGACTGTGGGGGCCTTGAGGCTTCCCCCGCAGTCCACAACAGAATGGGTGCCCTGGATGGGACTCGGGCACCCACAATTGAAGCCGGCCCCGGAGGAGGGCCACTCAGCCCCCTCCCTTTAATTTATAACTTTTTAAAAAAAAAGGCTGGTCCCCAGGGGATAGGGTCCCTCATTTAAAAAAGGGCTGACCCCAGGGAATGGGGTCCCCTGGGTCAAAATAAGACCGGGGAAGGAGGGCCATGCAGCCTCCCTCCCTGAATAAATAAAAAAAAAGAATGTAAGTCACTGGAGTCCCTGCCCTCTTTTACCACCACTCTACAAATGCACCTTCTGGTGCACTACTAGTTGGGGGATGAAGTCTCTTGGCTCCAGAAGATCCTTGGGGGCCAACATGCCATCCTGTTACCTCCAGTAAGTCCCACAGAGCTCGATTGCTGAGAGGACTTTGGAGGCCATGCTCCCTTTCTCCACCACTGTGCAAATGCACCTCCTGGCATACTGCTGGTTGGGGGCTGAAGTCCCCTTGACTGTAGAGTGTCCATGGGGGTCAATAAGCCCTCCTGTTACCTGCAGTAAGTCCTACACAATGGAATTTCTGAGAGGTGTTCATCGGCCATGCCCCCATTCTCCATCACTCCGCAAAAGCACCTCCTGGCTCACTGCTGGTTGGAGGATGGATTACCTCCAGTATCCAGTAAGTCCGACATTGCAGGATTCCTGAGAACTGGTTTTAGGCCCACCCCCTTTCTCCACCACTCTGCAAATGCGACCACTAGCTAAAAATACATAGTAATTCACTTAAAAAAAACCAAAGGTTACAGAGACGTTATAGTTAGGAAATAGAATTAAAAAACCTTCGAAATTCACTGAACAAACCAAAGGTTACAGGGACGCTATAGTTAGGCTCTGATTTCACTTGTACAAAACCAGTGAAATTCAGCAGTTACAGTTACCTGCGTTAACTGTAACTCATGCCCCCACAAAGCACTGCTTATGACCTCTCAAGCTTTGGTTTTTTAACCCCTTCCATGCGCACGATGGCCGGGAGCCGTCGTGCGCAACTGTGCTCGTGTGCGCACGACGGCTCCCAGCCGTCATGGCACATGGCCCCGGAAATCCCTCTGGTGCAGGCACCAGAGGGATTTCTATTTCTCCCCTGTGACCTCGGGAGCTTGGGAAGAGCTTCCCAGCTCCCGAGCCCCCCCCCTGTTTCAGTGAAATGACAATCAGCCTGCACGTCGCGCTGACGTCATTTCACTGAAACCGAAACTGAAATGAGCCTTTCAGTTTCACTTTCTACGTGCTCAGGGGGCTATCTCAGCCCCCTGAGCATGTAGAAAGACAGGAGAGGTATCATTGGAAAGGGGAGAATCTCCCCTTTCCAATGGTACCCCTCCCCAGTGGATTCCTGCTTGGGGATTGCCCCAGGAGGGTGATCCCCAAGCAGGGATCCACCACTAGACACCAGGGAGGGGGGAGCGGCCCCTTGGGCAAGGGCCTTTGCTCCCCCCAAAAATGTTTGGGCCATATTCAGTCTTTCTGCCCCCCCGGGGGGGCAGAAAGCCCACTGGACGCCAGGGATTTTTTTGGCATGCATTTTCAATGAGGGTGGGGGCTGCCCAAAATGGGCAAGCCAATGCCCCCACCCCCGCCACAACTACAGCCTTTCTGCCCCCCCGGGGGGGTAGAAAGCCCACTAGACACCAGGGATTTTTTGGGGGGTGATTTTAATTGGGTGGGGGCTGCCCAAAATGGGCAAGCCAATGCCCCCACCCTTGCCACAATTACAGCCTTTCTGCCCCCCTGGGGGGCAGATGGGGCAGTAGCCCCCAATCTGCCCCCCGGGGGGCAAAAAGCCCACTAGAAGCCAGGGATTTTTTTTGAAAATATGAATCAGGGGTGGGGGCTGCCCAAAATGGATGTGCCAATGCCCCCACCCCCGCTCGCAAAAATTCCAGTCTTTCTGCCCCCCCTGGGGGACATATGGGGGCAGTTTTTTTGTATTCATGTAGAGGTGGGGGCTGACCAAAATGGGCATGACAATACCCCCATCCCCCCCGAGAAATTCCAGTCTTTCTGCCCCCCGGGGGGGCAGATGGGGGCAGTGGCCCCTGATCTGCCCCCAGGGGGGCAGAAAGCCCACTAGGTGCCAGCGATTACGCAGGCTTTTTTTATGTGTGGGGGCTGCCCCCACCCCCCATAAAATAGCCACAGTCTTTCTGCCCCCCTTGGGAACATATCGGGGCAACCCCCCCCCGATGCCCCCCCTAGGGTGGCAGAAAGCCCACTAGGCACAGACTTTTTTTTAGCAATTTGCCTACCTGTGGATTTTGGGCCCTAGCGCAGCTGGCACATAGGGAAACCTATCAAACCTGTACATTTTTGAGAACTAGACACCAAGGGAAATCCAGGATGGGGTGACTTGTCTGGCTCTCACCAGGTTCTGTTTCCCAGAATCCCTTGCAAACCTCAAACTTTGTAAAAAAAAAACACATTTTCCCCATATTTATGTGGTGGAAAGTTCTGGAATCTGCGTGGATCCACAAAATTCCACCCAGCACGCGTTCCCCAAAGTCTTTCGAGAAAAATGGTACCTCACTTGTGTGGGTAGACCTAGTGCCCGTGACAGGAAACGGCCAAAACGCAACATGGACACACCACATTTTCACAGTGAAAACGGACCCTTTTTTTGCAAAGTGCCTAGCTATAGATTTTGAACCCTAGCTCTGCCGGCACCTAGGGAAACCTAGCAAACCTATACATTTTTGAAAACTAGACACCCAGGGGAATCCAGGATGGGGTGACTTGTCTGGCTCTCACCAGCTTCTGTTACCCAGAATCCCTTGCAAACCTCAAAATGTGTCCCAAAAAACAAATTTTCCTCATATTTCTGTGGTGGAAAGTTCTGGAATCTGGGTGGATCCACAAAATTCCACCCAGCCCGCATTTCCCAAAGTCTACTGAGAAAAAATGGTACCTCACTTGTGTGAGTGGGTCAAGTACCCGCGACAGGCAAGGGCCCAAAACTTATTGAGGCGACATCAAAATTGCCTATCACAAAACGACCTGGTTTTGCAAGGGGGGGTCACCTGGGTTTTTGGCCCCGTGCTCGGCCGCCACATAGGGAAACCTACCAAACCCACACATTTCTGAAAACTAGTGACCGGCGGATTCCAGCAAGGTATGGCTTGCGTACATACTCCAACTTTTTCTTACCCAGAATCCCCTGCAAACCTCAAATTTAGCTGAAAAAATCACTTTTTCCACATATCTTTGTGTGGGAAAGTTGTGGTATCACCGGGCTGACACAAATTTCCTACCACCCAGCGTTCCCCCAGGTCTCCCGATAAAAATGGTGCCTCACTCATGTGGAAGGCCCGAGTACCCGCGACAGGCAAGGGCCCAAAACGTATTGAGGCGACATCAAAATTGCCTTCCACAAAACGACCTGGTTTTGCAAGGGGGGTCACCTGGGTTTTTGGCCCAGTGCTCGGTGGCCACCTAGGGAAACCTACCAAACCCACACCTTTCTGAAAACTAGACATCTGGGGGATTCCAGGGAGGTATGGCTTGCGTGGATCCCCCAACATTTTCTTACCCAGAATCCCCTGTAAACCTCAAATTTAGCTGAAAAAATCACTTTTCCACAGTTTATTGTGTGTGAAAGTTGTTGCATCACCGGGCTAACACAAATTTCCTACCACCCAGCGTCCCCCCAGGACTCCCGATAAAAATGGTGCCTCACTCGTGTGGGAGGCCCAAGTACCCACGACAGGCAAGGGCCCAAAACGTATTGAGGCAACATCAAAATTACCTATCACAAAACGACCTGGTTTTGCAAGGGAGGTCACCTGGGTTTTTGACCCTGTGCTTGGTGGCCACCTAGGGAAACCTACCAAACCCACACATTTCTGAAAACTAGACACCCGAGGGATTCCAGGGAGGTATGGCTTGCATGGGTCCCCCAACATTTTCTTACCCATAATTCCCTGCAAACCTCAAATTTAGCTGGAAAAATGACTTTTTCCACACATTTTTGTGTGGGAAAGTTGTGACATCAACGGGCTGACACAAATTTCCTACCACCCAGCGTTCCCCCAGGTCTCCTGATAAAAATGGTGCATCACTCATGTGGGAGGCCCAAGTACCCGCGACAGGCAAGGGCCCAAAACATATTGAGGCGACATCAAAATGCGTATCACAAAACGACCTGGTTTTGCAAGGGGCGTCACCTGGGTTTTTGGCCCCGTGCTTGGCGGCCATCTAGGGAAACCTACCAAACCAACACATTTGTGAAAACTAGACAGCCGGGGAATTTCAGGGAGGTATGGCTTGCGGGGATCCCCAAACGTTTTCTTACCCAGAATCCCCTGCAAACCTCAAATTTAGCTGAAAAAATCCCTTTTCCACACATTTTTGTGTAGGAAAGTTGTGGCATCACCCGGCTGACACAAATTTCCTACCACCCAGCGTTCCCCCGGGTCTCTTGATAAAAATGGTGCCTCACTCGTGTGGGAGGCCCAAGTACCCAAGACAGGCAAGGGCCCAAAACATATTGAGGCAACATCAAAATTGCCTATCACAAAACGACCCGATTTTGCAAGGGGTCACCTGGGTTTTTGACCCTGTGCTTGGCAGCCATCTAGAGAAACCTACCAAACTCACACATTTCTGAAAACTAGACACCCGGGGGATTCCAGGGAGGTATGGCTTGCATGGATCCCCCAACATTTTCTTACCCATAATCCTCTGCAAACCTCAAATTTAGCTGGAAAAATCACTTTTTCCACACATTTTTGTGTGGGAAAGTTGTGGCATCACCGGGCTGACACAAATTTCCTACCACCCAGCGTTCCCCCAGGTCTCCCAATAAAAATGGTGCCTCACTCGTGTGGGAGGCCTAAGTACTCGCGACAGGCAAGGGCCCAAAACGTATTGAGGCAACATCAAAATTGCCTATCACAAAACAACCTGGTTTCGCAAGGGGGGTCACCTGGGTTTTTGGCCCCGTGCTCGGCGGCCACCTAGGGAAACCTACCAAACCCACACATTTCTGAAAACTAGACACCCGGGGGATTCCAGGGAGGTATGGCTTGCGTGGATCCCCCAACGTTTTCTTACCCAGAATCCCCTGCAAACCTCCAATTTAGCTGAACAAAATCACTTTTTCCACACATTTTTGTGTGGGAAAGTTGTGGTATCACCGGGCTAACACAAATTTCCTACCACCCAGCGTTCCCCCAGGTCTCCCGATAAAAATGGTGCCTCACTCGTGTAGGAGGCCCAAGTACCCGCGACAGGCAAGGGCCCAAAACGTAGTGAGGCAACATCAAATTGCCTATCACAAAACGGCCTGGTTTTGCAAGGGGGTCACCTGGGTTTTGGCCCCGTGCTCGGTGGCCACCTAGGAAACCTACCAAACCCACACATTTCTGAAAACTAGACACCGGGGATTCCAGGGAGGTATGGCTTGCCTGGATCCCCCAACGTTTTCTTACCCAGAATCCCCTGCAAACCTCAAATTTAGCTGAAAAAATAACTTTTTTCACACATTTTTGTGTGGTAAAGTTGTGGCATCACTGGGTTGACACAAATTTCCTACCACCCAGCGTTCCCCCAGGTCTCCTGATAAAAATGGTGCCTCACCCATGTGGGAGGCCCAAGTACCATGACAGGCAAGGGCCCAAAACATTTTTTGATAGGCAATTTTGATGTCGCCTCAATACGTTTTGGGCCCTTGCCTGTCGCGGGTACTTGGGCCTCCCACACGAGTGAGAGACCATTTTAATCGGGAGACCTGGGGGGGCGCTGGGTGGTAGGAAATTTGTGTCAGCCCGGTGATGCCACAACTTTCCCACACAAAAATGTATGGAAAAAGTTATTTTTTCAGCTAAATTTGAGGTTTGCAGGGGATTCTGGGTAAGAAAACGTTGGGGGATCCATGCAAGCTATACCTCCCTGGAATCCCCCGGGTGTCTAGTTTTCAGAAATGCGTGGGTTTGGTAGGTTTCCCTAGGTGGCCGCCGAGCACGGGGCCAAAAACCCCAGGTGACCCCCCTTGCAAAACCAGGTAGTTTTGTGATAGGCAATTTTGATGTTGCCTCAATATGTTTTGGGCCCCTGCCTGTCGCGGGTACTTGGGCCTCCCACACGAGTGAGGCACCATTTTTATCGGGAGACCTGGGGGAACGCTGGGTGGTAGGAAATTTGTGTCAGTCCGGTGATGCCACAACTTTACCACACAAAATTTTGTGAAAAAAGTGATTTTTTCAGCTAAATTTGAGGTTTGCAGGGGATTCTGGGTAGGAAAACGTTGGAGGATCCACGCAAGACATACCTCCCAGGAATCCCACGGGTGTCTAGCTTTCAGAAATGTGTGGGTTTGGTAGGTTTCCCTAGGTGGCCGCCGAGCACGGGCCAAAACCCAGGTGACCCCCTTGCAAAACCAGGTCGTTTTGTTATAGGCATTTTTGATGTCGCCTCAATATGTTTTGGGCCCTTGCCTGTAGCGGGTACTTGGGCCTCCCACAAGAGTGAGGTACCATTTTTATCGGGAGACCTGGGGGAATGCTGGGTGGTAGGAAATTTGTGTCAGCCCGGTGATGCCACAACTTTCCCACACAAAAATGTGTGGAAAAAGTGATTTTTTTTCTGCTACATTTGAGGTTTGCAGGGGATTCTGGGTAGGAACACGTTGGGGGATCCACGCAAGCCATACCTCCCTGGAATCCCCCGGGTGTCTAGTTTTCAGAAATGTGTAGGTTTCCCTAGGTGGCCGCCGAGCACGGGGTCAAAAACATAGGTAACCCCCCTTGCAAAACCAGGTCGTTTTGTGATAGGCAATTTTGATGTCGCCTCAATACGTTTTGGGCCCTTGCCTGTCGCAGGTACTTGGGCCTCCCACACGAGTGAGGCACCATTTTTACTGGGAGACCTGGGGGAACGCTGGGTGGTAGGAAATTTGTGTCAGCCTCCTGATGCCACAACTTTCCCACAAAAAATGTGTGGGAAAAGTGATTTTTTTCAGCTAAATTTGAAGTTTGCAGGGGATTTTGGGTAAGAAAACGTTGGGGGATAAACGCAAGCTATACCTCCCTGGAATCCCCCGGGTGTCTAGTTTTCAGAAATGTGTGGATTTGGTAGGTTTCCCTAGCTGGCCGCCGAGCACGTGGCCAAAAACCCAGGTGACCCCCCTTGCATAACCAGGTCGTTTTGTGATAGGCAATTTTGATGTCGCCTCAATACGTTTCTGGCCCTTGCCTGTCGCGGGCACTTGGGCCACCCACATGAGTGATGCACCATTTTTATCAGGAGACCCCGGGGAATGCTGGGTTGTAGGAAATTTGTGTCAGCCTGGTGATGCAACAACTTTTCCACACAAAAATGTGTGGAAAAAGTGATTTTTTCAGCTAAATTTGAAGTTTGCAGGGGATTCTGGGTAAGAAAACATTGGGGGATCCATGCAAGCCATACCTCCCTAGCATCCCCTGAGTGTCTAGTTTTCAAAAATGTATAGGTTTGCTAGGTTTCCCTAGGTGCCGGCAGAGCTAGGGATCAAACACTACAGCTAGGCACTTTGCAAAAAAAGGGTCATTTTTCGCTGTGAAAATGTGGTGTGTCCACCTTGCGTTTTGGGCCGTTTCTTGTCGCGGGCACTAGGCTTACCCACACAAGTGAGGTACCATTTTTCTCGGAAGACTTTTTGGAACGCGGGGTGGGTGTAAATTTGTGGATCCACGCATATTCCAGAACTTTCCACCACAGAAATTTGAGGAAAATGTGTTTTTTTGGACAATTTTTCAGGTTTGCAAGGGATTCTGGGTAACAGAACCTGGTGAGAGAAAGTTCAAGTCACCCCATCCTGGATTCCCCTGGGTGTCTAGTTTTCAAAAATGTATAGGTTTGCTAGGTTTCCCTAGGTGCCGGCAGAGCTAGGGTTCATAAACTACAGCTAGGCACTGTGCAAAAAAAGGGTCATTTTTCACTCTGAAAATGTGGTGTGTCCACCTTGTGTTTTGGGCCGTTTCCTGTCGCGGGCACTAGGCCTACCCACACAAGTGAGGTACCATTTTTCTCGGAAGACTTTGGGGAACGCGGGTGCATGGAATTTTGTGGATCCACGCAGATTCCAGAACTTTCCACCACAGAAATGTGAGGAAAATCTGTTTTTTTGGACAATTTTTCAGGTTTGCAAGGGATTCTGGGTAATAGAACCAGGTGAGAGCCAGTCAAGTCACCCCATCTTGGATTCCCCTTGGTGTCTAGTTTTAAAAAATGTATGGGTGTGCTAGGTTTCCCTAGGTGCCGGCAGAGCTTGGGTTAAAAAACTACAGTTAGGCACTTTGCAAAAAAAGGGTCATTTTTCACTCTGAAAATGTGGTTTGTCCACCTTGCGTTTTGGGCCATTTCCTGTCGCGGGCACTAGGCCTGCCCACACAAGTGAGGTACCATTTTTGGGCAACAAGGGGTGGGTGGAATTTTGTGGATCCACGCAGATTCCAGAACTTTCCACCACAGAAATGTGAGGGAAATGTGGTTTTTTTAACAATTTTTCAGGTTTGCAAGGGATTCTGGGTAACAGAACCTGGTGAGAGCCAGTCAAGTCACCCCATCGTGGATTCCCCTGAGTGTCTAGTTTTTAAAAATGTATAGGTTTGTTAGGTTTCCCTAGGTGCCGGCAGAGCTAGGGTTCAAAAACTACAGCTAGGCACTTTGCAAAAATAGGGTCATTTTTCACTCTGAAAATGTGGTGTGTCCATGTTGCGTTTTGGGCCGTTTCCTGTCGCGGGAACTAGGCCTACCCACACAAGTGAGGTACCATTTTTCTTGGAAGACTTTGAGGAATGTGGGATGGGTGGAATTTTGTGGATCAACGCAGATTCCAGAACTTTCCACCACAGAAATGTGAGAAAAATGTGTTTTTATTGACACTTTTTCAGGTTTGCAAGGGATTCTGGGTAACAGAACCTGGAGAGAGTCAGTCAAGTCACCCCACCCTGGATTCCCCTGGGTGTCTGGTTTTCAAAAATGTATAGGTTTGCTAGGTTTCCCTAGGTGCCGGCAGAGCTAGGGTTCAAAAACTACAGCTAGGCACTTTGCAAAAAAAGGGTCATTTTTCACTCTGAAAATGTGGTGTGTCCACCTTGCGTTTTGGGCCGTTTCCTGTCGTGGGCACTAGGCCTACCCACACAAGTGAGGTACCATTTTTCTCGGAGGACTTTGGGAAACACGGGGTGGGTGGAATTTTGTGGATCCATGCAGATTCCAGAACTTTCCACCATAGAAATGTGAGGAAAATGTGTTTTGTTTGACAATTTTTTAGGTTTGCAAGAGATTCTGGGTAACAGAACCTGGTGAAAGCCAGTCAAGTCACCCCATCCTGGATTTCCCTGGGTGTCTAGTTTTGAAAAATGTATAGGTTTGCTAGGTTTCCCTAGATGCCGGCAGAGCTAGGGTTCAAAAACTACAGCTAGGCACTTTCCCAAAAAAGGGTCATTTTTCACTCTGAGAATGTGGTGTGTCCACCTTGCGTTTTGGGCCGTTTCCTGTCACGGGCACTAGGCCTACCCACACAAGTGAGGTACCATTTTTCTCGGAAGACTTTGGGGAACGTGGGGTGGGTGGAATTTTGTGGATCCACGCAGATTCCAGAACTTTCCACCACAGAAATGTGAGGAAAAGGTGTTTTTATGTCAATTTTTCAGGTTTGCAAGGGATTCTGGGTAAGAGAACCTGGTGAGAGCCAGTCAAGTCACCCCATCCTGGATTCCCCTGGGTGTCTAGTTTGCAAAAATGTATAGGTTTGCTAGGTTTCCCTAGGTGCCGGCAGAGATAGGGTTCAAAACTACAGCTAGGCACTTTGCAAAAAAGGGTCATTTTTCACTCTGAAAATGTGGTGTGTCCATGTTGCGTTTTGGGCCGTTTCCTGTCGCGGGCACTAGGCCTACCCACACAAGTGAGGTACCATTTTTCTCAGAAGATTTTGGGCAACGTGGGATGGGTGGAATTGTGTGGATCAACGCAGATTCCAGAACTTTCCACCACAGAAATATGAGGAAAATGTGTTTTTTTGGACAATTTTTCAGGTTTGCAAGGGATTCTGGGTAACATAACCTGGTGAGAGAAAGTCAAGTCACTCCATCCTGGATTCCCCTGGGTGTCTAGTTTTCAAAAATGTATAGGTTTGCTAGGTTTCGCTAGGTGCCGGCAGAGCTAGGGTTCATAAACTACAGCTAGGCACTGTGCAAAAAAAGGGTCATTTTTCACTCTGAAAATGTGGTGTGTCCACCTTGTGTTTTGGGCCGTTTCCTGTCGCGGGCACTAGGCCTACCCACACAAGTGAGGTACCATTTTTCTCGGAAGACTTTGGGGAACGCGGGTGCGTGGAATTTTGTGGATCCACGCAGATTCCAGAACTTTCCACCACAGAAATGTGAGGAAAATGTGTTTTTTTGGACAATTTTTCAGGTTTGCAAGGGATTCTGGGTAATAGAACCTGGTGAGATCCAGTCAAGTCACCCCATCTTGGATTCCCCTTGGTGTCTAGTTTTCAAAAATGTATGGGTGTGCTAGGTTTCCCTAGGTGCCGGCAGAGCTTGGGTTCAAAAACTACAGTTAGGCACTTTGCAAAAAAAGGTTCATTTTTCACTCTGAAAATGTGGTTTGTCCACCTTGCGTTTTGGGCCGTTTCCTGTCGCGGGCACTAAGCCTACCCACACAAGTGAGGTACCATTTTTCTCGGAAGACTTTGGGCAACACGGGGTGGGTGGAATTTTGTGGATCCACGCAGATTCCAGAACTTTCCACCACAGAAATGTGAGGGAAATGTTTTTTTTTTGACAATTTTTCAGGTTTGCAAGGGATTCTGGTAACAGAACCTGGTGAGAGCCAGTCAAGTCACCCCATCGTGGATTCCCCTGGGTGTCTAGTTTTGAAAAATGTATAGGTTTGCTAGGTTTCCCTAGGTGCCGGCAGAGCTAGGGTTCAAAAACTACAGCTAGGCACTTTGCAAAAAAAGGGTCATTTTTCACTCTGAAAATGTGGTGTGTCCACGTTGCGTTTTGGGCCGTTTCCTGTCGCGGGCACTAGGCCTACCCACACAAGTGAGGTACCATTTTTCTTGGAAGACTTTGGGGAATGTGGGATGGGTGGAATTTTGTGGATCAACGCAGATTCCAGAACTTTCCACCACAGAAATGTGAGAAAAATGTGGTTTTTTTTACACTTTTTCAGGTTTGCAAGGGATTCTGGGTAACAGAACCTGGTGAGAGTCAGTCAAGTCACCCCATCCTGGATTCCCCTGGGTGTCTGGTTTTCAAAAATGTATAGGTTTGCTAGGTTTCCCTAGATGCCGGCAGAGCTAGGGTTCAAAAACTACAGCTAGGCACTTTGCAAAAAAAGGGTCATTTTTCACTCTGAGAATGTGGTGTGTCCACCTTGCGTTTTGGGCCGTTTCCTGTCATGGGCACTAGGCCTACCCACACAAGTGAGGTACCATTTTTCTTGTAAGACTTTGGGGAACGCGGGGTGGGTGGAATTTTGTGGATCCACGCAGATTCCAGAACTTTCCACCACAGAAATGTGAGGAAAATGTGTTTTTTTGTCAATTTTTCAGGTTTGCAAGGGATTCTGGGTAAGAGAACCTGGTGAGAGCCAGTCAAGTCACCCCATCCTGGATTCCCCTGGGTGTCTAGTTTGCAAAAATGTATAGGTTTGCTAGGTTTCCCTAGGTGCCGGCAGAGATAGGGTTCAAAAACTACAGCTAGGCACTTTGCAAAAAAAGGGTCATTTTTCACTCTGAAAATGTGGTGTGTCCACGTTGCGTTTTGGGCCGTTTCCTGTCGCGGGCACTAGGCCTACCCACACAAGTGAGGTACCATTTTTCTCAGAAGACTTTGGGGAACGTGGTATGGGTGGAATTGTGTGGATCAACGCAGATTCAAGAACTTTCCACCACAGAAATATGAGGAAAATGTGTTTTTTTGACAATGTTTCAGGTTTGCAAGGGATTCTGGGTAACAGAACCTGGTGAGAGAAAGTCAAGTCACCCCATCCTGGATTCCGCTGGGTGTCTAGTTTTCAAAAATGTATAGGTTTGCTAGGTTTCCCTAGGTGCCGGCAGAGCTAGGGTTCATAAACTAGAGCTAGGCACTGTGCAAAAAAAGGGTCATTTTTCACTCTGAAAATGTGGTGTGTCCACCTTGTGTTTTGGGCCGTTTCCTGTCGCGGGCACTAGGCCTACCCACACAAGTGAGGTACCATTTTTCTCGGAAGACTTTGGGGAACGCGGGTGCGTGGAATTTTGTGGATCCACGCAGATTCCAGAACTTTCCACCACAGAAATGTGAGGAAAATCTGTTTTTTTGGACAATTTTTCAGGTTTGCAAGGGATTCTGGGTAATAGAACCTGGTGAGAGCCAGTCAAGTCACCCCATCTTGGATTCCCCTTGGTGTCTAGTTTTCAAAAATGTATGGGTTTGCTAGGTTTCCCTAGGTGCCGGCAGAGCTTGGGTTCAAAAACTACAGTTAGGCACTTTGCAAAAAAAGGGTCATTTTTCACTCTGAAAATGTGGTTTGTCCACCTTGCGTTTTGGGCCGTTTCCTTTCGCGGGCACTAGGCCTACCCACACAAGTGAGGTACCATTTTTCTCGGAAGACTTTGGGCAACACGGGGTGGGTGGAATTTTGTGGATCCACACAGATTCCAGAACTTTCCACCACAGAAATGTGATTTTTTTGACAATTTTTCAGGTTTGCAAGGGATTCTGGGTAACAGAACCTGGTGAGAGCCAGTCAAGTCACCCCATAGTGGATTCCCCTGGGTGTCTAGTTTTTAAAAATGTATAGGTTTGCTAGGTTTCCCTAGGTGCCGGCAGAGCTAGGGTTCAAAAACTACAGCTAGGCACTTTGCAAAAAAAGGGTCATTTTTCACTCTGAAAATGTGGTGTGTCCACGTTGCGTTTTGGGCCGTTTCCTGTCGCGGGCACTAGGCCTACCCACACAAGTGAGGTACCATTTTTCTTGGAAGACTTTGGGGAATGTGGGACGGGTGGAATTTTGTGGATCAACGCAGATTCCAGAACTTTCCACCACAGAAATGTGAGGAAAATGTGTTTTGTTTTACACTTTTTCAGGTTTGCAAGGCATTCTGGGTAACAGAACCTAGTGAGAGTCAGTCAAGTCACCCCATCCTGGATTCCCCTGGGTGTCTGGTTTTCAAAAATGTATAGGTTTGCTAGGTTTCCCTAGGTGCCGGCAGAGCTAGGGTTCAAAAACTACAGCTAGGCACTTTGCAAAAAAAGGGTCATTTTTCACTCTGAAAATGTGGTGTGTCCACCTTGCGTTTTGGGCCGTTTCCTGTCGCGGGCACTAGGCCTACCCACACAAGTGAGGTACCATTTTTCTCGGAGGACTTTGGGAAACACGGGGTGGGTGGAATTTTGTGGATCCACGCAGATTCCAGAACTTTCCACCATAGAAATGTGAGGAAAATGTGTTTTGTTTGACAATTGTTTAGGTTTGCAAGAGATTCTGGGTAACAGAACCTGGTGAAAGCCAGTCAAGTCACCCCATCCTGGATTCCCCTGGGTGTCTAGTTTGCAAAAATGTATAGGTTTGCTAGGTTTCCCTAGGTGCCGGCAGAGATAGGGTTCAAAAACTACAGCTAGGCACTTTGCAAAAAAAGGGTCATTTTTCACTCTGAAAATGTGGTGTGTCCACGTTGCGTTTTGGGCCGTTTCCTGTCGCGGGCACTAGGCCTACCCACACAAGTGAGGTACCATTTTTCTCAGAAGACTTTGGGGAACGTGGGATGCATGGAATTGTGTGGATCAACGCAGATTCCAGAACTTTCCACCACAGAAATGTGAGGAAAATGTGTTTTGTTTGACAATTTGTTAGGTTTGCAAGAGATTCTGGGTAACAGAACCTGGTGAAAGCCAGTCAAGTCACCCCATCCTGGATTCCCCTGGGTGTCTAGTTTTCAAAAATGTATAGGTTTGCTAGGTTTCCCTAGGTGCCGGCAGAGCTAGGGTTCAAAAACTACAGCTAGGCACTTTCCAAAAAAAGAGTCATTTTTCACTCTGAGAATGTGGTGTGTCCACCTTGTGTTTTGGGCCGTTTCCTGTCACGGGCACTAGGCCTTCCCACACAAGTGAGGTACCATTTTTCTTGTAAGACTTTGGGGAACGCGTGGTGGGTGGAATTTTGTGGATCCACGCAGATTCCAGAACTTTCCACCACAGAAATGTGAGGAAAATGTGTTTTTTTTGTCAATTTTTCAGGTTTGCAAGGGATTCTGGGTAAGAGAACCTGGTGAGAGCCAGTCAAGTCACCCCATCCTGGATTCCCCTGGGTGTCTAGTTTGCAAAAATGTATAGGTTTGCTAGGTTTCCCTAGGTGCCGGTAGAGATAGGGTTCAAAAACTACAACTAGGCACTTTGCAAAAAAAGGGTCATTTTTCACTCAGAAAAAGTGGTGTGTCCACCTTGCGTTTTGGGCCGTTTCCTGTTGCTGGCACTAGGCCTACCCACACAAGTGAGGTACCATTTTTCTTGGAAGACTTTGGGGAACGCGGGGTGTGTGGAATTTTGTAGATCCACGCAGATTCCAAAACTTTCCACCACAGAAATGTGAGGAAAATGTGTTTTTTTGGACAATTTTTTAGGTTTGCAAGGGATTCTGGGTAACAGAACCTGGTGAGAGCCAGTCAAGTCACCCCATCCTGGATTCCCCTGGGTGTGTAGTTTTCAAAAATGTATAGGTTTGCTAGGTTTCTCTAGGTGCCGGCAGAGCTAGGGTTCAAAAACTACAGCTAGGCACTTTGCAAAAAAAGGGTCATTTTTCACTCTGAAAATGTGGTGTGTCCACCTTGCGTTTTGGGCCGTTTCCTGTCGTGGGCACTAGGCCTACCCAGACAAGTGAGGTGCCATTTTTCTTGGAAGACTTTGGGAAACGCGGGGTGGGTGGAATTTTGTGGATCCACGCAGATTCCAGAACTTTCCACCACAGAAATGTGAGGAAAATGTATTTTTTTTAACAATTTTCTAGGTTTGCAAGGGATTCTGGGCAACAGAACCTGGTGAGAGCCAGTCAAGTCACCCCATCCTGGATTCCCCTATGTGTCTAGTTTTAAAAAATGTATAGGTTTGCGAGGTTTCCCTAGGTGCCGGCAGAGCTAGGGTTCAAAAACTACAGCTAGGCACTTTGCAAAAAAAGGGTCATTTTTCACTCTGAAAATGTGGTGTGTCCACCTTGCGTTTTGGGCCGTTTCCTGTCGCGGGCACTAGGCCTACCCACACAAGTGAGGTACCATTTTTCTCGGAAGACTTTGGGAAACACGGGGTGGGTGGAATTTTGTGGATCCACGCAGATTCCAGAACTTTCCACCACAGAAATGTGAGGAAAATGTGTTTTTTTTGTCAATTTTTCAGGTTTGCAAGGGATTCTGGGTAAGAGAACCTGGTGAGAGTCAGTCAAGTCACCCCATCCTGTATTCCCCTGGGTGTCTAGTTTGCAAAAATGTATAGGTTTGCTAGGTTTCCCTAGGTGCCGGCAGAGATAGGGTTCAAAAACTACAACTAGGCACTTTGCAAAAAAAGGGTCATTTTTCACTCTGAAAATGTGGTGTGTCCACCTTGCGTTTTGGGCCGTTTCCTGTTGCTGGCACTAGGCCTACCCACACAAGTGAGGTACCATTTTTCTTGGAAGACTTTGGGGAACGCGGGGTGTGTGGAATTTTGTAGATCCACGCAGATTCCAGAACTTTCCACCACAGAAATATGAGGAAAATGTGTTTTTTTTTACAATTGTTTAGGTTTGCAAGGGATTCTGGGTAACAGAACCTGGTGGGAGCCAGTCAAGTCACCCCATCCTGGATTCCCTTGGGTGTCTAGTTTTCGAAAATGTATAGGTTTGCTAGGTTTCCCTAGGTGCCGGCAGAACTAGGGTTCAAAAACTACAGCTAGGCACTTTGCAAAAAAAGGGTCATTTTTCACTCTGAGAATGTGGTGTGTCCACCTTGCGTTTTGGGCTGTTTCCTGTCGCGGGCACTTGGCCTACCCACACAAGTGAGGTACCATTTTTCTAGGAAGACTTTGGGAAACGCGGGGTGGGTGGAATTTTGTGGATCCACGCAGATTCCAGAACTTTCCACCACAGAAATGTGAGGAAAATTTGGTTTTTTTTACAATTGTTTTGGTTTGCAAGGGATTCTGGGTAACAGAACCTGGTGAGAGCCAGTCAAGTCACCCCATCCTGGATTCCCCTAGGTGTCTAGTTTTCAAAAATGTATAGGTTTGCTAGGTTTATGTTAGAAATGGGATCTCTGGTTGGCTAAGTCTTGCGCCAAAGCCAGGCAGAGACCACCACTCCTCTGAGACAGGACGTGAGCCCCTACACCCCTCCCGCTACACTGGGACCTAGCTGGGCTACACTGAACCTCTTCCACCACACAGGACCGGAAGATACCCGAGCCACTCTTATTGGACTCACTCCCCACGCAAGCTCCTTATTTCAGAGAACTCACACCCAAGTATTCAGCAAGCTCCTTATTTCAGAGAACTCACACCCAAGTATTCAGCAAGCTCCTTATTTCAGAGAACTCACACCCAAGTATTCAGCAAGCTCCTTATTTCAGAGAACTCACACCCAAGTATTCAGCAAGCTCCTTATTTCAGAGAACTCACACTCACTCGTCCAGTGCAACACACCATTTATCCACACACACCCCCCCCCCCCAGACCGGTGAGACAGTATCTACTGCCCCTGAATCTCAACCTGCACCCCTCTTACTGAGCACCAGGTACCATACTCTGGAAACGGGACGGGGAATTCATGCACTGGACACACTTCTGCTGCCACCACTGGATCCCACCCTTACTGGGGAATCCAGAAAACTCACACTGCACTTAGGGGATAATCTACCCTCCCGAGCTAGTGACTCCATACCAATTAAGTCCCCACTGTAGGCCAACCCAAGAACCAGCGCAATGGCTCAAGGGCAGTCTCTCCTCCAGATTCTCTGGTTTCTGTCCTTGGCAGGACACCCATCTCATAGTGCACAAGAAACACATTTCAAAAAGAAATGACACTTAAAACAAACTCAGAAACAATAATCCCTTTCCATGTGACTATCTAAAATGCAGAGTTTTGTAGTGCAGCCAGTTGTCGCTGTGGTACTGCGCAAACGCAAGTCCAAATCCCCACCGCTGACAACCAATGTTAGAAATGGGATCTCTGGTTGGCTAAGGCTTGCGCCAAAGCCAGGCAGAGACCACCACTCTAGTCAGGGCAAGGGAGTTACACGCCAAAGATAACCCCTGCTCACCCCCTTGGTAGCTTGGCACGAGCAGTCAGGCTTATCCCGGAGGCAATGTGTAAAGCGTTTGCGCAACACACCCACAGCAACAACATACTAGGCACACCACAAAAAGGAATTCCACACAAGGTTATATATAAAAATAGCCTTTGTATTATCATAAAACACATTAGAATAGTACTCACATAATGTACATCGTGCCACCTGGCACGGGGTCATATTTACAAGGGATTATTTACACCTGACAGGGCCAACTGGACCACTGTCAGAACCAGCACAAAGCAAACTTAGTATATGTAGTACTTATAATAAATGTAGAACACATCATGAACGTACAACCAGTAATTACTGGTAACCACTGTACTTAGCATCAGCCTGTAACATAAACTACATTATGCACAGTATCACATCAGGCGCGAATTACATTCTGCGCCAACCTCACCAGCATAAATACATTATGCAGTCCTCTCATGAGTCTAAACACATTTGACCCTAACCTCCTAAGTATAACTCACATTAGGGGCGTAAATCACGGTAGAGAATAACTCACAACCTAAACGCATTAGGTAATAATAAAATCACAAGCATAAACACATTATGCAAAACCTCATAATCATAACAGTACATTAGAGGTATAATACAGGGTGCGTAAATCATACTACATGATTACATTTCCTAGCACCCAAAATCACATCAGCACATAGATCAGATTAGGGCCTGGCGCCCTATAAACCTAACTGTCCCCCTGGCCAACTGGCCATCTCTAAAGGGGCTCAAATGCCCTATGTCCACAGAGTCAGGGCGCGCTGCCAACGCAGCGAAAGTCAAGGGTGCACAACTGCGCAAACCTAAACGTAGCAGCTGCCCACTACTTGCTGGGCAGCTGTGGAAGTATGGGGCAGAGGAGTGCATCTCACTCCTGTCTCCCTAACCATGCCCCCAAAAGAACTGTGGGCCTAAACGTTGCAGCTGCCCACTACTTGCTGGGCAGCTGTGAAGTAATAAGGCCTGGCACTCACCGTGCCTTTTGAATAAAGGTGCGCCAAAAGTTGCAGATGGCCACGCTGGTGCGGTACAGCTGAGAACCATATAAAGGGGCCCTGGCACATCTGTGCCTCCTCAGCCCCGCTGGGCTCCTTTACATAAAATTGCCCCCATCGGTGCAGGCCTGGCACTGGCACTATACGCACCATCTGAGCCCCTTTCTGGGACTCTCTAACAAACATATGCCCCCTTGGTACAGCTGCCCTCTAGCAGGCGGGGCAGCTGTAAGAATGGGCATAAAATAGGAAGAGGCACGGGCCCGGTAATAGCCTTATGAGCCCCACTCTGGGACTCTGGAAAGAATTGCCCCCCTCGTTGGAGCGGAACTGGGCTCAAAAACAATTAACCGCAAGGTGGGAGCCACACAGGCTCTAAAACAAAACATGCCCCCTTCGTTGGAGTGGCCCGCTCTCTTGCGGGACCACTCAGCACCAATGCCCTCACAGTGCCGCGATCAGCACCAACAATGCGCCTAGCCTCCCCCTCCCTTAGCCGTCTCAACTCACCGGCTCTTGGCGGGGGGGAGGACTCCTCTCTTCCCGGTCTTGTGTTGCCGCATGCGGGGCTCCTCGTTCCAACATGGAAGCCCTGCCAGCAACTGCAGCACTACTCCGCTTCACCCGGGCCAGGGAACTCGCGCTTCACCGCTCAGGCTCTCCTTCTTCTTAGGGCAAAACCAAGAAATGAAGCACAGCGCTCCCAAGGCGCTAGAAGTCCAAGAAGTCTTTAGGGAAAGAAAAGCAGAGAGGGTCCCAAAAGTCCTTTAGCCATCCAGGGGCAAGGCAGGGCCCAGGGAGGCAAGCCCTCATGGCAGCCCCCCCTGGCCCCCCAGCAGCAGCACGCCCCGCAGGATTCAGCACACCCGAACTGCACAGGAACACTGAACTGAACAACTTCATGGGGTTACAGCCCCTATATTTATATGACATTTTCCTTTGTCACCCAGCACAGGGCTGGGGGAAAACCAGATGCAACTGGTTTGGGGGAGCTTTGGAGCACTTTGTTTTGCTCAGCTCCTCTCTCCTTTCACAGGACAGGCTAGGGACATCAGACGCACCACAGGGGGTGGAGCCAGCATTGTGGAGGGAAGGCACAGCCCTATTCAGGTCCCAGGTGCAACTCCTCCCTCCCATCTAGATGCAGATCTCCCTATTCAGCCCTGCGCTGACTCACCCTGCCCCTGTCACTCACAAGCCAGACATGCAATTCACATCAGGCAGGCAGACACAGAGCACACTTAAATGCCAACTTCTAAAAGTAGCACTTCTCCACTAGTCACAATAAATCTGCGCACACCATTGCGCAGCATTTATTCTCACGAGTTCGCACATACTAAACTCGCCCCTGCACTCCTCTCACACCAGGAATTACCATGGACACACATATCCCCCATGCATTCCTATGGGAGGGCAGGACAATCTCACCACACGCACTCAGCGCGCACGCACTTTACACTGGACCACAGTGCTAAAGTGCCCAAAGACTGAAAACTACTAACATACAAGGCAAAAAGTTTAGGGGTGAACCGGCCAAAAAGGGCCAAGTCCAACACAACCCCTTCCAGCCAAAACGCAGGGCAGACCAATCACCACCGTGATGGGCTTCCCTGCTTGGGGCGATAGAACACGGACGCGGGCCCGCACTGCAGGGACACCCTCCGGTTCTACGCCACTTGGAACCCACGGAATCCATCTAAGAGAAAAAAAAAACTGAGGACCAACTAGGCTACCCCACCGGTACTCCTTAGTTGTCCACGGCCAGGACCAGGCCCTAGGCCACCCAGATGCCACTGGTCCTTGAAAATCCAGAGTGGGGGGCAGTAACCCCTGGCATACAATAGCCATTCTCCACTCTCCCTCTCAGTGTAGTTCCAAACTACCACTGATCCTTCAACCTAGGGTCCGCACCCTCAGGCTGACCAGAGGTCACGGGCGAAGCATCTCCTCCCCCTACCTCTATTTCTGACGTTTCGCGCCCTTCCAGGAGAAGCACCTACCAGAACACAACTCTCCCACCAGTTCAGGACCTCTCTCCATCACTGGTCTACCACCTGGGAAATAAATTCACCGGCTGCACCGGGGTCAGAGGCGAGGACTCCCTCCCTCTGCACCCCCTTCCAGAGTCCGATACCCTCCCAACTGGAGTGGTACCCCCTAAAAGGCAAAACCGGCCAGGACACTGATTACAGCCGCCCTGCTGTCCAGATCAGGAAACACCTGCTACTGGCTCCCCAACCCAGGGACGTACCCTTTGGTCAGATGCCCGGCGAACCAGGACTTCACGAGGGTGACACATTACTAATGGGTCGTGTGACAGTCTGCCCGGCGCAAACCCAGGGCAGAAGTGGCATCACCATGGTCACTTATTGGCGACTCAGCCCTGCTGGCTGGCCCCTGACCCACTGGCTCTTCCACTGGGTACTTTTTCCCCCTCTCACCCCTCACTCTGGACTTCTGCACCCTCCCAAGAGGAGTGGCACCGCCAGACACCAGAGCTACTGGAACTCTGCTTACAGAGGCTCCACGTTCTCTAGACACTGGGAGATCCTCCTCAAATGGCCTACAAGTACAGCCTAGGCCCCCAACCTGGGGTTCCCTGAAGAAACCATCCAGGCCCTGGGACTGGGTTTTGGGCACACTCACTCCTTCTCCTCTGAGACAGGACGTGAGCCCCTACACCCTTCCCGCTACACTGGGACCTAGCTGGGCTACACTGAACCTCTTCCACCACACAGGACCGGAAGATACCCGAGCCACTCTTATTGGACTCACTCCCCCACGCAAGCTCCTTATTTCAGAGAACTCACACCCAAGTATTCAGCAAGCTCCTTATTTCAGAGAACTCACACCCAAGTATTCAGCAAGCTCCTTATTTCAGAGAACTCACACCCAAGTATTCAGCAAGCTCCTTATTTCAGAGAACTCACACCCAAGTATTCAGCAAGCTCCTTATTTCAGAGAACTCACACCCAAGTATTCAGCAAGCTCCTTATTTCAGAGAACTCACACTCACTCGTCCAGTGCAACACACCATTTATCCACACACACCCCCCCCAGACCCGTCAGACAGTATCTACTGCCCCTGAATCTCAACCTGCACCCCTCTTACTGAGCACCAGGTACCATACTCTGGGAACGGGACGGGGAATTCATGCACTGGACACACTTCTGCTGCCACCACTGGATTCCACCCTTACTGGGGAATCCAGAAAACTCACACTGCACTTAGGGGATAATCTACCCTCCCGAGCTAGTGACTCCATACCAATTAAGTCCCCACTGTAGGCCAACCCAAGAACCAGCGCAATGGCTCAAGGGCAGTCTCTCCTCCAGATTCTCTGGTTTCTGTCCTTGGCAGGACACCCAACTCATAGTGCACAAGAAACACATTTCAAAAAGAAATGACACTTAAAACAAACTCAGAAACAATAATCCCTTTCCATGTGACTATCTAAAATGCAGAGTTTTGTAGTGCAGCCAGTTGTCGCTGTGGTACTGCGCAAACGCAAGTCCAAATCCCCACCGCTGACAACCAATGTTAGAAATGGGATCTCTGGTTGGCTAAGGCTTGCGCCAAAGCCAGGCAGAGACCACCACTCTAGTCAGGGCAAGGGAGTTACACGCCAAAGATAACCCCTGCTCACCCCCTTGGTAGCTTGGCACGAGCAGTCAGGCTTATCCCGGAGGCAATGTGTAAAGCGCTTGCGCAACACACCCACAGCAACAACATACTAGGCACACCACAAAAAGGAACTCCACACAAGGTTATATATAAAAATAGCCTTTGTATTATCATAAAACACATTAGAATAGTACTCACATAATGTACATCGTGCCACCTGGCACGGGTTCATATTTACAAGGGATTATTTACACCTGACAGGGCCAACTGGACCACTGTCAGAACCAGCACAAAGCAAACTTAGTATATGTAGTACTTATAATAAATGTAGAACACATCATGAACGTACAACCAGTAATTACTGGTAACCACTGTACTTAGCATCAGCCTGTAACATAAACTACATTATGCACAGTATCACATCAGGCGCGAATTACATTCTGCGCCAACCTCACCAGCATAAATACATTATGCAGTCCTCTCATGAGTCTAAACACATTAGACCCTAACCTCCTAAGTATAACTCACATTAGGGGCGTAAATCACGGTAGAGAATAACTCACAACCTAAACGCATTAGGTAACAATAAAATCACAAGCATAAACACATTATGCAAAACCTCATAATCATAACAGTACATTAGAGGTATAATACAGGGTGCGTAAATCATACTACATGATTACATTTCCTAGCACCCAAAATCACATCAGCACATAGATCAGATTAGGGCCTGGCGCCCTATAAACCTAACTGTCCCCCTGGCCAACTGGCCATCTCTAAAGGGGCTCAAATGCCCTATGTCCACAGAGTCAGGGCGCGCTGCCAACGCAGCGAAAGTCAAGGGTGCACAACTGCGCAAACCTAAACGTAGCAGCTGCCCACTACTTGCTGGGCAGCTGTGGAAGTATGGGGCAGAGGAGTGCATCTCACTCCTGTCTCCCTAACCATGCCCCCAAAAGAACTGTGGGCCTAAACTTTGCAGCTGCCCACTACTTGCTGGGCAGCTGTGAAGTAATAAGGCCTGGCACTCACCGTGCCTTTTGAATAAAGGTGCGCCAAACGTTGCAGCTGGCCGCGCTGGTGCGGTACAGCTGAGAACCATATAAAGGGGCCCTGGCACATCTGTGCCTCCTCAGCCCCGCTGGGCTCCTTTACATAAAATTGCCCCCATCGGTGCAGGCCTGGCACTGGCACTATACGCACCGTCTGAGCCCCTTTCTGGGACTCTCTAACAAACATATGCCCCCTTGGTACAGCTGCCCTCTAGCAGGCGGGGCAGCTGTAAGAATGGGCATAAAATAGGAAGAGGCACGGGCCCGGTAATAGCCTTATGAGCCCCACTCTGGGACTCTGGAAAGAATTGCCCCCTCGTTGGAGCGGAACTGGGCTCAAAAACAATTAACCGCAAGGTGGGAGCCACACAGGCTCTAAAACAAAACATGCCCCCTTCGTTGGAGTGGCCCGCTCTCTTGCGGGACCACTCAGCACCAATGCTCTCACAGAGCCGCGATCGGCACCAACAATGCGCCTAGCCTCCCCCTCCCTTAGCCGTCTCAACTCACCGGCTCTTGGCGGGGGGGAGGACTCCTCTCTTCCCGGTCTTGTGTTGCCGCATGCGGGGCTCCTCGTTCCAACATGGGAGCCCTGCCAGCAACTGCAGCACTACTCCGCTTCACCCGGGCCAGGCAACTCGCGCTTCACCGCTCAGGCTCTCCTTCTTCTTAGGGCAAAACCAAGAAATGAAGCACAGCGCTCCCAAGGCGCTAGAAGTCCAAGAAGTCTTTAGGGAAAGAAAAGCAGAGAGGGTCCCAAAAGTCCTTTAGCCATCCAGGGGCAAGGCAGGGCCCAGGGAGGCAAGCCCTCATGGCAGCCCCCCCTGGGCCCCCAGCAGCAGCACGCCCCGCAGGATTCAGCACACCCGAACTGCACAGGAACACTGAACTGAACAACTTCATGGGGTCACAGCCCCTATATTTATATGACATTTTCCTTTGTCACCCAGCACAGGGCTGGGGAAAACCAGATGCAACTGGTTTGGGGGAGCTTTGGAGCACTTTGTTTTGCTCAGCTCCTCTCTCCTTTCACAGGACAGGCTAGGGACATCAGACGCACCACAGGGGGTGGAGCCAGCATTGTGGAGGGAACGCACAGCCCTATTCAGGTCCCAGGTGCAACTCCTCCCTCCCATCTAGATGCAGATCTCCCTATTCAGCCCTGCGCTGACTCACCCTGCCCCTGTCACTCACAAGCCAGACATGCAATTCACATCAGGCAGGCAGACACAGAGCACACATAAATGCCAACTTCTAAAAGTGGCACTTCTCCACTAGTCACAATAAATCTGCGCACACCATTGCGCAGCATTTATTCTCACGAGTTTGCACATACTAAACTCGCCCCTGCACTCCTCTCACACCAGGAATTACCATGGACACACATATCCCCCATGCATTCCTATGGGAGGGTAGGACAATCTCACCACACGCACTCAGCGCACACGCACTTTACACTGGACCACAGTGCTAAAGTGCCCAGAGACTGAAAACTACTAACACACAAGGCAAAAAGTTTAGGGGTGAACCGGCCAAAAAGGGCCAAGTCCAACACTTCCCTAGGTGCCGGCAGAGCTAGGGTTAAAAAACTACAGCTAGGCACTTTGCAAAAAAAGGGTAATTTTTCACTGTGAAAATGTGGTGTGTCCACGTTGCGTTTTGGGCCGTTTCCTGTCGCGGGCACTAGGCCTACCCACACAAGTGAGGTACCATTTTTCTCGGGAGACTTAGGGTAACGCAGAATTGTAGAGCAACTGTTATTACCTATTGACTTTCGATGCATTTCTGCCTTCCAAATGAAAGACGATGTGTAAAAAAGAAGTCATTTTGAAAAATGACCTATAATTCTCATGCTAGTATGGGTACTCCCAATTTCGGAAATGTGCAAATATCTACTGTTTATAAACTCTATATTTTGTTCCCATTTCAGAAATACATAGGTGTCTTTCATACCAATTTTTCCATGTATACATTTTCCCAAAATAATTGCTATATACCCGGTAGATAATAAAAAACCATTGCAAGATGCTGCTCAGTTATTGGCTCTGGGTTCGTCGGGTTCTTGGTGAACCTACAAGTCCTATATATCCCCACAACCAGAAAGGTCCAGCAAATGTAACGGTATATTGCTTTCATACAGCTGTCATAATTAGAAGAAGTTACATGAAAACGTTGACACAAATGGCTATTTTTTTCAACTAATTTTCAATTTTTCCTATATTTAACTGTTAGTTTCTATGAAGAAACCTTGAAGGATCTACACAAATGACCCCTTGCTGAATTCAGAATTTTGTCTACTTTTCTAAAATGTATAGCTCTCCAGGATCCATTATTGCTTTCATACCCATTTCTACCATTAACTGGAAGGATGTTGAAAGCACAAAAAATAGCAAAAATAGGCTATGTCCCAGAAAAATGCCAAAACTGTAAGTGTAAAAAGTGTTGGTTTTCCGACAAAAGTCTGCTTGTCCCTGAAGCTGGGAAGATGGTGATTTCAGCACCACAACCCCTTTTTTTATACCATTTGCAGGGAAAAAACCAGATGCTTTCATCTGGAGCCCTTTTTTCCCATTTTTCCCCCCCAAAAACTAAATTTAGCTGTATTTTGGCTAATTTCTGGGTCCCCTCCAGGGGAATCCACAAACCCTGGGTACCTTTAGAATCCCCATGATGTTGGAAAAAAAGGACGCAAATTTGGCGTGGATACCTTATGTGGTCAAAAAGTTACAGGGGCCTAAGCGCGAACTACCCCAAATAGTCAAAAAAAAGGCTTAGCACGAAGGGGTTAAGTGAATACATGCTGCACATGGAAAGTTTTGGGGGGATTCATGAAGCGGGGGCTGAGAAAAATGGGGTCGAAAAAATGGTGCGTTTGCAATGTTAATTGCCATAGGAACCTGTCAACATGACTACAGCCTGAACCACTGAATAGAATTACACCAATTTGGCAGAGAGGTAGGTGTTGTTATGCAGATTGTTATTTTTGTTATTTGGGGCAAATCCATTCAGTACTTTTTAAGAAATGTAAGATGAAAACTATGATGATATCTGTGGCCACAGATATTTTGTGGCGATTTTGCAATTATTGGTGAATGCGTGCCCCAGCGGGACACAACCTGAACAGAAAGTTGCGCCCACCATTTTATCAACCAGGAACAGTTCCCGGGCCTGAAAAGTTCTGTGAAAGCTAACATAAGGGGTCAGGGTGGAGGTACTCTGACCCCCTGTTTGGGAAATGGGGTGTTAGTGACACATAATATGTGTCCAAAATTATATTTTTTAATCACACACGATATTAGCAATGACGCTGCGATCACCAGCGTGGCCCCCCATGAACCATCATAGACATTGTGACTATCGCGGCAACATCGCCAATATTGGTGGAAATATAAAACAAAAAATATTTATATCTTGTTAGAAATCGGGGTCTCTAGTTGGCAATGGTTTGCACCTTTGTCCAAGTAGGGATCCTTCTTCCTAGTCAGGATAAGGGGGATACACTCCTAAAATAACCCCTGCTCACCCCCTTGGTAGCTTGGCTTATCTCAGAGGCAGTGTGTAAAGCTTTTGCACATAACCAACAATAACACAGTGAAAACACTACAAAAGGACACCACACCAGTTTTAGAAAAATAACCAATATTCATCTGTGCAAACAAGACCAAAAATGATAAAAGAGCACCATACAGTAATTAAAAATATGCAGTTTGCAAGAATGACTTTAAAATGCAGTTCTTGGGAGCCTGTAGCTCTGTCCGGGGCTACCTCGGTGCTGAAAACAACAGAATCCAACAGTTCCAGCCGACCGCGTCAGTGCGGGTCAGCTGTAGCGTCGACAGACTCGTAAACAGTACCTTTGGTTCCTGCCAACTGTGTCAGTGCGGGCCGGTCATGGCAACTATTGCGGTTGCGATGTGAAGCGTAGTGGTGCGGGGTACAGCGCCCTCAAGTCGCGGTGCAGGGAGCGGCTGGGTGACGGTCATCCAGCGGTGTCGGTGAGACCAGGGCTGCGGTGCAGAGAGAGGCGGTGCTCTTTGCGGGGCTGACAGGTCACGGTGCAAGCGGCAGAGCCGGTTGATGGGAGGTGGCATCGGTCAGCCCAGACTGCGGTGTGGGATGAGGCGGTACGTCGTGAGACTTACGAGCATTCTGCCCAAGCCACGGTGCAGTCACGGGTGTTGCAGCCAGTGGCCAGCTACATCATCGGTGAGACCAGGGCTGCAGAGTGAAGCGAGGGGGTGCAGATTGTGGTGCCCACAGGTCGCGGTGCAAGCAGCGGCTCAGTGGTGGCGGTCGTCGTCGGTGAGACCAGGGTTGTGGTGCAAAGTGCGGCGGTGCCTTCTGCGGTGCCTTCAGGACATGGAGCCAGCAGCGGAGTTGGTGATGGAGTTGGTGGCTCTCCCCTTCTGTGGGAACTGAAGCCCCCGGTTCCAGAGGAGGAACCCAGAGGTAAGTGAAGTCTTTGCTGTCCCTGAGACTTCGTGAACTAGAGGCCAGTTCAATTTCATGCCCTTGGAGATACGCAACACAAGTGGAGAAATTTCAGTCCAGTCCTTTCACTGCCCAAGGCAGAAGCAGCAACTGCAGGCCAACCCAACAAAGCAACAAAACAGAAAAGGGGCAATGCTCCTCCTGGCAGCTTTTCCAGCTCTTCTTCTTGGAAGGTTCCTTGATTCCAGCGAGTTCTAAAGTTCTGGGCCCCAATATTTACTCAGCATTTGTCTTTATTCTCTTGGGCAGAGAGTGTCTGTGCTTAGTCCAAACCAGTTGGGTCCTCTCTGGCCCAGCTTCCCGGGCAGGAGGTGGAGACAGCACTGTTCAAGGCAGACCAGGCCCATTCAGGTGCAAGGAAATCTCCTCCCACTTCTCTAAATGCAGCCAAGGTCTATTCAGCCCAGCCCTGACTCATCCAGGAGAGGCAGACATACCTTGACCCCCCCAGGCTGTCTTCAGAGAATGCACATCCCCAGCCCCTGTCACTCCAAAGCCAGACAGTCAATACACAACCCAGCAGAGGCTCACAGGATAACTAAGCAAGAAAATACCTACTTTCTAAAAGCGGTATTTTCAAACCCAGAATAGAAAAATCATCTTTACTAAAAGATGCATCTTTACATTCTGAGCTCAGGCATACTAAACTCCATTCCTCTATCTTGTTCCCATGGGAAGATATACTCGTAAAATATTACAGAGTATTCCCCATTCTATCCTACGGAGCAAATAGCCTTTCAACAGTGAAAAACGAATTACACAGTAGTTCACTATCAGGACATGCCACACACACCAGGATATGTCCTACCTCTCACATACACTGCACCCTGCCCATAGGGGTACCTTGGGCCTACCTTAGGGGTGACTCACATGTTATAAAAGGAAGGTTAGGGCTTGGCAAGTGGGTGCACTTGCCAATTCGACATGGCAGTAAAAACTGCGTGCAGACACTGCAGTGGCAGGTCTGAGAATCTTTTCAAAGGCTGGTAGTGTGGGTGGCACAATCAGTGCTGCAGGCCCACTAAAAGCATTTGATTTACTAGACACTTACCAGTAAATCAAATATGCCAATCGTGGAAACACCAATCCATAATACAATGTACAATAGGAGCACTTGAACCAGGAGGTCAAAAAGCAAAAAGACAGGGGAAACACGGCAAAAGATGGGCATGTCTAACACACACGTATATATATATATATATATATATATATATATATATATATATATATATATACTATGTTGATGCTTCTGAAATGCAAGGTGATTGTGACGTACACATGTATAAATCAATGGCGGCCCCGGCGTTCTCGGTTAACATCGAGAAAGGCCGTTGCCGAAACGCGTCTGTGAGTCCGGAGTCCGGAGTCCGTTATAAATAAAATCACGGAACTCGCCCCCGAGAGTGCTGTCTTCCTTTAGGGTACGATTACCCGGTGGAGTTTGGAGCAGAATATTGATGCGGGAGCACCCCCGCAGTGGCAGGCACCCGTACGTGTGTGCATTGGGCTGGTGACTGAGAAGCGGGAAAAAAAAAAAAAGATTTACATATATATATATATATATATATATATGAATTCAAATGTAAAGATGAGAATAGCAAATCTATATTTACCAATTTGCAATTATCTTGATATTTTAGTGCTCGATACTTTGCCTGTGATAATATGGCAGCACATTATTTTTGAAATTATTATTGTTTTTATTGAATTTAAAGGGCATCGAGGTATAACATTTCACTGTCAATATTCAATGGAGCCAAACTCAACCATACACTACTGAAGGTTTCAGGCTATCACAAAATAATTGGCTAATCTCAAGAAAAGTATACATAGCAAGTCAGACAGTTTAACAATCATTTAGTGTTGCTAACCTCAATGAAGAAACTGGATTACAGCCCTCAGTTTCTGATATAGATGCAGCAACGCAAACTAGATTACGCAAGATCAACTTGGTATAGAAGGGGGCTGGGATCAGCCCTTTTAAACCCAAATCATGTTTTATTCCACTAATGCCCAAAGACCCAGTGGACATTTTTCATGATAGAGTCATTGAGGACATCAAAAAACTACATCACCAAGTAAAAGGAAAGAAGAAAGACACGCAATATAAAAAATATGAATATGTCAAATTAATGAAAAAGTTGGGAGAAAACAATGAGATAATAATAAAAAATCAGATAAAGGAGGCAACCTAGTGATATGGCCTAAAAGTGACTATATTCGGGAGGCCATAAGACAACTTGATAACCCTGATTGTTATGAGAGAACTACAATAAAAGAATACAACAAGGCTAAGGAGACTTTACAGAAACAATTGGCACAATGGAGGCGGGAAGGGCTCATATCCACTGATGAATACAAATTCATGTATAAAGAGTTTCCAGTCCTTCCCGTATTATATTTAATTCCCAAAGTGCATAAAAACACTATGCCGATCCCAGGTAGGCCCATTATTTCGGCTATCAACAGCATGGGAGAACAAGTAGGACAATACATCGATTTTTTCCTCCAAGATATAGTAAAGGAATTACCCAGCTATGTCAAGGATACAGGGGACTTCCTTATGAAAACCAAAGACATAATATGGACAGATGATTTACTTTTGATCACCCTAGATATAGAGTCTCTCTATACGAGCATAGATCACAATATGGGTTTACGAGCAGTTAAATATTTTCTTGACAGGAGAACATGTGATTTATATGAACACAATAAGGTGGTTTTGGATCTTATTGCATGGTGCCTTAATAACAACTTTTTCTTTTCGGTAAAGACATATTCAAGCAAGTAAGAGGAGTCGCGATGGGAGCCTGTTTCTCCCCCAGCTATGCGTGTTTGCACGTTGGCTGGTGGGAGGAACAGGTTCTGAAACGTGAACAATGTGAAGTGTATGATCAACATGTGATATGTTATTTGAGATATATTGATGATGTTTTCATACTATGGAAAGGTGATGAAAGGGAAACTCATGAATTTATTGAAGTTATTAACACCAATTCAATGAACCTGAAATTTACTTCCCATATGAATAAGACCAACATTGAATTTTTGGATGTTAAAGTCTATATCAAGGATGGCAAATTTGAAACAACTTTATTTAGAAAGCCAACATCGGGTAATGTTACACTCCATGCAAGCAGTGCCCATCCCAAGCACCTCATAGCAAGTATACCCTATGGGGAGGTTTTAAGAGTTAAACAGATTTGTAGTTTAGAATCTGATTTTATTAATTGCCTGCAGGAAACTATGAGTAGACTCAGAGCAAGAGGGTACAGTGACAGAGAGTAGACTCAGAGCAAGAGGGTACAGTGACAGAATTTTAAATGAAGCTATGAGAAAGGCAAATTCCAGACCTATATTGAGTCTTTTTAAGAGTAGTGTGAGTGTCACACATGACTCACCCACTGTATCTGAAACTCCACATAAGGATAATGAAGGCCCTAGATTAATCACCACGTACAGCAATGAGGAAAGAAAAATCAGATCGATAATCAAAAAGAATTGGCCAATTGTCCTTACTGATGGAGTATTGCGCACTAGATTACCTGCAACTCCCATGATTACTTTCAGGAGAGCGAGGTGCATGGGCTCCATTTTGGATAAAAGTTGCCCTGAGACTAGACAGTCTACAACTTGGCTTAAACCAGCTCAAGGGTTTAGAAAATGTACTACCTGCAGGGCCTGCAAGTTTGGCACCAGCAAGACTCATTAGGTGACCCCATTCAGTAGAAAAGAAATAGCCATTGTGGGCAGCTTTAATTGTAAAACTGATTACACAGTGTATGTTCTGACATGCACTTGTGGCCTCAACTACATCGTTAGTACCAAGCTACAGGTGCATGTCAGAATTTTGCAACATCTACGGGCTATCTTACACAGCGATCAGGCATATCCAGTAGCGAGGCATTTCAAAAGAATACATGACAATGATGTGAATTCCCTCACATATTTTGTGATCGGTTCTGTTCCCAAATCTAGGCGTGGAGGGAATAGGGAACGGCAGCTAAGGCAGCTGGAGACAAAAATGATCCTTGAGCTCGATAGCAAGTGGCCCAATGGCTTAAACAATACTGAAGACATGCACGATTTTCTCTAAATTTGAAAGAGTAGGTTGGTTTTTGGTAGAGAAAATGTATATCTTTGATGCATTGACTTACGATAGCTGGAGCAGTTTCTGTATTAATTAACAATATTTGCACACTGTTTTGAACTTTTGTGATTTCAAAATGATTGGACTAGGGCAGATTGTTTTTAATCAATTTTTAATCATGATGTAATGATTATAGTGCCTCTTCTGCTGGAGCAATTAATTTTATAATGATGAAAGAATTTTTAGTATGATGTCTTTTAGCAAGGTTATTTATATGATTTTAGCAGTATTGACCAGGATGATGCTTTTACTGTTATTAATATATGTAAGATTTGCACACACCATACTATCAACTTTTATTGGACATATTTCACATAGTTTGCACTTTAGTACTCTTTTTGCACTTTTGTCTTTTGCTACTATGCACTTTAGGATCTTTTTTAAATAAATACCAAACAGGAATCTTTGCAATATTAACTTACAATGAGCAATAGATATTTTTGATAAATATGGATTCATCCGGGAAAAGGGTGACATCTGCACAGCATATTATACATTTATTTTATTATTTGTTTTTATTTGGTCAACTGCATAAGACTTCACGACATATGGTTTGTAAACCAAGGTATTAGTACCGACATAAGGATAACTGTTTGGTTATTTCAGTACCAGCCGATGATAGATGATGTCGTATTTAAACAGAATAATTGATCTAAACATAAAATAATATAATATATATATATTTTTAATTTATTTATACAGATATACAATAAGTATGCTTGGAAGGCAATAGCATGAGTCATGATTTACGATTCATATATTTCAAGATTTTTAGCCTTCGTAATTTCTTGTGCTAACATGACAAATTGTTAGATTGATAAGTCTGTTTTCCCTGTTTGTGGTCACATGACATGGAACCCGAGAGGGAGGGGGGGGTGCACTCAGCAACATTTAAAAACAAACATGGATGACTGATCTCCATATGTGATCAAGGGCTGTCTGAGCCCGAAACGCGTCATCGTTTTGTGAGGAGAAGGTCGCAATAAAAACATCTTGCCTCATACCCTGTGGTCCGTCTCTCCCTCATCGCCGTTTGGAGGTTGCGGGAGGTTGTGAATCTCTTGGATATATATATATATATATATAAATTCAAATGTGAAGATGAGAATAGCAAATCTATATTTACCAATTTGCAATTATCATCTTGATATTTTAGTGCTCGATACTTTGCCTGTGATAATATGGCAGCACAATATTTTTGAAATTATTATTGTTTTTATTGAATTTAAAGGGCATCGAGGTATAACATTTCACTGTCAATATTCAGTCGAGCCAAACAAAACCATACACTACTGAAGGTTTCAGGTTATCACAAAATAATTGGCTAATCTCAAGAAAAGTATACATAGCAAGTCAGACAGTTTAACAATCATTTAGTGTTGCTAACTTAGAGAATAAAAGTACCCTTTCTTCTGAAATAAAACATCCAAGCTGAAAACATATACTAAGAAACACACAAAACAATAAGGAGTGAACCAACAAAATTGGCAAGGAGTGTTTAGTGAATGCAAGAAGTCTCAGAAATTGTGAGGCATCTCTTGGGTGGGGGTTAGTTTCTTGGGATAGTTTAATTGTTGCCAACGCGTAGGGAGGGGAGGGGTCATGTCTGGAAAAGAAGTGCCCATATACGGGGGGAACAGGAGAAGAGAGGAAGATCTCTTGAGAGGAACTGCACATAGGGTCCCCAAATGTAGCTGAAGCCTTTCCTCATCTCAGCAAGAATGCCAGCCATACTTTCCATTGTAAAGGCCTGCCAAAGGCGGGCGTGCCTTTGGGAAATAAATGGGGCCTGGAGTTTCTCCAATGCCGCAACCAAGGCCATCTTGGCTACCCCTAGACAGAGCCATAGGATTGAGTGATCTCCCAGGGTTTGGCGTTTTAGAGAAGGGTCTCGGAGGCCCAAAAGAATGACAATATTTTGTTCTTATAGGGCCTAATCGAAGGGCAATCCCACCAGATATGTCGGAAGTCTACCAACATCCCACATCCCTCCAGTATGTATCCAATGTATTTATGAAGATTTTTTTAAGTTTAACTGGTTAGAGATACTAATCATACAGGAGCTTATAATGTGCTTCCCTTAAACCAAGGATTGATTAAATTTAGAGATATCATGATAAAGCGTAGGCCATTGTTTATCTTCTATTGCAATATCCAAGGTATTTTCCCAGAAAGATATCTGTTGTGGGGCTGGGGTGCAACTGGTGGACAACAGGAGTGCCTAGAGAAAGGAAATACAACCCCAAGTTTCTCCAGCATTTCTTGCCATTCATTCTATGGGGAGCAATTCTCTGGTGGCTGTGAGTCGTTTATGTGGCTGTAGTACACCGTATTTCAATTGAGTATAATGGAATCTTTCAGATGCTGGTAGATTAAGATTGCGGCAGCAGTTTCCAAAAATCAAAATGTCCCTTCCATGGAATAAGTCAGAAATTGTTAAACAACCCCCCTCCCAACATTTATAAAAGGGGGATGGGGGAAGTGCTGGAGGGAAGGCTACATTATAGTGAATAGGCATATACAGAGAGGGGAAAGCAGTTAGCCCATGCAATTTAGTGACAGTATCTCATACTTTAAGGGTAGTAGCCATAGGGGTGCTTAGATACGCATTGTGTAGCCAGTTCTGCTTGAGCTTCCACAGGACATCCCAAATTGTCCATCCCACTATCGCCCTATCCATGTGTACCCAGTGTTTATCTGAGTCTCTGAGGGACCATTCAGATATAACTAAAAGTTGTGTTGCTCTACAGGAGTCTAATAGGTCAGGCAGCGCCAGACCTCCAGGCTCCCCTAATGTTTGGGTTAGCTCTTATCTTTGCAGTGAGGGGTTCAATGCTGAGAGCAAATAATAATGGGGAAAGGGGGCATCCCTGCCTCCTCCCCCTCGTTAATTAAAGGAATTCAGAAGGGCTACCATTTATTAAAACTCAGGAGCGAGGGCAGAAGTAATTGGCCTTTATCATAGCTATAAACCATTCCCTGAAACGAAAGTAACGTAAAATATTCACCAGAAAGGACCAGTCCACTTGGTCAAAGGCCTTCTCGGCATCGAGCGTCAACAAGACCAATGGGATTTGTTTCTTGGTTGCTTTCTCTATTAAGTGGGTTTTTCGTCTTGAATTGGCATGGGTTTGGCAGCCTTTGATAAACTCAGACTGGTCAGGGTTTTTCAAATCAGGCATAATCTCCTCCAATCTGTTGGCCATGATTTTAGTGTAAAGTTTAGTGTCCAGATTAAGCAGGGCAATTGGCCTATAAGAGGCACACATTTGTGGGCATTTTCCTGGCATGGGTATAATTGTGATTGAGGCTTCGCTCATGGATGGAGACATCTCTTGGGAGTTGGCTATATGATTGAAAAGGTCAGTTAAATGAGGTGTGAGATCTGAACTAACAGTCTTGTAAAATTGTGCATTGAAACCGTCAGGGCCGGGAGCTCTATGAAGCATGAGTGAGTCAATAGCAGATTGCACTTCTTTGCTCCTGATAGGGCCATTCAAACTATCATTACATTTCTAAGAAACTCGTGGCAAGTCAACCAAATTTAGGAAGTTTAATTGGTCTCCTGTGTCCAATGGATCAGAAGCAAATAGTTGTCGGAAGAAATCCAGAAATGCTCGGGTTTTCCCTTCCTCAGATTGGTGAATTGTTTCAATTTCATCTCTGATTTGGCTGATATATTTCTTTTCCTGCTTTATTCGTAATTGCCTAACCAATAAGGGGCCAATTTTATTACCCCATTCATAGGAAGATCTCTTCAAACGTAAGACGCCGGTTTCAGCCCTATTAGAATAAATCGCCTGTGGCAGTGGGTGCAGACTCATGGGCCTTCTCAGCTTTGAGGCGTTCCCTGTCCAATGCCTGTCTTTCCTTAGTTTTCTGCTGTTGTAGTGTGGAGATTAACAAGATGCATTTGCAGCATATAACCGCCTTGAACGCATCACAAGTAATAGAGTGTGACGTATCCCCTGGCACATTCATATGAAAAACATTCTCTAATCGCCTTCCAAAGTTCATCTCAGAACAGCCGGTCATGTGTGATCACATTAGGGAAGTACCATCTACAAACCCTGCATTGCGGTGTGGGCCACTTAAAAACGACCTCTTAGGGGGCGTGATCCGAGATGATAATGGGGTGAATCGTCACCGGTTGGGCAACGTGTCCTGACTGCTGACTGATAAAAATGTGGTCGATCCTAGAGTAAGGTCTATGGGAGTGACAAAAAAAGGTGTAGTCACATGTAGTGGGTTTGAGATCTCCCCATACATCTATCAAGCCCAATTGACGGAGTGCAGATTTCATAGCTTTAGTGAAGATGATAGATAGATGATAATGGGGTGAATCGTCGCCGGTTGGGCAACGTGTCCTGACTGCTGACTGATAAAAATGTAGTCGATCCTAGAGTAAGGTCTATGGGAGTGACAAAAAAGGTGTAGTCACATGTAGTGGGTTTGAGATCTCTCCATACATCTATCAAGCCCAATTGACGGAGTGCAGATTTCATAGCTTTAGTGAAGACACCAGTCTGCGATCTATGGGGATGGGTGGTATCTAAAGTGGAGTCCCAGATCAAATAAAATCCCCAAGCAATAATATGTCACCCTTGGCAAAGCCTCTCAGCTGAGAAAGGAAGGATAGGAGAAATGTCGACTGGCCAGAGTTGGGAGCATAAATCATCGCTACTGTACATAGACTGCCTTTAATGAATCCCTTGACCATTAAGACCCTGCTCTCCTTGTTTGTCGTGCTGCTCGTAGTTTGGAATTGCGTTGAGGAGTCTGCCCGTAGTTTTGAATTGTGTTGAGGAGTGAAATAGTAACGCCACCCCATTATGCATGGTAGTTGCGGAATATCTATATATGAGCGGGTAGAGGTTTTGTCGTAGTCTCTGATCTTTACTTCGTTTAAGATGTATTTCCTGGAGGGCAATAAAATCAAAATGGTGGTCCCCACTATACTTCCAGAGCTGGTGCCTCTTAGTGTGGGAGTTTAGACCATTAACATTCCAAGTCAAGTAGTTAAGTGCCATAAGGACAGAATATAGGAGCACCTGGAAAGACCAAGCCTCTACAAATGTCAAAAGGAAGAAACCCATTGACTCTCGACAATTCCCTGTCCCCCATATCACACCCATCAACCCCCCCCAATTATCCCATCCATCCTCCCATCGACAAAATCACCTCCCCTGCCGTGCAGAAAGTAAACATAACACAAAAGAACAGAACTGCATAAACTGGAGAAACGAGTTCCCCCAACAACTTGTCATGTCGTCTACATTGAAATCAGTGGGTAGTGGACCCAAACCACCTAGATACCCTGCATAATGAGTCTATATATCATATTTCTGATGTACAAGGCATTATGCACAACCGAAAAAGCACAACTTCTCTACTCCAAGCCCCTAGATTGTGGGGGAGGCCTGTAAGAGTCTAGCATTCCTCTTTTGGTTTCCCACAAATGTGAGTTATTATATATCCGAGGGAGGAGGCAGATATCACTAACAGTGTTTGAAGAGTACTGGATATTTGCCAGATCAAGAGCATAGCAAACAAGAGGAGTTCAGTCCACCAACCATTTCTTGTTGAATCTTCACCCATTTTCAGTGAGTGCCATGTTATTGTGGTGCATTCTTTGCTGGATTCTACAGAGGATGTGTCCCTGCGCTCAGCCACTTCTGACTGCATTTCTCCAGCAATGCCCAGGAGTGAAGCAGCTCTATCGAACTCCGTAAAATGGCAGTGTTTGTTGCTGAATTCAAAGGCAATGGCGACAGGGTAAATTCATCAGTATTTGATGTGTCTTGTCCACCAAGCCTCAGTAACAGGTCAGAATTGTCGTCTATGAGCTAGGGTGACTGGGGCAATATCCTGGAACAGGGAGCATATTGCTCCTTGGAAGGCTATAATGTCACGCTTTCAGGCCATCTGGAGGACTAGCTCTTTAACGTTGAAGGCACAGGGAGCAAGTTGCTCCTTGGAAGGCTATAGGGTCATGCTTTCTGGTCATCTGGAGGACCAGCTTTTTAACGCTGAAAGAAATGAATTTGGCGACGACGTCCCGGAGTCATCTCCCCTCTCCATGGGTCTGGGGGACCACCCTGTGCACGTGTTCCAGCTCCACTGCCAGCTGTTCTTCACCCAATATATTCCAGAAAAGACCGACCATGAAGGCTTCAAGATCTCATCCTTCACTTCCTACTTCCAGACCTCACACTCTAATGTTATCGCGACAGGATCGGTTTTCAAGATCTGCACATTTAAGGAAGATGGATTTCAATTAAGATTGAAGGAGTCCTGTTCCATCTACTAGTGCCTTCATTCATTGTTCCATGTCATGAAGCTTTGCCTCTTAATCAAGAGTGCGGTACCAATAGAATCTACATCAGATTGAAGTGAGACCAGGCGTGAGTTGACCTCTGCCTTGAAAGATTCGAAGGAGGCAGAAATGTCCTCTTTGAGTTCTTCCTGTAACACTCTTTTGAAATCTCACAGGGAGAAGAGGAGTTCTTCCTTCATCAGCACCATGGTGTCTTCTGAAGGAAGGGTAGTAATTATTGTTCTGTCCTCCATTGGAGTAAAATAGCTCGATACTCTATTTGTTTGGACCTTCCTACGTGACATAGAAGCAGGTAAGCACCATTTGACAAAAGCACGCAGAGTAGGCAGCGGACGTCGCAGTTGTAGAATATAGATCAGGGAAAATGTGATCCTGGTAACCTACGCCCCTGTGGACAGCTCAGTTGTAAATTCACAGAGAATGAGACAAGAGATGCACGAGGAGGTCCAATAACTCTCTGCATGGCATTCTCCCTGTGCCGCCTCTCTGTCAGAAAGATGGAGCATCCAAGTTTGCAGTCATGATCGTTTCCATCCCAAAGCCCTCCGACTCCGAATTGCAGGATTACAAGTGTTCATCATGATGACATACGCGAGACTAGCACTTACTAATTATGCGGAATGGTTCTGGGTACTCATAGTGATCCCCCAGCAAGTTTAAAGTAGTGGAGGGGATATTTTGCAGAGATATTCTTATGGTCAGCCTCTCATGTCTAGTCGTCGGTCATTAGCCCAGCCGGTATAGATTTTACAGAAGTATGGGAACCATCTTCAGGTTAGGCAACCGGTAACAGGCACCCCGTCATGTTTACTGGAGTAGGTCTGTATAACATAATTCCCTCAACACCTCCCACCCTGGACAGACAGTATAACAACAGTAACAACTCACACTGTAAATCCATCAGACTCCATGCTGTCAGGACCCACACCCTAACCCCAAGATCCATAAACATGACCTACCACTATACGTGGGAGAAGGCACCCATGGCCCCGCAAACAATGTTAAAAAAACCCACACCAGGCACTGAAACATAGGCAGTGACACAACAGATATAGTACCTTGAACTAAGGAAGAAGACCACAAAAGCCTCGCATGGTCACCTCTCCGCCTCCAGAAATGAGGAAGAAAGTGGAGGAGGGAGAACATGTGAAAAAAAAGGCTGGCACAAATAGATTCAACACATGAAAGAACACATAATCAAGTGGCAGAATCATCCAGGCCCAGCCTAACTGTAGGCACAGTCCCCATCGAGACAGGGTGAGTCATGTCCTGAGGTACCAGCGCCATGGTGCCATTCTCTTGGACCTCGACCTTCAGCGGACTCCTCTGGCTGTGCGGCGATAATCCACCGAGCTCAACGCCCTCTCAGGACTTCCAATTCAGACTAGAGACTCCACAAGTAATCTCAGGATCAGTCCCCCATTATCCAGCTCTCTCCTGAGTACCATGTCCCAGACCTCTAGACAACTCCAGACATTGTCCGGAGTATCAAAGGAGTGGGACTTGCCCCTTGACAGAACCCTCAGGCGAGCCTGCTATAACAACATGTAGAGAAGGACGATAGAACGCAACTTCGCAACTTAGCTTTGACCCCAAGGAGCCCCTTCCGGGACCCTTGCACTTTGTTGGTGTAGTCTGGTTAGATGGAGATCCTGTGATTGCCAAAATGAGCAGAGTCCATCACCCGGGCAGCACGAAGGATACTGTCCCTGTCTTTATAGTTCCAGATTCAAGCGATGATAGCTTGCAGCAGCATCCCAGGCCTAGGGGGAGCCACCAGTGCTCGAAGTGCCCTTTCAATCACAAACAACAGGGACAAACCAGCCGGCTTCAGCACATCCCTGATCAAGTGCTGCACGAATGCCTCTGTTGTGTTTCCCTCAGCTCACTCCAGAAACCCTAGTAAGTGAACATTATTTAAGCGGGACCTACCTTCTGCATTTTCAACTCTCGCCTCAAGGGTTCCCGCTCTAAAGTTGATCTCCGGCATCTGCTTCTGTAGTATGGTTACCTTGGTTTGGAAGGCAGAGATGGAGCCCTCCGCATACTGCACCTTATCAAACACCTTCCCGAGGTCTGCCAGAGGAAATTAACCTCAATTGCCACTGTCTCAATCTTCCTCTCAAGCACCGCCCTAGAACAATTTGTCCTAGAGGGCTCCCTAGCAGATGGGCCAGCCCTCAATTCCTCCCCGGGTCCAGACCGCTGAGTCTGTCGCTGCGAGGAGGGGATTGGTGTGGTGAAGTGCTTCATTCTCCCCCTGAAAAGGGCTCATACCACTGTGGACCAAAAGGCAGCAGAGTCACCACCAAAGAAACGTGGCAGCCACCGAGGAAACAGTGCATAGAGGGTCAATGAGTGGAAGCACCTCACGGCATCTCCCACAGACTCACAGGGCCAGGAGCAGTAACAAAAGGGGGGGACACAGTCTCAAGCTCCCAGACCCGTAGTCCAAGGGACCAAAGCAGGATCAGGGCTCCCTCCTCAAGCAGACACCAATGAAGGACCCAGGCTGTGTCACTAGGTCAGCTTTCATGCCAGGATAACCAAGTGCCCTGAATGTCCCCTGCAAGGTAACAAACTCCAATACGGCACTCAAATAGGGTACCTGCCAGGGCTATGTTAACATGGCACTGTGGTGCTGCCCGTATCAGGGCATCCAAAGGTCAGGCAGCCCTCACAAGCATGCCTCCTCTGTATCACAAAGGGACACAGAGAGCCGAACATACTCTGCCATGGGACACTGGTGGAGCGCCTCCAGGGCTCGCCACCTCCTCCTGAAATGCACTCCCTACGTATCAACTCCAATATGTGCTATCTCAGGCCCCGGGTCCCCCACGCAGCAGCCCCCTGTTCAAGATATGGCCGGCAATCCAGACCCGGTGCAGCACCAACCTTCAGAGGTTCGAGGGGGGGCTACCCCCTCTAGGTCATAGTCCTGGGCAGGGCGCACCTGCACCCCTTGCTCCCCACAGGCCATGACAGTTAAAGGTCTGCCACGGCAAGTAGATGAAGTAATCTCACTGCTCCTCAGACCAGGTTACACGAGGTCGAGGCCCCAGATAGCAGCATAGGCCGCAGCATCCCAAGCCACGCAGTTTGGTCACCGATGGCCTTCCTGTAGCTCCGAGAGAGCGTGGAGGCTCAGGCAATGCAGATATCAGTTCACTTACTACTGGTGTGGCAGTATGCTGGTAGTATGACACTGGGGCCGTGAGGCATCCCAAGGGCCCTGCGGGAGCATCACATCTACTCTGTCTGTGGCTGATTGCCACTCTTCGCTCCCTCCGTGCCCCTGCCGTGAGGCATCCCAAGGACACTGTGTGAGCCTTCCATCTACCTCTAGTAATTTATCTCTTTTTTCTATCTTTCTAGGGTTTCTTCTGCTTCACCTCTACCCCTGCGGCTGCGACGCCCGGCTTTTCAGGAGTGGGCGGGTGGGATTCCTTACTTCTGCACAAACAAGGGGAGTGTGTTCTTTGTGGGCCTTTAGCCCCCTACTTATTCCCCCTCGTGGCTCACCAGCTCACCCCCGGATTAGGGAGGGGGCGTAGCTTGCCCTAGGGCGAACAATCTTGGTCGTCCCATTTCGCTGGCTTGAGACCTGGGGGGAGGGGTTCCCGCCTCTGGGCGGCGTTTGTCCCGGGCCCCCATTGGGTCCGGCTTCGCCTTCCCCGGCCCGGGCTCCAAACCCTCCAAAGAGGCGAGTCCCCTCCTCCTCCCTCAGACATTTCCAACTGCGTCCATACTAACCTTGAAACACACCAGTGACAACGTACTTGGTGCCTTAAAAGGTCGCAGTTTATTAAAACATAACATTTATACATATCGCAACTTTCATGGTCATTCATAACCTCCATGTTACCACATTTACTGTCTTTGCAATTATAGTTCTTTCAGTCCGTTCTTGGTCATTCTCTGCTTTCAGACAGACCAATATCTGGGGAGGGGCCCAAATGCCTGGGCCACTGTTTCAATGGTGTTAGGCTTCAACTTGCTACCGACTTGGTGGGTGTCCGTCCGGACCTGCCCGGGCTGCAAGTGCTGTCCCGCTTGCCTTCGACCCCTTCTTGGCCCCTCCCTGCTCCTCCGGGTCCCTGCCGTGTGTCATCCTAAGGACCCTGTGTGAGCACTTCATCTATCCAGCCTGAGGCTAAGTTCTGACATCTCGCTCCTTTGGTACCCCTGCCGTGAGACATCCCAAGGGCCCTGCGGGAGCATCACATCTACTCTGTCTGTGGCTGATTGCCACTCTTGGCTCCCTCAGTGCCCCTGCCGTGAGGCCTCCCAAGGACCCTGTGTGAGCACTTCATCTATCCAGCCTGAGGCTGAGTTCTGACCTCTCGCTCCTTTGGTACCCCTGCCGTGAGGCATCCCAAGGGCACTGCGGGAGCATCACATCTACTCTGTCTGTGGCTGATTGCCACTCTTGGCTCTCTCAGTGCCCCTGCCGTGAGGCATCCCAAGGACACTGTGTGAGCCTTCCATCTACCTCTAGTAATTTATCTCTTTTTTCTATCTTTCTAGGGTTTCTTCCCCCACGCTACCTCCGGTTTCACGATCGGAGCGAGCTCCCCCCTTGCTCCGCTACCCCTTCCTTCCTTTTACACGAAACCCATCTGTTCTAGCACCCCCATGATGTTAAGCAGGAACATATCCAACCCCACCCCTGTCAGGTGCCCCCCCGTCCTCCAGGTGATAACCTGGCGCTCTCAGGTTTATGAAACTGTGTCTTACGAAACCCCAGCCGTTGGCCCTACATATCTTTGTCATGGTGATATTCGGTTTGCGCCTGGATTTTTCCACCGCACCCAGGTCAACGGCCCCCCTCCATGGTCTCCGCACTATTATTGCTGAGAAAATTATTTGGACTGGGCGCACGCGTCTGGCCAAGGCTGAGAGACCCTCCTGCATTATTTCTAGCAGGCCTCTCCTCCCCAGCGCCACCAGGTCGTTGACTCCCAGGTGGACCACCCCCGCATCCGGTCTGCCACCTTGGCCCATTGTTTCCCACACTGTGGGGAGCAGTTGGCCCCACTTCGTTCCCGATCGTCCCAGCCCAACTATGTCGGTGTCCCGCCGCTCTAAGAACCCTACAATGTTTAGTAGGGACATGACCGTCCCCACCCCTGTCGGGAGTCCCCCGTCCACGACTACCATATTCGGGTGACTTGCCATTGTCGGCCTTGACTTGTCCGCCTTCCTCGTGTGCCACTGCATGTACGTTATTCCTGTCTCAGAGTACTACTTGGTACTACCACTAATCTTTGCATAGAGGGGGGGAAAGTGGGCTACCAATGACGTAACCTGCACCAGGGATCAGGCATGCCACACCTATCATTGGTCATGTTCCTTGCCTGCCGGCACTTGATAGGTGACATGTCACCCTCCCATTCTATGACCCACATGGATTTATTACTGTTTTGCCTCCAAATCCATTTAGCCTCTGATTGACCACGATCACCACTGCTAGAAGCCGGTTCCATGCCTTTGCCTATTGCTAGTTATTCCCCTCCGCTGTTTTACTCAGTTGTCCTTCGCTCCCACGAGCATCTCTTTAGCGTGTACTCTGTAGGCCATCTGCCATGCTACCATGCCCCCTTCTATGTCGAGTTGCCCCTTGTACGCTGTTGCCGCACCCGCTGACTAACCCCATCTCAGCGCTCTGTTCCCTGTGCTTCATGCGTGACTATACTCCTCGTCCTTCGCATGTTGCCTGCCTGAGAAGGCTATGAGACTGTACAAAGATGACTGCCAATATTAACTTGTGTTAACTGAATCTTGGGCTTACGTATGGAGCCCTGGAGCGCGCCCGCGCCAGTCCTTTATCCTTCAAGCACCCTACTAGGCAAAGTTCTACACTTTCTCTTGGCGTGACCATACTCACCGACGCTCTCCCGACCTTATTGAACTCTGAACTCGTGACAACCGAGACTGTCGTACCCTTTTTGTGGGAGTGGGGTCCCTTTTCCCAGAGCTTCATCAAAGTGCAGCAAGAATCTATTATGTTTTCCGTATTTCCTCGTGAGGCCTGCATTCCTCCCCGGGCCCTGGGCCAACTAACTTCTGAGTCCTTGTTAATGGAGAACTCCCTGGCCCCAACAGCTGTCAAGTTAGCTGACGTAATTATTGTTCCGCCGAGAGTCCCACTTGCCGAATTATCTGTCTTACTGACTTCCGTTCTTGTGTCCCCATCCCCCAGCGTCTGTTACTCTGGATGATGCCATAAGTCGGCAGGCATGCAGCACCCCGGCCCAGTATAAATGCTTGTAGGGGTTAATCAGTAGCATCTGTACTCCTACATTTAAAGTCCTATAGACATTCCTTAGACTCTGCTTGATTGGTAGTGTCTGTCCTAACCCTTTACGTGTAGCCGTCAGTATGGCGGTAGGATCACTGCAGCTGCGGTTTTATTCGCCATTTACGCTGCCTATTGTAACAGAGCAGACGGCATCTGGCCTGTCCCACTTCCAATTTCTGGCCCCGCTGCAGCTGTCTGGAGTACCGAGACCCTTTGCTTTGCGTGATGGCGCCCTTTCCACGTCCCACACAGTGGACGCATTTGCTGTTTCCATCAGCCACCGTAATGCTGCCAATGTCCGGGAAGCAGTGTTCTGCTGATCGCACTGCCCTTGTACCATGGACATGTCAGGACAGGACCGTTTCCATCAGTCGCTGCAACGCTGCCAGCCCGTGCCTGTGAAGCAGTGTTCTGCTGATTGCAGTGCCCTTGTGCCCTGGATCTTAAAGGGAGCACCACTTGCTGATGAGAAACACGACCGTCCCCAATTGGCCCCTCGGGACTTGGTCCCTAAGACATCTCGTGTTTGCCGATCTCTTAGGCACAAGCGATTATACTAGTTATGCGTAAAGGTAGTGTTTTTTCTGCCTACCGCGTTTCTTTCCTGCTACCCTGGCCGATGTTAGACTAATTAAGCCTGAAGATAACTTTTCCTTTATACGTGTGGCTGCGCCATTTACCTCAGGAAACCTGATCGCTATGTCTAGTGTTTAGACTGGTGTCCAGCCGCCCTGCATCCATACTACCCAATATTCCTGGATCGACTGATGCACTGTGTAGCCGCCTGAGATTGACTACGAAGGGGAGGCACGGCTGAAATTACTGGCCACCTTGCCAGCAACTCGCATATTTTCTTTTTAACGTCTGTCTCGGAATGGTTCGCCACCTCGCTGCACCACCTGGGTCTAGCGCCAACATCCCAATTGGTCAGTGCAGTGCTTAATTTGTGAAAGAAGAAATAACCGGCTTTGCGATGTTGCTCAAAAAACCCACCACCGGTGCTAAATTTGAAATCTGTTTATGCACCTTTAAATTCAACCACACCTCTAAGCCGAAAATGATCACAAAAAAGGGGGGGGGGCAGGTTACATATCATGTCTGCAGTTTGCCTGCTCGCGGCGTTGATTCTGGACCGTAGAGGTTGGCAGCCATTTTAGCTCTCTGTATTGGCGCGCAATGGTGCTGCTGAGGAAACCGGTGTGCTCACAATTAATATCGAGCTGTCTGCTTGTTCCCTGCCAGGTCATACAGCCTTGTTCTCAAGAGAAGCCTCCGTGAATCTCGTCTCTATTTCCGCTGAGAGACTTTCATGTAATATTGTCCTGGCTAACCAGTACTTCCCGGCGTGTCATGCAGGGGGTAATTACACTGTAAGTAGTGGCATTTCAGATGAACTATTTGTGTAGGGAAAAGAGCAACTTATTCTTACAGCGGAAATGTGTCCTTCTTATATGAACCGACCAATGCGCTGTGATTAGCCGTGAGCACTCACGCCCATTGATACTTAGAAATATTTAAATAATGTGGACAGGGGGGAAAATGCCCTCATTGCTCGTGTGGTTGGACAGGAGGTGATGGCACGAGGGGAATTTCTTGGATGAAGAAAGAGTAAAACTGGTAGGGGTAATTCCTCGGCAGACCTTACATGTGCATTCCTCTGGGGCTGATATATAAAGGGGGGAGGGTCCTCATTTAGAAAGGCTGGGAAGCGTACAATGTCGTACCCAGTCGTAAACAAATTCCCCACTCCGTGTAGGCATTTTACTATTTAAAGTCTTGTGGTGGCATAATAGATATTTGCTGTAGTGAAAGGCCCGGCCGAGATTTATTTTGTAACATTATATAAAGAAAAGGATTGGAAATCATTGTTTCCTATATCCCTACCCCCTTAAGTTACCGTTCCGGTAATATCATGATTAATGGGGGGGGGGACACATACCAAGGCTTTCGCAGGAGACTCCGGATTTTCTAAAAGACAAAGTTTGTTATATTTCCTAGTTCCGGGAGAAGTGCTTAACTCTTTGCGTGCAGTGGGCCCCACCTGAACCCTGGGCTAACTTCTACGCACTGCCTGCGTTCGGTATACAAACCTTGGCAGGGGCTTTGCTTTTCTGAACGCGTACCCAACAATCAACCATACTTTCCTAGCCGTGCTTCCCAATTACCAGCCACTGAACCAGCCGGTTGGGGATAAATCCTTCCGCTCTGATACCGTATATTGAGCCTCAAAGAAGACCAACTCATTCCAACTATGCTAAGCTTAGGAGCGTCATTGTCAAACTTTTTACGTAATGGGGGTAGTATCTGACTGCCCCTACTGTCCCGCGCATCGGAAACGCACTCTACATCCGACCGGAGTTTCGGACCCCCAACCTTACTATTCTTACTACCATGGTGCACCCTGTAGCATTTAGTTTGAGCTTATGGTTTTAAGGGGAGTATTCTACTATGTCCGTTATTGGATTACAACACACACCTTGTGCTATCTAGAACTTAGGTGATTTCTGCCGCCTCGCCCTGTCTCTTACCTCCTCCACCTGATCTGTGTCGATTCTCTTTGTCCTGCCGTACATCTCCATGGCATTTAACACTACGCAGACCCTCATTGCAGCGTGGCCCAGCCCGCCTGTTCTATCCTCGCCAGGCCACATTCCGGGCATACACTTCAGCGCTGATATGCCCAGAATCACCGGATGTCGAGATTCGCAGAGACTCGAACCTGGTCTCCCAGTGGCAAAGTGGGCAGCTCGAGCCAGAACCCACAGCTTCTTTGTCCACTTGCGCATCCCCCTTGCTCCGGTCGACGCATCCACATCGTTGGTCTCAGGGTACCACTGCTGGTCATTTCCAGTTGTGGCTGGTTTCCCCCAGTCGCTCCCCGGCAAGCTGCGCCCTCTCCGGCGGGATTCTGTCGCCTGTTCCTGGCGGCCTCGGAGCGAGGGCTTCTTCTTGCTGCCCTCAGTCCTCAGGGTGCCCTCGGTGACTCTTCATTCCTTACTTCTGCACAAATGAGGCGGGAGTGTGTTCTTTGTGAGCCTTTAGCCCCCTTCTTATCCCCCCTCGTGGCTCATCAGCTCGCCCCCGGATTGGGGGGGGAGCGTAGCTTGCCCTGGGGCGACCAATCCTGGTCGCCCCATTTCACGGGTTTGAGACCTGAGGGGGGGAGGGGTTCCCGCCTGCAGGCGGCATTTGTCCCGGGCCCCATTGGGTCCGGCTTCGCCTTCCCCGGCCCGGGCTCCATCTCTCAGTGCTGTCTGATGTACTAAGCCCACATTTAAAAAAAAAATTGAAAAGACTTTATCACATTTGTGCCCAGTATTTGTTGCATGATTAACATTTACCTCTAACATGTTCAAACCTCGGTTCTCGCAGTGAAGTGAGACCATAAACTTCTAATTGTGAATCAAAGGCACAGCCGCCTTTCTTTTTTCTCAGAAGGCTACTCATCCGCCTCCTTCAGGCTAATGGCACAGCTTGCTCCCGAAACAGTGCAGGACATTTCTGCCCCACTTCCCAGGTGGATTCCTTAATCTTTGTCGAGGTACCATCCAACAACAGACTGAGGGCCTCATTTACAATATGTTGCCTTAGGACAGCCCTTCAAGGCTTCCTGCTGCGCTGCCCTAAGGCAAAAGAAAAGGGCAGGAATGTGCCGTATCTATCAGATGCAGTGCATTCCTGTCCTCTTTGCTGTGCTGGTGCTCAATTGGCTGACATGCGCCAATGCAGGCCCCCCTGCACCATGGTGCAATGGTGTCTGCATTGTGGGAATTATTGTTTTTGTGCAGGAAGGGACACATTCCTACACAAAAACAATCAATGGAGGCTATTTCCTCCTTTTATGTGTACTGCTGAATGCAGCACATATAGAAAGAGGGAACAACAAGGAGAAATAAAGTTATTTCTCTTTGTTGCACCTCCCCTATGCCTCATCTGGGGAGGCACAGGCTTTTAACTCATTCCTAGGTTTACAGAACATTGTAAATCTGGGAATGTGTCAAATGCCATGGGCGTTACGTAGGAACACCCACCGCAACGCATGGCACATCGGCTGGCACTGCGTTGCCTCACACCATATTTACAAGTTCATGAAAAGCTACGATGGGTGGCTTTAGTTGGCTTGTAGATATGGCACTGCAATGTGCGCCGCCAGAGCGTCGTTAAAAGTGACATTCCGGCTATGCAGCGGCCTTGTAAATGAGGTCTCTGGACGGTTCAAAGAAGCAGGAAGTGCGTTCGCACACACACGCACCATGGAGGGATCATGGATGCAGACACAGGGATGGAGGTTTGGTCCTCCTTGCTTCCTTGCAGACCATCATCACCGTACTTGTTTCAGATCACAGGAGGTCATAAATAGTGGCCTGTCGGATCAATATTTATTAAACAGTCTGTTCTGCTACTCTCTGTGATTAGATATTTTAGGATACTATTAGTACATAGGTAGCTTTGCAACACAAAGAATGCAAAAAGTAAATTCTCCATTTTCTGTGGCCAGCATTTTAATACATATGGTACCAAAGTTCTGGAAGATATTTTCATAGCTTCGTACAATTAAAGGTTTTTTTGGAAGAAATAAAAAAATGCTCAATACTACACTACTGCAGTTATGTGCTACAACATTTTCCAGATTTCCCAGTGCTGCTCATTATGCTTCTTCTGAGTGAGGTTAATGCAGTCGCCATTTTGGCTACTGTTAAATCCTGCTCATTATTGAGGATGAAATCTCAGAGTATGTCAGGATCCCTCAAGCAAACATAATTTACTTGGGTAGCAGGCGAAACAATATTCCCGTTGCTGTTGACACCTTAGTTTTGTTTTCATGAAAGGTATGATCCCTTCAGGATATAGTATTGAATAACACTTGAAATTGTTAAAAGAATAATCTAACACTTGGAAGCAATTACTGTTACAGCTTTATTGTTAATTTCACCAGCATGTTAATATTGACAGCATTTTTTTTATTATGCATGCATCGCACCTCACCTGCTTTTGTTCACGTTTCACCGACCATAATTTAAATTTGTATATGTATTTTCAGGCATGTTATTAACACCGTTCTGAATGATAATTACCTGACAGTTTATCTAAACACGTACTTGTTTGCTGAATATCAAGTTGTTTCTAAAAGCATTACTTTCTCATTGTTCAATGGCTAGTTTCTTCATTTTTATTCATATCCTCCCCATACCATTTATTCATCACATTCCGCATGTCCTAAAAACATTTACCATCACACTTTCACAACCATCTCTGAAGTCAACATTCATGTAAGTACGTGTTGCAATAAAAGTTCAGGTGTTAACTGTAACTAGACAAAAATATAACATATAAAATCTAGGAGCATACAAAATTGTATATTTTTTCAGCTAAATCTTATGGTAATTTTAAATATAGGAAAAACCATGCTTTGGTATGAAAAATGTTTGGCTCACTCAAGGACATGCTCATCTTAAAAAGTCATAGGTCACACTGGGAGGACACTAGCTTGAGCAGAAAATGTCTTTTGTGAGACATTTTCTGCACAAACAAGATTCCTGCCACAGAAAAATATGTGAAACAGCATAGGGCAAATGTTTGAAGAAGATTACATAACACACATTTCAGGAATTTCACAAATTATGTGTGTTAAATTTACATGTGCTCAGTGCAATACTGTTTACATAGTTACCTGTTCACACATATAGAATTTGAAATCTTGTCTAATTCAGCAGACAATATTAGTTGGTGATGATATCGCTCCATGGACATTATCAATGGATGGCTCTGTGGGGGCAGGTATGGTTGAGGTATGAAAGTTGAAATACTGCTGATCATTGTTTATGAATCTATCACATAACTATGATATGGAGGTTCTTAAAGTGGTGGTACAGGATCACTTAATTAACTGGTGAGTCATACTTCAGCATTTTGTATATCAGCAGTAAAAGGACTATCTCTTACATGCTCCACACCTCAATGGTTGTGGGTACAAAATGTGTCACTTCCATTTAATTACACAATATTATTGAATGTATGTTGTGTTCCATCTACTGTTCATCATTTTGCAATTTATCATTGTTACCATTCTTATGTGATAGATTAGATGCTGTTGTATGGCAAGGGAATCAACTAATTTATGGAGAACATGGATGTAGGAAATGATCATCTAACGTGTGATGCCCCCTTATTTTTTGCCCTATCTGCTTTGCTGGCTTCAGAAAGTTTTGCACTTTGGCCCTGCTAACCAGACGTTGAGTGCCTTTACTCCCCCTTTAAACATGGTTAAATTGGCGTATTCCTAACTGACAGATTTATCTTTCTCATAAGTCCTTAGTGTATTGTGTAGAAAATGCACACAGAGCCTTAAAGCTAAATGCCACCGGTGGACTGAGGCACCTTTTGTGTCATTCACAGAGTGGGCCTGCAAACATGGCTTCAGGCCAATCATTGCAACCTGACTGCCATGGTGTGAAACCTTTTTGACAAGCAATGACCACTCTTTTAAATATTAATGTCACCTCTAAGTAGGCCTCGTAGCCCACATGGCAGTGTGCATGGTATTCAAAGGTAGGATATGTAGAAAATTAATGACACCATGTCCCAACAGTCACTGTAGTTGTCCTGGCTGTCCTATAGAGAAAACCAGAGTGCAGATTAAAATATTAATATTGCTATCTCGGGTTTAGGGCCAGATAGAAAATAACTTAAAGACTATATAAAATATTTATCAACAAGTAGGTATTAAAGTAGTTATTAAAATTAAATCCAATGGTGAAGTTTAATGTTTAATATGTATTAAGGAAAAGTAACTTTTACCTCTCCAGCTTTTGCCTAGCCTTAATGAAGTGCAAAATTACTTCCAGGAGCTACACAATAGACCACTTTGATTGTCTGGTTGACCTGAATGGGCAGGTTTGACTTACTTGAGCTCAGTGAATATTCATGGTGGGGGCTGCTGCCCCTCCTGTTGGTGTCAAATCCTGCCTGAAAGACCTGTCTGAGGCACATGTACAAATTTTATGCTGTCATGTCCTTTAGGCTAGTCCCATCGTGTACATACTGATTACATACATTTTGTCCCATCCACACAACATAACGGTCTTACAGAGGTGACCTTTTACCTAGTAGTTCACTTCTGTCTCTTCGACAACCAGGCTCTTAGTACCATATATTAATCCCTGTACCTGACGTACATAAACATGTCCCCAGGCATGGTAGATTTATTCTGTACAAGGGTCACCACTTTTTTCATCCATGGCCAACAGCCAGCAGTGCATGATCATATTTGTTTAGAAAAGGATTAGCAGGGGATTAGCAAATGTTTTCAAAACGCACTGATTCGGAAAAAAACCCTGGAGTGACCACTTTAGTATAAAAGACCCTCACTCCCCCTTAGAAAGACAGAGGGGAATTTCCTTCCAAGCTGGACCGAGACTCTTCAGGCTGATCCTTCGACAAGCAGAGATCTGACATCCCTTGCGGGGTGCCATCCTCAACGCAGAGACGGGGTCCTTCATTCAGATCCATCAGGTGAGGGGTTAGTACTTCCCCGGGGAATTCTTGACTCCATTAGGTTCCATGAGGAGATATCATAGCACTTACACATACATGCTTCACCTACACCTCTAGACTAGGCACGGTTAGGTAGGCTACGCATCGTAGGTGTACTCCAATGCTATTGTTTTATGTAATATGCTTTTATTCATCTTATTAGCACTATGGTAGAAATGTATCTACTTTTTACAATATTGGTACTAGCGATTACATTTATCTGCTCCTGTCTTTTGATTGTCACAGCTAACATGTTTCATACTAGACTGACGCTTGACCAATAAATAATAATTGAAACCGTTCCAATCGTCATTCTATGTATTCTGAGAAAAGCAAGCATGAGTGACTGCATGAAAGATACCGTATTGTTTCCCTGATACCTGAGGAATCAGGGTTGTCATGTTCAGTGGTTGTCAGAAACTACCTACCACACTGTATAGTGTAGAGGGGTGGTAGTGGCACTGTAGAGCTAGCAGGTGTAACGGCTGACTCATCCTGTGGGGGTGTCCAAAGTCTGTCTGCACACCAAGCCCTCAGTTCAGGTCATCCAAAACGCGCAGGTCCTGGGGGGTCCTAGGAACTACACAACATGGCGCCCAACGTTGGTTCAGTTCTTATATTACCAGTAAAATCTGAGTAGTTCAGTCGTGCTTTCTCAGACAATCCTACTCACATTTTTCAGAGACGTCTGAAGTGGGAAGGTTAATTCGCCTCAGCTGAGCAGGCACACCCTGTGTATTGGCTGAAGGTTTTAAACAGTGGCGGCTCCTCCATTGGGGCGTGGGGGCGTTGCCCCACTGCTTTCTCGCAGTGCGAGAAGCAGAAACATAAAATGGTAAAACTACCATTTTATGCTTCTGCTTCTCGCACTGCGAGAAAGCAGAAGTGCCTGGATTGCCTGTTGTGGGTGGGCGGTCCTGCTCGAGGGCAGGGGGGGGTGGCTTGCCCACTGTTGTGGGTCCTGACTGCTTTGGTCAGCCCTGGGGCCGACCAAAGCAGTCATGCGCACTCTCCCTTTTCTCTATGTAGGCTGCATGCAGCCTACATAGAGAAAAGGGCCTCCCATTAGGCTCCCGGCTGGGGCGCTATCTGCCTGCACCGCACCAATCACAACGCTGCCATTGCAGCATTGTGATTGGCGGAGGGGAGGGAGGCTGCTTGTGGGTGGCTGCTTCCTGAGCAGCAGGAAGATGCAGGAGTCGGGACCCGGCCATGAGCTGAGGCGGCGGTGGCGGAAGGTGAGTTTTATTTTATTTTGATTTTGTTGATACAAACGTCTTCATTCGGCCTCTTGGCGCAGTGTAAATCTGGGAATGTCCTAGTGTTCACGTGCGTGGGTTCTCAGCGCCAGGGCCCTGTTTAATGCAGCGTCACTAATGCCGCGGCCTAACGAGATTACTAATGGGGGAGGAGGGGCTGCCGCTTGAGAAAGTACTCGGCCGTAAGTTAAACCCGAGGGCCCTAATCAGCTTTGCCGCTTGCCACTGCATGCACTGGAGCTGCTGTGTCGGCACGAGCAGGTCTTTCACCGACCTCACCTGTCGACGACCTTCGGGAAGGTGTGCAGCCGGTGCCCACAGGACATGCCAGCTGCAAGGGGGGCAGCCAAGCCATGGTGAGTGACGGTCGAATGGAAGTGTTGTGGCGTCTTTAGCATCAAGGAAGACCCACCCCCCTACGTCCACGCTGTGTATCTCCTTACAGGAAGAAAGACCTTCCACACGTGCCTACCCCCAATGTCTGATGGACAGGACAAGACACTGTATAGCCTGACATACTGTAGGAAACTAAGTCATCTGTAAAATTTGTTGAGCACCCCCCTGAGGCACCCCACCACTTACAGCAGAACTATTTTTTAACATGATTTGGATAGATAGGTCCAGCGCGTAAATGGAAATACTATGGATTTCCAACAAGGTCTGACTGGTATGTGACACTCGGGTACCTGACTTGTGAACGACCGTGCCCCAGCCCAATCTGCTATTCCGAAGCAACAGCCTGTTGCAAAGTCTCAACATTTTCATGTGGGGTGTGGGGATATAGGTCAACAGTGGATCCAGAATCATAGATTAATAGGGAAGTGTGTGTGGCATTCCAACCCCCCCCAATAAGTGCTGAAGGTTGGGGTGTGGGAGGCGATGTCGGGTCAGACAGTGTCTGAATCAGAAACACTGTATGCCGAGTGGGCTTTAAATTCTGTCTGGCCAGGTGTCCGGCTTGGAGGGCTGCCATGAAAGTAAAATACTTTTAGTAAAACTCACTGAGAAATAAAGAGACTCGCTTGGGGCATTGATAAAACTTTGGCACTTCGGAATAGACTCCTGGTATTAATTATGGATCACTCTCTGATTTCTGAAATCTGATATGATCGTCCATCATCCACAACATTATGCTACAGAAATGTTTTTAATAAATTAAACCCCTCCCACCTCCCCCCCCCCAACCTGTTTCCAGTCATGCCGGCCGCGACCTTTTCATTTCAAAGCGTAGGTATTTTGTTCATTTTTAAGTTAAAAATGAACAAAATACTTACGCTTTTAACACTCGATTGATTATACGTCTAGGTCCTTCAAGAGAGAATGTGGTCGGGCTCTGCACATGAGGTCCACTGGAGGTTGCATCTTTGACCTTGGGCTAGCGCATGGATTTTGTTTGGAGTTTTGCCTGTGTTTTCCCGGTAAATAGCTGTGACTAATGATACGCTGTATGCATTGCAGGGTTAGAAATGTCACTCCCTTCTTAACACTCAAACTTTCAAAGCTGTAAACGTAATACATTTTTTTTATCAACACACATTTTTTCACTATAAACAGTGGTGTCCAACGCTGTTCCAGGATGGCTACCTATAGGTCAAATGTTGAGAATACCTAGATAAGATGCATTTACATAAAATGAGTCTCACCTGATTTACATATTTAGATGTTGTATTGAAATTATTGCATAGATCTGTCCTTCTTGAACCTACACTGGACACCCATGCACAATAACAAGCTAGAACTATTGGCCTTGTCTATAGCTATTTCAGTTTTCAGTGCATGAGAGGTTAGCTTCTCGTGTAACTGCTTTACCAGAAATCTGGGTATACACATTATATAAACCTTTGAGTACACATTGCAGAAAGAATGGAAGTTATTCTTTAATTCTTTTGCTTAATGCTGGGCCATTTACAAAGGTCACTTTTGTGGCCTTTCGACAGCGTTAATCGCGGGTGACAGGCTGGATTGTAAGCACTGCTTAAACGTACTGAAAATGGGCTTTGGGTGGCTTTCTTATCCATTTTAATTCCCTGCTACTGGTTCAATGGCTTTCCTCGACATTTTTGTGTTTGTCCCACTGTTGGAGCATTTCTGGTTACTAGGCCCTTTGATCCGCTGAGTTGTTTCCTGATGTTGTGAAACTATTTTTCCTTAAGCTTCTGTCTCGGGAATCTCACTTTTTGCACTCAATGAGAGTGTGTAGCCCTTCCTGTGTTCCCTACTCTTCCCCTGTGTCATCCCTGTGACTTGCTTTCTACCACCATCTGGCTCTTTCTCCTGTGGCTCGCTTCCTCTCCCGTTCTTTGTTCCCCCGCCTTCTGCTTTGTGGGTGCACATTGAGGCCCTCCTGCCATTTTCTTGTTACCCCGGGGCCGGCTCCTTGTCGGACACAACAAACATGGCCACCCATAGCTGTCAACTGCCACTGCAGGTATTAGCTTTATAAAACCAAGTGGCTTCTATAAATCCAATCCTATCCAGCGGCTATGTTGGAATTCTATTTTTGTATTGTTTAATATAGTTACACTGTTACAAGATGACGGTTATGTTGTACATAGCTGCAACGTGGCAGCGATCTTGGAACCATAAAATTATGGCAATAGAAAAAATAAAATTCCAAGGAGGACCCCACGTCACATTATGGCCGTCATGTTGGTTGTCACGAAGGCTACGTATCTGATGGTCGTCTACATCCATGAATTCGGACAATTCCTGGATCTGGTAAAGCTGTCCGTATATTGTAAAACACTGGTATTTTCTGTGATGTGGAATATAAAAATATCTGTCCTCCACGCCAATGTAAGCAGAGAAGTCCCCCAGTCAGTTTATAACTCCAAGTGTTGGCTGCCAGTCATAAATGCATGCTAAATACCAAAGACAGGGTTTGCTTGGGGGTCAGGCAGAATGGCCCGAGTGCAGGCACTGCAGGGGTTACTCCATCCTCATCGCTTACTCCACCCGTCTTGTCTGACCATTTCTGCTTTCCTGGTTCCTCTGTTACATTTGCTGCTATTCTCTCCACAGCACCCCCCCGCCCCCCCTTCAGTCCCACCGAGCTATATTTTATAGTTGGCAGCTTAAGAGTCAAAGTATCAGCCTACCTACATAAGTTTAAATAAAGAATGCCAACCCACACTACTGGTTCACAAATGGAGAAAGCATTCAACCCTCTCCACTCACACCCTAGGGCCTAGATCTGTAAAAAGATAAGTGCACAGGACCAGAGAGGGCATGTGGCTTAACAGCTAGAGCAGCCGGCTTAGAAGCTGGGGATCCATCCAGACTGAGTCTGTCCGGAGTCTCCTGTGATTCTGGACAACTCACTTAATCTCAAAATGAATGTGTCGGTCTGTAATGCAATTGGTGATCATGTAAAGCGCCCTGATACCTTCTGGTTGAGTTCGCGCTTTGTAAAACTGCAAAAACAAACAAACAAATAAAAGTTCCTGTAGAAACCTGCTGCCAGCTCTCCCACATGCTGGGGTTGCCCACTACAAATGCTGCCTATTCTTGATTCCACCTAATGTCTCTCCCTTCCACCACCCAGTACTTCCTGTCTGTTTAACTCACTCGTGGGTTATTTTGCATCCCTGCTTTATCCCCTTGTCTCTGTTTTCTTACCTTGCTTTACTTCCGTCTTTCTCCCTTTTCTGACTTTATCACCCTTGCTCTGGGCTAAGCCTGTTGATGAAAAATAGGTTGCAGTCCCCACAAATAAAGCCAGCGCCCACCACCTGCAACCACTGGCACAAATTAAGCACAGCAGGCACTGATCCCATAGTATGGACTCCACATGATACCCCTGGTCTCCAACCAATAAAGCAAGAACGTTTGCTTGAAAATGCACCATTTGTCCATTCTTTTTTCAAAATGTTCTCGGTGGGAGAACCCCCCCGAACCCCCCATAGATTGTTCGGGCTCGCTCGCTATGCTCGCTCGCCACAGTGCAGTACGGCGATTAATTTACGCCGCACCACTTTCAAATGTCACCAGCCGCCACTGGTTTTAAACAAGCTGGTAAGGGTCAAAGGTTCCCTATCGTGCTAAACCCTACCTCTTAAAGACATATACTTTCTTCTCATTCCAAAATGACTGAAACTGCAAATGGTGGTGGAGGCGAGGAAGGAGACGAATTTGCTAACGGGATCAAGTACCATTCTGGATTGCTAAAAAAATAGCACAGTTGGAAGCAGTATTTCCCCATACGGGTCCGCAGGAAAAACACAGAATGTTAACAATTTGCTTGCCAATGGGAATGGTTCCCTTAAGTGAGGATTGTACCACCTGGGGAACAATCTTTGCTACAGGATACATTAGGATACATGGTACCCCAACCATATCAGTTACCCCTGATGTACTGAAACAGATACATAATGAGTACGGGGCAGGACCTGCCCTGGACTTGGGGATGAAATTGTTAGGTAATTTTGACCAAGTCTTGGCAATTATGTTGAGCAATATTAAGGAGGAAGCAGCAGCGGTGGCTATACGCCAACGACTAAGGGAAACAACTCCTGCAAATCAGAAGCGGGCATTACCAAAAATTATAGACGACATCTATGCTTCATTAGGCAGAGATATTTTGGGAGCCAAACTCGGGAAACCACTAGTGGTGAGTAGTTCTGAAAAAGAGAACTCAAAGCAAGCACCCACTTCTTCTAAAAAGAAATGAGATAATAGTCAACCTAAACATAATAATAACAGAAACACTTCACGATCAAGGGGTGGGTCTCCCCAACGGGAGTCCTCTGAAAAGAGGTACGACCTTAGGAATCGTGATAATATTAGGAAACATGACAAGTATCAGGATGCTGATACACGTTCCTTTCGTTCCTTTCAGGGTTCATCAAAAAGCTCGGAGAGGCAAGGACGGTCAGAACAAAAAATTGACAATCGACCAAAAGGAAAAAGGGAGACACATGGCACTTCAGATTTTGGTATCAAACAGGAAGAGAAACCTAAAACAAAGACTCAGTTCAAAAAGAAGACAGTAGCTGGCTTAAAAATTAGAAATGCCTAGGTTTCTGAGGACTCAGCTTCTGAACAGATGTAGAATACAGATACGATCCAAGACTTAGAACACAAGCATTCCTGCAGTACGAACAAGAATATCCTCTCCCGAATGAAATCTTGCCTCTAGATCAGTACGAATACATCATTTATACTGACGGTTCTGCGCAACCTGCCATAGGAAGTATACAGCAGTATAGCGCTGCATGCGCTATAGTGAAAGGTCGGATGCGGGATGTTAAGTTCCACCCAAGCAATACGACTACACAATCTCTAGGAGATTGTTCCACGCAGCTGGCAGAACTCAAAGCCCTTATATTGGCACTACAGTATACGGACCGGGAATTCCCCACACTAATTGTGTGCGATTCATTTTACTGTGTGCAATCTTACAATGAATATCTTCACTACTGGGGCCAGAATGGATTTAGAGACGCCAAGGGTGGCACGATAAAACATAAATTGTTATGGGAACAAGTGGCAAAGCTGAAAGCAGGCCTGCCACGGGCTCAAGTTATTCACACCTTGAGTCATCAGATTGTTGGCGTGCACGTTGAAGGAAATTCACTGGCTGATGAAGTCCCCAAGGCAACAGTGCGAACTGCTGCCGTTGCCGCAATCATTCGTTCACACACAATAATAGACGGAGACATAATAGTAGCTATCAATGCCTCAAAGAACGGCTCACCCGTCCTGCCAAAAGGTTTTCCACTCAAGTACTCCTACAAGTTAGATGCGCATAACACACAGTATGTTAAAATTCCAGGAGTGGGGGATAGAATAATACCAAATAGAGATCGCAGATCGGGTTTAATTCTAGCTGCTCACGAGGGTATAGGCTCAGCACACGCAGGAGTCACTGTAACAATTTCATTATTGAAGCAGCGTTACTGGTGGTCCGGGCTGACTAAACAAACAAAGGACTATGTCCTGATGTTCGATATTTGCCAGCAGTTGAAGGGTTCTACCATTCACAAGCCACCACAAACTCCATTACTGATTTCATACAGACCCCTCGCATGTGTCTATTTGGACCACTGCGGCCCCTTAAACTCTGACGGGGCTTACAAGTATATCTTGGTGGCAGTGGATTCATGCTCTAGATTCCTATGGGTTTGGCCCAGGCGCTCAGCTGACGCTCGAACTGTTATAAAGGATTTGCGAGTCTTAATCAGGACATACGCAATCGGCACGTTACATTCCGACCGTGGTCCTGTGTTTAGCTCTAGGTACAACCTTAGGAATCGTGATAATATTAGGAAACATGACAAGTATCAGGATGCTGATACACGTTCCTTTCTTTCCTTTCAGGGTTCATCAAAAAGCTCGGAGAGGCACGGACGGTCAGAACAAAAAATTGACAATCGACCAAAAGGAAAAAGGGAGACACATGGCACTTCAGATTTTGGTATCAAACAGGAAGAGCAACCTAAAACAAAGACTCAGTTCAAAAAGAGACAGTAGCTGGCTTAAAAATTAGAAATACCTAGGTTACTGAGGACTCAGCTTCTGAACGGGGAAGGGGCTCTGACGATGCTAGACAGCGAGGCAGAAGTAACAATAGCCTGCCAAAACTTGAAAGAAGTTCTGGTGACAGCAGTATTGAAAGAATACATCATGGTGGAAACACCAAATACACGAGTGTGTGTCCCACATCATCTACAGGGAATTAATCTCCAAATAGAGGGGGACATCTCAAGAAAAATCAAAGGTCTTTTTTGGGAAAATTTGACATTTGGATATGACATCCTGTTAGCAGAAAAAGATTGGCCGTCTGAATTTATAATGGATTGCCCAAAAGGTGAAAGCGTAATTTTGCCTGCTTTTTCCAACCTCGTTCCTGTTTCCTTAAAACACTCATATGCACTGGAGTGGGCGCAAGCTCCGGCATTATACCGTAACCATGTAGGGTGGGACGTGGAGTCTAAACACCATGAAATCCCATTAAAAACTACTCCAACTCCACAGAGACAGTACCTTAGTAAAAATGAAGCAAAGATACAGGTCAAAGAAATCCTAGACCAACTTGAGAACCAAGGTGTGATTAAAACTTGCACCTCCTCAATGAACAACCCTTTGTTTCTCGTAATGAAACCTGACAACACATACCGTTTGGTTTAAGATTACAGACACTTGAACACATGCACAAAAACATTTGCAGTTCAGAACGCACACAGCGCCGCATTGATGAATAACATCGTGTGGAAGAAATACAAAACAACACTAGATATCTCAAATGGATTCTTCTGCCAAAATATAGCTCCTGAAAGCCGATATTTGATCGGATTTTCCGCCCTTGGCACTCAGCGTCAGTTTTGTCGCCTGCCCCAAGGCTATAAGAACAGCCTCGGGTTATTCTGGGCAAGAGTGTCAGAGCTATTACAAACTTACGATGAAGAGGCAGTGTCCTATGTAGATGATATTTATCTGACGGACGATGAATTACCTGATCACTTGTGCAGGGTGAACAACATAATTGTTGGTTTTGCCAATTTGGGCTACAAATTAAAAAATTGCCTACCTCAGCATCCTATTTTTGGGATATGAGCTGTCAAGTGAAGGCAAAAGCCTTGCCGCAAACTTTTTAGAAAAGTGTGCGCTAATCCAGCCTCCAAAACTCTGAAGGGTTTACAATCCATTTTAGGATTTTGAAATTTCGGCAGAACATACATTACAGACTGCGCAGAAAGAGTCAAACCTTTCTATGATCTAATCAGACCAGACTTCACAGCAAACAAGTGGGCTCAAAAACATACAGAAACTCTACGTTCAGTTCAAGCTGACATGATAGCTTCAAAACACTTGGAGACACGAGTAAACGTCCACAACCTGGTAATACGGGTCATCCCCTGGTTATCAGGGTATACCGATATCACGTTCAATGAAGGTGAGACAGTCCCTATTGCATACAAATCTCATTTGTAAACAAATGCTGAAAATCGATTTGCAGCAACAGAAAAAAATTCTGACAGCGGTACAGACTGCTGTAGTGAGAGAAAGAGCACTAGCACAGGGGAAACGCATTATCGTTGTGACCCCGATACCGACTTTAGAAGGGGTAACTAAAGCCAGCATTCCAAATGCAAAGGCACTGCATCCATGATGGATACAATAGGCTAATTCTCTCACTGCAACAGATGTAGAATACAGATACGATCCAAGACTTAGAACACAAGCATTCCTGCAGTACGAACAAGAATATCCTCTCCCGAATGAAATCTTGCCTCTAGATTAGTATGAATACATCATTTATACTGACGGTTCTGCGCAACCTGCCATAGGAAGTATACAGCAGTATAGTGCTGCTTGCGCTATGGTGAAAGGTCGGTTGCGGGATGTTAAGTTCCACCCAAGCAATATGACTACACAATCTCTAGGAGAAAGTTCCACGCAGCTGGCAGAACTCAAAGCCCTTATATTGGCACTACAGTATGCGGACCGGGAATTCCCCACACTAATTGTGTGCAATTCGTTTTACTGTGTGCAATCTTACAATGAATATCTTCACTACTGGGGCCAGAATGGATTTAGAGACGCCAAGGGTGGCACGATAAAACATAAATTGTTATGGGACAAGTGGCAAAGCTGAAAGCAGGCCTGCCACGGGCTCAAGTTATTCACACCTTGAGTCATCAGATTGTTGGCATGCATGTTGAAGGGAATTCACTGGCTGATGAAGTCCCCAAGGCAACAGTGCAAACTGCTGCCGTTGCCACAATCACTCGTTTACCAATCAATCAATCAATCAATAAAAGCTTTATTCGACTGTTACAAAGACAATCATAAAAGCATAAAAGTTACATAAAATCAAATTCATGTCACTGATTACATACAATCATAAATACTAATACGTTAAAAAGATATGTATCCAATGTACTTATCACCCGAAACATAAAAGATCACATAAAAACAAGTTCATAGCACTTATTGGGTACAATCATAACAGTTAATACATTTAAGAATGTATATCCAAAGTCCTGATCAAGAATCTCGATCCTGACCCATCATCTCATTGCTATCCCAGATCATAGTTTTTCTAAGCCGTAGGACTCTTTTAATATATAATGCAATCCTCCATGCAGTATGAACATTTTCCAAAAATTGCAGGCTGATTAGTGCTGGGCGACACTGTTTAAGGCCATAAGCTTTCAAAACTGGGATCAGTAACTCTTTTCTTTGTTTCATATAAAATTTACAAAAGAACATCACGTGTGCTGTAGATTGAGTTGACTGCGAATCACACGGACAGAGGGGTAAAGTACGGGACCAGTCATTCATTTTCGGGTAAGACAGGAGTCTGTGGATAGTACCCATCCTAAATCTAAATAATATCATTCTATCAAACCCGCTAGAAACAAATGACAAATAGGGCTCCAACCCCTCCGAAGTCCGTATTAGCTGGTGTTGCAGGGCACTAGGTTTCAATAGCTCTCCTGCCGATCTTACATCACCCAAATATGCTAAACCCATTAATTTTAAATCTTTTCTAGAGAGTCTGGACATTGAGGCGGGGTTTGTATAAAACTCTGGGTGGCCTAATGTTGATAAAAATGTTTTCACGTACTTCACCCACGGTATCAAATGAACCCCCTCCAGTCTCATTAGGTCCTGCATGATGGTTCTATTTAACACAGTCTGCTCCCTAGTCCATATTCTGTGCCAGAGGAGTATGGGTTCCAATTTAATTAGATCCGAGACATACATAAGACCCAATTCCTCATGGCACACAAAAGTGGAAGTACTTTGCGGAGTCATCAGATTGTTGGCGTGCACGTTGAAGGGAATTCACTGGCTGATGAAGTCCCCAAGGCAACAGTGCGAACTGCTGCCGTTGCCGCAATCACTCGTTCACACACGATAATAGACGGAGATATAATAGTAGCTATCAATGCCTCAAAGAACGGCTCACCCATCCTGCCAAAAGGTTTTCCACTCAAGTACTCCTACAAGTTAGATGCGCATAACACACAGTATGCTAAAATTCCAGGAGTGGGGGATAGAGTAATACCAAATAGAGATCGCAGATCGGGTTTAATACTAGCTGCTCACGAGGGTATAGGCTCAGCACACGCAGGAGTCACTGTAACAATTTCATTATTGAAGCAGCGTTACTGGTTGTCGGGGCTGACTAAACAAACAAAGGACTATGTCCTGACGTGCGATATTTGCCAGCAGATGAAGGGTTCTACCATTCACAAGCCACCACAAACTCCATTACTGATTTCATACAGACCCCTCGCATGTGTCTATTTGGACCACTGCGGCCCCTTAAACTCTGACGGGGCTTACAAGTATATCTTGGTGGCAGTGGATTCATGCTCTAGATTCCTATGGGTTGGGCCCCAGCGCTCAGCTGACGCTCAAACTGTTATAAAGGATTTGCGAGTCTTAATCGGGACATACGCAATCGGCACGTTACATTCCGACCGTGGTCCTGTGTTTAGCTCTAGGGTTCACAAGGAAGCCATGGAAGGTATGGGTGTGACCTTGCGGTACTCCTCCCCCTACCATTCTGAGGGAAATTTGGTAGTGGAGAGGAAAAACGGGGACCTAAAGCAATCCTTAACAGCAAGAGTATTAGGCGCGGGTGGTACATGGGTCAATCACCTATATGGGGTCCAGAGGGCACTAAACAACATGCCAAGAAAGTCCTTGTGAGGCCGTACCCCTTATGAAATCCTGTTTGGGACAAGAATGTGGGTACCTAATCTCGATTGTGCCAGCACAGTGGCGGATGCAAAACCATTTGAATCGAATGACCATTAGGCTGTTTTACAGGAACTCAATGAATTCCGAGCACTACAAAGCAACGTGCAAGTCAAACGCACCGCCACTGGGGAACTGAAACCAGTTCCGGCAAGACCTGCCTGGTTCCCGCAGATTGGGGACCTGGTCAGGGAAAAGATCGTGGACAGAAGAAAGTTTGGGCCATCTTACAGAACAGCCGTACCTGTCTTGGCAGTTGTGGGAACAAGAACAGTACTACTTCCTCCTCTTGCCAGCAAAAAAGAAAAAAGATTAGTCTCCATTGATCTGATCAAACCGCATCATGTGGCCGATTCTCAACAGTAGGCCACGTGGGGTCCTGAGTAGCCACAGACCTCCTCTTGCTACTATACAGGAAGTTCAGATGGAAAGACTAATAACCTTTCAAAACACACCTACACAATGTGAAGGAGTAACAAATAACGGAGTACAAATCACACCAGTTGAAATTGGAAAACATCAAGAAGAAACAACAATGCAAGTTGCAATTCAGCCCAACAATAAAGTCTACATTAATGTGCCTTCAAACGACACACCTGGCAGTTCTACAAAACCTGCGGAGCTACCAAAGATAGATCGAACTGCTTCTGGCTACTTCATCAACTTCGATGATTTCTCTTCGGAACTGAGTGAACCTGATCAAACTCTACCCACTTCAAAGAAAGAAAAATTTCGCTAATTCTATCTTTTGCTCAAAAAGACTCACTTAGTGCTGCCTTGGTTGCATATTTGGTTCGCTGTAGGGGTAGTATACCTGTTAATTTGGATTGGCACAGTGACTGTCTTTTTTCTGCTTCTGAACGGACATTATCTCCCAGAACACTCTGCAGTACAATCCGTGAACTTGGTCCTGAAACCACATACGTCATCACATCGTGAACAAAGAGACTTGTCCCTGGTGAACATTACAGCGATTTCAATACCGGATGGTATAGTTTGGGATAAGGTTTCTTATGATGTATATGGCCCCACTGAACATCTGAAAATTCCACATTTGTTTAAAATTTCTTTAAATGATTTCATTACCCCCAGTACACTATCTGATGATTGGGACATTGAAACTGTAAATACCATACTTACAGATTTAGAAAAATCTGCTGCATTTTCTTACAGGGAATTGTATGAAGGTACAGCTGACTATGATACCATGTTTTGTTACCAGCATTATGGTCATCATTTTTTTCATAGAGCAAGTGTACCATGCACTGCTAATGTGTACCATCAATGGGAGCATTGCCCAACACCACCAAAAGGTAGTTCTGCTACATTTGCACAGAAGTTCGCATATTTTTCAGGGTTCAATACATCTGACCCAGAATCATTTTACTATAAACTTGCATAAACTAATGCGACTGCAAAGAAAATTATGCTGACAAACACAAAGCTGATATATTCAGCACCTTTTATCTCCCAACTGTCTATAGAGGGTTTCGACTACTGGAGAAACACCATAGACACAAAATCCATCTGGGGGACTAGAGAGTGGCAGGTTCAGGGAACTGAGGCATTATTTAGAGCGTGCCAAATACCATTACAGATGATGTTCCTGAACAGAACAGTGCAACAGACTACCTGTTATGGGTTTGCAAAATTCAAAGAACTGAAAACACCGAGCATCCCCTCACACGCCCCGATCAAGGGTATTGCAAATAACACACTTACAAGTGAAGGGAAACATAGTACAAGTACATACAATTCTTCATCTCCCGATTGGAAGGGTTGGTTGGTTTGCCCAATAGACACGAATAGGTGTCACTCACGATTCAGGGGTACCACCGAAGGGTTCAGTATCCATAGGCCCGACCCACGCTATGTACACATCGACGACCCAGGGGTAGTGACTTTCTATAGTGTCGGGAAGTTGTGCCTAGATTGGCTAAAGACCTCAACACTATCACAGGTGAAACAACACTTGACCCTTTTGTCAGACAACATGGATCTTAGGGATTTCTTGTTAGGTCCCAAGAAACCACATAGGAAATGCTTCATGTATACCATCTACAATGAACTGTGGAAAATCTCCCACCAGGAAACTGCTGAGAGACTTCGTGAAATAGATAGAATTAACATAGAAAAGGCCTTAGCCTTGGTTGACAATGGCATGACCACACTTTCATCTCGTAATTATTCACTGGGCAATATTGTGTCCTCAGCTATCGACGTAATGGAACAAGATTTATCTATCTTACAACATGGGCAATCACAGCTATGAGTCATTATGCTTCTAAGCTGGACGCTTCAATCATTGCATTCTGGCCACTTTCCATGGCGACACATTAAAGACACAAATCTGTTTTCGGCTTACAATCTGACCATCAGACAATTGACCATGGCTCGCAGAGATGCAAAGTACACCATGCTGCTCATTGAAAAACTAGGGAAGTTACCATTTACTGTAGCAGAGTCACCGTCTACAGAATGGTTAATCCATGGCTATATCACACTGCCAATCACGACATTCCAGTTCCAATACTGCCTGAAATACTATCCAGTAGGCAGGTATGACGCGTTGGGCGAAGGGTACATAGGAGAAACCTGGGAGTTACCATGCACATATAGGTGCAGGAACAAAGACAAGGAAGTTTTTCTGAGTGGTTCAAACTGCGAAAAGGCCTTAAATGGGTCTTTAGTGTGTAAAGAAATATTGTTGCATAGTGCATGTAATGCATCAATAGCAAACTTGTCCTGCTACCTTAAGGGTTCCCCAGCTGCTGTAATTCATCCGGTCTTTGAGTTACTTTCAAATGGGAGTTACTTAAGGCTGAATGACTAAGGCTGCTGTGGAATGACGCCCGGCATTGCTTATCTAGTGACCGTCAACTCCAGGGTTGTTTGTTGTAAGCAAGTATTGTTTCCCCCATCTCGCACAGTTAGGGAGGCACCACTGTGGCCCTCACTGAATGTATCCAACATAGGGTTTGATTCTCTGAGCAGACTGAAAGCCATGCTGTTTCAGCATAATGTGGCCTTAACTTCAGCCCGAGAGACTTTTGATCTCCATGTGGCAAGGTTTTTGGCAGAGATACAGGCGTTGGTCCGTACGAACTTCCCTCTCCATTTCAGGGAAATGGTCCATCGTATCTTTAACATGTCTGATACGAGTGGTACCGTACACTTATTTAAGAGCATTGGATAAGGTCTGTTAACCACCTTTCAAACCATTTTCGGAGTGATTCCATCATTTATACACTCTTTACTTGGAAGCGTTTTTGGAGAGCTTCCTTTGGTCCTGCTTTCGGTAGCGGGCATTCTGATTTTACTTCTATTGCTTCACAATGGATGTCAGCATCAATCAAGACATGGAGAGAGCACTGCTGTAGCAATGTTGTCGTGAGTGACTGGTGGTCTTAATGGGGTTACCTCCGCTTCAAGAGCAGAGTGAACATTGGTTCCTGTCTTTCAGACCGGCCTGGCTTGACTGCATTCTACCAGTATTCCGCTGCCTCTTTTGCGGATTCGGACACGTGTTGGACCTTTGTCTGACTCTTCCATCAGTTGCGCCGCCGGATATAGACATGATCCTGGTGCCTTTACAGGCCCATGTGCACAGTTGTCCACAGCGTATTCCCATGTTGATGATGGCATTCCTAGAGACTCCACGGGACGCTTCTGCTCCTGTTGGACAGGAGAAAGGCTCTACAAAGGATGTGCAAGCATCAGCCTCAGGCACGCAGGCATCTTCTTCTTCCCCGACGATTGCCGTGGGAAACGATGACCACCTCTGCTCACTTGATATCATACTAGAGGTATTGGAGGGACTGCCTCCTGTGGATGCAATGTACAGTGATGTTGAGTTTTCAGCACAGGATTCTTAAACAATCTGGCCTTTCCTGTGCTGGGAACTGTTTGGGCAATTATTCAACATGTGCCAAATTGAAGGTCGAACAGCCTTTGTTTTTCTTCTCTGCTCTATCTGAACATAGTGGCTTTCAAGGTGCTCAGAAAACAAATGACAATATATCGAAATATATAATGGACCTATTTGAACGCTTTGTAGGGAAGACTACTTTCACTATAGACGTTACCTTTTTGGACAGTTTTTTTAACGCTTTTTAAATATGCTTTTAATATGAAGGATTTTTTTTATGCCTTTTTTGCATTTACTATCGCTACCTAGCTGACCTTGTTGACCTTTTGATGAGGAGTGGTTGTCATGTCCTTTAGGTTAGTCCCATCATGTACATACCGATTACATACATTTTGTCCCATCCACACGACATAACGGTCTTACACAGGTGACCTTTTACCTAGTAGCTTACTTCATTCTCTTCGACAACCAGGCTCTTAGTACCATATCTTAATCCCTGTACCTGACGTACATAAACATGTCCCCAGGCACAGTAGATTTATTCTGTACAAGGGTAACCACTTTTTCCATCCATGGCCAACAGCCAGCAGTGCATGATCATATTTGTTTAGAAAAGGATTAGCAGGGGATTAGCAAATGTTTTCAAAACACATTGATTCGGAAAAAAACCTTGGAGTGACCACTTTAGTATAAAAGACCCTCACTCCCTCTTAGAGAGACAGAGGGGAATTTCCTTCCAAGCTTGACCGAGACTCTGCAGGCTGATCCTTCGACAAGCAGAGATCTGACATCCCTTGCGGGGTGCCATCCTTGATGCAGAGACGGGGTCCTTCATTCAGAACCATCAGCTGAGGGGCTAAGACTTCCCCGGGGAATTCTTGGCTCCATTAGGTTCCATTAGGACATATCATAGCACTTACACATACATGCTTCACCTATACCCCTAGGCTAGGCACGGTTAGGTAGGCTACGCATCGTAGGAGTAGGCCAATGCTATTGTTTTATGTAATATGCTTTTATTCATCTTATTAGCACTATGGTAGAAATGTATCTACTTTTTACAATATTGGTACTAGCGATTACATTTGTCTGCTCCTGTATTTTGATTGTCGCAGCTAACATGTTTCATACTAGACTGACGCTTGACCAATAAATAATTATTGAAACCGTTCCAATCGTCATTCTATGTATTCCGAAAGAAGCAAGCACGAGTGACTAAGCGAAATATACCATATTGTTTCCACGATACCTGAGGAATCAGGGTTGTCATGTTCAGTGGTTGCCAGAAACTACCTACCACACTGTTTAGTACAGAGGGGTGGTAGCAGCACTGTAGAGCTAGCAGATCTAATGGCTGACTCATCCTGTGGGGGTATCCAGAGTCTGTCTGTACACTAAGCCCTCAGTTCAGGTCATCCAAAACGCGCAGGTCCTGGGGGCTCCTAGGAATTACATGACACTGCCCTTAAAATAGGTCAAGCAGAACCAGAACCCAATTCTTGTATGTTCTTTCTCTGATTGCTGAACAACACTGCTTTGTTTACCAAATTTCTCTTCCATTTTTTGTTGCGGATCCTAAGCCTAATTCAAACTGGATTTTAGTGCTAGATGTTGGGGGACAGAGGGCCTGATTCACAGAACTAACTTACGTAAAAAACGTAAAGTTAGTACTTTTGGTATTCACAGAATACACTTACTCATTTTGGTATTCACAGAAGGCACTTACTCATTTCGGTATTCACAGAAGTTAGTAGTCCTAACTTTAGGACTCCTAAATGCCTTCAGTGAATACCGAAAGTCTTAAAGTTAGGATTTTCTCAGTTTAGGAGTAGTAAAGTTAGGACTCCTAACTTTACTACTCCTAAACTGAGAAAAATCCTAACTTTAAGACTTTCGGTATTCACAGAAGGCATTTAGGAGTCCTAAAGTTAGGAGTCCTAACTTTACTACTCCTAAACTGAGAAAAATCCTAACTTTAAGACTTTCGGTATTCACAGAAGGCATTTAGGAGTCCTAAAGTTAGGAGTCCTAACTTTACTACTCCTAAACTGAGAAAAATCCTAACTTTAAGACTTTCGGTATTCACAGAAGGCATTTAGGAGTCCTAGAGTTAGGACTACTAACTTCTGTGAATACCGAAATGAGTAAGTGCCTTCTGTGAATACCAAAAAGTACTAACTTTACGTTTTTGACGTAAGTTAGTTCTGTGAATCAGGCCCAATAGCAATTTCCACAGGATACTACCCTGCACACCCCCAGCTGTCAGAGTCCAAGTTTAGTGTGGTTGAAGATTTTGGTTATCTTGGAATTGCCCTGAAACATTTTAATTTGGGTCTATTTGCAGTAGGAAAAATAGGAACTACTGAAAACATTGGTAGGTTAGGGCCTGGGAACTTTTACCACATTGATTAGGGAGTACCCAGGAGTAACACGGACCCACTAGCTAGTACCAACCATAAATGTAGTACCCCAGGCAACCTTCTCAGAGCACTTTTTAGACCTGCTCAAGATCAGAAGAAGACTGAACCTGCTGTTTGTGACCATAGATGAGCCCTGAAGGATTGGACCAGCTCTCTCTTGCACCCAGGACAAAGATGTGGACTCCAAGAGTGAATTGATTGACTTCCTGTGTGCCTACAGAGACACAACAAGCTGAGAGGCCTTTTCACTGATGTGCCCAGCTGGCCAATGGCACCTTGACCTAGACTGCAGTTTGCTGTGACCTTCATCTTTACAACCTGAGAGTCTCTAAGTGCCTTACACTGAGGTACTGGCTGCCTTAGTAGTGTACTCCTGTGATTGTTTGGCACCTGAAGAAAGTTTTCTAAACTTTTGAAATTATTTCTTTTGGAGTTCCAGCATGACCCTCTAGGAAGAGTTTCCAATGGCAGCTCCACAGCATCAGATAGAATTTCTGTTTAGCCCTGCTCAGAGGCGTCTGCATCACTGAAAAAAACTGCATTGGGAATTAGAAGATTATTAGTAAGAAATCGCTAAGGCTCCAGAGGAACAAAGGTATCCAACCTTTGATTCCATGGTGGTGGCTACAATTTCAGCAGCGTACTCAGGTAGGAAGGATTTTTCTTCTTAAAAAGTGGGAAAGTCCAAGTCTGCGTAGGGCTTCAAAGAACTTTCAATGTTTTCCTTCAAGAAAGTGAAAAAGTCCTTTTCTGAAGTGGGACTTAGAAAATGTTTCAAAAACATTTACTCCCAGACATTTACCAGGACAAGCCACTTGGTAGATCCAACTCAGACTCCTTCATGGTTTCCTGAAATTGCAACTTGGCCCTGGTCTACGCTTGCAAAAATCATCATCGGAGCTTAGAGCTTTCGGATGCTATTTTCCTGAACATTTTATCAATCCATATCTCACGTTCCCCTTATTGGATTTGTTTTGTTCTAGTGTAATTTTTTTTTAAAAATGTTACTCTATTTGTCTAATCCTCTTAACCACTCGGAGGCCCACAAAACAACAGGGACTGCAGCTGCAACCGTCTTACTCTTCCTCCTCCTCCAAGCGTCATCCCTGAAGGTTGATGGAGCAGGGTTTTCTGTAAATAAAATCTGCTCAGATTAAACCTTCCATTTTGTGAAAATCATTAACAGAGTTTTGAAATTAACCCAAAAAGTATTATTAACTTTTAGTTTTGGAAAAGAAAATAAGAAAGGTGCGAGAAAATGACAATGGGTTTAGGTAGGCCACAAATGATTCCTGCACGAATAACAGCAAAGAAGGAGAACATTTTGTTATTTTCATGACCAAATGTGAAATGGAAACTGGTTCATTGTTTAATTACGCAATATTAATTACATAGTATAATAGTTTAAAATGATTGCATTTATATTAGATTAATGAAAGATTGAAATGAATTATGGAATGGAGCTTTTATTTAGAGCAAATAACTGAAATCGGTTTATTTCTCCTAGAGAAAACTGCACGCTTTACAAAGAAGGCCTCAAAAGCAAAAGCTGCTATAAGGGTTAATTTTGCTTTAAACGTAGATATGCAGAAAAATGTGTTTTATTCTTCATAGATGACTATTGTGTTATTTCTATTCGATGGCTGCTACGTGTTCGAAGTATCAGCGGAACTTCCTATCGTCCAAGGAAAATATTTAGTTTTGTGATAACTGTGCTAGTAAATGTTACATTTGTTCGAATGCGTGTGTGTCGAGGAAGGAGAAGATTTTGATTTCCTTTGCTGAAGGACAATGATGACAACATTAATCTAAACAAAGAACTTTTGAGAGAGAAGAGCAACGTAAGTGGTGTGACTTAACGGCATATGCTTTTAGACCAATAAGGAGAGAAACTTTCCCGGATTTCGATACAAGAGCAGGGATGGGCTTTCTAACTTAGGGTATAACTATTAGTGATAGAATCCATGTTTTGGGTCGCACTCTGAACAAGTTTGATTTTTGCTGAGAGACAAGGCATTTGTGTGAGATGTTTCTTTGAGATCTGTAGCTGATGCTGTCTGTAAGCTGACACCTTAACTTTGCTCCTCATACTTTGCGAGGATAGCCCAAGCTTTCCCTTCCGGCCAGAGGGTTAGCATTTCCAGCTATTAGCAAGCTGTGCTATAGTTTTCTTAGGTTCGTATGAAATTCTGTATTCGCATTTAACTTATAAAATGCTCTTTTGTCTCTTACGCTATACCCTCAACTCATGATCCTTAATTGAGATGTAATTATGAATTACTGAATTTGTGTTCTTTGTGTGATGATTCTAGTTTGATACTGTACCTTTGTTTGACCATTCCATATACCTTCAAAGGAAATAGATAAAAGCAAAGTAATAGAGAAACTGAGCCTGTCGTTAGTGATTATTGTACATAGTAAGACATATATATAGTTGTATATAGCGTGGTTTGTATAAATATTCCCTTTGTTCTAGGTCCTCATGAGGGGCATATTCATCTAAGTCTTTTGCCAAATCCCTGTCAACTCTCCGATCTGTCGGAGGACCTGATGTTGATATGGGCCAAAATTCTGTCTAATGAAAATGAGATTTTAAGACTGATCAGCGTGTGGTGTAAAAATTACACACTCTGTTTAGTTAGCCAAAACTCCCTTTTCTGCTGTGCCACGTGCTATCAGTTTTTGGTAGCAGAGGATGGTTAGTGTAGATTAATTATATTGGCAATTGATTAAGATGAGAATTATTGTTTGTTATTAATCTTTCGTACTTTTTGTTACATGCATTGGTCGTACCGGTTTCGACCTTAAAAGAATTTGTTAGCAGGTCCGGAGAGGCCTAAGATCCCGGGATAAGCCCAAGGGCTTGTCTTAGTGTGGCATACACTAAGTAGTATTGCGTTGTCTGCTGTTGATGCAAGTATTGAGCAATAGCTATATTGTCAGTATTGCACAGGGAACTTTGGAGTTAGTATAGTAGAGACTTATTTGGGTACCTTTAGAAAGCGCATCTGGAGAAGTCCCGAAAGTCTTCACTTCAATGAGAGTAGAATCACGCTGGTCGGAGATTTCACTAGTAGTGAGAGTATTCTTGGAGAGTTTGCATCTATCTTCTTTTAGTGGAGCAGACAAGCTGGAATGTCTATGTGTTCTAACTTTGTTTGTCTAAAAAGTTTGTAAATAGTTGCCGATAATTTTTGTAAAGGGAGGGTCAGTTGCAGGAGTTATACTGACAACACAGAAAGCTGCGCTGCAATTGGACAGTTAGTGTGAGTCATCATAGAAAGCAGCGCTACTATTGGATAGCTAGTGTGAATGTCATAGAGAGAAATACGCTGCTATTGGTTGATTGGTGTGAATCGCGCTGGTATTGGACAGCGATAACTAATTGGATTTGATAGAAATACGGAAGGAGTTCTTGAATAGAGTTTTTAGCGATCGATCAAAACAAAAAAAATGAAGGTATTAAAATTGTTGAAATCCTTGTTTAGAAAAGTTGAAGCTATACCTATTAGAGAGGGAATTCCTGTAGTTCCTGAGGGTACGCCTGCTTCTTTTATGTCGTTAGAAAGGGGTTATCATATGTGTACTTGGTTGGAAAATTGGATGAAGTATACAGAGAGAGATGGTAATTTGGCTTTTCCAGAGCATGGTACTTTCAACACTAGGATTTGAGAGAATTTGAGAAATCAGATGAATGGGTTAAAGCCAAGTCCGAGACCTATGCAGTATTAAGCACTTGAAGAGTGGGAACATGAGTCATACAAAAGAGATATTGATAGAACTGAGAATAGATACAGAAACACTGCAAGTAGTTACTCAAAGGCAAAATGGGATGCACAGATGAAAAAATGGAGGAGAGATGTAGTAGCAATAGGTGAGGGAATGTATCCAGTTGTACTAGTGGAGAATAATGAAGGAGGAAAATGTAAAGAAAAGAAAAAGAATATTTCAGAGACAGAATCAGATCCAAATGAGGTAGATGATGAGTTATTGGATGAGTTATTGATGAATAGACCTCCACTGTATCAGGAAGAACAAGAGAGACCATCACCAAGTGCTTCATTGATTCAGAGAGAAGATTCCCAAAGGAAAAATACAAGCGTAGTAAGTCAGGCAAAAAGAGATTCAACCAAAAGAATAAATCAGTTGAGTTTAATGCAGATGCTTTGTCGGTTCCAGTAACTATTGGTCCTATAGTTTTATTATATATTAATGAACAAAATGTTTCACAGGTGCATGCTCTAACAGTTCCTACAGTTCTATATGACAGGACTAGTAATGGTGCGAGTGAATTAGAATCTTTGATTGATATTTCTGAAAGATCAGTAGAAACTCCAAAACGTGGTGTACAGATTCATCCAAGGAGATTATTACAGAATACGAAGGGAGTGACAGTGACACCTACATCAGGAGGGTCTTTAGGGCCTTCACCGGAAGAATTGGACGAGTGGATTAGAGGAATGACATCTAATAAAGTGAACATGGATGTAGGAAAATTATAAGCGGATTTGGAAGAAATGATATTGGGTACGATTGGTCCAGAGAGATTGAGTAGGTATCAGAAAGAAGAGTTGTTATTCTTGTGTAAAAATATCACAATGGGAGCGAAAAATTTTCCTGAGAAGTTTGCTGAAGTTGCACAGACGTATGGGGTGGATATAGAAAAGTCAAAGGCATTACAAAAAACATACAGATTGGATTTCAGTGACAACGATCTGAGAGTTTGAATGCTTCAGGGAAACGATTGCAGATTAAGGAGTTAATTAACACATTGAGATGATGGGGTGAATTAGATCGTTGGAAAGGGAGATGGGCAAAAAAGAAAGAAGAAACAGCTGTAAATACAGGTGCTTTATCAATGTTTCCAGTGAGAGAAACAGGTACAGAAGCGACTGAAATTATATATCCTATGAGAGAGGTACCTGGAGGTGGATATGTTCATGTCCCTTGGTCAAGACGGGATATATATATTCTTTTACGAATGAATTTCCCAGATTGAGGGGGAAAACCAGTAGAATGGTACAAACAAGTAGAGAGGTTTGTAAAAGTTTCAAAAGCTTTGTGGAAAGTCTTAGATGGTTTGTTTGATATTGTGGGTACAGCTGATTTGTGGATTGAGTGTAACATTACAGTAGATTGGCCAAAAGAAGAATACCCAAGAGATGCAAAAACTGGAACACCATCTGATGAAGTGATGAAAAATTATAATCAGGTCATTACGTATTTTATGGGGAAGATTTCACCAAAAGAGACAGATTGGGTTAAAATAGATAGAACTACACAAGAAACTAAAGAAACAGTGCATGCTTACTATGAAAGGCTTCTTCAAGTGTTTAAACAGTATAGTGGCATTGAGAATATCACTGACAAGGACATGGGTCATTTTGTATATAGATTTGTGTTTGGATTGAGACCAGAGATTAGCATGATGATTCAACAGCATTTAATCTGTTGGCAGAACAAGTCTATTGATGAGATATTGCGTTATGCAAAATACTGTAGTGATGACATTGAAACAAGACATAAAAAGTTGAGAGAGAAACTAATGTGCGCTCATATGAAAGCAGCACAGAAAGGTGGATTTTCCTCAATCAGGTTTTTAGGGCAAAGATCAGGTTGTTCAAAATACTCAGAATGCTACTGCTACAAAGGCTGGCGGTGCAAGTGGTAGAAATAATAAAGAGGATATGATTAAGAAATATCTGTGTCACGCTTGCAGTAAATTTGGACATTGGAAACGTGAGTGTAGAAGTTTATTGACAAATACAGGTGGTGGTACAGGTGTAAGTGATATGAATCAGAACCAGATAAATTAGATGCAAAACCAGATGCAAAATCAGAATTTAATACCAGATGGGAAAGGACAAGGTTTACAAATACCTCAACCTCAAATACCTCAAGCTCCTATGCGAAATCAGAATATGAATGGCCAAATACAGAGATACAGTGCGAATATGGATTTTCACACGGATGAAACAGCAAAGCACAATGTACGAGTGGCTTCACAATATTGGTTACAGTCTCAAGGGAGTGATTCAGATACATCTCACTGACGGTGCCTGAGGGAGGAGGAGGAGTGCATGCTTTGCGCACCCTAGAGGTAGATCAGTATGGTCCTTTTGTGGATGGAAAAGTAGAAGGTATTGTAATTACATTCCTTGTAGACACTGGCGCTACCCATTCCACTGTGAGAACTGTGGAAATTCCTAACCTACCCCTCTCGGGAGATAATATCCAAGTTGTAGGCGTTTCAAATCAATTGATCAAAACTCCAGTAATAAAACCAATGAAAGTGCAAATAGGGGATTTCAGATGTTTACATCGATTTGTGGTGTGAGATACAAGTCCATTTAACCTTTTGGGTAGAGACTTTTTGTGCAAAATGAATTGCAACATCTACTGTACACCAGATGGAATAGCATTCCATACAAAGGATGAGGATGTTGTTTTTGAAATGGCAAGGCAAGAGACAGAGGTGAATGATTTGTATCCTTTATTTACAGCGAAGAATTTGCCTGTTGAATTGAGAGAAACTGTGTTGACTGATGAGTGGGATTTTTCAGGGAAGGACATAGGATTGATGAGAGGAGTTGATCCTATTCAAATTACAGTCAAACAAGGTGTAGAATTTCCAAAAACACCACCTTACAAAAGGAGTCATGAAAAATTTGCGGGAGTAATGCCTGTGATTGAAATGATGATTGAACAAGGTACTCTAAAAGAGATACTAAGCAGTCCTTGTAATTCGCCTCTTCTGGGAATTAAGAAACTAAGTGGAAAATATAGGATTGTCCAGGATTCAAGGAAAATAAATCAAATAGTAGTACCTTGTTGCCCAATAGTGCCAAACCCAGCAGTAATTCTTTATCAAATTCCATGTGACGCAGAAAGGTTCACAGTGATCGATCTGTATCAAGCATTTTTCTCGATACCCTTGCATCCAGATAGCCAATATTTGTTTGCGTTCTGGTTCAGAAACCATGTTCTGGCATGGTGCTGAGTTCCTCAAGGGTATACTGAAAGCCCCTCAATCTGCAATCAGATTTTGAAGAGGTGCTTACAGTCATTGGTAATGCCTAATAACTCAGTGCTAGTACAATACATTGATGATTTGCTTGTTGCATCAAAGACGAGAGAAGCTTGTGTGACAGATACTATTGCTCTACTGAACTATTTAGAAGTAGGTGGGCATAAAGCGTCACCAGCAAAATTGCAATTTTGCCAAAAAGAAGTTCTTTATTTGGGGTACAAAATTGAAAAAGGAGTCAGAAAAGTGTCACAAGATCGAATAAATGCGATCTTGCAAATGAAACCTCCCAAGACACAGAAAAAAATTCAAATGTTTTTGGGCATGGTTGGATACTGCAGACAGTGGATCAATGGATTGTCATTGATAGCTAAGCCATTACAGAAACTGACTCACAAAGATGTGTCAGATCAGATTCAATTGGATGAGGAAAGCATGAGGGCATTTGTTGAGTTCCGAGACAGCCATTGTCGTGCAACAGCATTAGGAATGCCAGATTTCAACAAGGATTTTGCATTGCTCTGTTATGAGAGAGACGGTTGTGCACTTTCAGTTCTAATGTAAATGCATGGAACAGCACGTCGTCCTGTGGCATATTTTTCAGCAACACTCGATTGTGTAGCTGCAGCTTTACCAGGTTGTTTGAAAGCAGTTGCTGCTACTTGTGTGAGTTTGGAACAGAGTGAAGCAATTGTGATGGGACATCCATTGATGGTGTATGTACCGAATTCTGTTGAGATTTTGTTGACACGTACTCGAACACAGCATCTTACGAGTAGTCGGTTGACAAAATATGAACGAGTGATACTGGGAAAGGAGAATGTAAAAGTGCTAAGATGTACGAATCTAAATCCAGCTACTTTGTTGCCAAATCCAGATTGTGAAATGGTGATCGATGAAGCAGATCATGATTGTCTGGATGTGACTGAATTATGTACAAAACCAAGACCTGATATAAAAGATACTCCGTTATCTGAATCAGATTGTGTGATGTTTGTGGATAGATCTTGCTTGAGAGATGAAATGGGTACCTTGCGAGCTTCCTATGCAGTTTGTACAGTGGCTAATGTCATTGAAGCTTCATGCTTGAAAGGAATAAAATCTGCCCAAATTTCGGAGCTAGTGGCTCTGACGAAAGCGTGCTATTTTGGCGAAAATTGGAGAGTAACCATATTTACTGATAGCCAGTATGGCTTCGGGGTTGTCCATGACTTTGGACAATTGTGGTCTTACGTTGTTTCTTAACTTCATCTGGTTCACCAATTCGAAATGGAGGGTATATAAAAGAACTACTTTTGGCAGTACAATTGCCCAAAGAAATTGGGGTTGTGAAATGTTCAGCACACAGATCTGGCAGTGATTATATCACGGTTGGAAACAAGTATGCTGACAAATTTGTGCGTTTTTGTGTGCTAAATTTGGTTTCAATAAATAAAAAAATACAGAAATCTGATGAAAAAGAATGCAATCTGATGTTTTCATCTGTTGAAACATGGGAAGAAATTAGACAGTTACAAGAAGAAGCAAGTGCAGAAGAAAAAGAGATTTGGATCAAGGCAGGTTGTTCACGCAGAGAAGAAGAAGTGTGGATTTATCCTGATGGAAGACCAATAATGCCAGATAGTTTGTTGTCCCAAATGGCAAGGTTTTATCATGGTCCTACACACATTGGTAGAGATGCGATGATTAGGATGTTTAAGGAATCATGGTTCAACCCTAAGTTCAGGGTCATTGCAGAAAGTCTTTGCCAGAGGTGTGTGACTTGTCAGCAGCAAAATGCAGGGAGAAAAACAGTTGTTAGTTGGGGACGAATTGGAAAAGCAGCAGGTCCTTTTACACGATTACAAGCTGATTTCATAGAACTACCAAGATGTAATGGACTAAAATATGTTCTGGTGATTGTCTGTTTGTTTTCTCGGTGGGTGGAAGCCTACCCAACAAGACGTAATGATAGTCTAACAGTTGTTAAATTGCTTCTTAGAGATATCATCCCAAGATTCGGATTTCCAGTCTCTTTAGAATCAGATAGGGGGACACATTTTAACAATGAAATAATTTGAATGATTTGTACCAGAAGCATCAGGTGTGGTTGAGCAGGTCAATGGAACAATTAAATCAAGACTTGCAAAGGTATGTGCGAACACTGCACTGAAATGGCCAGATGCATTACCCTTAGTTCTGATGAGTCTGAGAAGTATTCCAGATAGAAAAACTGGATAGTCTCCGCATGAGATCATCATGGGCAGAGCCATGAGACAGCCAGTAGTTCCAGCAAATCGACTAATGAATATAACTGATGATTTGGTACTCGATTATTGCAAAGGATTGGCTGATGTGGTGCGTTCTGTGTCTCATCAGGTTGGAGATGTTGCAACCACAACACAGCAAGAACAGGCTCACGACATGAATCCTGGAGAGTGGGTTCTTGTCAAGAAACACATGAGAAAGTCGTGTTTTGAACCTCAATGGTGTCTTGTGGTTTGTGGCCTCCTGGTCTGCCTTGCTACGTTGGCTTAGGCCTGGCTGCCATAATGCCTTTTTGCGCACGTTACTTTGTGCCATTGTTTTTCCAGCCTCTGCCTCTGCCCGGCTATTTTAGAACTGTCTGCATTTCTGTCTTTCACCTTTTCTCCTGTTCCCTTTGGGCTACGTCTGCACAACATGTACAAGGTCGAAAAACAATGTCCCTTGTTCTTACTGATCTGGCCAGTCCCTCGCACTTAGACATAACACTATGTGCAGCTGCCCTGGAGAAATTTGTGTGCTTTTAATGTTGTAATGTTCACGTTTAGCGGCACTTGGAGAAAACCTTTCCAGAGAGAAGAGCTGTGTATGTCTGATGATGTAAACCTTGCATCTAGATCTTGAGGTATGGGGGTTCGCTAGTCAAAGCCCAGAGGTCTTCTGTTTTTATAATAAACTAGCTACTAGCACGGGGAGGGTGGTAAGGTCATTTAGCCCTATAAACTACTGTTTTATTAAATGCTTTCCCTGTTTGTATTCTATGGAGTTGTAACTATGCTGATTATATTATTCTTATGCATTATGCTGATAGTACTGACACGTGTACTGTATCTTAGAGCACGTTAGTTAAAATAAACATTTTAAACTATACAGTGTCTCTTCTTACGCACGTTGTGGACAGGTATGAGTGAGTTATGAAAGGGTGTTCTTGCTACTGCGAGTCCTGAGAGAGAGAGATACCATGTTCTGGGTTGTCTAATCATTGGTAGCATTGTTGCTAATGAGACGCTACAGCTAGTCGGGTTGGGGTTTTAGGTGCTGAGGATTATGGTTGGCTCACCACCATATTCCGAGGTCCTATTATCCTGTGCATAGCTCTGTGTATGTGCAGAATCCCTATAACAATGGCATGGGCCATATCAAGTGATACTGGTGACAGCGACAGCAGTAAAGTGTGGTGGCTTACCAAATTGGATTCATGCTAGCCATACACGAAGAGTCCCAAGTCCACTTGAAAATAAAGAATCAGTTGAAGGTGATAAAGAAAGTGATCAAAAAGAACCTGAACAGACTGAAAGTGGAGTAAAGTGGGCACCAGCTACTGGGTCTCATGAGAATGCCAAAGTCAATACAGTGAAGAGATCGATTCTAGAACAAAACAGTGAAGAGGAGGAAAGAGAATCAATTCAAAGAAATATTGAAACAAGTTCTGAACCAAATAAAACTGAAGAAGTTCAAAAGAAGAGAACAAGAAAAGGAGATATATGGCCAAGACGAGTAAAAAGACTGAAATACACCTTGAATGAGAGTGTTCCAAATACAGTAGTCAAAATAGCTGAACAAAGTGATACAGAAGAAGATAGAGTTTGGAGAACAAAAAGAGCAAGAGTACCAAACAAGAAATACACAGCACCTGAATGGTCATACTTGGTTGTTGAAACAGTTGATCAAGAAGACAATAGTGGAGAAGAAATTGAGCCAAATCACAGAAATTGTTATGAGCCACCCTAAATGAACTGTGTTAAAAACGTGGGTGCAGAAGATTGAAAAATGTTCTGGAAATACAGAAGAGAAACTGAAATTAAAACTGAAACTGTGAACTGTGCTAAGAAGACTTAAAAAAAAGAGGGGATTGGAGACGGTCTTGGAGAAGATTCAGAGAGAAAAGAAGCTGTGGAGACTTAAGGCCTGAAAGTGCTTGGATACACATATTTTTATCAAGTCTAAGTTTTTTGTTTTTGTTTTTTATTTTAGGTTTTTAGTTTTTTTAGTTCTTTAGCTTGAAATGGCTAGGATCCAGGAGACTGGTAATCAGACTCAGGGATCAATTAAGCGTGAGTGTATTAACATTTGTTGTCTATGTGTTTTACTAATAATAATTGTTTGGTTAATACTAATAGTTGTTGTGCCTTACTTTATGTTTCCTACTAAGAGTAATACTACCAATGATTTAGAGAAAATAAAAATAAACTTGGGAGAAACTCTTAAAGAAGACCCACACACTAACATTAAGAGATTAACTGGGAATGATTTACATCAAGATAACTCAATTAATGATGTCTCGTTAAATGTTTTTACTAAGCTTCTTTATGAATATGTAAATACTATGGGTGCTAGAGATTGTTATGTGTGCATGCAATGACTGTCTTCTGTGTTAGAGGGGGTGACTTATCACCACCTTCCTTTAACATTTGGTATTTCTTGTAGTGTACTAACAAGTTTGTTCTATGAAAAGGGTCATATACAATATTTTTATTCTAACTTAGATTTAGTATTTTCTGAACTTCCAATTCGAAAGAATATGAATTTAGTAAGTAGCATGAAGAATACAGAGTATATGTGAGAGTTTATTCATACTACTAAGACAAAAGATACTGTATATGCCCATAGAAATAACTTAACTTGTAGTTTGCGGAGTGAGGAAATTGAATTCATTAATGTTGTAGAAGATAGAATAGAACATTTTTAGAGAAAAGCTGCAGAGGAAAAGAGTCATATTCCTCCTTGGGCTCATAGAGAGGGAGATTACAAGAAAGGGGAGACCGATGCTGCAATGACCCTGGATTGGCATCATAAAGGGAAGCTTAGCTTACCAAGACAGAAGACAAACTATAATAACTATTTCATTGGCTCAAGTGAATGTGATCATACCTTCCTGATTACAGTAGGTTGGGGTTTGAAGGGTGGTATGGATCCTGTTTTCCCTGGAATTTATTATGTGTGTCGTAAGAATGCCTATTATAGGTTACCAGCACGTTTGTATGGGTGTTATTATATGGGTATTGTTTTCCCAAAGGTTTATCATGTTGACAAGAATCATGGAACCAATGAAAGGAGTAAGAGTGGATTAATACGTAGTAAAAGGGGAATTAGTGCTGCTGAGATTGTGGGTGATATTTTTGGAGCATTGATACCTTCAGTTGGAGTAATTTTAAATGTGCACAAAATTAGAAAACTGTCCAAGGTGGTTGATCGTTTATCAACAGATACTGCTGGTGGATTTTTGATGATTGATACTGAAATGGTGGCTATGAGATCTATGGTTTTGAAAAACAGATTGGCTCTGGATGTATTATTGGCAAAAGAGGGCGAAGTCTGTAGCATGTCAAAAATTCAACAATTCTGTACATATATCCCTGATAAAAGTAAGAATCTAGAGGGATATATTACTAATATTACACATTTAAGGGACGATTTAACTGAACTGAAGGTCGACGGTGCTTGGGAGAAACTTGGTAAGGGTTTCTCTTCTATGGGAGACTGGTTTTTAACATTTGGTAACAGCTTGTTAGGTAAGATACTAATACCTATTACTGCTACTGGAATACTAATTCTGTTTCTAATATATAAATGCTGCAAATGCAAAGGGAAAACACTAAAAATAAAACAAAGAGCAAAGCAAAGAAACAGAGAAGAAATAGAAATGGAAGACAGGAAGAGAAATTATTATGAGGTAATGAAAGATACAGATGGGGTGGTTAGGTTGAAACAAATGAGAACAAGTGTGCTATGATGCAATCAGATGGTAATCAGATTTTTGATGGCTTAAGTAGCCATCAAAGAGGGGATTGATGGAGCAGGGTTTTCTGTAAATAAAGCCTGCTCGGATTAAACCTTCCATTTTGTGAAAATCATTAACAGAGTTTTGAAATTAACCGAGAAAGTATTATTATCCTTTAGTTTTGGAAAAGAAAATAAGAAAGATGCGGGAAAATGACTATGGGTTTAAGTAGGCCACAAATGATTCCTGCACATGTAACAGCAAAGAAGGAGCAAATTATGATATTTTCATGAGCAAATATGAAATGGAAACTGTGTTTTATTCTTCATAGATGACTATTGTGTTATTTCTTGTTGATGGCTGCTACGTGTTCGGAGTATCAGTGGACCTTCCTATCGTCCGAGGAAAATATTTAGTTTTGTGGATAACTGTGCTAGTAAATGTTACAACATTTGTATGAATGCGTGTGTGTTGAGGAAATAGAAGATTTTGATTTCCTTTGCTGAAGGACGATGTTGACAGCATGAATCTAAACAAAGAACTTTTGAGAGAGAAGAGCGACGGAAGTGGTGTGACTTAACGCCCTACGCTTTTAGACCAATAAGGAGAGAGACTTTCCCAGATTTTGATACAAGGCTAGGGATGGATTTTTAACTTAACTTAGGGTATAACTAGTAGTGACAGAATCCATGGTTTGGGGTCGCACTCTGAACAAGTTTGATTTTTGCTGAAAGATGAGGCGTTTGTGTGAGCTGTTTGTTTGAGATCTTTAGCTGATGCTGTCTGTAAACTGACTCCTTAACTTTGCCCGTCATACTTTGTGAGGCTAGCCCCAGTTTTCCCTTCCGGCCGGAGGGTTAGCATTTCCAGCTATTAGCATGCTGTGCTATAGTTTTCTTAGGTTCATATGAAATTCTGTATTTGCATTTAACTTATAAAATGCTCTTTTGTCTCTTACGCTAGCCACTCAACTCATGCTCCTTAATTGAGATGTAATTGTGAATAACTGAACTTGTGTTCTTTGTGTGATGATTCTAGTTTGATACTGAACCTTTGTTTGACCATTCCATATGCCTTCAACGATAATAGATAAAAGCAAAGTAATAGAGAAACTGAGTCTGTCGTTATTGATTATTGCACATACTAAGACATATATATAGTTGTATATAGCATGGTTTGTATAAATATTCCCTTTGTTCTAGGTCCTCATGAGGGGGATATTCATCTAAGTCTTTAGCCAAATCCCTGTCAACTCTCCGATCTGCCGGAGGAGCTGATGTTGATATGAGCCAAAATTCAGTCTAATGAAAATGAGATTTTAAGACTGATCAGCACGCGGTGTAAAAATTACACACTCTGCTTAGTTAGCCAAAACTCCCTTTTCCGCTGTACCACGCGCTATCAAGGTCAGTGTCTGAGGGTAACATGCTTCCCTGAAAATGTGGAGACATCATATGTAACTCCTCAGTATGTTACAAGGTTTGCTTTTCAAGAAGCTATGAGGCATAAGATTGCTGGTCAGCAGGAGCTCTCCAGAGACCTTTAAGAGGTGGTACCAAAAGGGAAGGCCCAGCAATAGACTCAGGTTGACCCTCATAAATAGTTTGGCTACCCCTGTCTTTCTGGACTGCAGCCATTTCATTTCATTTCATCATGGAACCTCCCCTCCAAACCCAGTAGAAGTATCCCAGGGAGTCCACAGACTCGCAAAGTTTTCAACCCTACCCCACAACCCAAAATGCCTGTGCCACAGAAGAAGTTACAGGCAGTCCTCACACCAAGCCAAAAGGATGGTCAATAACTTTTACAGAGCAGAGCAGCTTTTTCAAAACTCATTCTGCGTTGGGGGGCTTACTTTTAAGGTTTATGCTTGACTTCGGATATTTCCTAAGGATATGAACTTTGGAACATTATTTATTATTTTTATTGAAAACATTCTTTCCTTTCTGTCATTATCCCCATTGGGCAGTGTAAATAGGCCTGTCCTTTGATGTTCCTGGCTTGTTTTATCCATTGCATACTCCCTTCCAAGATGATTCTTCCTTTCTGGTCTCACAATTTTTTTCTTTCACCTTTTCCCAAGGCAGTTGAATTATTGTCAAAACCCATGCCCCATTTTGTATTTTTAATTTATTTGCTGATTTACCAAAAAAACTTTTAATTGAATAACTTATTTGGAGTCGCAATTGGTGTTCGTTAAAAAGTCTAAATTTTTCATTTTGTCATTTCATTTTTCATAAGCATAATCAGTTGTGGGATGGGTCAATGCAAATGTAGGTGTGTGATGATGGGTCATTGACCAAACTGTTTACTGCTTTAAAGATGGCAGGGTTGTGATGTTAACCACAGTGCTGATATCAAAACTGACGTTTAATGAGGAGAGTTCTGCAAGTATAGAGGACTACAGATGAGCTTTCCTATCATACTGGAAGGAGTCAGTAAGAGGAATGGGAATGAGTAGTTTACCTCACCAATCAAATGCAATCTAGTGGCGTAACAAAAGCCCCCGCTGCTCTCACAGTGGAGTGGGGCCCCGAGCTCCAGGGGCCACCTCTGGTTCTGGCAGGTCCTTGACCTAAGAGCTCCAGACTGGGTCCGGAGCGTGGGGGGCCTCCTACATGTACTTTGCAGGGGGGCTCAAGTTTTCTTTATGCCACTGATGCAATCAGACTTTGCAGCAAAGAACCCTGCTTCCAGCAATGTGGAGGTGAAGTGTTGTCAGAAACCTAGGCGCACAAGTATGCCAGCCTGTGGGGACTATCTCTGTCCCCTTGATCAAAAGGCATAGTAATGCTCCCGGCGCCTTCAGGAAACATAGTGATCTATCTTGGACCGCTTTAATCAAAAGGCGGTTCTCCAAGATGGCTGTCTAGCGTGAGGTTAGATCTGCAGTCTTTGGGTGGTTTGCACGAGGCTTTGAGCACAGCTGAGGCTCGCGCTGGCTCTTGGCACCGCGCACTTCACCGAGACCATTTAGGCAGTCAGCTGTGTTTGAATTTCGTTCGCGTCAGAGTGAGAGTAGATAGGCGTTAATCTCCCGTTTTCACCGGCGGAAGTTAGAGTATCTACGCGTCGGGCTTCAGAAGATAAGAACTCTGAATACCAAACTCGAGTTAGCTCAAGAAAAAGAAAGAGCTTCTCAGTCACAAGGTTATCAGCACTTCGTCACAGAAGAGAAGCTCCAGTCACGCAAGTACCTTTCTGGGAATAGAAAGAGAATAGACAAAAGCTTGTACAGTTTATAATGTTAAATATTACTCCTAGCAAATGTCATTTCTGTAAATATATATATATAAAACAACGTCATAGGATTTACTGAGAGAATCCATTCTTCAGTAACCCAAATCTTACCTGAATTATCAGTTCCTGCTGGCCTTCTTCGCCTTATTAAAATACCTGCATAACAAAAGAAAAAGAAAAAAGGTTAATAGTTCAACATGAGCACTAAGTAAATAAGTTGGAAGAAAATAGTAGTAGAGAAGGGAATAACCTGTTAATATTTCTTTGCAGGATATTGCTTCATTTTCCACAGTTCAATAGAGGTGTACCTTAAATAAATGCTACAAAATATCCAATAGAAGAGAGGCAATAGCTCAGTCTCCTTTGGGTAGGTTGCATGAGGGGTTTTGAAAGAAAACACAAGCTATATATTGTAATCTGGAAAAAACCTAGTTAGAGTCTAGTAATCTGTTGTTTGTGTGTTACAGTGTCTAATACAGAAAAGAAAAAGCGCCAGAAGCAAGTAGAAGTAGCTGTAGAAGACATTAGACTAAGAAGACGAGGCTGTCTCTTCTCTCTCCCATACCCCTTCCCCCCCCGGAGATTTCTTCATACTTCCAGAATAATTCTTTGGGAGCATGGAGGGAGATTCGGAGAGGCATTGGGAACAGTCATCATTCTGCTCCTGTGAAGTATCTGGAAACTTCAAGTAAGACTCTTGACAAGTGTTATGCTCACACACTTTGACAGGAGTGTGTTGTATGGCTCATAAAATTCTGACTTTCATTAAAAAATAGGGTGTGGTTGTTGTTTATGGGCCCACAGACAGGAATGAAGTCACAGAAAAAGAAAGTACATATGGAATGGATTCGGTGTTCAGTTATGAGCAATACATACTTTTCAAGTTTCCTGGAGGGTGGCTTTAATTTGGAACAATAGGTAGCTTGTTGGTGGATGTTTATAGGATTTAACCAGAGTTGCACATGAGGAAAAAGACTGCAGGTCAGTTATGAGCAAAATGTTAGGTTGAAGCTAGGTCCAGGGGAAATTTAAATTAAGCTGGTGTAATTTGCATACCTTCAGGAATTTTGAGTAAAACGTGTTGAATGAAATTCCCCAAATCACGCCATTATACCATGTCACATAATTGCGGCACAGTTTGTAGCAAAATCATGGCATGGGAGCCTGAGAACAATGTAAATAACCAGAACTCTAGCGACTGTCGTTCACAGTAATTGTGTTTTTGCACAATTTCTTTGCGGGAAATGTGTCAGTCCATCAAAAAATGATGGAAGGTTGCATTTTGTGCTAAAATACTGCGCTAAATGATGGATTAAAATTTGCATAATTACCACACATTTTGTGTAGTAATGGAAAAGCAAATTACACTAATTTAACATACCCCTAACACTGCAACCACATTGCTGTTGCCCTGAGACACTGTTTGTACATTCTCCACTCTATGCCTATTTCTTCATTGTATATCCACCCACGCGCATGAAACTGGGGGGAATCAATGTGTGAAAAATTATTAATAAATTGTTTTACATAGCACTTTCTACCACTGTTTATTGTGTGTCTAAGAAGCGCAGAGTATAGGTATAATTATTATCAACTTTACTGATACTCGTATTGAACTCAGAAGAATGAAAGGATGATCTGGCCCTGCCTGCATTTTAACTTGTAATTCTCTGGTCGCTAAGTTTCCGCAATAAGTGGCATACTTATTATAAGTTTGCATCACTTTTGCACCACGCTACTTGGTGCAAAAGTGCCAAAACCCTTAAGCCACGCAAGGCCATATTGCGTGGCCCTGAGTGGCTTGAAAAATCCAGAGTAACGCAGCGCAGTGCAAGTCACTACATTGTGTTTCTCTGCCCTGGAAAGGCGTTTCATAGGTGGAGCGTGGGTGTTCCCATGCATCCACCCATGGATTCTGAAGCATCCCCCGATTTGCCAATCCTGGTTGACCTGGGAATGCATCAGAATGCCATGCCTTCCTAGGGAGGCATAACAAGGAGAAATATCTTTATTTCTCTTCATTACTTCCTATTTCTATGTGTGCAGCATTATGCAGCATACATAGAAAGAGGAAAATGCCTCAGACTATTGTTTTTGTGCAGAAAGGTGACCCTTCCTGCACAAAAACAATCCTACCTACAACGCAGGCACCATTGCAACTGGTGCAAGTGTGCCTGCATTGGCACTAAGCAGCACATTGTGCGCCAGTGCTGGGAAAAGACAGGAATGCACCATATTATGTTATATACAGTACATTCCTGCCCTTTCCTAGTCCCTCAGCGCTGCAAGGTGACTTGCTGCGCTGAGTGACTTTTTGTTAAATATGCCACTGTTTAACTCACTAAGAAATCTCACCAGCATAAGTGTCATTCACATTACACCAATTGTACTTTTATTGAGTTGAAATTAAAGTTCAATTGAGTGCAGCAAATAAATAGAGCAAACTACTCAAAAACAGCAACCAAGAAATGATAGATCTTGTTTAAATTTCACACAAAGATTATCCTCCTAGACGTAGATGCTGTAGAAGTCATTGTCACAGCGTGATTCATTTATTTGACTTTGTACAGCCAATATGCTGCAGAGCTTCCTGTGGAGTAAAATGGCTGCTCATTACAGTTATAGTCATGTGTTCATCAGTCTTTACCAATCTGTCCGTGGGTCGTGTGCATTTTTAGCAGTTTTCACTTTTCCAGTAAAGTCCTAGTGTTGTAGAGAAAGCTTTACCTTCCATTGTGGACAGACAAATAATCATTGGGCTTTCATCTAAAGGAGTTATGCTATAAGACAAATATTAACTGACATACAGTGTTCTTCATTTCCTGCTATTCCATTAGCTGTCTCATATTCACACATTATTTTCTTATTTCACTGCCTTTTTGTTGCTCTAGTGGCACGTTATAAATCGGAGTTATAAATCGGAGTCCGTGACAGTGACTGCTATAGTTATGATTTTATTGGGTGCTCCATAGCATTTTTAGTATATCATTTTTAGTTCAAATAACTTTAGCACCATTTGATGAATCTACATAAAACCTTGCAGTGATTTGGTCCGTCCAGTTCAGGATGTTCATTTATGATTTTGAGAAGAATGGTCAAAAGGAAAATGCAATTGAGTGATGCAAAAGTAGCATTTAACATTTTCAGTCCTTTAAGAATAATTGCTTTTAACTAAAGAAAAACACAGCTGAATTCAATTCCACCAAACTTGGTATGAACATAGAACCAAGAATCAACTTTTGTTAGTTTGTTTCAAACTTACTCAGTTGTCCTTACACAAAATAACATCTGGCTTTGCAGGGTTAACTTTTGCATATTTGGGTCATGGCAGATAGAATAAGCAATGGAGATGGAGCTTGAATGGGTTGTTTCACAGCTGGACGTTTTACTACATTCAGAATTTTCTGTTGTGAATTGCCATGAAGCCTGTTAGTATTGTTCATGAAATATTGTTCCTTGGGCCATGGGGAGGGGGGTAAGTTTAGCACACCACACTTCCAGGAAATGCTCCGATTAGTCACTAGGCCACTATGCTGAACTCCGCGAAGTGACCAAAAAACTCTGCTGCGCTACGTAGAGTTTCGCTAGCGGCGGAGTACTTTTGGTCATGCTGTTCGCATTTATTTTCAGTGCTGGGTGTTTGTCCCATGCTGTAAAATCAGCGTAAATGGCACCATGCGTAGCGCAAGAGGGCGCTGCTTCTTTTCTCCCGCTCGAGTAGATTTTCTACTCGGGCGGCAGCTTTCTCAATGCGAACGGAGGGTTTCTCAAGGTGAGCGGTAGTGACCATCAACAATCACCCACATTAAGAAATCCGACCACCAGCGTTGAGAAATCTCACCTGGAGATGGATTTTCCTTGCTCACTAAATTGACGTTGGCGAGTGCGAGCGATGAAAAAACTCTGGTCAGCGGGTCGGAGTGTTTCGGAACTCCGAATGCTCTGCAGATCGTGGAAAACTCCGTAAATGCCCCGAACGGAGCAGAGTTCACTGCCCAGACCTATTAGACACAGCAGGTGTAAAATGCACTTTTTCCAAAGGCAAAATGGAAAATTTGAAAGAGAAGTTTGTAAATGGCCCACTGACTATACTGAGCTTCTTTCTTTCCCAAGAATGCATCTCTCTACCAAAGAGTCCTTTCAAAAACTGAATATGTTTTACTAAGTTTTACTTTGGTAAATTGAGTGTAGATTGATCAAGGAGGGAGAAAGATACTAGGAAGGTAGAAGGTATTTCTCAATAAGTGAGAACCAAAAATCATGGTTACCCTGAAACTATGCACGATCAGTAGCACGAGATGGGGAATAACCAAATGCCATGTTTAGCAGGTAGTAGGGGTGCGGAAACAAATGCAGTTCATAGCTAAAGTATGTGCTTTGATTAAATCATTTATAATTCTGTGGTAAAGTGAGAAGTGCCATCAAAAGGAGATCACAGCAAAGCATAATATAAATAAACTGAAGTAGGTTGCATGATGTAGTTGTCAGTTATTCAAATATTTGGCAGAAATACACAACATTAACTTAAAGGGCCGTTTTTTCCCCTCATCACTTTAAAGTAGCAACTGTGTTTCTCATTCAAAAGCTCGGCAAAGATCCTCAGCTATGGTCTACGTATTAATCAACTTCCATCATCAGTGTTAATTATAAGTTCATCACAAAAATCTGGGCAGTTAGATTGAAAGAACTGTTTCCGCCTCTAATTAACAAAGAACAACTGGTTGGATTTGCAAGATATACTGGAGCAACAACATAAAATAGTTGATAACCATTGTGATTCGCTACAAAGAGAGTGACTCCCCTTGTGTATTCTTTAGTAAGAATGCAGAGCATGAAAAAATATTTGTGTCGCCTTGCAGTATATGAACTTTGGATTGGTATTTATGGAGGCCTTGGAATTGAAGTATATTGCTAACACTAGGAGGGTTCTATGAAACAGCTTTCAGATGCAACAAGGTTTTCAAAACCAAATGTACAGGCTTTCGTCTGTTACTCTCCTCTTGCTACATGAGCAAAGACATTAGATATTGTCATTAGGAATACAGTAGAAATCAGGCATCAAAATCTCTTACTTGGAAGAACGACTACTATTGTAGATGCATGACAATATTTTAACACTATATAGGCCAGATGTACGAAGGGTTTTTGAAGTCGCAAATGGCCAGATACTGCAAATCAGGCCATTTTCTGATAGCAAAAAAAGCTTACGTTAAATGTAAAAAAGGCAAATTGCGATTCAGTAACTTGTTACCAAATCGCAATTTGCATTTGTGATTTGGTATTTGGAAGGGCCATGTTTAGGGAGTCGCTTCCAAATACTGATTCAGAGTAGTATGTAGCAATAATTCAGGACCAAATTCCTGTTGAAAACACTAACGGGCATATTCACAAGGACCTACCGCCTATTTATCTCCACCTTAACGCATCAAAAGTGGAGATAGATTTAACACCCCATTCACAAGCGGGTGCAAACTGCAGACATCGGCAGTATTCCCGCGATAACTGCCCCAAAACTTATCCCCAGGGAGGACACCACCAACTAACCCTAATGAGATGCAGAGTAGGCGTTCCCGTGCAAAAACACACCAAAACACCACAAAACCACTTTCACAACGAACTGCCAGATCTGCGATGCGAGTCAAAACCACGCGATAAGCCGCGGTAGCAGAAGGTATTTAACACCTTCCTCCTGCTGGTGTAAAGCCGGACAACTACCTGCAGTAGGCAATGGAGCCCCGCACACAGCCACACCCGAAGAACAACCGACGCTATGGAGCTACTCATCATGCAGCTCGGAGCCCCAACAGGGCCACAACACCCACCGCCACCACCCCCAGGACCGCCAGCACCCCCAGGACCCGGACCCGCCCCCCCCGGACCACCACAGAGGCAGCGCAGAGTAAGACAGCGGACCTACCGAAAACGCACCAGTATCACAGACCTAACGCCCGAGGAAGTCATCACCCACTACAGGCTCAAAAGGACAACCATCATCCGCATCATGACCCACATCGCCCACAGGTTGACGGTCCCAACCCAGCGGAGAACCAACATCCCTCCGCAGACAAAGCTGCTGGCTGTGCTGCATCTGTTGGCCTCTGGTACCTTCCAACCAACAACTGCCAGAGTCGGAGGAGTCTCACAGCCAGCCCTATCAAAGTTCATCACACCTGTCCTGGATGCCATCATCAGCTTCATACCCCAGTACCTTCACTTCCCCTACACTGCGCAGGAACAGCTGGAGACAAAGCAAGGCTTCTACGCCTTCACTAGCTTCCCACACATGTTGGGGGCCATTGACTGCACACATGTCCCACTTGTGCCCCCTGCGGATACTGCACACCACTACCGCAACAGAAAGCACACGCATTCCATCAATGTGCAGGCAATAGTGGACCACCGGGGAATGTTCACCAATGTCGTCGCAAACTACCCAGGCAGTGTGCACGATTCCTACATCTTCCAACAGTCCATCATCAACCAGCGCTTCCAGGATGGCATCTATGGAACTGAACTGCTCATTGGTAAGTGCCAAATCAACACACCACACACCTCAAAGCCACCATCACACAAACCACAACTGTGGGAATGCACATGTGACCAAACCACATACAACATGTCAATCAACATGCCCACCTACCAGACACGACAACACAACTCCATGGTGATCCTGGGCTTCCCCTGCACACAATACAGCTATATCATGGCACCACAGCCACACAACAGCTGAATGTGTGGAGATGCGGAATGCAGCCATGTGCAAAGGATGCAAGTGACCCGTGAATGGGAATGTGCACAACGACAAGTGAGGCGTGGATGTGCTGGACAGACATGGGTATGCAAACCACAGATATGTCCATGCAGACATCAACTGCTGGTGACTGGAGAGTAGTGAACAGTGGACGCAACCATGTCACCCCAGGCCGTGGGTCAGATCGCGGAAATGTCGCTCGCTGCGTCCCCCCCTGTGTGCGTGAGCGTAGTGGGTGGGCCCGGAGTACGCCAGGCCTGCGCAGGGGTGTGGACAAAAACCCCATGGCGCAGAGCGTGGTTCTCTCCCGGAAAGGCCAACGTCACTGCCAGGGCGGCGCCTCGCAGTCTGCCACGAGGCCTACGCCGTGAGCAGCGGGGCCTGCGAGCCTGTGCACCTGCTGCACCCCAGGACGCTGATACCCAGACCAGGCCTGCCCACCCCAGCGCTCCAAGGCCGCACTGCTCACCTGCCGACACCGTCGTGTGTCAAAGAGAGCCCACCACGTGCCGGTGCTAGCTCCGAGACTCATGCCCGCAACCTTGGCGGCCGCCTCAGGCCATCACTGTCCTCCGTGACACAGGCCCCCAGGGGTCCCCATTCGTTGACATACCCCACTGCTGCAGCCGGGCTACACTGCAGTCCAGCATGTCCCACATCTTGAACTGAGTCATCATTAATCAATGGCAGGGTCCATGCCAGTGTACGCAGGGGGAGGACTGAGAGGGAGATGCATCACAGTCCGGTGGAAACACGGATCACTGTTACGGAGGAGGTCAACCAGTAGCAAGGACTGACCTGGTGCCACTGACCTTGTGCGCCGTGAGTGACCGTCAGCCTCCGGCGGAACATCGTTGGTGTCTGAGCCTGTGGCCTAGGGGTTGTCATCAGCAACGGGCAGTTACGGACTTGGTGTCTGGCATGAGTCTGTGGCATTCATATCCGCCATGTTGGCAGACACAGCTGGCATGTGCCCTCTGCATCATGCCCTGGGGGTACACCTCCCATTCTCCCCCGAGACACTCCGCGGAAGGCACCTCTGAGACATACGAGACCCTGCTCTGACCCTACCCCAGTCTCCCGCAGGTCAGCGTCCCGTGGCGGTAGGCCCGTGTCGGCCACTGTGCATCCGGGGCCACTAACCCTGTGCAACTCAAGCCATGCTCCCTTGTTGTTCTGACACTGCATTTCTCAGTGCCTGATGACTGTTGGAGTTGTTGCCAGCACCAGCTACTCCCTGAGGGCTGGCTTACACTCACCCCACACACAGCCAGCACAGGCGTCACTGGATCAGTGGGCCTGCCATCACATCATGCCGAACCAAGTATTGACTCTTTTCTCTCTGCACTGCCCCAGGTGATCAAGGATATGCACTCTGCCCTTGGATGATGACACCCCACTGAGACCCGAACACACCCGCCCAGAGGCAGTACAATGCGGCCCACATACACACCAGGGGCATCGTTGAACGCACATTTGGTGTGTTGAAGTCACGTTTCAGGTGTCTGGACGGCACAGGTGGAAAGCTCCTGTACAGCCCGGACATCATGTGCAAGATGATCGTAGCATGTTGTGTGTTGCACAACATCTGTGTACGCACCAATGCCCCATGGATCCCAGTTCCAGAAGTACCGGACGATGATGGGGACGATGGGGCAGGTGGCCCACATCCCACTGCAGCTGCGGCAGGAATGGCCCGTAGGAACACCATCATTGCCAATTTCTTCTCATGAGAACGTCACATTGTGACCGTCCCTGGCAATCATGGGACAGTACAAAATGTCCACTAGCACAGCATGTGTGAATAAAACATATTTGCAGGTTACAGGTTGTACTTGTACATTGTCATGTCACAGTTTCCTGCTGTGCCAGATGTGATTTGCCATGTTGTGCACATTTGTGGCACCAGTTGTGTCCTGTGTTCTGTTGTGGAGGTGTTGCTGTTTGTACCGGGATGTTGTCAATGTCGAGGTGCACTTATACTTATGTGCGTATGCTGCATGGTGGGTGATTCGCCCCTGCGGCTCTGATTTGTCTGCCACTGATCCCTTTCATGCGGTGTGCCTGTCAGTTCTGTGCTTCCACGGTGCTGAGATGTTGCAGACTTGGGTAACTTGTGCTCTTTGTCGAGTTGTGACTCTTGGGCATGGTTTGTCCGAAGATGTGTCGTTGACGTCAGGGGTTGTTTGTGCAGGTAGTTGTGTCCAAGTGTGACCTACTCCTTTTCGGGTGTTGTCCGCACTCAGCCACCTCAGTGTTGTGCCGTGTACATTGCCATGATGATAGGACTGCAGCCAAGCTACTCGTCATGTGGTGTCTCTTGCATTGTCAGTGTGGCTGACGTATGTGCATGTTTGCATGTTCGCACGTGGCCATGTGTTGGTTGTGTGAATGTTGATGTGTTGGGTGGGTGCCCCTTTGGGCACAGGGTGTTCGTGGGACTACTTGGTGTTTGTGTGTGTGATGAAGTGTTCCCGTGGGATCAGGGACATGATCCAGAGTTATTGTGGGTGTGCAGTGTGCCCTGCTTGATAGTGCATGTGTGCCATTGTGCCCATCTCCCCCGTCCCCCCACTCCCAGGTCGCTACGCACCATGTTGATGTAATGTTGGGTCATGTTGGGCAGTGTCTAGATCACCAACTCATGTCACCGTCTCCCGACTGGTGACTGTGGCCACCATCTTCTCCATGTCATTCAGCTCCTGGTGTTCTGCTGGCCCCCCTCCTCCCGGGTGCATTGCTGCTTTCGTGTTGGCAGCGAGTTTCTGCTTGGTTTTGCCATTCACATCAGTCCAGCGCCTCTTGTGCTCTTCCATTGTCCTCCTCTGCCATGCGACGGCATTCACATGGTCCGAGGTGGTGTGCCATCTTTGCCTCTTTGTTGCCAATGACACGTTGGAGGTGGCGTACAGTTAGTGGTGGTGTTCTGTCTCATCCGTGGCAATAATCGGGTTTTCCTGTAGACTGTACCCCGTCTTGCTCTTCCTCTTCTCATTGCCCTTCCACGAGCCCTGTGTTCCTGGGTGTTCCTCCGTGGGGATTGTGGGGTTCATGTTTTCCTCTGCAGTCGGTCAGGGTGCACCCGTGGTACTCCGCAGTTGATTTCGTTTTTAGTGGCATTTTCCGGATGCTGTTCTTGTGCTTTTTCCCGCATTACGCGTGGGTATTGCTGGCCTCTCACTGGTTGTCACTGTTTTCTTATCGCGTTTGGGCACATCACGTCTTTTTATGCATTGGGGTTTGTGTTTTTATCTCCATCGCGGTGGTTGTATCGCAGACATTGGCCGCATTTTCGGGGGACTATCGCATGGTACCACCGTGTTGTGAATTCCACGTTAACACGGGGTTATTTTCCTGCAAAAGGCTGCGATGTGTAAAGTTGCGTTAACATTTTTTGGAGATCTTTAGCACACGTTCTTGTGAATATCCCCCTCTAAGTTTACCTCCAATTCAAAAGTGGTGGCAAATCTTTCAGAAATGGGAAGGGTCCCCATGGGACCCCCTTCTCCTTTTAGGATGTAAAAACTATTTTTTAAGAGCAGACAGTGGTCTACTACGAACACTTTTTCTTTTTTTAATGCATTGCAATCTCCTTCAGAGAAAATGAGCTGCATTTAAAAAAAAATATTGCTTCATTAAAAAGCTGACCCCAGCAGGACCCCTATCCCTGTGATGGCTGTCGTTCCTAATGGGTCGCAAATTAAGACCTAACTCATTAATATTCATGAGGTAGGTTGATGTGTGACCCACTAGGATTCGCTAATTAAAAAAAAAAAGTTGCATACATTAAGAATAACGATTTCCTAATTGTGATTCAGAGATAATTGCAATTAGGAAATCGCTGTTAGTACATCTGGCCCTTGATTCCTGTACCCTCACTACCACCTGTGTTTGACTTGATAACATTTTAGGTAGATCTGATGGGCATAGGATAAACTGGTAAATCGAGACGCTCTCTGTACTTCACATGCACATTTAAGAATTAATAAGAGTATCTCAATCTGATCCAGATAGATCAAATGAAATAATTGAGAGTTTCTATTGCTTTCGACCTTTACATTTTTGCTCTGTATTTTGACATTCTTCTAAACGGCTGATTTAGAGCTTGGTGGAAGACATACTCCATCACAAATGTGGTGGGTGCCCCGTCAGCTATATTACAAGTGCATTACACCCCCTGACACCTGCAATATAGTAAATGAGATAGTTGTCATGTTTTCTACTAAGTATCCCATCCACCAAACTAGAGTCAACATAGTCACAATATTTTTTCCTTTCCAAGCTTCTATATATTTTCAAATATGTTTTATTTATGTTATCCAAATGTAGATAAACACAGCTGTACTAGATGCTTATTTCATTATTCTTTGAGGAAATGCAAAGGTGTATTTGTCTCTGGAAAAGTTTCAAACTAGTAAGGGGGACGATCCTAGAAAACGGTTTCACTTTGCAGTCATAGGAAATTTCCATAGGATTATATTTTACATCAATAAATGAATGGGTAGTTGATGGAATTCCACGAAAATACAAAAATAAAAGACAAAAACTATGTTAACATGGTTTGACTGAGGGTAATTTGATAAGAAGATATCTAATAGGTGACTATGAAGACCACAAAAAAGGATTACAAAGCTTGACTGCTAACATAAGTTTATTCAGTCTTTGTGGATGAATATCCCACTTTGGAATAGCAGCGGTCTGAAATGGAATAATAAAAATTTAAACCTGTAAACGAATTAGTGGGACTTGAACTGAGTTAGAGGCATCAAATGCGAGCTTAACTTAATCCTATTGTGAGAAGTTGGCCTGGCATATGCTGTCCACTAATTATAGTGGGCACCTTGCACCAGTCCAAATCGACTCTTATGGTAGGTAGGTTAAAGACAACCTTATTGAAAGCTATCCTAGTGGTAGCTGTGGAGAGCAGCCTTCAGGCTAAGTCTTGAAGGAATGTAAAGCAGCTTGTTTTACCAGTCTATAATCTCTTGAGTGACCAAATGAAAGAGCACCACACCAGGTATATATTCAAAATATATGTATTTATTACTAAACACACCCCTCTAGTCTCTTTATGAGGCTAGAGTTCGAAGTACATAGGTTATAAGATCTTAAATCACAGTAATAGCACAAATACACGTTTGGGCCCTAGGGGCGTACCAAACCATATACCAATAAAGTGGTATGCGAACCACGACTGGACTAGACACTAGGCCTAGAGCCTCTAGAAGTGCTTGGACCACAAGGAACCACCCAAGGTAGTGACACAGGGGACCCACGGGAGACGCGTGCAGTGTAAATACACAACCGCGATACGCCGTTAACTTCTATGGAGAAAGTCGGGATCGGGAAAATAGAGGAAAGGGACACTTTAAAGAGGACTAGGACAAAACCCTTTGAGATCTAGGACTTTGAAGAGTCTCTACCCACGGGAGCACCGGAGTACTCGTGTTACCTCACCCAGGGAAGCCGGGTGCATAGGTGCCTTTCGGGGTCGGGTTTCGTCGTCGTTTCGAATGGCGATCTGCTGCAAAGTGCTGCTGGCGGCCAAGAGAAAAGTGTCCGGGTGGATCCAAGAGTGGATCGGAGTTCTGAAGAACCTGAAAGCAGAGGGGACAGAGTCTGGGTCACTAGCCAGTGACCAGGAAGGCGATGGACAGATGCCCACCGATGTCGAGTGCTTCAGGTGCGTTGACAGTCGTCTCGTTTCTGCAGCCACGAGGTCCAGGAGGCGTTGTTGGCGACCAGGAGCAGGATTCGGGCTGGTACACGATGTCTGTCGAGTGCTGCGGTGTCGGCGACCGGATTGGACCCAACAAGCCTTGGCAACGGCAAGTCTTGATGTAGCTGAAGATCGTCGATGGTGCAGACCAGCAAGGTCTGGGGAACTCACCCAGCGAGGGTAAGTCAGGGCAGGCCTGGAGCAACCAGGGGAGCCCTTTGGTTTCTTTAGAAAGTCTTCTGGGGACCCACGAGCCGGCTGGCAAGGGATCGCGAAGACACCTCGGGCGGAATCACTCAACAGGGACCCACGGTCACTCAGGACGGTGTAGGCCTCTGATCTTCGGAGGGATTCCTGCTGGAGGTTGGGACCACACGTGGTCCAAAGCACAGGTTCATAGAACGTTGTGAAGGGGTTGCACTCGATAATAGTGCACGGTACCCAGGGGTCGCGGTTCCTCGTCACTCGTGGGGTCCACTTGCCTCAGCTTCGCTGGGGACTCACGATGGCCTTGGAGAAGTCAGGAAATCCACTTCTTGGGCTGCAGGGACTTCGGACTCCGGCAGGAGCGGCGTAGTTTGCGACCGTCGTTATCGTTTTTGGTGCCTGCCAAGCAGGGAGTCACTCCTTGACCCCAAGGGAGATTCTTCAGTCCTCTAATCGTGATGTAGAGCGTCGAAGGTCCAGGATTCAGTTTCCAAGTTTAGTCCAGGGATATCTAATCTTGCTGTGGCAAGGGTTCCCCATTTTAACCAGTAAAACAGGGAGGGACTAACTCTATGACCCCACCTATGGGAGGGTCAAGGGAGGGGTGGCTACACCCACTTCCCTTTGTCCAGTTTCGCGCCAGAGCAGGGGCAGGTAGCCCCTGAGCTGGTTTGAACTGGCATATGCACAGAGGAGCCTTTTGCTCCCCAGTGCAGGACTTCAAAGCACTCTAAGAGTGCACCCACCCAGCCCCAATACACATTATCCTGTCTGGGGAGGTGGTCACACCTCCCTGCAACAGGAAACCTATTGTCCAGGCCTCCCCTGCCGGAGTTTCGTCCAGCAGCAGGAGGCCAGACTTGTGTCTGTGGCAGCAGCATCCATTTTGTGATGCCAGGGCTTCAGAAAGAAGTTACCGGGTAAGCCAGAGTTAACATGTCTTTCCCTCTAGAAGGGTGGAATGCTACCCCCGCCGCCAGGATTGGCGGGGGGTAGTATTCCAAGATGTTTGACACCAAACACGACATGTTTAGGTGCAGCCATTCCAAAGTTAGCATTTTACCGCGAGGATATAATGCGCTTAAGAGTATATGGTCAGGCTGCACTACAAACAGCATCAGAGATGGTCTCCGAACGCTGCAGAGGGGCCCTGCTCATGCAGGGGCACCCTCTCACATAGGAACCATGCACTCTGCCTTTAGGATTGATAAGGCCTGCCTTAGGAGTGACTTATAGGTTTATATGTGTGTATGTATTTAGTGATATAGGTAACCTATATCACAGTAAAGGGTGCATGCACCACCTTACCCAGGCTGCAGTAGCAGACCTGTGGTGTCAGTTTGGATGGCCTTCCAGGGGTGGCATAATACATGCTACAGCCCCTGGCAGGCCTCTGAGGTACCTATGCCCTTGGTACATAGTATACCATATACTAGGGACTTATAAGGGCACTCCAGATTCCAATCAGAGATGTGCCTAAGGCACATGGAAACCTTTTACAGAGAAAGCAGATAGACTGGGGCCCTGAATAGCAGGATCCCAGTCCAACTAAGTCATAAACCAGCAAAACACCATAAAAAAAGGGGGGCAACCATATAGTCAGATTCCACCTTCCTACATAACCCCCCAAACGAAAGGAGATAAGGCTAACCTTGGCCAGTTGAGCCTATATTGACTAAGTGGCCATATAAGGAAGCACCTGCACTAGCATGGTTGCCCCCTATGTTATGGTCCACTAAGCAATCCCTCACCCTAAGGGTATGAGAGGGTCTCCACCATGGGGAATCACTACCTCTGGTGTGCTTAGGTAAAGTACAAGGCTGGAGAGGTGTCTGAGTAGGGAAGTGAGGCCCTAGGAATGTTGGCCTCAGCTTCCTCAGATCACTGGTCACCATGTATGCCTGTCTTTCCATGACTGAGTTGCACTTTGCTCTAAGGGTCAACCTTTGGCTGCCTACAGCTGGGGGTTGGGTCCCTTTGGATGGAACACTGGAGGGACATGGCAGGTTTGGAACCTTCTGGTCCCAGGTTTGCCCTTGCCTACCAGAGTCCTTCTGGGGAGGTCCCTACATAAAGGTATGGGGGATCCCTCAGTGTGTAGAGGAATTTTCACCTGGCTAGGGCTACTAGACTGGCTGCCCCTAATCTGCTGATGGGGGCTTCCTCTGGACAGGGGGCCCGGGGGTCCACTGACCTCCCTGACCTCTGCAGCCCTGGGCTGACTGAGGCAGGGTAGAGAGGGGCAGGTTACCTGCTCCAGACTGGGTACCACCGTGGAAGGGTCCTCTGCCATCAGGGGTGTGGCCAGGCCAGGCCTGACTACCTCTGTGGCAGTTCCTTCACTAGGGGTAGGGTCAGTTCCCTGAGGAGGCTGACCCTTACCTACTGTCTGGGGGAAGAAGACTTTTCTTCAATCCTTTTGCTCTCTTTTGGGGGAGAGTGGGCCATTCTTTCAGGCTCCATCTCTCCAAAGTCTTGGGCTGGGGCTGTGGCCATCACAGCCCCACTAACCTTGCAGGGACGCCCAACATCCTAAGATGGGTTTGGTGTTCAACTTCAGCCCAGGCTGAAATTTCCAAATCATTGCCCATCAGGCAATCTACAGGTAGGGTTGGGGACACTGCCACTCTTTTGGGCCTGTGACCCCCTCCCAGCTGAGATTGACTATGGCCATGGGGTGATCTGTTCTGACACCATCAATGTTGGTCACCTGGTATTTAAACTCAGGTAAAAGCTGGTGAGGGGGGACTAGTTTCCCTGCCACCATGGTGACACTAGCCCCTGTGTCCCTAAATGCCACAGCTTTCTGACCATTAATCATTGGCTCCAGTCTGTACCTGCCCAATGCTATGGGACCCATGGTAAAGGTGGCAAATCCTATACCACCATCAGAGTCAGAGGAGTCTGTTGAGGGGTCCCTGTCTAAACTAGGGCCCACCTCTGTTCCTCTTGCAAAAGCACCCAACTTTTTGGGTGCACTACTCCCAACTGGAGGATTACTACTGGTAGTACCAGGAGGGGTGGTAGTAGTTGTGGGAGGAACATTTTCTTTATTGCCAATCCTGGGGCAACTGGGATCAGTTTTCCAGTGCCCAGGCTTTTTACAGACATGGCAATATGGTTTCTTTTCAGGAGAGGAAGGAGTTTGGGACCCACCCCAGAAGAGGAATTTTGGGGCCCTGTAGGGGACTTATCCTTAGATTTATCCCCACCTTTCTCTTGGGACTTAGTAGAATCTTTCTTCTGGTCACCACCCTGATTTCTAGTTTTTACTCTGGTTCTGACCCATTTGTCTGCCTTCTTTCCCAATTCTTGGGGAGAGGTCAGATCAGAGTCCACCAGATACTGGTGCAAAAGCTGGTTTTGACAATTATTAAGGATCTGCTCCCTTATAATCAAATTGTACAATCCTAAAAAGTCATGCACTTTGTTGCCATGTATCCAACCTTCCAGAGCCTTTGTAGCACAATCTACAAAATCAACCCAGTCTTGAGTCTGAGCTTTTTGGGTGTCTCTGAACTTCAACCTATACTGTTCAGTGGTTAGGCCAAACCCATCTATCAGAGCACTCTTCAAGACTGTGTAATTGTCAGCATCCTCTTCTCTTACAGTGAGGAGCTTGTCTCTACCTTTGTCTGCAAAGGAGAGCCACAAGATTGCTGCCCACTGCCTCTGGGGGACCTTCTGAACTTTACAGGCCCTCTCCAGTGCAGTTATCCATTTGTGGATGTCATCCCCACTCTGGTAGGGAGGGACAATCTTGTTTAGGTTTCTATGGTCATAAGACCTGTCCCTATCTCTAGGGATATTGCTGCCACCATGGGACTCTAGTCCCAACTTTCTTCTCTCTCTAAGGAGATCTAGGGATTCTCTATCTAAAGCCAATTGCTTCTTCCTGATCTCTAGTTGAGTTTCCTCATACTGGACCAGTCTCTTTCTTCTCTCATGAGAGGATTCCCTCCTGTGAGGAGAAACAGAGCTCCCTATTGAGGTGCCAGAGTGGTTAGACTCCTGAGAAGGAGACCTAGACTTTCTGAGCACACTCATAATCCTTCCTGGGGGACAAAGGTGTGGTTCTCTAGATCCTCATCTTCATCTTCCCCAGAAAGGATTGGGTTTTCCAGGTCGGGGTCATTGTCACCCTCCTGGTCAGTTTCAGAGGGGGCTGGGGGTAGTAGTACCCCTGGCCCCTTCCTCATCTGCTGGCCCACCCTCTGCTCCTACCCCTTCAGTCTCTGAAGACTTACTAAGATCATAAGCCACCAACATCTCCTGGAGGTGTTGGGTGGTGGGACTTTGGCCTGTCCTTAATTTCCTCACGTTACACAAAGCTCTCAGTTCCAAGAATGGGAGTGTGTCATACTTGGAGGGGAAGCTCAATGGCTTCCTGCAGGGCATCTCTAGATCCTGCTTTTAAAGACATTACTAGTGTGGTGTGGTGTATGCACTACCTACTCTAGTGTGGCCTACTAAACTTTCTTGAGTTGTAGAAAGGGTTGTGCTATCCCTTAACACACAACTCTAAGTTCAGTAGAACTTACTGATATTCTAAGCTTAAATTATATGTACCTTAGGTACCTTTAGTGGTTTTCAGTTGATCAATTCAATTGAGATTATCTGGTAAAACAATAGCAAGCTGGAATCCCACACGCTGCACACCAATGTGAGAAGTTGGCCTGGCATATGCTGTCCACTAATTATAGTGGGCACCTTGCACCAGTCCAAATCGACTCTTATGGTAGGTAGGTTAAAGACAACCTTATTGAAAGCTATCCTAGTGGTAGCTGTGGAGAGCAGCCTTCAGGCTAAGTCTTGAAGGAATGTAAAGCAGCTTGTTTTACCAGTCTATAATCTCTTGAGTGACCAAATGAAAGAGCACCACACCAGGTATATATTCAAAATATATGTATTTATTACTAAACACACCCCTCTAGTCTCTTTATGAGGCTAGAGTTCGAAGTACATAGGTTATAAGATCTTAAATCACAGTAATAGCACAAATACACGTTTGGGCCCTAGGGGCGTACCAAACCATATACCAATAAAGTGGTATGCGAACCACGACTGGACTAGACACTAGGCCTAGAGCCTCTAGAAGTGCTTGGACCACAAGGAACCACCCAAGGTAGTGACACAGGGGACCCACGGGAGACGCGTGCAGTGTAAATACACAACCGCGATACGCCGTTAACTTCTATGGAGAAAGTCGGGATCGGGAAAATAGAGGAAAGGGACACTTTAAAGAGGACTAGGACAAAACCCTTTGAGATCTAGGACTTTGAAGAGTCTCTACCCACGGGAGCACCGGAGTACTCGTGTTACCTCACCCAGGGAAGCCGGGTGCATAGGTGCCTTTCGGGGTCGGGTTTCGTCGTCGTTTCGAATGGCGATCTGCTGCAAAGTGCTGCTGGCGGCCAAGAGAAAAGTGTCCGGGTGGATCCAAGAGTGGATCGGAGTTCTGAAGAACCTGAAAGCAGAGGGGACAGAGTCTGGGTCACTAGCCAGTGACCAGGAAGGCGATGGACAGATGCCCACCGATGTCGAGTGCTTCAGGTGCGTTGACAGTCGTCTCGTTTCTGCAGCCACGAGGTCCAGGAGGCGTTGTTGGCGACCAGGAGCAGGATTCGGGCTGGTACACGATGTCTGTCGAGTGCTGCGGTGTCGGCGACCGGATTGGACCCAACAAGCCTTGGCAACGGCAAGTCTTGATGTAGCTGAAGATCGTCGATGGTGCAGACCAGCAAGGTCTGGGGAACTCACCCAGCGAGGGTAAGTCAGGGCAGGCCTGGAGCAACCAGGGGAGCCCTTTGGTTTCTTTAGAAAGTCTTCTGGGGACCCACGAGCCGGCTGGCAAGGGATCGCGAAGACACCTCGGGCGGAATCACTCAACAGGGACCCACGGTCACTCAGGATGGTGTAGGCCTCTGATCTTCGGAGGGATTCCTGCTGGAGGTTGGGACCACACGTGGTCCAAAGCACAGGTTCATAGAACGTTGTGAAGGGGTTGCACTCGATAATAGTGCACGGTACCCAGGGATCGCGGTTCCTCGTCACTCGTGGGGTCCACTTGCCTCAGCTTCGCTGGGGACTCACGATGGCCTTGGAGAAGTCAGGAAATCCACTTCTTGGGCTGCAGGGACTTCGGACTCCGGCGGGAGCGGCGTAGTTTGCGACCGTCGTTATCGTTTTTGGTGCCTGCCAAGCAGGGGAGTCACTCCTTGACCCCAAGGGAGATTCTTCAGTCCTCTAATCGTGATGTAGAGCGTCGAAGGTCCAGGATTCAGTTTCCAAGTTTAGTCCAGGGATATCTAATCTTGCTGTGGCAAGGGTTCCCCATTTTAACCAGTAAAACAGGGAGGGACTAACTCTATGACCCCACCTATGGGAGGGTCAAGGGAGGGGTGGCTACACCCACTTCCCTTTGTCCAGTTTCGCGCCAGAGCAGGGGCAGGTAGCCCCTGAGCTGGTTTGAACTGGCATATGCACAGAGGAGCCTTTTGCTCCCCCAGTGCAGGACTTCAAAGCACTCTAAGAGTGCACCCACCCAGCCCCAATACACATTATCCTGTCTGGGGAGGTGGTCACACCTCCCTGCAACAGGAAACCTATTGTCCAGGCCTCCCCTGCCGGAGTTTCGTCCAGCAGCAGGAGGCCAGACTTGTGTCTGTGGCAGCAGCATCCATTTTGTGATGCCAGGGCTTCAGAAAGAAGTTACCGGGTAAGCCAGAGTTAACATGTCTTTCCCTCTAGAAGGGTGGAATGCTACCCCCGCCGCCAGGATTGGCGGGGGGTAGTATTCCAAGATGTTTGACACCAAACACGACATGTTTAGGTGCAGCCATTCCAAAGTTAGCATTTTACCGCGAGGATATAATGCGCTTAAGAGTATATGGTCAGGCTGCACTACAAACAGCATCAGAGATGGTCTCCGAACGCTGCAGAGGGGCCCTGCTCATGCAGGGGCACCCTCTCACATAGGAACCATGCACTCTGCCTTTAGGATTGATAAGGCCTGCCTTAGGAGTGACTTATAGGTTTATATGTGTGTATGTATTTAGTGATATAGGTAACCTATATCACAGTAAGGGGTGCATGCACCACCTTACCCAGGCTGCAGTAGCAGACCTGTGGTGTCAGTTTGGATGGCCTTCCAGGGGTGGCATAATACATGCTACAGCCCCTGGCAGGCCTCTGAGGTACCTATGCCCTTGGTACATAGTATACCATATACTAGGGACTTATAAGGGCACTCCAGATTCCAATCAGAGATGTGCCTAAGGCACATGGAAACCTTTTTACAGAGAAAGCAGATAGACTGGGGCCCTGAATAGCAGGATCCCAGTCCAACTAAGTCATAAACCAGCAAAACACCATAAAAAAAAGTGGGGGCAACCATATAGTCAGATTCCACCTTCCTACACCTATCAAAAGAGAGGGGTACTCTCAACTGAGGCAATATCAGTTTAATATATTTGCTTTTGCCCCAGTTTCATGTAGGTCCTGACAAAATTCCCATTATTCCAGATAAGCTTGCTTAATTTCCGATATTTCGCATTACCTTTGTTACATGACTGGTGTGTGTGCCCTAAATTATGCCAGTCCACCACGTTGCTTAATTTTTCATTCGTTCAGGAAAACTCCCATGACAACAAGAATGAACAGAATATTAAGCAGCTGCTTTTTGTGTCAGTGCAAATTAGCGCTTTTTTAATACAAAATGCGTTGACTTGAGGATGTGTTTCACCATAAAAATAGTACTAATTGCTGGGTTGCCAGCTCGAGTAATTTTGTGTAATTTTCCCACAATGTCACATAGTTACAAAAAGTGAAATTACACAAATTTCACACACGCCCTAGTTATTTCACACACTGACAAACACCATTCCTCCTTGTACAAGGATGGGCAGGACAGTGATATTTTTCTAGCATAGTTGAAAAGTAAATTCTACCATACTTTGCCCCAGATTCTCAAAGGTTTAACGTCTGGTTAGCGTTACTTTTTTTAATGCAAACCCGACGCTAAACCTGTTGGGGACTCACGAACCAATGCTAATTGGTGTGGCGCAGTGGCCAGGGAGGCTGAGCACGGGGCTCACGGTTCGCTCCCAGGCGCTGGCGGCAGCTCAGCCCAGCACCAAGTGACTCTGGGCAATAGCTTGCTTAATCTTCCCAATGGCCCCCAGCGCCTTGCGACCCTTAGTGGTGATTAGTTTGCGCTTTACAAATACTGGGTTATTATTATTTATTAATTGTTATTTGCGTTGGTTTGTATGTAAAACTGACGCAAAGCTGCACTAAACGCTGCTTTGTATTATTTTGCGTCAGGGGCGTTACATGGGTGGTACATGGGCACTCCCATGCAACCACCCATGCTTTTGGATGCTAAACCCTGTCTACTAACATTGGCAAACATTAATACTGCTGGAAAGCAGGTGTTAAAAGGAGAAATGTTGTCATTTCTCCTTTCTTGTCTGACTTTGCATTCATGCTGCACTATGCAGCACACATACAAAGTAGGAAAAGTTGCAAAGTGTGTCTAAGCATAGTATGTTTTAAAGGAAGGATACCCTTCCTACACAAAACCTATGTTAGACTCAGGCATGCACCCTAGCACCTTGGCGCTAAGGTGTGTGCCCGGTGCACAGCAGCTGAAATCAGTGCTGGTTCTAGGGAGAGAGGAGGAGAAGCCAGATCTCAGTGAATATGGCACTCTCCCGCTCTCTCCCTGTTACCTAATGCAGTGCAGCCTCTTTGGGTGCTACGCTGCGTTGTGTGACAGTTTCGAGAATCTGGGCCTCGGACTTGGAATAAGATTTTGATGAGAATTTACCAAGAACTCCAGATTGTGTAATTGTTTGGTGGTGAAGAATTGGGGTCCGGATCTCCACCTGAGAGCGATGAAACAAATATCCCTAGTTGAATAAATTTGTCCTCAGATATGATGTTCACCTTACATGTGGGTTTTTAGCACTGTAGCTTTGGCATGATGCATTTTAGAAAAGTATTTTAATTTCTGACTCATGCTGCCGACTGCTGGAGTCTGTTGCCCACAATCCTGCTTGTACAGTCCTCCAGGAGGAGGAGACCAGGCCTAGGGTGACCGCATTTAAAATGCTTGCTGGTCTCCCACAGCGGAGGACACACTGCCAACTGCTGAACTCTGATACCCAGAATCCGGCTTGTACAGCCCTCCAGGTGAAGTCAGGGCCTGAGGTGATTGCCTTTTACAATGCTTTCTGGCCTCCGCAGCACGGGATGCATGCGGGGCGTGCCTGAGCGAAGACCCGGCCAAGAGCGGGCCTATCAGGCTGTGCCTGTCAAAGCCTGGGCTGGGCACGCTCTATTTCCATCTTAGCCCTGATAGTCCTAACAGGAGTTGCATGGAGCCAAGAGTGTTTTACCTCATCAATTTATGATGGGGAAAAGGAAAACTGCTGCTGACTGTATGAGCACAGATTATAAAGGTACACCCATTGATAAAATGTTTGAAAGGGAGGTTGATGTGATCAGTGATTAAATTGCTCTCACTGCCACTACAGGGGCTAATTGTTCACCTACTTTTGCTATTGCCCATACTTTGATTTCCTCTAGCAGTCAGGTGGGCATTAACATTAATGAGGGTTTCAGTTTGCCTGTGCCCTTGCTCCTTAGCATGAAGAAAGGGGAGTCTGCAATCCTCTATCTAAATGTAGCATTACTGCAGGGTGCGGAGGACTGTATAAAGCTAAGTATCCTGCTACAACCCAGTTAGCCCCTTTTTCTGGATTGATTGGACCGCATTGAGTCCCAACTCGCTGAAATGTATCGGAATCAAACCTTACTCCTTGTCTACCTCAATTCCATCTTTTCAAACAGCTTCAAATCCAGTGGGTCTCAACTTGCCATCACTCACTGCACCTATACTTTTAGCATGAGCTTAGTCAGCAGGAAGATTCTGTACTCGATGGTGCCCGTGTTAAAATAGTGAACAAAGCAAGACAGGAAATGATCTGTTAACTATCACTACCATGCCAAGTAATGGTCTAGTGAGATGGGGCATTTAGACCAGAAGGTTAAAATCTATAGCGGATCAATGAGACCAGCACCAATATAGAGGGTGAGCAATGGGTTGATTAAAGATGGCGGGCAGTGTTAGCACCCACTAAAAGTGTTATAAATATTCTGCCAGCTGCTAGTCCCTATGTAATGGCCTTATTTGGAGTTCCCACACTCAGACAGGGCCAGGCTGAATCTGGAGAACTAACATTAAAGAAAGTTGTGAACTGGCTTGTTCAAAACAGGGGCTTTGACTCAAATCAAATTATGATGCACAGATTATCCTGTTTCGTAGGGTGAGTTAGATCGGGTCCTCACTGAAAGTGTGGAAGGGGGACTGTGTTGTGGTAATTTGGCCTTCATGAGAAATCTGCTATCATTTCCCAAATGTTTGGATGCAAAGCAGTGGTTAGCACTACAGTTCCTCTAAGTTAACTTTATAAACCCTTGGTCCAATCATGTGTGAACTAATTGATGCTTTGTGAGCAGGTTATGAGGCAGGAGGCTTGTTTGTACCCTTTGCGAGCACATGCTCCCTCACCAATAGGCTTGTAGTACTTTCCAAGATTTCCACCAATGATTGAAATGCAGAGCAACCCAGTGACATGAGCCAAGAGATGACCTAGCACCCTATGTTATGACTAAGAAATCTTGGGTGTGCTGGCAATACATTTAATGGTACGTACAGCATATCAATTTTGTCTTCGAATGGGGCAGGGTTAAAAACTAAGCTACAGTCTCTCGATTGGTCTGCCGTTATTGAGGACTATGATCTATCTTTTTCAGGAAATCTATGATATCACTTGGCTTGTTTTTGAGGGTTTTTCTTGTTCTTCGACACCCGCTACCTCATCCCATTCGGGCAGGGCAAAAGGGGGCACATCCATCTGGTTAAAGTTCTCCTTACATATTATGGTTGAAGAGGTGGATTCTAGGAGATCAGCATTCCAAATCAACCTTATTAGGGGGATGCATAATTTCGAAGATAACCTACTTAAATTTTACAACAATGCTTTTTCCAATGAGCCAAATCGCAATATTGCCCAACTATTTGGATGTATAACCAGCTTGGTGGATAAGACTAGACTGAACAGAAATTGTTGTCCATAATATTTTAATATTTTGTGGGCTTTTTAAATCTAAGCTTTGTGCTAACTCAGTAACTCATAGTCAGGCATGTTACAAGAATACATTGGGGGCTATGACATTTAGAGGTGAAGAGTTGGATGAATATCTAGCAGAACATGATTTAATTAATCTGATGATATACTAAGGAGAGGAAGAGTGTAATCTTCCGACTAATCGAGGGAGGGGCAAAACCTCCATCCATTGATTATATATTTGTATTCAGAAGTCTGATGGACAGTACAGTGCATGGGGAGGTACTGAAAAACTACTTTTGGTGATCACAATCTTTGACAGCTGCTTTTAATATACCTTTGTGTAAAACAATCCCCCTGACAAATCTCATCTTTAGCCAAAACCAATAGACAAAGGGCCAAAACTAAGTGTGAAGTTTGAAAATCGAAGCAGTTTTTTGGGTACCCTACTCAGTGATGAAGTGTTCTTAAAATGTCTTAGTGTTATTGCAAATTGTGTGTATTTTATACAGGCTTTTTAGGAACTTTGTGTTTTTGTAAAGCAAGCCCTTGTGAAGCCTGTGAATAAAATATCTGACCATCCATAATGGTTTTATTCCAAATGCACAAAAGCAAACAGGCCTTTGAGGTTACAAAAACACACAAAAGTGATTGCCTCAAGAGTCCAACAATTGTATTAGAGAGCGTGTTCTCTTGTTTTCTCCTCCTTTCATGAAGAACACATAATTCTATGGTGTTGATCCCAATAAACACTTCTCCAAGACCAAAATAACATGGGAGCCATAGTATGCATTATTCAACAAAGGGAGGGACTAGGGGCGTATTTAACGAGGTCCAGCGTACATGCCCCACAAAGACAATAAACCAAAATGGGTACGAAGTTCCTCTAATTGGTTAGAAAAAAGCGGGTGGAGGACTGAGTGTAGTGTGTCAGGGGATACCACTATGTGTATGCGATAGAAAAAAGGGGAGAACCCTTTTTAGGAACTAGGGCTCTCACACACCCAGCAAGCCAGGTGTCATGCTTCATCATATGAGCCTGCCCCTCGTCAGGTCGGCGCTGCAATACCTGACGGGCACCCAAACTGGGGCTCTTTGTCGGGGATCTTTTGTTCCTGCTGGTAGGTGCAGTGGGGGTGAGGGCCCTAGTGTGTAGATGTGAGGTATAGTGAAAGTAAAATAGGTCAGTTAATCCTAAAAACCTTTATTGGGAAGGTAAACTACCTAGTATAAAAGAATGAGAGGGGTACAGGACTAGTACTGGTGTATCTAGTAATAAATACCCGGCTCTCAAGTGATCGACATGTTTCGTGCCATAATAGTCCTATAGATCAAGGCACTTCCTCAGGATCGAATAAAAACGCTATCTACACTGCAAAGGTAAGTGAAATTCTACATACCCAGAACACAGGTAGTTGACCTACAAGAAATAGAAAGAAGACGTATATAGGTATGTCAATATTATGTACAAACGTACTCAGTCCTTAATATCCACCAAGCTGTATAACTATTAAAAAGGCCACACAGATAGTGGGCCACCCAATGCTCACTAAATGTAATCCCTCGATCACACTGTGTGGGACAATTAATGAGATAAGGTGATATCTGAATCAAGTGTCTTCTATAAGATTATGAGGTTAACACCAAAGTGATGGCACTTAAGTGGATGCAGTCGTCAGGACAATCACATGACTCACCTGGTCTGTGAGTAAAGTGTACTTGCAAACGTGAGTCAGCGGTATAAAAGGACACCAATTGGGTCCTAGGAGAAGGATAAATTCAAAAAGAAGCATGGTCAAAAAACGTAGATCATAAAATAAGCCGAATTTGACCAGCTTACTAGCAAGCAATTACCAGAGGGGGGGGGCGGAAAACAGCCGGTCGCTCGCCGGAGAACAAGAGCCAGCATGAGACCCTGCCCGTGGCGTGTGGTCCGGTCAGAGGTTCCCCCCGAAAGCCGCGCAACTCCCCATTGATCCAACCGGTAACCCCAGGACAAGGGTACCAGCCTGGTGCACGAGGATCGCCACGGGGCCCGGAAGGACACACACCGAGACCCGAAGATACACCCGGGAGCCTCGTGGTCACAGAGAGCGGTCAATTCGCGGGGATGCGAACACCGCTGCAGCACACCCTCACCTCTGGTAGTTGAAGGGCACCGATAAGGGTAACTCACCGGCGATTCAACGCTCCTTGCGTTAAGACCTACCCTGCCGCCGACACCGGGATGGTGGCAGGCAGAAGCTAGAAAACTATACATAGGCGAGTCAAAGCCCAAATGTGGGCGGTTCCAGTGACGCAGTACAGGGTGCGTAAGGTCGCGAACCTGGTGACTCAGCTGGCTTAAGTGGCGCGCTAGATAACTAAAGCAGCGGCCATCTTAGAGTGTGCAAATAATCTAAAGAATGTATCTAAAAAGAATTATGGTATACTGAGCTCTAAATGGAGTGCCACTAATGGTACTTAGGGGGACAAAGCGAGTAGATTAAAAACAAATGGTGATTCGTAAAGTCAAAGGAGTAAAAAAACAGAGTTCGCTACAAAAACCAACGCCTAAAACTGGCGTACTGTAAAGTGAGCAATAGATCATGTCCAGCTACAGCCATCCCAAAATTACCGGTGAGAGAGCTGGAATAGGCAGCATGTCAGTAATAGCACAGGAAATTGCTGATCATGGTAACGACCATATTAAAGGGAATCAACCAAATAGTTGCACAAACACAGTACCTGCTAAGGTGGTAATATCGTATTAACAGATACTAGTATACTCTCAAGTGCACAGTTAATTGCTCATATAGCCACCTATATAGAAATAGTGGATGATGACCATCCTAACTGTAGTGGCTCCATTCACGAATGGAGGAGTGTAATCATGGGATAATTAATCAAGGAAGAGGATGTATGGTGTATACTATATAGAGATTGGGGCCATAGTATAAATGATTCAGGTGAGTGCACCCCACGGTATATCATCATTGAGGCCCTTAATATGTGTGGACAATCTATACACCCATCTTTGTTCCGCTTTGAACAGTACAGTCTTGGTTACCTGTGGGTATGATTCTAGAACTATCCAACGCAGTGTTTCAGGGGCATGTTGTGCATCCTTGAAATGTGTGTATAGTTTGGTGGTGACCCTTTGGCACCTGATATTACTTTTATGCTCTGTAATACGGGTCTTATACAATCGCATAGTCATACCTATGTATTGGAGACCACAGGGACAGATCAACATATAAATGCATTGTTTCGTGTTACAATTCGTGTGTCTCTTCAGGGTCCATCTGAAATTGGATGACAGAGATATTTCTTTGGACATGATAGTAAGAGGGCAAACACTGCAAGAACCACATGGGTAATGTCCAGTGATTGCCGGGAGGCCCCACAGTGTCCTCTGGGTATCGATGTTGTGTTTCCTTGGTCTGGTGTGTATTAAGGTATCTTTAAGGTTACGAGTTCTTTTGTAAGCGAACCTGGGTTTGGATAATTGTAGGTCACCTGTGTTTAAAATACCCCAGTGTTTTAAAATGATCTGTTTGATTCGTGGGGAATCTGGGGTAAATGATGTCAACAAGTCAAGGTGTCAGAAGTTGGTTTTGGTGTACTTCTAGTAGAGACTCTCTAGGGTTGTTCCTAGCTCTCTTCAATGATTCTCTTACTTGTTTCTGTGGATAGCCCCTTGCCGTAAGATTAGATGCCAAAATGTCGGCTTCTCTTTTGTAATCGCTAATTAGCTTGCAATTACGTCTAATACGCAAGAATTGCCCAAATGGCAGATTATCTCTTAGTACTTTAGGGTGGTGACTGTTGAACAAGAGTAAGCTATTGCGGTCAGTGGGCTTCTTATAGAGAGAGCTATTAAGGCTACCTGCACTCAATGTGATGTTTATGTCCAGGAAAGGAACAGTAGTATCTGAGATGTTGTGTGTGAATTTAAGGTAATCATTTTGGGTATTGATCCACCTTGCAAAATATTCGCAGGTCGACCGACTGCCATGCCAAAACACCAAGATATCATCAATGAAGCGTTTCCAAAGCTTCAAGTTGTTGTAATATGGATTAGTAGTGTTAAGGATTACGTCCCTTTCAAAAGCTGTCATGTAAAGGCACGCCAGACTGGGAGCAAAGGTGCTCCCCATTGAAGTTCCCTGACTCTGGTGAAATAGCTGTTGTTTGAATTCAAAGAAGTTCTCAGTCAGAGCCAGGGTAGCGCAATCCATTATAAAGGAAATGGGGGTAGGTGATATCCACTCCAATGTATTGAGGGCGGTTTCCACGACTGCTAGGGTGGCTCTCTGGGGAATGTTAGTATATAAAGATTCCACGTCAAAGGTGACGAGGAAGTCAATATCTCCAGTGTCTATTGTTCCCTCAATAATCCTCAAAATATCAGTAGTGTCTTTTACAAAGGAGGGGGTGTCTCTCACAATTGGTTGTAAAAAATGATCACAGAAGATGGAAAGTGGTTCGAGAATGGAACCGATCCCGGAGACGATTGGACGACCCGGGACCGGTAGGATACCTTTATGGATTTTAGGGAGGGTGTAAAAATATGGTGTTCTAGGGTCCTTAGAAATCAAAAAATCAGCTTCCTTACGGCTGATCCAACCATTGGACTCTGCCTCGTAAACCATTGTGGAAATACTCGTCGTGAGACGTGTAGTAGGGTCAGTTGTAATGGGAGTATAATACCTCTCATTTGATAGTTGGCGGATGCATTCTGCATCATAATCAGTTGTAGATTGCACTACCGTAGCCCCTCCTTTGTCCGCTTGTTTGATGGTGATGGTCACATCTTCTGCTAAAGCCCTCACTATAGCTTCCTCCATTTTTGAAAGATTATGGAAAGGTGCCTGTCTATATGGTAGATCCATTTCCTTCAGAACTGCCTGCTCAAAAGCAAGGACTTCTACCGGGACCATGTTGTTATGTGGAGTAAAGGATGAGGGATTCCTTAGGCCTGAATCATCCTGTTCCCTGGGGACAGTATCTTTAAAGAAAGATTTCAGTCGTATAGTCCGAAACCAATTGTGTATCTCACATTGGTCTCTAAATTTATCTGGTTTGGGCGTGGGCACAAAGCCTAGGCCCATCTGTAGTACCTTTTTCTCAGGTTCAGTGAGGATACGATGGGAGAGATTGACCACTAGGTCCTGTTTGTCCTTGTCTTGCTCCGAGTATCCATACCAACGGTCGGTTGGTCTTGCCAATGGACCTGTTTGTTTACTCCTGTTCTGTTGCGTCCTCTTCCTCTGCCCCAACCTCTGTCTAACAAAGGCCTATTGCTGTTGTTAAAGAATTGGGGTGGACCTTGATGATATTGAGGGAAGTGCCAGAAGGGAGGTGGTGGTCCATGGTATAGTGAGTGGTCCTGGTAAGGTGGTACATGGTAGTATTGATTGGGGCGTCGATTCCTTCTGGGTGTACTACTGCCCCCACTGTTAGTACTTGAGTTGCTGTCACTGGAGTCTCTCCTATCTGAGCTGTCGTCAGAGGAATAACTCGTTTTAGTGGAAGTGTAGTCATCCCTAAGATAGGGGTAAGTCTTTTCTTTAGAGAATTTCTGAATATCTTTCTGAAGTTTGTTAATTTTCTGCTTCATGAGATATTCTTTATTATCAGAAATTTCATTGTTGATTTCTGAAAGTTTACTTTTATAGGCTGTAATCTGGATAGTGGTTTTTAAAGCCCCTTCGGATATCTGGATTCTTACTAAGAGGGCATCTGCTAACCTTCTAGCCGTGTTGATGATCAAAACCAACCAATCTCTAGTGCACTTCCAAGCTACTAGGGACCATTCTCTTTTGAAGGTGGCATCATCCAGGAATAGTCTGGGAAAGTTATTCACAACCAAACCAGATAAATTTAGAGACCAATGTGAGATACACAATTGGTTTCGGACTATACGACTGAAATCTTTCTTTAAAGATACTGTCCCCAGGGAACAGGATGATTCAGGCCTAAGGAATCCCTCATCCTTTACTCCACATAACAACATGGTCCCGGTAGAAGTCCTTGCTTTTGAGCAGGCAGTTCTGAAGGAAATGGATCTACCATATAGACAGGCACCTTTCCATAATCTTTCAAAAATGGAGGAAGCTATAGTGAGGGCTTTAGCAGAAGATGTGACCATCACCATCAAACAAGCGGACAAAGGAGGGGCTACGGTAGTGTAATCTACAACTGATTATGATGCAGAATGCATCCGCCAACTATCAAATGAGAGGTATTATACTCCCATTACAACTGACCCTACTACACGTCTCACGACGAGTATTTCCACAATGGTTTACGAGGCAGAGTCCAATGGTTGGATCAGCCGTAAGGAAGCTGATTTTTTGATTTCTAAGGACCCTAGAACACCATATTTTTACACCCTCCCTAAAATCCATAAAGGTATCCTACCGGTCCCGGGTCGTCCAATCGTCTCCGGGATCGGTTCCATTCTCGAACCACTTTCCATCTTCTGTGATCATTTTTTACAACCAATTGTGAGAGACACCCCCTCCTTTGTAAAAGACACTACTGATATTTTGAGGATTATTGAGGGAACAATAGACACTGGAGATATTGACTTCCTCATCACCTTTGACGTGGAAGCTTTATATACTAACATTCCCCAGAGAGCCACCTTAGCAGTCGTGGAAACCGCCCTCAATACATTGGAGTGGATATCACCTACCCCCATTTCCTTTATAATGGATTGCGCTACCCTGGCTCTGACTGAGAAATTCTTTGAATTCAAACAACAGCTATTTCACCAGAGTCAGGGAACTTCTATGGGGAGCACCTTTGCTCCCAGTCTGGCGTGCCTTTACATGACAGCTTTTGAAAGGGACGTAATCCTTAACACTACTAATCCATATTACAACAACTTGAAGCTTTGGAAACGCTTCATTGATGATATCTTGGTGTTTTGGCATGGCAGTCGGTCGACCTGCGAAGATTTTGCAAGGTGGATCAATACCCAAAATGATTACCTTAAATTCACACACAACATCTCAGATACTACTGTTCCTTTCCTGGACATAAACATCACATTGAGTGCAGGTAGCCTTAATAGCTCTCTCTATAAGAAGCCCACTGACCGCAATAGCTTACTCTTGTACAACAGTCACCACCCTAAAGTACTAAGAGATAATCTGCCATTTGGGCAATTCTTGCGTATTAGACGTAATTGCAAGCTAATTAGCGATTACAAAGAGAAGCCGACATTTTGGCATCTAATCTTACGGCAAGGGGCTATCCACAGAAACAAGTAAGAGAATCATTGAAGAGAGCTAGGAACAACCCTAGAGAGTCTCTACTAGAAGTACACCAAAAACCAACTTCTGACACCTTGACTTGTTGACATCATTTACCCCAGATTCCCCACGAATCAAACAGATCATTTTAAAACACTGGGGTATTTTAAACACAGGTGACCTACAATTACCCAAACCCAGGTTCGCTACAAAAGAACTCGTAACCTTAAAGATACCTTAATACACACCAGACCAAGGAAACACAACATCGATACCCAGAGGACACTGTGAGGCCTCCCGGCAATCACTGGACATTACCCATGTGGTTCTTGCAGTGTTTGCCCTCTTACTATCATGTCCAAAGAAATATCTCTGTCATCCAATTTCAGATGGACCCTGAAGAGACACACGAATTGTAACACGAAACAATGCATTTATATGTTGATCTGTCCCTGTGGTCTCCAATACATAGGTATGACTATGCGATTGTATAAGACCCGTATTACAGAGCATAAAAGTAATATCAGGTGCCAAAGGGTCACCACCAAACTATACACACATTTCAAGGATGCACAACATGCCCCTGAAACACTGCGTTGGATAGTTCTAGAATCATACCCACAGGTAACCAAGACTGTACTGTTCAAAGCGGAACAAAGATGGGTGTATAGATTGTCCACACATATTAAGGGCCTCAATGATGATATACCGTGGGGTGCACTCACCTGAATCATTTATACTATGACCCCAATCTCTATATAGTATACACCATACATCCTCTTCCTTGATTAATTATCCCATGATTACACTCCTCCATTCGTGAATGGAGCCACTACAGTTAGGATGGTCATCATCCACTATTTCTATATAGGTGGCTATATGAGCAATTAACTGTGCACTTGAGAGTATACTAGTATCTGTTAATACGATATTACCACCTTAGCAGGTACTGTGTTTGTGCAACTATTTGGTTGATTCCCTTTAATATGGTCGTTACCATGATCAGCAATTTCCTGTGCTATTACTGACATGCTGCCTATTCCAGCTCTCTCACCGGTAATTTTGGGATGGCTGTAGCTGGACATGATCTATTGCTCACTTTACAGTACGCCAGTTTTAGGCGTTGGTTTTTGTAGCGAACTCTGTTTTTTACTCCTTTGACTTTACGAATCACCATTTGTTTTTAATCTACTCGCTTTGTCCCCCTAAGTACCATTAGTGGCACTCCATTTAGAGCTCAGTATACCATAATTCTTTTTAGATACATTCTTTAGATTATTTGCACACTCTAAGATGGCCGCTGCTTTAGTTATCTAGCGCGCCACTTAAGCCAGCTGAGTCACCAGGTTCGCGACCTTACGCACCCTGTACTGCGTCACTGGAACCGCCCACATTTGGGCTTTGACTCGCCTATGTATAGTTTTCTAGCTCTCTGCCTGCCACCATCCCGGTGTCGGCGGCAGGGTAGGTCTTAACGCAAGGAGCGTTGAATCGCCGGTGAGTTACCCTTATCGGTGCCCTTCAACTACCAGAGGTGAGGGTGTGCTGCAGCGGTGTTCGCATCCCCGCGAATTGACCGCTCTCTGTGACCACGAAGCTCCCGGGTGTATCTTCGGGTCTCGGTGTGTGTCCTCCCGGGCCCCGCGGCGATCCTCGTGCACCAGGCTGGTCCCCTTGTCCTGGGGTTACCGGTTGGATCAATGGGGAGTTGCGCGGCTTTCGGGGGGAACATCTGACCGGACCACACGCCACGGGCAGGGTCTCATGCTGGCTCTTGTTCTCCGGCGAGCGACCAGTTGTTTTCCGCCCCCCCCCCTGGTAATTGCTTGCTAGTAAGCTGGTCAAATTCGGCTTATTTTATGATCTACGTTTTTTGACCATGCTTCTTTTTGAATTTATCCTTCTCCTAGGACCCAATTGGTGTCCTTTTATACCGCTGACTCACGTTTGCAAGTACACTTTACTCACAGACCAGGTGAGTCATGTGATTGTCCTGACGACTGCATCCACTTAGGTGCCATCACTTTGGTGTTAACCTCATAATCTTATAGAAGACACTTGATTCAGATATCACCTTATCTCATTAATTGTCCCACACAGTGTGATCGAGGATTACATTTAGTGAGCATTGGGTGGCCCACTATCTGTGTGGCCTTTTAATAGTTATACAGCTTGGTGGATATTAAGGACTGAGTACGTTTGTACATAATATTGACATACCTATATACGTCTTCTTTTTATTTCTTGTAGGTCAACTACCTGTGTTCTGGGTATGTAGAATTTCACTTACCTTTGCAGTGTAGATAGCGTTTTTATTCGATCCTGAGGAAGTGCCTTGATCTATAGGACTATTATGGCACGAAACATGTCGATCACTTGAGAGCCGGGTATTTATTACTAGATACACCAGTACTAGTCCTGTACCCCTCTCATTCTTTTATACTAGGTAGTTTACCTTCCCAATAAAGGTTTTTAGGATCAACTGACCTATTTTACTTTCACTATACCTCACATCTACACACTAGGGCCCTCACCCCCACTGCACCTACCGGCAGGAACAAAAGATCCCGACAAAGAGCCCCGGTTTGGGTGCCCGTCAGGTATTGCAGCGCCGACCTGACGAGGGGCAGGCTCATATGATGAAGCATGACACCTGGCTTGCTGGGTGTGTGAGAGCCCTAGTTCCTAAAAAGGGTTCTCCCCTTTTTTCTATCGCATACACATAGTGGTATCCCCTGACACACTACACTCAGTCCTCCACCCGCTTTTTTCTAACCAATTAGAGGAACTTCGTACCCATTTTGGTTTATAGCCATAGTATGCAGTCTTCAAAACAATTCTCTTTATCATTCTTCAAAACTTCAATGAAACAGCCCGACCAACGCTTTTCATCCTCTGAAAGGACTTCATCAGGGTTTATGTATTTCTTTGCAGCAATATCACATTGAAGTCTAAGGGGTATATTCACAAGAACGTGTGCTAAACATCTAAAAAAAATGTTAACGCAACTTTACACATCGCAGTCTATCGCGGGAAAATAACCCCTTGTTAACGTGGAATTCACAACACGGCGGCACCATGCGAAAGCCTCCCGAAACCGCGGACAATGTCCGCGATACAACAACCGCGACGGTGATAAAAACACAAACCTCAACGCAAAAAAACATGCAATGGGCCAAACCGCGATGACGAAATCAGCGATAAGCAGCGCCAGGAATGCAATACACACACGGCAGGCGGGAAAATCACTACAAAAGTAGAAAAAACACACAAACACAAAATAACCAACAAAGAAGCACCATGGAGGCAGCCGGAGCAGGCGCAGAGGACGAGCGCAACCCCACAAGCACCCGGACGACCAGCCTGGGACCTCGGGGACAGGGAAGGGCAAGGACAAGAAGAAGAGGAAGACGAAGTTCAGTCCGCAGGAAAACAGGATCCTGGTCACGGAGGTGATGGCACACCATCAACAACTGTTCGTCACCTCCATGTCATTGGGCACCAAAAATGGAATATGGCGGGCCATCGTGGACAAGGTGAATGCCGTCGGAGAGCACAAGAGGTCAATGGACGAGGTCAAGAGGCGATGGATTGACATCAAGCGCAAGACCAAGGAGAAACTGCTCAAGCAACCAGAAGGCAGCAATGCAGACTGGAGGTGGGAGCCCAGCGCCACAGCTGGAGCTGGATGACATGGAGGAGCTGGTGTCGACAGTCATCAGTGTGGAGACAGTGGCAGGAGTCGGGGGACCGGACACTGCTCTACATGACACAACACAACAGCAACAGGGTGAGTAACCACCAGGTACTGGGGGGACGGGTGGAGATGGCCACAATGGCACACATGCACAATCAAGCAGAGCACAGTGCACACCCACAGTGACTCTGGATCATGGCCCTGATCCACAGACCGTCACAATGTACAATGCCATGCTGTCTGAATGTGAACATGTACCATGCGGCTACATACATGTGGACACATTGTAATACACCTTCTCCCCTTCACATTGCAGGGGCACTGTCAACACCTCCTGCAGAGCAGTCCCAGCCGCTCTTCACTGATGACGAGGAGGACACCCCCAGCATCGACACCCAAGCCCTCCAAGACATCATTGACATCATTCGCAACTCACCTCCAGGATCAGGGCAGCCCAGCTGCATCGAGGAGACCCCACCCACTACCCAAACCACCCAGCAGGAGGCACCCACAACCCCGGCTGTCTCCCAAGACCCCCACAAACAACACATGGCCTTCCAACGCCGTGTGCTGGAGGGCCAGAGGGAGAAGGCTGAGCAGCTGCGGGTGGGGTTCGACCTCATGGCTACCAAACTGGACGCCATCCATGGGTGTCTAGGTCCCATCAGGGACCAGCTCCAGTCCCTAACGGACACCCACGGCCCGCTCCATGGTCTCCAACGAGCCCTGGCTGACATTGCTGGAGTCATGACTCAGAGACAAGAACACCTGTCCGTGCAGAGTGGCTCCAGCGATCCCAGCCGTGAGCTGGCACACATGCGGAGGCTCATGGAGGACATGGTGCGGATGGAGGCGGAAAGGATGGCAGCCACCGCTGCACATCAGCGAAATGTAGCTGGGATCTACCATGCCCTGCAGATCCTCATCATGGCATTGCTGCCACAAGGCATGGCGATGATGAATGCTGCTGCCCCCACACCATCCACATCTCCGCCCCCTGGTGTGTCAGTGCCTCCCAGTGTGGCAGGCGTCTCCACTCCGGCACCTGATGTGTCACTGCCACACAGTGCAGCTGACAATCCACCTCCGGCCCCTGATGTGTCAGTGGCACACAGTGCCGCAGCCGGAACTGCAACACCCACAGGTGGGGCAGAGCACACATCCGAGGATGAGCACGTGGATGGGATTGAGATCAGAAGGAGGCACTAGCATTTATCTCTGCCACCTGGCCTGATCCTGCTTGGTGCCGCACATAGCCCCATGACCTTCCACTGACCCCCGATACACTCCGCTGCACTCACCTTGGACCGCGACATGGACTGCCATATCCTGTTTGGTGACCAATGACACGGCAACCAGACTGCGGACTGTACCCTTCCACTTCCGCAGTACTTGTCACCCCCAGATGGACTCTGGCTGACCCTCCACAGGCCCATTTTGTGAAGTGGGGTTAGCATCACCCTGTACTGCTCCAGCCGCAAAACTCCACTGGATGTGCATTAAACATTCAGAAACGCACAGCTGTGTCATGTCTTTCATCATTCATGTATGAATGTTTGGATGAATATAGGGACAGTGATTCCCCCCAACGTCAATGATGCTCATCTAGTGGGATTCCAGTCACAGTGTGCTACGTTGCCGATTGCATTCTGGGTGCCGTAGACACTACAACAGGGACACACGCATTAGTCACTTCCTTGTCCCGACATGGACTGAACCACGCCCAGAGCCCCCGAGTCATTGTTGCAAGCCCTGCGCTGGTCCGGCATACGCAAGGCCAGACCACTCCGCTTACGCTCCGAGGGGGGGCCCACATAGCTACATGTCACAGGCGTACAGGCTAGTGGTCTGCAGCTCACTGGTCTAGTTGTCAGCATGTCACGGCCACTCCCTGAGGGCAGGTTTGCACACACACCACACCCATCGGGCACAGGCGTCACAGGCCATGTGACCCCGCCAATATAAGGGGCCGACAACATCACATTCCCCACTGCGGGTGGTGACTGAATGACGTACGCTCCACGTTTCTCAATCATAAAGGGCCCATGAGTTGTTGCGCACAGGGTTGGTCGCACCCAAAGCCTTGCGGCCGTCACGGGCCTACCACCACGTGGCGCTGACTGGGGTTGCACAGGGTTAGTGGCACCGAAGCCTTGTGGCCGTCACGGGTCTACCACCACGTGGCGCTGACTGGGGTTGCACAGGGTTAGTGGCACCCGAAGCCTTGCAGCCGTCACGGGCCTACCACCACGTGGTGCTGACTGGGGTTGCACAGGGTTAGTGGCACCGAAATTGCTGAGCGGGTGTACAGCCTGTGATGATGACGTGTGCACTGATGTGGTCTCTGCCATTGATGCCTCAGGACTCAGCCTCATGTGTGGGACCTGCTGGGCTGCGGGGCGGGTCCGCATGATGTGGACCATGCCATGGTGGCAGGACCGGGGGCTGGAGCTTGCACGGGCACGTGGTGTGACCACTGGTGGACACACCGTTGGCGGCAGGTGAGCAGTGGGGCCTGGGTGCGCAAGTGCGGACAGCCAGCGCTGGCCGGCGGGAGGGGGTAGGGTGCAGCTGCATGTGTGCGCAGGGACAGACAGGCGTTGTTGCCGTGTGCAGTGAGATGGACTCTGCCATGATTGACTCTGGCCTCGATTAGAGATTGCAGACCTGGTGGCTTGCAGTGTATCCCGGCACGTGGTTGGAGATACACCGGTGGCAGCAGGTGAGCAGTGGGGCCTGGGTGCGCGGGGTGGCGGTGTCTCTCTCTCTCTCTCTCTCCCTTCCTTTCCTTCCCTCTCTCCCTCTCTCTCTCTCTCTCTCCCTTCCTTTCCTTCCCTCTCTCCCTCTCTCTCTCTCTCTCTCCCTTCCTTTCCTTCCCTCTCTCCCTCTCTCTCCCTTCCCTTCCTTTCCTTTCTTCCTTCTCTCCCTCTCTCTCTATCTCCCTTCCTTTCCTCCCCTCTCTCCCTCTCTCCCTTCCTTTCCTTCTCTCTCCCTCTCTCTCTCTCTCCCTTCCTTTCCTTCCCTCTCTCTCTCTCTCTCTCTCACTTCCTTTCCTTCTCTCTCTTTCTCTCTCTGCCTTTCTTTCATTCTCTGTTTCTCTGTGTCTCGCTCCTTTGATGTGCGCATGACACACGTTCTGATTTTGTGCTTTATTTTCCAGGCTGTGACATCGAGATTGTCCCAAACAGACCCGACAGGAGTCTTCAACATTGGTGTTTTGTGTTGTATTTCAATAAAGTTTTTGGTTGTTACTTCAATGATGTGTGACTGTTTCTCGTTCTTCTGACCACACGTGTGTTTTTTTTTGTCATTGTGCGACATCATGCGCTTATTGTGGCACTTGTATCGTGCACGGTATGTGTTTGTCTGGGGGGTCCGGGGGGGCTGGGAGTGGTGGCGGTGGGTGTTGTGGCCCTCTTGGGTCTCCGAGCTGCATGATCATTGGCTCCATGGCATCTGTGGGTCTTCCGATGTGGCTCTGGGCTGGGCTCCCTTTCGTGCTGCAGGTAGTTGTCCAGCTTAACACCAGCTTGAGGCAGGTGTTAAATCCCTGCTGCTACCGCGGCTTATCACCTGTTTTTGGTTCGCATCGCAGATCTGGCAGTTCGTTGTGAAAGTGGTGTTGTGGTTTTTTCGTGAGTTTTTGCACAGGAACACCTACTCTGCATCTCATTAGGGTTAGTTGGTGGTGTCAACCGTGGAGAATAATTTTGGGGCAGTTATCGCTGGAATACTGGCGATGTCTGCAGTTTGCACCCACTTGTGAATGGGGCGTTAAATCTATCTCCACTTTTGATGCGTTAAGGTGGCGATAAATCGGCGAAAAGTCCTTGTGGATATGCCCCTAAGTGTGAGGAAATCAGTTCTCCCAGAGATTCTTAGAACACTAGTATTGCTCCTATATTATCATAGAAAAATAACTTAAGACCAAATATTAATAATGCAGCTTAATATCCACACCCCGGGGCCGATTCACAGAACTAATCTGAGACAAAATCCTAAACTTACTACTTTTGGTATTCACAGAAGGCACTTACGATTTTTGGTATTCACAGAATGCACTTAGGACTCCTAACTTTACGTCCGCACTCGGGCCGGAATTTCCGCACCCAGACCGTACTCTCCGCACACGGACCGTACTCTCCGGCTAGGGCCGTACTCTCCGGCTCAAGCCGTAATCTCCGGCTGGGGCAGGATAAAGTGTAATCAATGGGACGGATTGCAATTTTTACAAAAAGGAACATTAGGAATGTGTGATAAATGGTAGAGGAGGTGATGAAAAACTGTTTGGGCAGGGAAAAGGGTACTGCCAGACACTACATCATATCCCAGAAACGTTTTTTCCTTTGCATCATGGTACATGCAGTGCACAATTTGCACTCCCCTCAGAGTCACAACCATTGTTTATGGATCCAGCCATTTAACTTTAGTTTAGTAACTTTTCATATTTTGACATTTGTTTTGATTCCACTGGGTCATGGGCTACCCACCTTACTAAAATTTGGCTTACGTTCACTAGATCTATAGGCACGTTATTAAATTTACCACAACCTTCCGGGCGCTTGGGCCTTACTCCTTATGTAGTAACTAATAAAAGCCAGTGTATTCCAATTGCAACCGATGGTGGTGGGGTGTGAGGAATTGCAAAGTGTGCTAACTTATTGACAGAGGAAAATACTTTTTGTAAGAGAGTGTTAGTAATTCCACCTACATTCCCTTCCGATATTGTCATAAGGAATTGGACCGTAGTTATTTGTAAGATAGCATAAAATGGGCCCCATTAGCTTTATGGCTATCAGTCTGGAGTAACCCAGAGACAAACCTTAACCATACCATCTTTAAGGTATGTAAGCCTAGATAAGGCTTCAAGGATCCACTGATTGGCTTATGTATCATAAATATTAAAGAGTATAGGCTTTTCCCTTCTATTTGACAATCCATCCCTAATACTGACCAAAGATAAGAAATCGGTGAAAGCTCAGTTTTTGGCGAATAGTCGGTTCAAGAGACACTAGGCTGAAATTGTAAAATCGACTGTGGAAGAATACTTTTTCCTGAAACCAGATATAGGCAAGGCTTTTTATCAGTGTTTGGTACTAGCCAGATTGGAAATGTCGCTACTGTTTAGATTCCGGTCATGGCCGAATATTTATTTACTTTGTTTTCTTTTGTGACACCAACAAACTTTGCCATCTCAAATTGCTCCTCGTGATGGGGCTCCACCTAATCTCTTTTACAATTCATGTTCTTCTGTCAATTATTTGCATTTTTTGGTAAAAAAGTTTTTATTTCCCTATTTAGAAAGATTTAACTTTGTACAATGTACAGTAGCTTGTCAGCATGTCGAGTAAGTGCATATCTTAAATCTGCAGTTTGTTCTTTGAATAAATATGCTTTGTTACTTTTATAGTTTTATCTTTTTAAGTTTTAATTAATTTTACTCTGTATATCCATATGATTATTGCAATGTTTTATATCTCCTTTTATGTGTGTGTCTCACATGTAAATAAAGCTGTTTTGACTGACGGACTGAGTCCGGACATCAGTGCAGCTGGAAAAAAAAATTCTTTAATTGCATTAAATCAGAGGGATGTAAGCAGCATTTCAAAAGGATCCATAAGTCTTAATGGTTGCAAGACAGTCATTCAGCTGGACTGCAATCAAGTTAAAGGATACCTGTTTTTTATTGTTTGTAAAACTATGGGGGATATTCTCAAGAACGTGCGATAATCATCGCCAAAATAGGTTAACGCAATTTTTCATATCGCCGTCTATCACTGGAAAATAACTCTGTGTTAACGTCGTATTCCCAACACGGCGGTAACATGCGATAGTTTCCCGATAACGTGTCAAATGTCCGCAATAAAATTACTGGGACGGCGATAAAAATCTAAACCCGAACGTGAAAAAAGTTGCGATGGGCCCAACTGCGATAAAAAATTCAGCGATAAGCAGCGCCAGGCCTGCAAGTCCCACAAGTCAGGTGGGAAAAAACACTATAAAAGCGGCAACAAAAAACACAAACAACTGCGAAGCACCATGGAGGTAGCCGGAGCAAGTACAGAGGACAACCAGAACCCCACAAGCCCCACGGAGGACCAGCCTGAGACCTCGGGGTCAGGGAAGGGCAAGGAGAAGAAGAAGAGGAACCTGCGTTTCAGTACGCAGGAAAACCAGATCCTCATTACGGAGGTGATAGAACACCACCACCAACTATTCATCACCTCCACTGTGTCATTGGCAACTAAAAATACAATATGGCAGTCCATCTTGGCCAAGGTGAATGCAGTCGGAGTGAAGAGAGGGAAGTGGACGACTGCAAGAAGCGCTGGACTGATGTGAAGCGCAAAACCAAGCTGAAACTCGCAGCCAACCTGAAAGCAGCAATGCAGACTGGAGGTGGGAGTCCAGCGACACACCAGGAGCTGGATGAGATGGAGGAAATGGTGACCCGAGTCATCATTGGGGAGATGGTGGCCGGAGTTGGGGGACTGGACACTGCACAACATGACCTGAGCCAACAGCAACAGGGTAAGTAACAACCAGGGACAGGAGGGACGGGGGGGAGATGGGCACAATGGCACACATGCACAATTAAGTATAGCACATCTGCGGACAAACCATGCCCAAGAGTCACAACTCCGACCAAGAGCCCAATTTACCCAAGTCTGCCATAGCTCAGCACTGTATAAGCACAGACGTGAAAGGCACACCGCCTGAAAGGGATAAGGGCCAGCCAAATCAGAGCTGAAGGGGCAACTCACCCACAATGCAGCACACACACATAAGAATCAGAGCACCTCAACATTGACAACAATGTGGTACAAACTGCAACACTTTCACAACAGAACAGAGGACACAACTGCTGCCGCTTGTGTGTGGCCATTCGCATTTGGCATAGCAGGAAGCTGTGAGATGATAATGTACAAGTACAACCTCACATCCCTGATGGTGTAGAAATGCCAACTGTCCCGCATCAAATAGGCATTTCCTCACAAACAGTCACAATGTACATTGTCATGCAGTCTGTTAGTAAACTTGTACAATGCGTGAACATACATGTGAACACAAAGTCAATCTGCATCTCCCCTTCACATTGCAGAGGGAGAATCAACACCTCCTGCAGAGCAGACCCAACAACTCAGCACTGATGATGAAGAGGACCTCCCCAACATCGACACCGACGCCCTCCAACAGCTCATGGACAGCTTCGGCACCCCACCTCCAGGAGCAGGGCAGCCCAGCTGCATCGAGGAGACCCCACCCCCTGCACAGACTACACAGCAGGATGCACCCACCACCACAGCTGTCTCCCAGGACCCCCACGACCAACACATGGCATTCCAACGCTGGGTGTTAGGGTGCCAGTAGAAGATGGCTGATCAGCTGCGGGTGGGGTTCGACCTCATGGCAGCCAAACTAGATGCCATACGTGGGTGTCTAAGTCCCATCAGGGACGACTTACAGTCCCTAACAGACACCCACTGTCTTCTCCATGTTCTCCAACAATTCATGGCTGACATCGCTGGAGTCATGACTCTGAGCCAAGAACAACTATCTAGTCAGAGTGGCTCCAGCGATGTAAGCCGGGAGTTGGGACACATAAGGAGAATGATGGAGAGCTTGGAGCGGATGCAGGCGGAAAGAATGTTTGCCACGGCTGCACACCAGCGAGATGTAGTTGTGATCTTCCATGCCCTGCAGATCCTCGTCATGGCATTGCCGCCACAAGGCCTGGCACGGATGAATGCTGCTGCTGCTTCTACATCCACATCTCCGCCCCCTGATGTGTCAGTGACACACAGTGCTGCAGACAATCCACCTCCGGCCACTGATGTGTCACTGCCACACAGTGATGCAGACAAAACAACAACACCCACATGTGAGGCACATGAAACATCAGAGGACAAAGATGCGGATGATTCTGCCTTATTGGTAAGAAGGAAGCGGTAGCATTCATCTCTGCCATATGGCCTGTTTCTGCTTGGTTCTGCCCTCTGCATCATCACCTTCCACTGTCCCCCGATACACTCTGCGACACTCACCTTGGACCTCGACATGGACTGCCATATTCTGTTTGGTTACCAATGACACAGCAATCAGACTGCGGACTGAACGGGGCAACAATGTAAAGTGGGGTTTGCATGGCCCTGTACTGCTCCAGCTTCAACACTCCACTGAATGTGAATAAAACATTCAAATTCACACAGATGTGTCATGTCTATGATCATTCAAGTATGAAAGTATGGATGAATGTAGGGTCAGTGATTCCCCCTTACGTCCATGTTGCTCATGTTGTGGGACTTGAGTTACAGGGTGCAACATTGCTGATTGCGGTCCGGGTGGCGCCAACACTACAACAGAGACACACGCATTAGTTACTTTCTTGTCCAGCCCAGAACTGATCCACGCCCAAAGCCCCGGGCTCATTGTTCACACCCCTAAGCTGGACTGGCATACGCCAGCCCAGCCCACTCCGCTTACGCTTACAGGGGGGGTACAAAGCTACATGTCCCAGGTTTTCCCTGTAGTGATCTGCTGATCACTGGTCTAGTTGTCAGCATGCCACAGCCTCTCCCTAAGGGCTGGTTTACACCCACACCACACCCATCCAGCACAGGCATCACAGGACATGTGACCCTGCCAATAAAAGGGGCCTACCACATCACATTCCCCACTGCCGGAGGTGACATGATGGCGTCCGCACCACGAGACTCAATCATAAAGGGTCCATGACTTGTGGCGCACTGGGTTAGAGGCACCCGATGCACTTCGGCCGGCATGGGCCTACCGCCACGGGACGGTGACTTGCGGTGCACAGAGTTGGTGGCACCCGATGCACTGCGGCCAGCACGGGCCTACCGCCATGGGACGATGGCTTGCGGTGCACAGAGTTGGTGGCACCCGATGCACTGTGGCCAGCACAGGCCTACCGCCATGGGACGGTGACTTGCGGTGCACTGAGGTAGGGGCACCTGAAGAGCTGAGCGGGTGTGCAGCCTGCGATGATGCGTAGACCTCGATACGCCATCCAGCCAATCAAGATTCGATTTGAATTGAGAGCCCTGCTGGACCGCAGTGTACGCCAAAGGCAGCAGTCAGCACACACATGACTCCATGGTGCGGTGCCGCAGGGTGCGCTGGATTCGCTGGATTCCACGCCACAGGCTCTGTGGTGCGGAATCCAGCGATCGGCTGAGGAGGTTGCACCAGGACGTGGTGGGCCCTCTTGGAGACACGCCGTGGTGGCAGGTGAGCATTGAGGCCTGGGTGCGCAGGGGTGGCCAGCCATCGCTGGGCGGCGGACCGGTCTGGGGACCAGGGATAGGGTGCAGCAGGTGCACAGGATCGCGCACGCACCACCGGTCACGGCGGCGGCCTCATGGCTGGGTGGGGGGCGCCGCCCTGGCAGACACGACCCTGCATGCGATGACGAGATGTGCACGTTGAAGGTGGTCAGCCACGTGTGTGTAGGCCTATGGACAGGATATGGCGGACACAGAGACACATGCAGTAGTTACTTTGGTGGCCATCCCGGAACTGAACCACGCCCAGAGCCCGGGCTATTTATTCCACGACATATGCCGGCCAAGGCCACTCCGCTCACGCTTACAGGGAGGACGACAAAGCTACATGTCCAAGGTCTTCCACACTGCCTGAGGTAACCTGTTTGCGTCCACTGTCCACAACACTACAAACACCAGCAGTATATGTCCACATGGACATGTCTGTGCTCTGCATACTGAAGTCTGTCCAGCACATCACCGCCACACTTGGCATTGTGTACATTCTTATTGATGGGTCAATTGCCTCCTTCGCACATACTTGGTTCCCACCTCTCCCCACATTCTGCAATTGTGTGGCAGAGGTGCCATGCCGTGGATGGTTTGTCTACATGGCTGGCCACGGTTACCACAGTTACTTGTGTTGTCATGTCTGGTAGTTGGGCATGTTGATTGGCATGTTGTATGTGATTTTGTAACGTGTGCATTCCCACAGTTGTGAGTTGTAAGATTGTGGAGTTGAGGTGTGTGGTGTGTTCAGTTGGTACTTACCGACGAGCAGTGCATTTCCATAGGTGCCTCCCTCAAAGCGCTGGTTGGTGATGGACTTGCGGAAGATGTAGGAATCATGCACACTGCCTGGGAAGTTTGCGACGACATTCGTGAACAGGCCCCGGTGGTCCACTTTTGCCTGCACATTGATGGAATGCGTGTGGTTTCTGTTGCGGTTATTGTGTGCAGTGTCGGCAGGGGGCACAAGTAGTACATGTGTGCAATCAATTGCCCCCAACATGTGCGGGAAGCCAGCTATGGCGTAGTTCCCTTGCTTGGTCTCCAGCTGTTCCTGCGCAGTGTGGGGGAAGTGAAGGTGCAGGGGTATCAAGCTGATACAAACTGTGATGCTTACAGGTATGATAAGACCGTAACAGAAGTTCGTGTGGTCGTAACCTTCCTTTTCTTTCCTACAAAGGTTACGACCACACGAACTTCTGTTATGGTCTTTTTATGCAGGATTTATCATACCTGTTAGCATTCCGGTTTGTCCAAGTGCAATACACTGTACCAGATTACATTTGTGACTATACGGACACTTGACCATTGTTACCATTTATCCAACAGGTTTCTGAACACTGACTTTCGGAAAATGGAATTGTATTGGGGAGTTCCCGCAGCATATCCTGGACTCCTCCCTATCGATGACCAGACAAGTCAACGCCGTCTCATCTTCATGCTTCAACACCCTGCGCATGCTCCGCAAGATCTTCAGATGGATCCCCACTGAAACCAGGAAGACCGTCACCCAGGCACTCGTCACCAGCCGACTGGACTATGGGAACACCCTCTACGCCGGAACCACAGCCAAACTTCAAAAGAGACTCCAGCGCATCCAGAACGCCTCCGCACGACTCATCCTGGACATCCCCCGACACAGCCACATCACCGTACACCTGAAAGACCTGCACTGGCTCCCCGTCAGCAAGAGAATCACGTTCAGACTCCTCACCCACGCACACAAGGCCCTCCACGACCTGGGCCCAAAGTACCTCAACGACCGCATGTCCTTCTACACGCCCACACGCCAGCTACGATCAACCAGCCACGCCCTCGCCACCGTACCACGCATCCGCAGAACCACCGCCGGAGGAAGATCCTTCTCCTACCTGGCGGCCAAGACCTGGAACTCCCTCCCCACTCACCTTCGGCGAACCCAGGACCATCTCGCCTTCAGGAAGCAGCTCAAGACCTGGCTGTTCGAGCAGTAACTTACCCCCTCCCCCAGCGCCTTGAGACCCTCCCGGGTGAGTAGCGCGCTCTATAAATGCCGTGATTGATTGATTGATTGATTGATGCAGTTAATTGAATCCACACGTTGCCCTGATCAAGTTCCCCGTTGGGAATGGAACGCGTTGGCTGAGCTTTTCGTATTGTTGATTTATGTATTTGTAATGAAGAACTGTTTTTACACTGCTGTTGACTACTGGACTTCATGACCTGGTGCACCCCCATTTCAGTAACTACAATCTTGGATCTGGAGCACAGAGACGTCAAGCAATGGCTGGCATTGGGGTTGATTGCGCAGGAACACTACGAATTGGAACTAGCGTGTGGTGCAGATACAGGGGCCCACCGTTGCTTTTGTGGACATGCATCCAAGACATGTGTGAGGAAGTTTGATAGGGCTGGCTGTGAGACTCCTCTGACTCTGGCAGTTGTTGGTTGGAAGGTACCAGAGGCCAACAGGTGCAACACAGCCAGCAGCTTTGTCTGCGGAGGGATGTTGGTTCTCCGCTGTGTTGGTACCGTCAGCCTGTGGGCAATGTGGGTCAGGATGCAGAGGATGGTTGTCCTTCCGAGCCTGTAGTGGGCAATGGCATCCTCTGGCATTGAGTGTCTGAGGCTGGTGTGTTTTAGGAACGTCCACCGTCTTCTTCTGCGCTGCCTAGGTGGTAGTCCGGGGGGGTGGTCCGGGGGGATCCTGGGGGTGGTGGCGGTGGGTGTTGTGGCCCTCTTGGGTTTCCAAGCTGCATGATCATTGGCTCCATGGCATCTGTTGGTCTTCAGATGTAGCTCTGGGCTGGGCTCCCTTTCTACTGCAGGTTGTCATCCTGCTTAACACCAGTAATAGGCAGGTGTTAAATCCCTGCTGCTAACGCGCCTTATCGCCTGTTTTTGGATCGCTTCGCCGATCTGGCTGGTCGTTGAGAATATCGCGAAGTGGTGTTTTCGTGAGTTTTTGCACGGGAACGCCTACTCTGCATATCATTAGCGTTAGTTGTCGCTCTCATCCGTGGCGATGTTTTTTGCGGCAGCTATCGCTGGAAAACTGGTGATATCGGCAGTTTTCACCAGCTTGAGAATAGGGCGAGAAATCTATCTCCACTTTTGCGGCGCTAAAGTGCCGATAAATCGGCGTTAAGCCCTTGAGAATATGCCCCTATGTAGCTTGTCCTAGGGTGAAAACGGTGATATCATTTAACATGTCATGAGTGATGTAATATGTGAGGCCATAAGCAGTGCATTGCGGGTGCACATGTTATAGTATGCTGACCGAACTCTTAATTATATATGGCAAATTTCAGTGTTTTTTTGTTTTTTAGGCGCTAGTTTTGAACTCAACTCATTTCATCACCACTAGTTTAACCTATTTATGTGTGTGTATATATATATATATATATATATATATATATATACACACATATATTACCTACTGGCGGTCGCTAGTAGGTAGTTATAGTTAGGACCTAGTTTCCATAGGAAAAACGTTTTTGATTTGCCAATATCTTTGGTGCCGTTTGATGAATCTTCGCGAATCTTCGCAACTAATGCCCTGATCAGGTTAGCTCCTGTCTTGAAAGTTTCGGGGTGATTCATCAAGCGGGGGCCGAGAAAAAAGGGGGTAGCAAAACGCGTTTTCTCAATGTTAATTTCCATAGGAAACTTTAGACAAAGCTACAGCCCGAACTGCTGAACGGAATTACACCAAACTTGGCAAAAAGGTAGCTCTTGGTTCAGAAAGTGCCCATTTTTTAAATGGTGTAAATCCGTTCAGTAGTTTCTGAGAAATACATACATAAAAAAATATTAGTATCTGGTGACCACCGTGGATCCGCCAACCCTCCCGAGCATGAGCTTAACTCTAATTGGCTGCCAACACTTCAAACCAGGAAGTGTTGGCAGCCATCTTGTGACTCGGTTGAACCAAGTCACAAGAAAAAAGGTGTAAAAAACGATTAAAAATAAGAAAAGGGGGAGGGTAGGATCACCCTGACCCCACTGGCCTGCTCAGGGGGTCCCATAGGGACCCCGAGGGCCAAAAGAATAATTTTTAAAAAAAATCAGCAGAATTCACGTACGGTGCGCAAATCGTTTAATTAAGCCCCGGGTGGGCCAAGTCCCAGGGGCAATGTTATAAAATGGCGTGGGGTCCCGCGGGGACCCTGCAGCCCCAGGGACTGCCACCTTCCCAGGGCTTGGCCCCCTGCAGCCCCAGGGACCGCCACCTCCTGAGGCTTTTAAAATTAAAAAGGTGTGCGGGGCATCTGCCCCCCCACACTGCCCTGGGGACCGCCACCTCCCCGGGGATTGTCTATGCAAATACGGGGGTCCGTTGCAGCCCCCGGCCCTGGGGACCACCACCTCCCCAGGGCTTTAAACATATGTTGGAGGGGGGCCGCCACCCCCCAGGGCCGGCTCCAACAATGTCCCAGGGTGCCTACCCCACCCCTGGGACATTGCAGTTTGCACATTGTAGTTTGCTATGGCAGGGCGGGAGCACTGCTCCCGCCATCCAATAGCAAACTTCTACTTTGCTTCATAGAAGCAAGAGCAGAAAAACTGCTCTCGCTTGCATGAAGCAAAGCAGAATTGCTTTTGGGCAAAGGGAGCTGCATGTTAGCAGCTCCCTTTGTCCAAAAGCAATGCCGGCTTCCACAGGGGGCAGGGAGCTGGCTGGGACCGCGGGGGCATTGTGGCTCCCCCCGCGGTCCCCAATGAGAGGCCAAGCCCCAGGGGATGGGGTCCCCGGGGCCAAAAATGGCCCCCTCCTGTTTTTTTTATTTTTTTTATTAAAAGACAATGCCGGCCCCGGGGTATGGGGTCCCAGGGGCCATAATTGGCCTGAGGAAGGGGGTCACGCTGCCCCTCTACCTTTTGTTTTTTAATTAAAATTGTCCAGGCCCCGGGGGAGGGGGTCCCCAGGGCTGACATCGGGTAATGGGTCTGGGGGACATAAATTTCTTTTTTTTTCTCTTGTGATAGGAGTCGTGACCCCATCATGGCTCTCAGCGCGGCCCCCAGTGTACCATCACAGTGGATTCATGGATCCACCTCAAATAAATAATTTAATTAATTCAGAAGGTAGTGTGGCATTTGTGTACTTTTTTTTATAGAGTTAGTGAAATTGAACTTAATAATGACATTAAATTTGATAGTTAGTAATAATATAAAAAAATAAAAATTAAAAGTTAAACTTGAAAAGTGTATTGTGTTGTAGTACATTGAATTTGTGCTTTTGTTTTGTGGATTTGCGACAGGTTCGCGAATGCGGATAATATTTTTAAAAAATATGTATGTTAAAAAATAAATAATATTCACTGTTGAGTTATAGGGTGGCTCTAAAAGAGTCCTTGTTTTCAGAGTTTGTTGTAGCTACATGTAAGTGCGGATGCACAGCTTAAGGTTGTTGAGAAAGACTCTGTTCCCTTGATCTGTGAAGTGTACTTCATCACTTCTGTAGATGTCATCCATATCAAAACGTAGATTGTTGTTATAGATGGAGCCCATCCTATGGTCTCTGAGGTAAGTAGAAACAGCTTTATTGACATTCTTTCGAGCCTTCTCAATCTGTGGACAGAATTGACTTGACCACTTCCATTTCTGTCTTTGGCATATATTAGAGTATACAAAGACATTTTGAGGCAAAAGCAACATCAATTGTGCAAAAGTATCCTTCATGGGCATTTCCAGTCCTACTCCAGTCAATGTGCCTAGGTCATTACCACCACAGTGCACAATCATGAGGTCAGGGAGTTGGAGATGCAAAAAGGTTTTAACCAAAGGCATCAATTGGTGCCACTTTAATCCTCTCTGTGCAATCTATTTAATATCCACATTTTGCAAAGCTAGGTCTTTGTCAATACCTCTGTGTTCAGCATAACTTTTGCACCAGAAAACATAGCTGTGCCCTACAATCCATACTGTAAGAATCTTGAAGGGATGTCTGGAAGTAGTGAAAAGATGTCTGTAGCTGAGGTAGTCAGTTGATAGAATGTGACATATCTAAAATAGAGGAGAAGATGCTGTTTTTCCAAAAGCGGATAAGTGATTGGCTGTTTATTAACATTGTGCACTAAAAAATAGGATGCATGTTAATTTCCTGAAGAAGCATTTTGCTTATTGGTTATTAAAAAATGTTTGAAAGGTACAGTAGATAAGATAAGGTAATATTTTGCAAAAGTCAACCACACCTGCTATTTGCATTTGTAAGCTACTGTGCTGAACTTGAAAATATGGTGAACTTCTGACCTGCCAGTACAGTTGAATGTTGCAGAAATTGTTACTATGGAAACTGGGATTAAGCTGAATGGGGAAGGGTTGAAACTTAACTGTGAATATAAAATGTGAAATGATAACTTATATGAAAGTGATATACTACTAAGTTAAGTTTTCCCAAAACAGTAGTATGTTTAGAAGTAGTGTATTGTTAAAAAATAATACTAGTATTATTAGAAATAGGTTTTTGAACTCCTGTAAGGGTTCTCGGCTCCATCGCGACACTACTCTGCGGCACCGCGGTAGAGTCACGACTCCAGAAAATTACATAACTAGTTTGGGCAGTTTAAGAAGACAGTTAGAAAGGGTTAATATGTGTAACCAATAGAAATGTGTTCCACAATTTGAAATGATGTAGGAAGCAATTTGATTTGTTACTTACATATATTTGTGTGCAGAAAGAGAGGGAAAGTTTGCCATTACTGGTTTTACCTTGTTGAGAGTGGTGCATTACATTTATTGTGTGCAAAAGAAAATCTTTTATGAGTTTCTTATATTTCATGTTCTGCAATACTATTTGAAAGGTGAGTTACAAATTTGTGAGCTATATTATGTACTTTTACTCTTTGTAGTGATATTTTTATATTTGAATAGCTTTATTGTCAAACTTTTTAAATTATTTGAGAACTGTGATGTTTGAAATATGTTATGAAATGTAGAGATGTGTATTGTAGTTTGTTTTATTGTACTGAAATGATGATTGAAATAGTTTGTGCATAGTAATATGTGTACATTGGTAGATGGATTAGCGATTATGGTAGTTTGTATGAGTGTGTTGAAAGGTACAATTGAGGTACGCCACATAATTTTAGGTGTCGCTTTCAAATTGGAAGCGCAGTCTGTCAAGTTTTAAGGTGTGCATTGACTTGTGACTGAGGTATGTCTCTGCTTGTACATGTATTCTAATGACTTATGCATTTGAAGATGCTAGATGTATAAAAGACAGGCATTGCTGCTTTGTATTTAGCTAGGCCCAACACTGTGAGTAGTACTAGAATGGTGAAGCTGCAGCACAAAAGTGAGGTTTAAGACATATTGAGATGAGTGATTAGTGATTAGGCTACTTTGTATAAGTCTCTAGAGAGGTACACTTGAAATATGCTGCATAATTTTTGGTGTCCGCTTGAAATGGGAAGTTCGTTTTGTGAAGTTTTAAGGTCTCCATAGTCTTGTGATTGAGGTATGTCTCGACTTGCAGATGTATTCCCATATGTGTCATGCATTTGAAGATGCTTTACATATAAAACACAGGTATACGTCTATTTGTATGTTTCTTTTATATATGGTGTCACTAGCAAAAGGTACAGGAAGATGCATGCATGCTTTCAGGAATATGGTGAGACTTAAACAGAGATATGTGAAGGGACGCTGCTTTGTATTTGGCTAGGCCCAACTCTCTGAGTAGGAGCAGTAGAATGGTGAATCTGCAGCATAAAAGTGAGGTTTAAGACATATCGGCAGAGGGATTAGTGATTACGCTACTTTGTATGAGTGTGTGGAAAGGTACACTTCAAATACAACGCATAATTTTCGGTGTCTGTTTGAAATGGGAAGTGCAGTCTGTGAAGTTTTAAGATCTGCATGGTCTTGTTACTGAGGTATTTCTCTACTTACACATGTATTCTCACACGTATTATGCATCTGAAGATTGTAGATGTATAAAACCCAGGTATACATCTATTGGTATGTTTCTTTTACATATGATGCCACTAGGAAAAGGTGCAGACACATGCATGCATGCTATGAGGAATATGGTGAGACTTACAACACAGATATGCAAAGGATTGCTGCTTTATATATGGCTAGACCCAACACTCTGAGTAGTAGTAGAATGGTGAAGCTGCAGCAGAAAAGTGAGGTTTAAGACATGTTGGCTGAGGGATTAGTGATAGGCTACTTTGTATGAGTCTGTGGAAAGGTACACTTGAAATACACCGCATATTTTCGGTGTCTGCTTGAAATGGGTAGTACAGTCTATGACGTTGTAAGTTCTGCATAGTCTTGTGACTGATGTATGTCTCTACTCACACATGTATTCTGATACGTGTTATCCATCTGAAGATGCTAGACGTATAAAACACAGGTATACATCTATTTGTATGTTTCTTTTATATATGATGGCACTAGCAAAAGGTACAGAGACATGCTTACATGCTTTCAGGAATATGGTGAGACTTACAAGAGAGAAATGTGAATGGTTGCTGCTCTGTGTTTTTGGTTAGGCCCATCATTCTGAGCAGTAGTAGAATGGTGAAGCTGCACCATAAAAGTGAGGTTTAAGACATGTTGGCTGAGGGATTAGTGATTAGGCTACTTTGTATGATTCTGTGGAAAGGTACACTTCAAATATACCGCATAATTTTCGGTGTCTGCTTGTAATGGGAAGTGCATTCTGTGAAGTTTTAAGGTCTGCATGGTCTTGTGACTGAGGTATTTCTCTACTTGCACATGTATTCTCACACGTATTATGCATCTGAAGATGCTAGATATATTAAACACAGGTATACATCTATTGGTATGTTTCTTTTACATATGATGCCACTAGGAAAAGTTGCAGACACATGCATGCATGGTATGAGGAATATGGTGGGACTTACAACACAGATATGCAAAGGATTGCTGCTTTATATTTGGCTAGGCCCAACACTCTGAGTAGTAGTAGTAGTAGAATTGTGAAGCTGCAGCACAAAAGTGAAGTTTAAGACATGTTGGCAGAGGTATTCATGAGTAGGCTACTTTGTATGAGTCTGTGGAAAGGTACACTTCAAATACACCGCATAATTTTCGATGTCTGTTTGAAATGGGAATTGCATTCTTTGACGTTTTAAGGTCTGCATGGTCTTGTAACTGAGGTATTTCTGTACTTACACATGTATTCTCATACGCATTATGCATCTGAAGATTGTAGATGTATAAAACACAGGTATACATCCATTTGTATGTTTCTTTTACATATGATGCCACTAGGAAAAGGTGCAAACACATGTATGCATGCTATGAGGAATATGGTGAGACTTACAACACAGATATGCAAAGAATTGCTGCTTTATATTTGGCTAGACACTCTGAGTAGTAGTAGAATGGTGAAGCTGCAGCAGAAAAGTGAGGTTTAAGACATGTTGGCAGAGGGATTAGTGATTAGGCTACTTTGTAAGAGTGTGTGGAAAGGTACACTTGAAATACACCACATAATTTTCTGTGTCTGTTTGAGATGGGAAGTGCAGTCTCTGAAGCGTTAAGGTCTGCATGGTCTTGTGACTGAGGTATGTTTCTACTTGCACATGTATTCTCATACATCTCATGCATTTGAAGATGTAGACATATAAAACACAAGTACACGTTTATTTGTTTGTTTATTTTATATATGATGGCACTCGCGAAAGGTACAGAGACATGCATACATGCTTTCAGGAATATAGTGAGACTTACAACAGAGACATGTGAATGGTGGCTGCTTTGCATTTGGCTAGGTCCAACACTCTGAGTAGTAGTAGAATGGTGAAGCTGCAGCATAAAAGTGAGGTTTAAGACATGTTGGCAGAGGGATTAGTGATTAGGCTACTTTGTATGAGTGTGTGGAAAGGTACACTTGAAATACGTCACAAAATTTTAGGTGACTGCTTCAAATGGGAAGTGCAGTCTGTGAAGTTTTTAGGTCTACATGGTCTTGTGACTGTGGTATGTGTCTACTTGCACATGTATTCTCATACATGTTATGCATTTAAAGATGGTAGAGATATAAAACACAGGTATACGTCTAACAACCCTCAGCAGAACAGTGGTATAAAGGGTATAAAACTAGGTCAGAAGGGGCCACTTAGGAAAATCACACATTTAGTTGTATAATAATAAGATAATATATTCGGGACGGTGCTTCAAGGTGAGGAGAACCACCAACCTCCCCTAAATTGCGGCCGAGGCCACACCAATAAACAAAAAAATACCTAAGCACACATCTAAAGTATATCACAAAGTTCAATGCACAGCGTTCGCATAAATATCAACACAGTATCGTGAGTTGTTGTTTCTCTTCTTTTATTTCATAAGTCTTGCTTCAGCCAACACGTGTTTTGTCGCATGCAAAGGGAAATCGTCCCGTGACTTTATCAAGGCTGTATGAATACAAACAAAAGACCAATGTAACACCATACATACACTGGTGTACATAATCACACTTGAACATCTCCCAATGTTAGAAGTGAATATGAAGCACCTCAAAGGAGATCTACTAGCAAGTAATGCACATGGTAGACATGATACGAATAACCCCACATAAGTGCTAGGCCAAACAATGCTGGTAACCAATCAAAGAGAAAAGCTGAAAACATCCCTATTCGAAGCTGATAGGTGATGGAAGAAATATGTGCGACAAAATGTGGAAACCGACTAAAAACTCAAACAAAGACCGTGTGTTAGCCAAAAAACTTGAAAACCTTTGTCTGATAGTAATCGCAATTCCCGCACCAGATGGAGATATATGAGTTAACAGACAAATGTACATAAACACACGTGCGAACACAAAGGTGAAAGAAGATTGATCTGTGTATCACCTTAACAACCAGATTACTGTGTCTGTGGAAACTCATTCTAAATACCTCTACAATCTTTGGTACAATCCTCCGTAAAATAAACAAAGCCAATCATTAATAAACTTTCTCATATAGATGCCTACTTTCCTTTCAAAATCTAACAAACACGTGGAACACCTACTTCTGTTGTGGTGATAATTCCAACCCACATTGGGTAAAATATCTGTTCAACGTTAAAATCTATTCTTCATTTCAGGAAGGATCCCCGTCTGACCCCACGAGCTCTGAAAGATATACAAACACGGGGATGTCATAGCGTATATGACTTCTTCTGAAAGTGCTGCTAAAACCTCTTCAATGAGTGAGAAAAAACCACAATCTCACGACAGTGAATGCACCATACTCTCGAGTCAGTGATCATTAGCATATATGTACGTTGCCGCTTACTATATCTCTCCTAACGCCGGGAGTATCCAGCGCTCGCTTCGTCCCCAAAATTATTTATCCACTATATTTTACTTGTCCACAACTTATCCCCTTATTATTATAACAAATACTATCATGACACGCAAGCAGATCTACATTAAAAACGTGCAGGGGTACCGTCACTCAAATTGCACACTTCGTATTCATGCATCAACCCTGAAAACATCCGAGTCCTCATGCTAGATTCTTAGTGAAAAAACACAGAGTATCCACAATCATTACACCTTACCTTCCAGGAGACGGATCTGTCCTCAATGAAGCCCAAAGTGTGACTCTCGAGTGCGAGAGCACAAACACATGAAAGAGTTGCCGCATTTATACTCTATCTCATTAGCGGCAGTTGTAACAACAGAAGCAGGACAAACACTGTCTGCTAAAACGGGTACCATCTTAAAAGTTCAAACGAGCACCAACAACCTTTGAAACCCTCACAGAGCTGCACTCAATTCAGCACAGAACTGCACTGAATACCAAAGCCTTCTACAGTGACCTAGCGTACTTTATATCAGAAAACTCTAAATCCTAGAACCATGTGTATGTACAGTAAATCAGTCAAATATTCGTGATTAAGAACACCAAAATTGGGCGCCATCTTGTAACATGGTTTTCACCGTGTAGAGCAAAAATTGCCCTCCAGACCCGAAGAGGCTAAAATACACAATTTATTCATATCGGGCGCCATCTTGTAACAAGGTTTTCACCATGTAATGTGAATTATGCTCCCCAAAGTAAACAGGCATATCCCACCCTTTATAAAAGGAAGTATGATTACATCTACATTCATTCAGATGGTGTGACATCATCCATCCGTAATTGGTGTTGGTTATGACATACCGGTGCTATATTTCTCCATCCCCTAAAAGGCATGAACGGGTTTCAAATGATTGATAAAAGAAAATTGAAAGCATTTGGAAAGTAGACACCATATTTAACAACAATAGAAGATAATATAACTTAAAATACACACATGGGCAACCGAAATCATCATTATATACAATACATAGTCACGGCAACTATCCATTCCATGGAAAAGGGCAATATTGGGCACTTCACCTCCCCCAAAAATAATGCAGTTCTTGATCCACATTGAGCCTAATCTCAGTACTCCGAAGTCTAAGAATTCAAAGAGCCTCACGTCTTCGTAAGGTAAGTTCCCTATTACCCCCACTGGCGTGTCTCTGAGTTTGTTCGATGCCATAAAATGAGAATTGTTTTTTGGTTGTCTGAGAAGGGCAGAGCGCTATGTGTGCTGCGATGGGATATCTGCTTGTTTCACTGCTCTCATGTGTTCTCCTATTCTTTCACGTAGCATTCTTATAGTACTGCCCACATATATTTGTTACATTTGCACTCAATGACATATACAACAAATTTAGTCAGGCAGTTTATATTAGAGGCAATACTGTAAGTCCTGTCCCCCGGGCCCTTAAAATGTGACTTTTTGCTGCTGGCCCACATGCATGCCCTGCAGTGTCCACAGCCAAAAAAGCATGTTGTATGTTGTGTCAGACAGCTATCTTTTATCCCCACCCTAGGGTAACTAGGGCTGAGTAAGTTTCTCAGTGACACTCCCCGTCTGTAGGTAATGTTAGGTCTGTCTGTAATGGCATCACTGAGGGATTTGTCTAAAGCTTACCTTTAGATTTTAAGAAAAATATTGAAACTGTTGGTATAGACAGGGAGGAAAATGAGCCAGTAGTTATTCTAGTTAATGGTGTACCAACAAAGAGTCGAAAAATATGGCAAGAGTTTGTAGATGTTAGCAAGCTTCAAAAGGCTACATTATATCTGGTACAGAATAATATTTATTATAAGAATGTAAATGTTGATGAACAGGAAATATGCTTAGAAGATGAAACAGAAATTTTAAGTGGCCCAATAGAAAAAGTGGACAAGTCTAGGACTGATGAGATCTATGAAGATTACACTATACATCCTCTACATTCAAAAGAAGTGATAGGAAACAGTATTGAATTATTTGAAATGAAGGAAGCAAAGTGGACTCCCATGAGTGCATGGGAAAAAAGTGTAGAAGCTCGTTGTTTTCCACAGCTGTTCCCCACTGGAGAAGGTGGACAATTTGATGAGCGACCTGTCCAGATTCCAGCTTCAGAATACCGCTCGACAAGATTGTACTCTGAAGATCCAAGATTTCATATTCCATATATATTTCATCTTCTGTTTGAAATTGATTTGTCTGCACTTTCATTTGCAGTAAACCACATATTAAAAACAGGAGTTCATCTTCCACATGTTTCTGCAAAGGAATTCATGGACAAAGTTCAACAAAGAGATGAACAATTAGAATCTCAGTTAATTAATTTGATGGCATGTCAACATGGTACCAATGAGTATAGGTATCGTTGTCACAGAGAACTTAAATGTATGTTAAGAAACTTAGGTACTCCTACATGGTTTGTAACATTTAGCTGTGCTGAATATGCATAGGATGATTTACTTGAATTTCTACGAGAAGCAAATTCAAATATTAAAAATATTGAGTTGAAGACAGCTGGAGAACTCTGTTCCTTGGATCCTATAAATGTCTGCAGGTATTTTAACCATAGGTTTCAAGCTATGATGTCATTTATCAGTAATAAAAAAAATGGCACCTCTTGGAGAGGTAACAGATTTCTTTTGGAGAAAGGAGTACCAAGCCACAGGTGCTCCTCATATACACATGCTATTATGGATCAACAATGCTCCAAAATTTGGAACTGATACTCATGAAAGTGTTTTGTCTTTCATCGAACAGTATGTTACCTGTGCCATTCCAAGAGAAGGTGAAAAAAAAAGCTTGAGACAACAAGTTTTACGGTTTCAAAGTCATAGATGTGGAAAATACTGTAGACGATAATACAAGTCTAAAGGGAAATGTTATACAAAATGTCGTTTTGGATTCCCACGTCCAATTATTTTTACAGGAAGAGTAAATCGTTTTATGTCAGCAGTAAGGCATACAATAACTCGGAAATCTCCGAAGAATACATACAACTTAAAAAGAACTGAAGATTCAAAGTATATTAATGACTACAGTCCGGTGATTTTGAAAATGTGGAATGTAAACATGGCTATTCAATATGTTGCAGATAATTCAATTGCTGTAGCTCGCTATGTTAGATCATATATAACCAAATCAGAAAAGACAGAGATGAAAGAAATGTGGGAAGAAATTTCACAAGAAAAAAGTCTTAGCAAGAAATGATACAGCTTTAGCTTGAAGATGCTTTCCCATCAAGAGATTGGATCCTATGAATGTTCGGATCGCTTGAGCTCTGCTAGTTTATATTCAAAGTCAAGAGGAATCCTTTGGGTAAGTTTATATCTTGCTTCCACACGAAATAGAGTATTGAAAACATTACAAGAAATCGAATACTTAGCACTGAACAAACCAGAAAGTACAGATATTCTTAAAACTAATATGTTGGATACATACTATCCCAAAAGGAGTCCACATCTGGAAAAACTATGTCTGTATGAAATACTTCAACATTACAGCTTTAAAAGGAACGTTACAGAAAATATCAAAGAAGAAAAATATGCAGTAATTGGATGTGATGGATGTTTGGTAAAACATGCCAAAGGAAATCTTATTAACCACAGAAAACTCAGCTGCGAAAGTCCAGATAAGAGGGAATTTTTCTATTTAGCACTTCTACAAATGTTTAAGCTTTGGCGTTGTGAAACTGAATTACTTGGACATTTTGACTGCTATGAAGATTCTTTTAATGCATGTAAAGATTACATTCAATGCACAATTTTCCCTACATATCTACAAATGTTAAATGAAGAGATTGAACAAGAAAGTACTATTGCAGCTGAAATAGCTAGAGACAGTTCTCAAGACAGTCAAAGTTATGTTCCACTAAGTCCAGATCCACTGGGACAACCAATTATCGAAAATGAAGCAGCAATAGCCATGAATTAGGTAGACACTGCAATGAAACAGGGACAACAAGATAGTACTCCGTTGGAAAACTTAGAAGAACAACTAAATATTGAACATAAAGAAATATATCTACAAGTGAAAGAATAGATACAACATGGTTTGCTACTTGAAAAAGAAGAATGCCAATGTCATCATTTAAACCTATTCTAATGTACATTAGCGGTCAAGCTGGAACAGGAAAAAGTTTCTTAAGTAATATTTTGACCAGTTATCTACAGAGAACTACAGAATCACATTTATCTTGTGTTGTAACAGCTCCAACTGGATTAGCAGCACACAACATTAAAGGGATTACTTTACATCGATTACTTATGCTACCTGTTGAACATGATAATAAATTGGAATATCAGAAACTATCTGGAGAAGCTTGTTATGAAGTCTCAAGAGTACTGAAGAAAATGAAACTTTTAATCATTGATGAGGTGAGCATGGTCTCAAACATAATGCTTGCCTTTATACATTTAAGAATGCAACAGATTTTAAAAACAGATTACGATGTTCTGTTTGGAGGAAAACATTTAATTTTATTTGGAGATCTACTACAACTTACTCAGGTAAAAGGACAATCATTTTTTAAAACACTTGTCCATGAAGACACTAGGAAATCTTTGGGAAGTATTGGAAATGTGAACATTTGGTTTTATTTTGAATATAAAGAACTTATTAAGAAAATGCGACCAGCTAGTGATGAAGAATATGGAAATATTCTTCAAGATATAAGAATTGGTGTCTTGACGAAACATGGTAAACAAGCTTTATAAAGTTCGCTACTAAGGAACTTGTTTACAAGTGGAAACACAGCGGCTGAAATAATGTACAATAATCTTGGAGAAAACAAGTCTATAGTTTGCTTAATGCCTACACTGCAAGAGTGTTCTACATTTAATCAAAAGCTTTTGAAACTGGAAAAATAGAAAATAGTGGAAATTGAAGCTATTGATAAAATTGAACACCAGGGAGTGGCTGTTCTTCTCACAGACAAACTACAGGCTAAATTGCATTCTTTGGAAAAGTCTGTATCTAAAACTGCAGGCTTAGAAAAGACTTACATGTATGTATAAACTGTCGGGTAATTTTACGGCGTAATTTGAATGTAGAAGACGGTTTAGTAAATGGAGCAATGGGAAAAGTGATTGATTTTGTGAAATTTCAGAACAGAGATGGAATAGAATTTGTGATAATAAAATTTGATCAGATTAAAGAGGTAAGACAAATTGGGCGTTGTGTTGTACGTTTTTTACTTGTAAAAGATTTGTATGTTCGCAGAAAACAGTTTCCTCTGTCCTTAGCATATGGAGTAACAATTAATACACCTCAAGGTTTAAGTATAGACAGTGCTTTTGTAAATATCGGAAGTACAGTGTTCAAAGAGGGAATGCCATATGTTGCGTTATCTCGAGTAAGAACATTGTCTGGTTTGTATTTGATAGATTTCGATGAGAAAAAGGTTAGTGCTGATGCAAATTGTGTAAGAGAGTATAATCGTTTAAGAAGACTTTATGCTCCTGATTTAGGTAAATATCCCATATAGGAGAAACGTATAGTCTGTACAAAATGGAAATATGTCAAAGATGGAATTGAGGTTCAAAAAAAGAAAACAAAAGAAGAGAAACTTGAAGGTGTAAAGAAAAAGAAAATGGAAATTGTTGATGAGATTGTAGGATACCAGTTGGAAAATAGATCAGGTATCAACTGCTATGCTAATGTGATTCTGAATGTTGTGTTTTATCTAGAAGATCTTCATTGTGAAATCATGGGAAATCATGAAAAAAGATTCGGTTCTTTATTACATCATGTATTTCAACAGTTGGTAACTGACAGAAGTAAAATCCATACTGCTTCTGGCGTTCGGCATCTTTTGGATATATGTACTGGTTCATTGACATTTACTCTTAATGTACAACAAGATGCACAAGAATTTCTAATGCTTATGCTGGAGTGTTAGAACATGAAGGACTACAGATTGAAAACTTATTTGGACTAAATTACAGATGGGATCATAAATGTGAAGAGTGTTCATTTACTACCATCACTGAAATACAAACAGAACGATTCATATACTTGACGATACCAGACTGCAAATCAGTACATTTTAACAAATTGATTAAAACAGCCAATCAGGACATGAAATGTTCACATTGTAGATCAGCGATGTTGTCTACATTACATATAGAAAGTTATGGAAATTATCTAATTTTAATGCTTCAACGTTGTAGAGCAAATGGAAGAAAATTGGAAACAAAAATTAAAATTGTTAATGTAAGTCAAATATTTATTTCAGGAAAGACTTTTATAGCAGTGGCTATTATTTTACATGATGGACCTACTACAACATCTGGACACTATACTGTGTATTTGAAGTGTAATAAAGGATGGACACATTGCAATGATGCTCACTTGGAATTTAAACCTAGATTGCCTTATGAATTACCAAATTCATATTTGGTTTTTTTTAAGCCAAAGTTTTGAGTACATCATTCAGCCACTTGGGAAGATGTGAACAGGAATTAAACAGCAATGCAAACTATTAGTATTTATAATTAGTGTTTGGATTAATATTTGCGGTAATTGATATTGCATTTGGAAAATTCTGTTTAAAAGGAAATAGTTTATATATTTGTTTTCTATTTTGTATCAGATGTAAATGAGAGTCTAAATTTTGGCAAATGTATTTGAAATAAATAATAGAGTTTATGTAGAAGAAGAAAGTAATTAACAAAGTGTAGATAGAAAAGTAAATAGCTACACACATTGAAAATGATGCTTTATGATGATTTTGTTTTTTTTCTACAATCAATTAGATTGTATTTTTCCTTGCTGTTCAATGATCATACCACATTGAAATCACTGTGTCTTGTGAAGTTAAGTGGAATCTGAGAACAGCAAAAAGGGAATCTGAAAATGTTATTTAATTTTAAATTTATGTTGAGTTGCTAAAAATATAATCTTACAATTTCAGTAATATATTATCATTAAATAACAGTTTTTCTGGTTCTTCTTTATAGTAGGTACTATTGATGTTTGAGAAGAGTTTTAATGTTGTTTACAATACTAGTCTAAAATATTTCTACTGAGTAATGTATCAAAATTATTTAAAAGGTAAGAAAACATAATATAATATGCATGATAACGTGAAAAAATTGTTAAAGTTTATTTATATGTTATTTGTTTCTAATATAAATAATGTTGATCCTTTAGACTATTTCAAAATTTTCATTATGTTGCTCATGTAATCAAGGAGGCAGTTATCCTTACATGTAGACACTACCCATACACTTACGCATTCTCTGAAGCACAAGTTTTGCACATATAGCAAAACACAGCCATTACCCTTGCATTCTTTCTTTTACACAGGCACTACCCATGCTCTCATTCAATTATCCAGGCAGTACCACTGCACTTATGCAACCACCTAGGCACTACTGATGCACTCATGCAATCACCTAAGCACTACTTTTCCACTCAACCATTCACTCAGGCACTACCCATGCACTCATCCAATGATCCAGGCATTACCCTTGCACTCATAGTTTCACTCAGGTACTTTTGATACACTCATCAAATCATCCAGATACTACGCCTGCTGTCATGCAATCACTAGGCACTAGTCTTGCACTCAACCATTCACTCAGGCACTACCTATACACTCATCCAATGACCCAGGCATTACTCTTGCACCCATCGTTGCACTCAATCACTAGTCATACACTCATCCAATCACTCAGGCACTACCCCAGCACTCATGCAATCACCCAGGCACTACCCATGCACTCATGCAATCACTCAAGCACTACTCTTGCACTCATGCATTCACCTAGGCATTACACATGCACTCATCCATTCACTCAGGCACTATCTATGCACTCATCCAATGACCCAGGCATTAGCCTTGCATCCATCCTTCCACTCAGGCACTACCCATACACTCATCCAATCACCCAGTCACTACCACTGCACTCATGCAATCACCCAGACACTACCCATCCACTCATACAATCACTCAGGCACCACTCTTGTACACAACCATTCACTCAGGTACTACTCATTCACTCCCTCAAGCACAACCCATGCAGTCTTTCAATAACCAAGGCATTAGCCTTATACTCATACTTTCCCTCAGATACATCTCATGTACTCATCTAATCACCCAGGCACTACACCTGCACTCATGCAATCACCCAGATATTACCCATGTACTTATGCAATCACTCAGGCACTACTCTTGCACTCAGCCATTTACTTAGGCAGTACCCATGCACTCATCCATTCACTCAAGCACTATCTATGCACTCATCCAATGATGCAGGCATTAGTCTTGCATCCATCCTTCCAATCAGGCACTACCCATACACTCATCCAATCACCCAGGCACTACCCCTGCACTCATGCAATCACCCAGACACTACCCATGTAGTTTTGCAATCACCCAGGCACTACCTTTGAACTCGACCATTCACTCAGGCAGTACCCATGCACTCATCCATTCTCTCAGGCACTACCCATGCACTCATCCAATGACCCAGGCATTACTCTTGCGGTCATCATTTTACTCAGACACTACCCATGCACTGATCTAAGCACCCAGATATTACTCTTGCACTCATGAAGTCACTCAGGCACTATCCATGCACTCATCCAATCACCCAGGCAGTATCTCTGCACTTATGCAATCACCAAGGCCCTGCCCATGCACTCATGGAATCACTTAGGGACTACCCATGCAGTTATACAATCACTCAACCAGTACATTTGTACTCAACCATTCACTCAGGCACTACCCATGCACTCATTCATTCCCTCACACACTACCCATGCAGTTATCCAATGACCCAGGGATTACTGTTGCACTCATACTTTCACTCAGGTACTTCATATGCACTCATTCAATCACCCAGGCACTACCCATGCACTCATGCAATCACCCAGGCACTACCTATGTTGTTATGCAATCACTCAGGCACTACTCTTGCACTCAACCATTCACTCAGGCACTACCCATACACTCATCCAATGACCCAGGCATTACTCTTGCAGACATCCTTTTACTCAGACACTACCCATGCACTGATCTAAGCACCCAGAGATTACCCTTGCACTCATGAAGTTACTCAGGCACTACTCATGCACTCATCCAATCACCCAGACAGTACCTCTACACTTATGCAATCACTCAGGCACTACCCGTGCACTCATGCAATTACTCAGGAACTACTCTTGCACTCAACCATACACTCAGGCACTACCCATGCACTCATCTATTCACTGAGGCACTACCCATGCATTCATGAAAATAACCCAGGCACTACCTATGCTCTCATCCAATCACTCAGGCACTACCTATGCTCTCATCCAATCACTCAGGCACTACCACTGCACTCATGCAATCACCCAGGCCCTACCCATGCACTCATGCAATCACTCAGACAATACTCTTCCACTCAACCATTCACTCAGGCACTACCCATGCACTCATCTATTTACTCAGGCACTACCCATGCACTCGTCAAATGACCCAGGTGTTACCCTTGCACTCATACTTACACTCAGGTACTTCATATTCACTCATACAATCACCCAGGCATTACCCTTGCACTCATACTCTCAGTCAGGTACTTTTGATACACACATCAAATCATCCAGATACTACCCCTGAGGTCATGCAATCAGTGAGGCACTACTCTTGCACTCAACCATTCACTCAGGCATTACCCATGCACTCATCCATTCACTCAGGCACTACCTATACAGTCATCCAATGACCCAGACAATACTCTTGCACCCATCCTTCCACTCAAGCACTACTCATACACTCATCCAATCACTCAGGCACTACCCCTGCACTCATGCAATCACCCAGGCACTACCCATGCACTCATGCAATCACTCAGGAACTACTCTTGAACTCAGCCATTTACTTAGGCAGTACCCATGCACTCATCCATTCACTCAGGTACTACCTATGCACTCATCCAATGATGCAGGCATTAGCCTTGCATCCATCCTTCCACTCAGGCACTACCCATATACTCATCCAATCACCCAGGCACTACCACTGCACTCATGCAATCACCCAGGCCCTACCCATACACTCATGCAACCACTCAGGCACTACTCTTCCACTCAACCATTCACTCAGGCACTACCCATGCACTCATCTATTGACTCAGGCACTACCCATGCACTTGTCAAATGACCCAGGCATTACCCTTGCACTCATACTTTATTCAGGTACTTCCTATGCACTCATACAATCAGTCAGGCAGTACTCCTGCACTCATGCAATCATCCAAGCACTAGCCATGCACTCATGCAATCATTCAGGCATTACTGTAGAACTCATCCATTCCCTCAAATACTACCCATGCACTCATTCACTCACTGAGACACTGCTTATACACAATTATAACATTAATCATACACACATTCACTTTCATCACGTACAATTTTTCAATTTTTTACCAGTTTATGTGGTTCCAATAGAACCTTTTTTTATAGAACTATTTTATATATTTTTTGTATTTTCTGAACATTTTTTTATTTATTTTTGGGTGTTTTTCATTTTTTTTAAACAAAAAATAAAAGTAAAAGTGTCCAACTCTGTTGTTTCTGTTTAACATAGAAACAAAGGCAATAAAACTAAAAACAAAAAAATTTGCATTTGTGATCTCTCAGGAGCTTCCTGATCGTGTCGATAGACAGTTCACCCACACACAGCATTGTAAGACAGTGGCGGCTGTGGATGGCACCTTCTGCCAACTCAGGAACTATCAGGGGTTGTGGAGTTGTCAAAACAACCCCTGCAGATGTTGATGGTTGTTGTCCATCATTGTTGGCTGCTTCCTCCTGTCTTCGTCGCTCCACCTCACGTGCCAGGCGAATAGGATGCATGGTCTCCAGATGTTTCTTCATTGAAGAAGTACCAGAAGAGTACTTCTTCTCTGACCCTCTTGATAATACTCTGTGACAGATAGTGCATGCCAGCTTCCTTGCATTTACTTTCTTTTCGCCTTCCTGCACAGTGAAGTAGGCCCATACCACACTCTCTTTCCTCTTCTTCACTGGTTCCTGCACATCGTCCATCTCCTCCTCCTGGTCCTCAGGGAATGCTGATGCCATTTTCTGATGTTAATAAATGAAAAACACCAACAACAAAAAAATTCTCAGAGCCTACAAAATAGGTACTGTTCAATCAGACACACCCAAAAAGAAAGGACTGGAAGAGGTCTTGGTTCCACCCACCAAAAGAATGAAAAGCTGTTCAACCAATAAGAAGCTTTCTTTCTATGTCACATGGAGTCGCTTAGGGGTCGTGCACCGTACGCGTATCCGTCGTGCACCCGTAAAATGTACTAAATGTCATATACAACTGTAAATTCCTATCAGGATATTGTGTTTCAAAGTATTTCAATGAAAACTCCTTATGCAAAACTGATATTTAAATTAGAAACAGTGGTATTTCATACTTTTGAAATTACTCCTGAGTCGTGTCACCTACGTGAACCCGGAAATAAGTGACAGCAGGATTCGCACACCCACCACGTAGAACCGCGTCCCGTACGCGATACCATCACATCCACAATAATCTGTTAAAAACATTTGAAAACAAATTTAAAACACCTTTATTACTATTTTTGTGTACTCAGTAATAAACCTCTACGTCTAAAACATATTTTAATTCTTTCTAAATGTGTTTTCGAGAGTGAGATTCGGATACCGAATCCGCGCACCCATCGCGTAGGATCGCGTGCGGTGCGTGACCCTTATTTGTAAATTTTAAAAAAAATTGATAAAAAAGATAGTTATTTTTTTTTTGTAAAGAAATTTTTATTGTATTTATTGGTCGTCCAAAAATCACAATAAAATTATGGCAGTAGGTATACTTCAAAGGAGAATATGCCAAAAATGCCAATGCATTCCTGTTAAAGGTAAAAAAAAAACATTCACAGCATAAACTTTGCATTTATGATACATATGACCGTATCTGGACATAACATCAGCGTCTCATGAATATAAACCACAACACAAAACTCTTAACAAGCCCCCCTCACCCCAGGGTCGTCTAAAGGAAAAATCCCCCCCACACCATATGCCGTATGTCGGACGACATATTCCCATTGTTGCATGTCTACTACATTCTCGGACTCTGGGTAATCCCAGGCGATACCAACACCTCAGACCCCGCATGGTCAGCCTGCGTCCCCTCCATCTCCTGCGAGGTGGGGACCCCTCTAGTGGGGACCTCTGTGATCATGGCATACCAGGACCTTGCATCATCTTCCAACTTGTCATCCCTCTTAACTCGTTTCATGCGGATTAGCTCCGCCATTGCTCATTCCCATAAGTCTTTGGCCCAACTTTCCACCGTGGGGAGCGTCGGGCTCATCCACCTGATTGCTATTTTCCTTTTGGCCAGTACCAGCCCCAGTTGGAGAAATTTCCTTGTAAGTTTTTTCCCTTTAGGTCTAGGAAGGAGCCCCAGCAGTATCTCCTTGATCGAGTGGGGCAGCGTCCATCCAGTAACCCTGTGTAGGCGGTCTAGCACGGATCCCCAGAAGGACACCAATTCCAGACAGTCCCAAGTCATATGCAGGAAATGGGCATCTGCATAACCACATTTGGGGCATGTGGCAGGGTGGTCCGGGTATATTTTGTGCAGCACTCGTGGAGTCAGGTAGGTTTGATGGACAATGTTAAATTGAGTGAGCTTAAATCTGGCGTTGGAGCTAATTTGCTTTACCCCCTCATGTACCCTCTTCCGAGTCTGTTAGAGGTTCATCCACCACCGTGTCCCATTTAGCATGGATTGGGAGGGGGTCAGCAGTGATGTCCTCCCTGAGTGCCCTGTAAACATGGGAAACTAGTCTATGTCCCCCCACCAGGGTTGAGATAGCCTGTAGGGTAGCTGATATGGGCGGCTCCTGTGGGAACCCCCGCCACAGTTCGCGAGCCACCGCCGAGATTTTCACGTATTGAAGGTACTGTCCCCTGCCCAACTCAAACGCGGACTCCGCCTCCTCCCTGGTAAGGAACTGCTGGTCAGAGTACAGATCTCCCATCATGCGGCAGCCCCCCTCCGTCCACTTAGTGATGGACATGGTATGACTCATACGTTTGAATGGGATCACTGCCCATAGCAGGGCATCCAGGGCATAAGGCGCCCGTTTCACCACAGTTTTGATTGCGGCTTCCCAGGTTGCGGCCACATGCCGAACAATGCACGGGAGACGTTCGGGCACCCTCAACCCCAGCATGATGAGGTCCGGGAGAAGAATCCCCCGGTGAGTACCCTCCAATAACAGCTTCTCCCAGTTGTCGTGTTTGTCCAGCCAGTGCACTGCGTGCTGAAGCTGTGTCGCCATATAATAGAGGCCCAGCCGAGGGACCTCGAGCCCTCCTTGTTCCCATGTCCGCTGTAATGTATCTAATTTTACCCTTTTCCTTTTGGAACCCCATAACAGTTCTAACAGTAGGCGATCCCACTGCCGGAAATACGCCTGTGGTATGCGGTAGAGGGAATTCTGCATGACACACAGACAGCGCGGAAGGATCACCATTTTTATCAAGGCGACCGACCCATCAGAGATAACGGTAGGTCTCGCCAGAATGCGATCGATTTGTGGATGCCCTCCACACACCTCACCCATGTTTTGCTCCAGATAGGCTGCCTGTGTGTGTACCAACCTGATCCCGAGATATTGTGTTTCATCTCTGACCCAGCGCATTCCCACTGGGGGTAACGCGCCCTCCTCCCTGTCCACCAGGCTTCCCATGGGAAAGAGTTTAGAATTCCCCGGATTAAGGCACAGTCCTGATATTTCCCCAAATCCGGTCAGCTCCCTAAGGAGCACAGGTATTGCCTCTTCAGTATGCCGAAGATACAAAAACGTATCGTCGGCGTACATGGACACCACTTGGGTAACGGTTCCCAACTGAATTCCCCATCGCTCCATCTTGCTTCTCAGGTTGATTGCCAGGGGTTCCATCGCGAGGGCAAACAATATTGGCGATAAGGGGCAGTCCTGTCGAGTACCCCTCTGGAGCTTGAAGTTGAAGCTATCTGACACCTGATTATGGAGGCGCACCCAGGCCGTCGGCCCAGTGTAGAGCAGCTTTAACCACCCTAAATACTTATTCCCTAACCCCATTCCACTAAGCACTCTCCACATGTAGCCCCATTCAACAGAATCAAAGGCCTGCTGGATATCCAGGAGACACAGAGCCAAACCCTCTCCCCGTAGGCATGGCACGTGCCATATATGCGCGAGTCGACACAGATTATGTGTGGTGTTGTGGCCGGGAATAAACCCGGCTTGGTCCGAGTGGGCCAATCGGGTCACGTATGGCAGAAGACGTGCCGCCAGCATGCCACTTAGTATTTTCTCGTCGATGTACAGGAGGGAAATGGGCCTATAAGAGCCCGGGGAAAGGGGATTCCTATCCGGCTTGGGGATCATAGACACCAGTGCTACCATCATGGTATTAGGAAGTGCCCCACGGGCCAAGGCTTCGTTAAACACCTCCAGAAGGTGGTCGACCAGCTGGGGAGCAAATGTTTGATAAAACTCCGCTGAGAGTCCGTCGCTCCCAGGGCACTTCTCTGATTTCAGCGCCTTAATCGATTCCAGTACCTCCCCCCTGGAAAGTAGCGCCCCAAGTCCCTTGGCTTTGTCTTCCCCCAGAGTGGGAAGCTTTATCCCATCAAGGAAACCTGCACTGCAAGCGGCCTAACCTGGGCGGTAGTCGAGCATGTTTGTTGTAGGTGAGTCACAAATTCTTTCAGAATTGCGTCCTGTGTGTGCACCACATTCCCCCCACTATTGCGAAGTTGTAGTATAGGTGCGCGGTCCATCTCTGTCCTGATTTTTTGAGCTAAGAGTGCTCCCGATCTGTCCCCCTCCATATGCAACCTCTGTCTATAAGTGGTATACCTGTGTTTCTCTAATCGGGACCAAGCCTCTAGCAACTCCCCTTGGACCCGCGTCCATTTGGCCATATCGGCCGGTGACCTATGAAGAGTGTCATCCAGGTCCTTTAGCCATTTTTCTAAAGTGTCTATGTCGGCACTGAGCTGATGTTGGACCCCATACGTGGTCCTCATGCAAACCCCCTAACGACAACCTTCATGGCCTCCCACTCTGTGGATCTATTGGCTGTCGATCTCCAATTCTCCCGAAAGTAATGCTGTAAGGCCTCCCCTACTGTCTGTGCATATGGGGGATCCGTGAGGGTCTCCGCCCGAAGACACCACAGTGGAATGGCCGGTTGTCCCGGCCCGCTAGTCAGGGTCAGTAACAGTGGTGCATGGTCAGATAAATAGCGAGGTAAGTAGGAAATGCCCTCCATTGTGGCGGAAAGACCTGCTGAGCGGCATCAGTGGGCAATGCGGGAAAATGTATTGGTTGTAGGATTGAAACAGGAAAACTCTCTTTTTGAGGGACTACGTGCCCTCCACTCGTCCCGAAGCTGCATGCCCTGCAGGATGAAAGCAAGAGATCTAGACATGCGGGGTTTGGTATTCTCTCTAGGGGGTTCTCTATCCAGTTCCGCATCAAAGATACAGTTAAAGTCTCCGAAGAGGAGAAGCTCTGCACTCATATACGGTGTTGCTTCCTTAAGGACTGCTGGGAAAAATCGGGGCAGTCCAAGTTAGGTGCATAGACATTCACAATAAATATTTCTCTGCCTTCCCACCTCCCAAACAAAATGACATATCACCCCCTCAGGGTCCAGGACATGGTGGAAGTGTTGAAATGGGACCCCTGGTGCCACCCACACCAGCGACCCCACGCAAAGCCAGAATACGAGGTAGCATATATCTGTCCCCGCCATCTTTTCCTTAAGCTCAATATTGTGTTCCCCCATATGTGCGCTTCTTGGAGCCCTGCAGTTGCTATTCTGTACCTTTTTAGGAAGGCATGTATTCTGCGACATTTGTCAATGCCAGCCATCCCCCGAACATTCCAATTAAGAACCTTCAACATTTGTACTGTCATGGTGGTGTGGTATTGAGTGTCCAGAAAAATGTCCCTTCTCCCCAATGAGTCCGACCTGTCGACTCAGTATACGGCATGGCATAGTGTAATCCTGTGCCACCCCCAAATTTCCCCAACAAACTGACAAACTCTCAAAAGGTAAACAATCCCAACCCCCTCCCCCCCTCATGGGCAGCAGTATGAATTCCAACGTGCATCTTGTGATCCATAGAAGAAACAGTATACTCTGCCCCATACCTACCCCCATAGAACTCTTCAACAGCCGTGCAGCTGTCCCAGGGCCGACGCCTATCGGGCGCTGTGCAAGAGAACTGGCTACGCCGGGGCGTGAGATCGATCACAAGCTTCCCTGGTGGGCCTGGACTCTGGTGGGGGGCGTCCCACTACAGCGGCTGCCCATGCCCGTAGTATAGATAACGAACTGCATGGCCCCTGACCTATACATTGTGACTGAGTATAAGAACCGAGAAAAGAGTCCAAGAGCCACACATATGTCCTCAAATTACATGTCTCCTAGGAACCCCAGCAATAAATCTGCGAACCAGTCTCTCATGGACCCCCTTATGGGACTTATACATAACGGACTTATCTGTTCCACTCTTTATTGTCTGGCGTGCAGAGCTTATTCTTGGCCGCTGCCTGGTTCTCCAGTTCTAGCTTCAATGCCCGGTGAAGCTGGTTCCACCGAGTCCGGCATGACCTCAGAGTCTGAAGCCTGCAGCATACCATCTTGGAGGACAGTGATGTGACCTGAGCACGTCGTCCTGTTGTGTTGTGCCTGTCGAGTAGATTGTCTGCGGCCCCTCAGGGATGAGTTGTCCCAATGGAGGGCGTAGAAGGCACCAGATGTCTCCCCTCTGGGGCCCTGGTGTCTAGCCAGTCCCTTGCCTCCTCCGCCGAGAAAAAGAACAAAGCACGGCCTTCACTCTCCACCCGTAGTTTAGTAGGGAACATAAGGCTGTATTTTAGGTTTAGGTCTCTCAGCCTCTGTTTGACTGCAACAAAGGTCTTTCTTTGGTCCTGGACCCTTTGAGTGTAATCGGGGTACACCGATATGGAGTGCCCCTCAAAGAAGAAACGCCGTCCACTTCGAGAGAGCTGAAGGAAAAGGTCCCGCTCCCTAAAGTTGAATAACTTTGCAATGAGAGCTCGGGGAGGCGCTCCAGGTCTAGGGGGGCCGCCAGGGCTCTATGCGCCTATTCAATACAGAAAATTTTTGACAACTGTTTGGGAGCCATTTCTCACACGATCCAGTCCTTGAGGAGCAGTTCCACTGAGGGGCCCTCCGCTTTCTCAGGGAAACCAACAAATATCAGGTTACCGCTCCTACACCTCCCTTCAGAGTCCTCTGCCCGGTCATTCAGCTTTATCACTTGTCGCTTCAGTTCCACCACCATGGACCTAAGGTTTTTCACCTCCTCCTTTAAGTCATCCATGTCTTTCTCTGTGACAGTCACTCTATCGGAGACTTTCCAGAGATCACACCTCAGTAAGTTAACATCTATGGCCATGGCGTCTATCTTCCAAACCATGTCGACTCTGTTCGATTGAATGGCTTGGAAAATGTCTGTTAGTGAGGGTGGGTCCTCTGCAGCTCCCTCTGCTGCCCCCTTAACCAGCGCGGGGTCCTCTTCTCTAGCGTCTGGGCCGTGAAATATGGGCTGTGCATAGTTCAAAATTTTATTGGGTTGCACCTTCGTCACCTTGTCTTTCCCCATGATGACCAATGTGCGGTATCAGTCGGTATCCTGTGGACCCCACTCCTACTGAGGAACCCCTGGGTGTCCCTAATCCTGTTCCTTCAACCCCACCGATGCTCGGCACTAGGGGATCCCCCTCCAGGATGTCTGCAAGGGGACCAGTACCCCAAGACCCCCCAACGAAGCCCACCCTGGTACCTCCTCTCAATGGCCCACCAAAGCTCCTGCTCCGTTCCCAGCCACTGGTGTCCCACTCAGTGGCTCACATGCATAGAAATCCTCTATTGTGGCCCCTATCCTTGTTCTACAGCCGCTCACTGCTTCCTCGGCCCCCTGGATGTAGGCATGTCTCACACCGGGGTCTTCCCCTTCCCCGTCCGGGCAGCTCAGGCCGATTCTTTTATATACTCCCAGGCCGGGCGTCCAGAGGGGTCTCCTTCCAAATCCCCAGCACTCTGAACCTCCACAGGCCAAGGGCCCCAGTTCACCCCCCTGTCCTCAACAACTCGTAGGTCCTCCAAGTCACCGCTACCTGCTGGGTGGGGGTTAGCTTCAACTCAGCAGGTCCGCAGCAGGCCGCGCCTGTAGCTCATCTGTTCCCCTGCTTTTTAGAAGCCTCAGTGGTTTACTGTGCAACAGGCCCTCCCCCATGGTCGGGGGAGGGGGCCCCCAGCGATGTATGTCCCCGCAGCACCTCAGGACTCCTCCAGTTCTGAGGTTTGACTTCCTCACCGGGACGGGCCTGTCCTCTTCCACCCCCGGCAGCTGCTCTCACCTTTCGGGGCCGTTCGGCACCGCAGGCCGATCGCCGTGCCGCACTTTACGCGTCAGTCCCCCATGTCCTCTGACTACTTTCCGACTCAATTCAGACCTCCGCTGGGACCGCACACTGTGTACACTGTCCCGGTGGGGTCCGACGGGTCTCAGGGCCCAGTGGCGTAGCTCAGCTGTAGCTCCGGTCTCAAGATGGCGCCGACCCCTCGCCAAGGTCAGAGCTCCGTTTCCATGCTTTCGGGGGTCCCGGACTGATGCAGTCGCTCGAGTGGCTGCGAGAAGTCTCACGGTTCCTGGAGACCAGTTGTCGCATCAGCATGGGCCAGGATGATGCAGGATGATTATTTAATTCAGGCCACCTCGTGGAGCTCTTTCAAAGTACGTCTACACAGCCATGATGACAAGCTACGCCCCCAAAAGATAGTTATCATAAGAAAACAACAAACAACTTTCATAGAATTAAAAGCAATCTTACAAAATGTAACTTAGCAAAAAATACTTGGAAAAAAATCTATACATTAAAAAAAGTCTTTATCAATTGAAAATTCTAATATATAATATCACACTGATCAAAACAATAAAACAATGTTAATTTAAATAGATAACACTATAAATCTTTCATCAGCTATGTTATATATTTTTTTTAAATAGATTATAATTATTTTAAAACATAATAAAAATACTTAAAAAGACAGACAAAAAATAAAAAAATAGTTACTAACATCTTTTCATAAAAAAAATGGAAAAAACAGGTTTCAGGGACATTATAGTTAGGAATTAGTATTTAAAAACCCTTAGAAATTCACTGAAAAAAACACAGGTTTCAGGGACGTTATAGTTAGGAATTAGCATTTAAAAAACCTTAGAAATTCACTGAAAGAAACAGAGGTTTCAGGGATGTTATACCTCTGGGTATGTATGTAGGTATAGTGGGTGTATGAAAGGTGACATTAGGGTGTGAGGAGGCACATCGGATATTAAGTGGATGATGTCATGAGTGATGTCACTGACCATGTCATGAGTGATGTAATATGTGACGTCATCAGCAGTGCATTGCGGGGGCGCGAGTTATAGTTAGCTCAGGTAATTATAACGGCCGAATTTCTCTGGTTTTGTACGAGTAAAATGTCAGCCTAACTATAACAACCCTGAAACCTGTGTTTTTTTTAGTGAATTTCTAAGGTTTTTTAAATGCTAATTCCTAACTATAACGTCCCTGAAACCTCTGGTTTTTTCAGTGACATCATCCATGTGATAATTTCATGCATCTTCCCACACCCTAATATAACTTTTGATACACCCACTCTAAATTACAGACTGCCATTATCAAAACCATAGACACTCCAACACCAATAACTACATACACACTCACTGATTCTTAGGTCTACACACACATCCGCTCACTCACCCGTACAGTCACTCATACTTACGGTCACTCAGTACAGGACTATCATATGCACTCATACACCTATATAGACACTCACACACCGCCACTCATCCATAGAGGTACTCACACACCTAGTCAGTCATGCAAATAATTAATCACACTGCCATTTACTCACCTATACAGTTATACACACACCAGCTCACTTACTCATACAAATACTAGCACATTCTTACGCTCTTATACAATCACTGATACAAGTACACACTCATCCATACAGCCACTCTCACTCTCACAATCACACATTCTCACTTATAGCCATTTATATACTCCAACACACATATATACTGCCTTTCACATATGTAGTTACTCACACATGTACCACTGAGATATACATTCACTCACTAACACACCCATACACACACTCACCCACCCATACAGTCCATCACAGATGCACTCTTGAAACCATGCACCCAGTGAATCACCCACTCACACATCTATGCACAGAGTCACACACACCCCACCCACACAAACACTCAGGCACCCATACAGATACTCATACAACCAAACCATAACCCATATAGACACTCATGTAGCTATTCACAAACCCATGCAGCCGCTTACACACCAACAGACAGACGGATACAGACATTCACACAGTTTAGTCACTAACCCATGCATTCAGTAAGATACGTTTAATCACTCACTTATAGAGTCAGTCACGCACCTACTAAATCATCCATTCAGACACTTATACACCCACTCATTCTTCAATACGCCTTTCCCTATATATATTAAACATATTTAAACTTTACAGAAACACACAGTCACTGGATGATGTCATCAGTGATGTCATCAGTGATGTCATTTGAGATGTCATCAGTGATGTCATCAGTGATGTCACTGACCATGTCATGAGTGATGTAATATATGACGTCATCAGCAGTGCATTGCGGGGCGCGAGTTATAGTTAGCTGAACTAACTATAACGGGGAATTTCACTGGTTTTGTACGAGTGAAATGTCCAACTAACTATAACTGTCCCTAAAACCTATGGTTTTTTCAGTGAATTTCTAAGGTTTTTTAAATGCTAATTTCTAACTATAACGTGCCTGAAACCTATGGTTTTTTAAGTGAATTTCAAAGGTTTTTTAAATGCTAGTTTCTAACTATGCCTACAGAGGTAGGACATGTGAAGAAAGAAGAAAAAACGCACAGAAAGAAGCAAAAGAAATGCAGAAAGAAGCAACAGAAGTCCACAAAGATGAAGAAAAGAGCAGGAAGAAGCAAGACATGTGCAGAAAGAACCAACAGAGGAGCAGAAAGAGGCCTTGTTGCAAAATCATCCTGTGCCCACAACTTTTTCAGACGGTTACTGGTGGTAACTGACTCGGACTAACCAGGCCTAGAGCCAGTGCTATGCTAAAAGACACTTCGAATACAGTGAAAACACCTACATACACTAGGGAACACTATGCGTTGGGGTACCCCTGTGATTAGCATGACCTCCTCTGTAAGGCCCTAGTACATAATAGGGCAGGGGGATTAAAACTTCCTCTTAAAACGCGCCCCGGGGCGCGTTTGCACAGTGGTGAAGGGAGGGGGGGCCTGAGGTGACATGTGTGCAAACAAGCCCTGTGGCCGTTTTAAGTTGGGAGATTAAGTCCCCTTGAATCCTGAGGGTCCCTGGGGTCCAACTAGCCCACTAAGTACCTCCAGTAAGCGCCACAGAGCTGCATTGCACACAGGTGTAAAAAGGGGCGTGGCCTGGACCACCTCTCTGCAACGCAGCACTGTGGCGCGCACTGGAGGTACCTGGTGGGCTAGTTGGCCCCCAGGGTCCCTCAGGATTCAAGGGGAATTAATTCCCCAACTTAAACGCGCCACAGGGCGTGTTTGCACACATGTCACCTGAGGCCCCGCCCCTCTCTTCACCACTGTGCAAACGCGCCCTGTGGCGTGTTTTAAGTTGGGGTATTAGGTCACCTTGAATCCTGAGGGTCCCTGGGGCCCAACTAGCCCACCAGGTACTTCCAGTAAGCGCCACAGAGCTGCATTGCACACTGGTGTAAAAAGGGGCGTGGCCTGGACCACCTCTCTGCAACGCAGCACTGTGGCGCGCACTGGAGGTACCTGGTGGGCTAGTTGGCCCCCAGGGTCCCTCAGGATTCAAGGGGAATTAATTCCCCAACTTAAAACGCGCCACAGGGCGTGTTTGCACACATGTCACCTAAGGCCCCGCCCCCTCTCTTCACCACTGTGCAAACGCGCCCTGTGGCGCGTTTTAAGTTCAGGGATTAATTTTCCTTGAATACTAAGGGTCCCTGGGGGCCAACTAGCCCACCAGGTATCTCCATTATGCGCCAGGGAGCTGCGTTGCAGAGAGGTGTTCAGAGGCCACGCCCCTTTTTACACCTATCTGCAACGCAGCTCTGTGGTGCTTACTGGAGGTACCTGGTGGGCTAGTTGGCCCCAGGGACCCTCAGGATTGAAGAGGAATTAATTCCCCAACTTAAAACGCACCACAGGGCGCGTTTGCACACATGTCACCTCAGGCCCCGCCCCCTCCCTTCACCACTGTGCAAACGCACCCCGTGGCACGTTTTAAGTTGGGGGGTAAAGTCCCCTTGAATCCTGAGGGTCCCTGGGGTCCAACTAGCCCACCAGGTACCTCCAGTAAGCGCCACAGAGCTGCGTTGCAGAGAGGTGTAAAGAGGGCATGGCCCGGACCACCTCTCTGCAACGCAGCCCTGTGGCGCTTACTGGAGGTACCTGGTGGGCTAGTTGGCCCCAGGGACCCCCAGTATTGAAGGGGAATTCATTTCCCAACATAAAACGCGCCACAGGGCGCGTTTGCAGAGTGTTGCTGGGAGGGGGTGGGGCCTCCGCACGATCGCGTGTTTTTTTAAATTATTTTTTTGGGAAGGGGGGCTGTGTGGCCCCCCTTCTTTTTACTTTTTTTCGGCCCTGGGGACCCCATCCCCCAGGGCCTGACCACTTTTTTAATACAAAAAAAAAAAGAAATGAACGGTAAGGGGGCCGCGTGGGCCCCCCTCCAGTGGCCAATTCTGGCCCCGGGGACCCCATCCCCCGGGGCATGGCCAGATTTTCTTTCTGTTTTTTTATGGAGGGGGGCTGCGTGGCCCCCCTCCTGAGGCCTCTATTGGCCCCAAGGTCCCCATCCCCCGGGGCCGGCCTTTGCGTGATTTTTTTTTTTTTTTAGGGGAGGGGGGCCACGTGGACCCCCTCCCGGGCCACTTCCAGCCCCGGGGACCCCATCCCCCGGGGCCTGGCCTCTCGTTGGGGACCGTGGGGGGAGCCCCAATGCCCCCACGGTCCCGCCGGCTCCCCGCGTCCTGCGGGAGCCGGCATTGCTTTTCCACATGGGGAGCTGCTGACATGCAGCTCCCCGTGTGGAAAAGCAATTCTGCTTTGCTTCATTGAAGCGAGAGCAGGTTACCCTGCTCTCGCTTCAATGAAGCAAAGCAGTTTGCAGTGACAGGGTGGGAGCCGCGAGGCTCCCGCCCTGTCATTGCAAACAGCAGTGTCCTGGGGGTGGGCACCCTTGGACACTGCAGGAGCCGGCCCTGGGGGGTGGCGGTTCCCAGGGCCATCACTGGCTCCAGGAGGGGGGCCGCGTGGCCCTCCTCCCACCATTGGCAAAGCCCCGGGGAGGTGGTGGTCCCCGGGGCGTGTGGGGGGGCTCGAGCCCCCCCACACAGATATTAATAAAAAAATAAGAGCCCGGGGGGTGGCGGTCCCCGGGGCTTGGGGGGCTTGGAGGCCCCCACACACAAAAAAACAAAGCTCTGGGGGTGGCGGTCCCCGGGGCTGCGGGGGGCCGTGTGCCCACCGGCAAATATTTATGCAAAGCCCCGGGGGTGGCGATCCCCGGGGCAGTGTGGGGGATTGGGGCCCCCCCACACATTTTTTTACATGCCCCCGGGACTTGGACCACCCGGGGGCTAATTAATAACGAAGCGCGGAAGCCCGAGCTTCGTTTTTTTAATTTTTGCGGCCGGATCCGTGGATCCTCCGCGCATCTCTGCGTTTTTATAAAAAAAAATGCTTTTTTGGGCCCTGGGGGTCTTTGTGGGACCCCCTGAGCAGGCCTAGGGGGTCGGGGTGTTTCTACCCTGCCCCCTTTTCTTGTTTTACGCAACTGTTTTTCTGTTTTCTTGTGACTCGGTTCTACCGAGTCGCAAGATGGCTGCCAACACTTCCTGGTTTAGAGTGTTGACAGCCAATTAGAATAAAGCTCGTGGTCGGGAGGGTCCGCGGATCCTCCGTGCCTCTAAATATCGAAACTTTTATTTTTGATTTTCTTAGCAACTACTGAACGGATTTACACCATTTTTAAAAAGGTCACTTTCTGTGCAAGCAGTACGTTTTTGCCAAATTTGGGGTAAATCCGTTCAGTAGTTTCGGCTGTAGCCCTGCATAAAGTTTCCTATGGGAAATTGATTTTTTGACTCTTATTTTTTGAATTTCTCTGGAATTACTGAACGGATTTACACCATTTAAAAAAAAGGGTGCTTTCTGAACCAAGCACTACCTTTTTGCCAAATTTGGTGTAATTCCGTTCGGCAGTTCGGGCTGTAGCCGTGGCTAAAGTTTCCTATGGGAATTAACATGGAGAAATCACGTTTTGGGACCCCCCTTTTTCCTCGGCCCCCGCTTGGCGAATCACCCCAAAACTTTCCAGACAGGAGCTGACCAGAGCGCCCCACTAGTTTTGAAAATTTCGCGATGATTCGTCATCCGGCGCCAAAGTTATTGGGAAAAGAATGTTACGAATTTCCTATGGATAATAGGTCCTAACTATAACTATCTACTGGTGACCGCCAGTAGATAATATATGTATATATATATATATATATATATATATATATATATATATATATAGATCCAGCTGCTGTACATACCTTCGTGATGCATGCTGGGGGTAGTAGTCTCCCATTAGACTGCTATGTTCACAGTGCAGCTGGGTCAGCTGATCTCCCGCCAATGGGAGTGCCTGAGGAATTTCAAAAGGAAGGAGTAGGTGATTGCGAGGTACTAGCAGCACCTGAGGAAGGCGGACAAGCCACAATGCATTGTGCACTGCTGTACCGGTGAATAAAGAACTTCCAAAGTATTCCCCGCTGTGTTCTTGTGGTTTACTTTGAGGAGTGACCTGTTGGATATATTTGTCGCGGTGGCCAGCAACGCGAAACAAGGACCCGCCCTACAAAGCGTCCTGGATATAGTTGGCAATGGACTGTGTTTCGAGGGATCGAATTTTCCTGGACCGCCTCGACAAGGAACCAAGCCTGTGGCTGCTGCCTTGGCAGCCTGTGACTGCATGGGGAGGCGGGTGAGATTACTGCTTGCCTCACAGCCCGGTCTGTTTCCACGTTGGGGCTGGGGCGTTGGGGACCGGAGGGAGCTCTTAGCACCATTCAGCACGCAATCGCCATTTCGCACACAGCCCCCACCTTTTGCTTGGCACAACACAGCGCTTACAGAAGTTACATCGATCCAGCTGCTGCACATACCTTTGTGATGCATGCTGGGGGTAGTAGTCTCCCATTAGACTGCTATGTTCACAGTGCAGCTGGGTCAGCTGATCTCCCGCCAATGGGAGTGCCTGAGGAATTTCAAAAGGAGGGAGTAGGTGATTGCGAGGTACTAGCAGCACCTGAGGAAGGCGGACAAGCCGAAATGCATTGTGCACTGCTGTACCAGTGATTAAAGAACTTCCAAAGTATTCCCCGCTGTGTCCTTGTGGTTTACTTTGAGGAGTGACCTGTTGGAGATATATATATATATATATATATATATATATATATATATATATATATATATATATATATATATATATATATACGCTCAAATGTCACCCTGACTGATGGGGTAGTCATGTAGACTTAAACCTGCAGGGATGTGCCAAAATGGAAACAGCGGCAGCAGCAAGGGACAGCAAATCTGTTTAGTTTACACCCTTCTTGGAGAAACATAGCAGCCACTTCACAAAGGGCTGCAAGGATTCAGCCAGCGTGCAAGCAAAAGCAGACAATTTCATTTTTTCTGCCATGTGAAAGATTATGCAGTATGTGTTCATTTGTGAACTGATGAACTTTTAACAACTGAAAAACGATTTGAGTACCATTGGGCTCATACTAATGAAGTACATGTTAAGATGGCAGCCAGTCATTGTAGGAATGGGACAATTATTGGGCACAGTCACTTGTCGCTGGCTACGCTTTATTCTCCAATGAAACTGCTTAAAACAACATGCTATTTGTGGCGCATTTTAGCAGAGCACTGAGGAAGGCAGCACTCCAAAATGCATTGCTCATTTATGCTTATTAAAATTAACACTGTCCCGTGAGTGCTCAGTGCCTGAGCTTTTATTTATTTATTACCGTGATTTTACCCTTCATGTTTGCGGAAAAGAAGCACCCGTCCTGAGTTCGGCAGTCAGGGTGAAATTTGAGCGTTTATTTACTCCTGCCAGAACCGCTGCAGTTTGAATGGGAGCACTACCCGGTCAATCTCGAAGGTTGTCAATGATTTTATTGATGGGGCAGTCATATAGACTTAAACCTGCAGGGATGTGCCAAAATGGAAACAGCGGCAGCGGCGAGGGACAGCAAATCTGTTTAGTTTGCACCCTTCTTGGAGAAACATAGCAGCCACTTCACTAAGGACTGCTTGGATTTAGCCTGCGTGCAAGTAAAAGCAGACAGTTTTGTTTTTTCTGCCATGTGAAAGATTAAGCAGTACGTGTTCATTTGCGACCTAATGAACTTTTAACAACTGAAAAACCATTTGTCTACTATTGGGCTCATACTAATGAAGTGCATGTTAAGATGGCAGCCAGTGATTGTAGGAATGGGACAATGATTGGGCACAGTCCTTTGTTGCTGGCTACACTTTATTCTCCACTGAAACTGCTTAAAACAACATGCTATTTGTGGTGCATTTTAGCAGAGCACTGAGGAAGGCAGCACGCCGAAATGCATTTGCTCGTTTATGCTTATTAAAATTAACAGTGTCCCGTGAGTGCTCCGTGCCTGAGCTTTTATTTATTACCGTGATTTCACCCTTCACGTTTGTGGAAAAGAAGCACCCCTCCACCCCTCTGCATTTGCAGAGGGGTGGAGAAAGGGGGCATGGCCTCTGACAAACTCTCAGCAATCCAGCTGTATCGGTCTTACTGGAGATAACAGGAGCTGTAGTCGGTCCTCACTAGTAGTTCACCAGGAGATGCGTTTGCAGAATTGTGGAAAAAGGGGGCATAGCCTTTAAAGACCTCTCAAAAATCCCACTGTGTGGGACTTACTGGAGGAAACAGAAGGGGTTTCTGGCCCCCAAGAACCTTTAGCATCCAAGGGGACTTCACGCCTCAGCCAGTAGTGACCCAGGAGGTGTGTTTGTAGAGTGGTGGAGAAAGGGGGCGGGCCTCCGATCACCTCTCAGCAATCCCCTGTGTGGGACTTACTGGAGGTAGCAGGAGTGGTTATAGGACCCCAAGGACCCTTTGCAGCCAAGAGGACTTCATCCCCCAACCAATTGTGCACCAGGATACGTGTTTGCAGAGTGGTGCTGAAAGGGGGTGGGGCCTCCAACAACTTGCCGGTTGGGATTTTATGTTTTTGAACATTTTTATTAGGGGATGGGGGTACATTGGACCCCCTTCCCTGGGCTGATTATGCCCAAGGGACCTCATCTCCAGGGGCCAGGTCTTTTTTGAATGAGGGACGGGGGACTGTGTGGCCCCTCTCCACAGGCCGATTTCTGCCCTGGGGACCCCATCCCCTGGGGCCCGGCCTTTTTAAAAAAAAGAAAAATTTAAACTTAAAGGGAGGGAGTCAAGCAGTCCCCCTCCTGTGCTGATTTCAGCCCAGGGGATCCCATTCCCCAGGCCCAGCCTCTTTTTTATTTTAATATTTATTTATTTAAATAAATAATGGCCCCTCCCAGGCCAGTTTTTCCCAGGACCCCATGCACAGGGCCTGGCCTCTATTGTGGGTGCCCTGGTCCCACCCAGGGCACCCACTCAGCACTGGTGGGGACCTCAGGGGAGCCTGAAGGCCTCCGTGGTCCCTGACGGCTTCCGCCTCCTGCAAGAGCCAGCATTGCTTTTACACATAGGGGGCTGCTAAACATGCAGCTTCCTCTGTGTAAAAGCAATTTTGCACCGCTTCCAGCAAGCAAGATCATATTTTATGTTGTCGCTTACTGAAAGCAGGGCACAGTTTGCTATGGCTTTGCGGGAGCAGTAAAGCTCCCAAAAAGCCACAGCAAACAGTTATGTCCCAGGGGTGGGTACCACGGGACATAGCAGGCGCCAGTCCTGGGTCCATCTATGGCTCCAGGAGGGGGACTGTTCAGACCCCCTCCTTTCCTAGATTTTGTCCCAGGGAGGTGGTGTTACCCAGGGCAGCGAGGGAGCCCATGGCACCCCTGCATTCAATGTAATAAAAGCCCCAGGGAGGTGCGCATGCCCCCACATTGTATTAAGAAAAAGTCCCAGGGAGGTGGTGGTCCCCGGGGCAGCGGGAGAGGCCATACAGGCCTCTCCCGCATTCATTTGTATAGAAGCCTAGAGATGGTAGTGGTCCCTGGGGCAATATTAAGCCCCAGGAGCGGGGAGCCAGTGCGCCCCTCTAACTTATAGCAAGAATGACCCCTGGACCTGGCCCACCCGGGGACCGATAATTAATGAAGCATGGGAGCCCGTGCTTTGTTTTGTAAAATTTTCGGTGGGATCCGAAGAGGCCTAGAGGGACAGGGTATTTTTACCTGCCCCTTTTTCTTTTATTTTAATGTTTTTCTCTGGGACTTGGCTCAAGCCAAGTCCCAAGATGGCTGTTAACACATCCTGGTTTGAAGTGTTGGCAGCCAATCAGAGCTCTGTTTTTTCCCTGCAAGAGCTCGTCTCTTTTTTCACTAAATATTCTCGAACCCAGATATCACATATCATTTCATATTCTTAATTTCTCAGAAATGACTGAATGGATTTACACCATATAACTGAAAGCGTGATCTGTGTAACCAGATATACAGCTTTCTGACAAATTTGGTGGAATTCCCTTCGATGGTTTGGGCAGTAGACGTGTTGACAGGTCCTATGGGAATTAACATTCCAAACACACCCTTTCTGAACCCCATTTTACTCAGCGCCCGCTTCACGAATCGCCTGAAAACTTTCCGTGTGCAAAAAGATTCACCCAGGGCACTTTATTTGGAAAATTTCATGAAGATTCATTAAACGGCACGAAAGATAAAATCGGCAAGTTGAAAAATGCTTTTCCTATGGAAACATGGTCCTAACTACAACTATGTACTGGCAACCACCATTAGCTAATTTATGTATATATATATATATATATCTTCACTGAAAAAACCATAGGTCTCAGGTACGTTATAGTTAGAAATTAGCATTTAAAAAACCTTTGAAATTCACTGAAAAAACCATAGGTTTCAGGGACGTTATAGTTAGTTGACATTATCACTCGTACAAAACCAGAGAAATTCAGCCGTTATAGTTAGTTGTGCTAAGTATAACTCGCGCCCCGCAATGCACTGCTGATGACATCACATATTACATCACTCATGACATGGTAAGTGACATGACTGATGACATCATCCAGTGACTGTGTGTTTCTGTAAAGTTTAAATATGTTTTATATATATATAGGCCAAGGTGTATTGAAGAATGAGTGGCTGAATGACTGTCTGAATAGATGATTTAGTAGGTGTGTGACTGACTGTATAAGTGAGTGATTAAACGTGTCTTACTGAATGCATGGGTTAGTGACTAAACTGTGTGAATGTCTGTATCAGTCTGTCTGTTGGTGTGTAAGCGGTTGCATGGGTTGGTGAGTAGCTACATGAGTGTCTATATGGGTTATTGATTGCTTGTCTGAGTATCTGTATGGGTGCCTGAGTGTCTGTGTGGGTGTGTGTGACTCACTGCATGGATGTGTGAGTGGGTGATTCACTGGGTGTATGGGTTCAAGAGTGCATCTGTGAGGGGCTGTATGGGTGGGTGAGTGTGTGTATGGCTATGTTGGTGAGTGAATGGATGTCTCAGTGGTACATGTGTGAGTAACTACATATGTGAAAGGCAGTATATATGAGTGTTGGAGTATATAAATGACTATATGTGAGAGTGAGTGATTGTGAAAGTGGCTGTGTGGATGAGTGTGTGCTTGTGTCAGTGATTGTATAAGAGAATAAGTATGTGTTAGTATCTATGTGAATAAGATGAGGTGGTGTGTGTATAACTTTATAGGTGAGTAAATGGGAGTGTGATTGATTCTTTGCATGACTAACTAGCTGTGTAAGTAACTCTATGGGTGAGTGGCAGTGTGTGAGTGTCTGTATAGATGTATGAGTGCATATGACAGTGGCTATATTGATGAGTGACTGCATGTATGAGTGACTGTATGGGTGAGTGAGTGGATGTGTGTGTAGACCTAGGAATCAGTGAGTGGGTATGTAGTAACTGGTATTGGTGTGTCTATGGTTTCGAGAATGGCAGTCTGTATTTTAGAGTGGGTGTATCAAAGGTTATATTAGGCTGTGAGGAGGTGCATCAGAGGATCACGTGGATGATGTCATCAGTGATATCATCAGTGATGTCATTTGAGATGTCATCAGTGATGTCATCAGTGATGTCACTGACCATGTCATGAGTGATGTGATATGTGATGTCATCAGCAGTGCATTGCGGGGCGTGAGTTATACTTAGCTCAGCTAACTATAACGGCCAAATTTCTCTGGTTTTGTACGAGTGAAATGTCCAACTAACTATAACGTCCCTGAAACCTGTGGTTTTTTCAGTGAATTTCTAAGGTTTTTTAAATGCTCATTTCTAACTATAATGTCCCTGAAACCTATGGTTTTTTCAGTGAATTTCAAAGGTTTTTAAATGACTAATTTCTAACTATAATGTCCCTGAAACCTATGGTTTTTTCAGTGAAGTTCTAAGGTTTTTTAAATGCTAATTTCTAACTATGCCTACAGAGGTAGGCCATGTGCAGAAAGAGGAAGAAAGGCGCAGAAAGAAGCAAGAGAAATGCAGAAAGAGGCAACAGAAGTCCAGAAAGACGAAGAAAAGTGCAGAAAGAAGCAAGAGATATGCAGAAAGAACCAACAGAGGTACAGAAAGAGGCCTTGTTGCAAAGTCATCCTGTGCCCCAACTTTTTGCTGACTGGAACTGGTGGTAACTGACTCTGACTAACCAGGCCCGGAGCCAGTGCTATGCTGAAAGACACTTAGACACAACCCCAGCTCCAACACCAACGACATCCCGCCGTCGCAAGCCCTGTGCAATTCCCTCGCCACTTTCTTCCACCGCAAGATCGCCGACATCCACGACAGCTTCAACACCCAGACAGCCCCTACTAAGATAGATACACCAGACCCGCCGCACACCATCGACCATGACCCCTTGCCAGCCTGGGCCAGCGTGAACATCGATGACACCATCAAGACCATAAGCACAATACACTCCGGCTCCCCGTCAGACCCTTTCCCGCACCACATCTTCAACAAAGCCAGCAGCTCCACCGCACCCCACCTGTGCAACGTTATCAATCTCTCCTTCGAGACCGCGACCTTCCCAGAGAGCTGGAAACACGCAGAGATCAACGCCCTACTCAAAAAACCCAAGGCGGACCCGAGAGACCTCAAGAACTTCCGGCCCATCTCCCTGCTTCCGTTCCCTGCCAAGGTCATCGAGAAGATCGTCAACAAACAGCTAACCCGATACCTCGAAGAAAACAGCATCCTGGACCCATCCCAATCAGGGTTCCGCAGCAACCACAGCACTGAGACTGCCCTCATCGCCGCCACCGACGACATCAGGACCCTGCTGGACAACGGTGAGACCGCAGCCCTCATCCTGCTGGACCTCTCCGCCGCCTTCGACACTGTCTGCCACCACACTCTACGCGCATGCCTCCACGATGCAGGGATCCGAGACAAGGCCCTGGAATGGACCACCTCCTTCCTCGACGGCAGAACCCAGAGAGTCCGCCTCCCACCTTTCCGATCCGAAGCCTCCGAGATCATCTGCGGCATACCCCAGGGATCTTCCCTCAGCCCAACACTGTTCAACATCTACATGGCCCCGCTCACATGCATCGCCAGACAGCACGACCTCAACATAATCTCCTACGCCGACGAAACTCAACTGATCCTCTCCTCACCAAGGACCCCCTCGCCGCCAAATCCAATCTCCATGAAGGAATGAAGGCGCGTCGCCGATTGGATGAAGATCAGCCGACTAAAGCTGAACACGGACAAGACAGAGGTCCTCATCCTCGGCTCCAACCCCTCAGCCTGGGACGACTCCTGGTGGCCAACGACACTGGGAGCAGCCCCGACACCCACCGACCACGCACGCAACCTGGGAGTCATCCTCGACTCAACGCTCTCCATGGCCAAGCAAGTCAACGCAGTCTCCTCCTCCTGCTTCAACACCCTCCGCATGCTTCGCAAGATCTACAGGTGGATCCCGACAAATACAAGAAGAACAGTCACCCATGCCCTCGTCAGTAGCAGACTTGACTATGGGAACGCCCTCTACGCGGGAGCCCCGGCCACGCTCATCAAGCGACTGCAACGCATACAAACGCCTCCGCACGCCTGATCCTCGACGCTACCACGCCACAGCCACATCACCCCCACCTGAGGAACCTGCACTGGCTCCCCGTCGACAGGAGAATCTCCTTCAAACTCCTCATCCACGCACACAAGGCACTCCACAAGACTGGCCCAGCCTACCTCAACAGACGACTCTTTGTCTACGTCCCCAACCGCCAGCTCCGCTCCACCGACCTCTCCCTCGCCACCGTCCCTCGCATTCGAAGAACAACCACCGGCGGCAGATCCTTCTCACACCTCGCCGCCAAGACCTGGAACACCCTTCCACTAAGCCTACGACAGACCCAAGACCTGCTGACCTTCAGGAGGCTACTCAAGACCTGGCTGTTCGACCAGTAGCAGCACCCCCCTTTTTTCTCCCCAGCACCTTGAGACCCTCGCGGGTAAGTAGTGCGCTCTACAAATTCTGTGATTGATTGATTGATTGATTGATTAGAATACAGTGAAAACACCTACATACACTAGGGTACACTATGGGTTGGGGTACCCCTGTGATTGGCATGACCACCCCTCTAAGGCCCTAGTACATAATAGGGCAGGGGGATTACAACTACCTCTAACTCAGAGGTGCAGAAAGAGGCAAGAGAAGTGCAGAAAGAAGCAAGTAAAGTGCAGAAAGAGGCAAGAGAGGTGCAGAAAGAGGCAAGAGAGGTACAGAAAGAAGCAAGTAAAGTGCAGAAAGAGGCAAGAGAGGTGCAGAAAGAGGCAAGAGAGGTACAGAAAGAGGCTGGAGGGGTACAGAAAGAAGGAAGAAAAGTGAAGAAAGAGGCAAGAGCATTGCTGAAAGAAGCAACAGAGCTGTAGAAAGAAGCAAGAGAAGTGCAGAAGGAGGCAAGTGAGGTGCAGAAAGAAGCAAGAGCAGTGCAGAAAGAACCAATAGAAGTGCTGAAAGAGGTGTGAAGGGTGCAGAAAGAGCAACAGAAGTGCAGAAAGCGGCAACAGAGGTACAGAAAGAGGCAAGAGAGGTGCAGAAACAGGGGATTACAACTACCTCTAACTCAGAGGTGCAGAAAGAGGCAAGAGAAGTGCAGAAAGAAGCAAGTAAAGTGCAGAAAGAGGCAAGTGAGGTGCAGAAAGAAGCAAGAGAGGTGCAGAAAGAGGCAATAGAAGTGCAGAAAGAAGCAACAGAGGTGCAGAAAGAGGCAAGATGGGTGCAGAAAGAGAGAGAGAAGCGCAGAAAGAAGCAAAAGAGGTGCCCAAAGAGGCAAGAGGGATGCAGAAAGAGGCAAGAGCAGTGCAGAAAGAACCAAGAGAAGTGCAAAAAGAAGCAACAGAGGTGCAGAAGGAGGCACGAGGGGTGCAGAAAGAAGGAAGAGAAGTGCAGAAAGAAGCAACAGAGGTGCAGAAGGAGGCACGAGGGGTGCAGAAAGAGGCAAGAGAAGTACAGAAAGAAGCAACAGAGGTACACAAAGAGGCAAGAGTGGTGCAGAAAGAGGGAAGAGAGGTGTAGAAAGAGGCAAGAGAGTTGCACAAAGAGGGAAGAGAGGTGCAGAAAGAGGCAGGAGGGGTGCAGAAAGAAGCAACAGAGGTGGCGAAAGAGAAAAGAGAGGTGCAGAAAGAAGCAAGTGATGTACAGAAAGAGGCAAGAGAATTGCTGAAAGAAGCAACAGAGATGTAGAAAGAAGCAAGAGAAGTGCAAAAAGAGGCAAGTAAGGTGCAGAAAGAAGCAAGAGCAGTACAGAAAGAACCAACAGAGGTGCAAAAAGAGGCAAGAGGGGTGCAGAAAATGGTACGAGGGGTGCACAAAGAGGCAAGAGAGGTACAGAAAGAGGCAGTAGGGGTGCAGAAAGAAAGAAGAGAAGTGCATAAAGAAGTAACAGAGGTGCTGAAAGAGGCGCGAAGGGTGCAGAAAGAGCAAGAGAAGTACAGAAAGAGGCAACAGAGGTATAGAAAGAGGCAAGAGAGGTGCAGAAACAGGTAGGAAAGGTGCAGAAAGAGGGAACAGGGGTGCAGATAGAGGCAAGAGAGGTGCAGAAAGAGAAAAGAGGGGCGCAGAAAGAGTCAAGAGATCTGCAGAAAAAAGCATCAGAGGTGCTGAAAGGGGCAAGTGAGGTGCAGAAAGGGGCACGAGATCTGCAGAAAAAAGCAACAGAGGTGCTGAAAGAGGCAAGTGAGGTGCAGAAAGAAGCAAGAGAGGTGTGGAAAGAGGCAATAGAAGTGCAGAAAGAAGCAACAGAGGTGCAGAAAGATGCAAAAGGGGTGCAGAAGGAGGCAAGAAAAGTGCAGAAAGAGGCAACAGAGGTACAGAGAGAGGCAAGAGAGGTGCAGAAACAGGCAGGAAAGGTGCAGAAAGAGGTAACAGGTGTGCAGAAAAAGGCAAGAGAGGTGCAGAAAGAGAAAAGAGGGGTGCAGAAAGAGGCAAGAGATCTGCAGAAAAAAGCAACAGAGGTGCTGAAAGAGGCAAGTGAGGTGCAGAAAGAAGCAAGAGATCTGCAGAAAAAAGCAAGAGAGGTGCTGAAAGAGGCAAGTGATGTGCAGAAAGAAGCAAGAGTAGTGCAGAAAGAAGGAAGAGAAATGCAGAAAGAACTAACAGAGGTGATGAAAGAGGCGTGAAGGGTGCAGAAAGAGCAAGAGAAGTGCAGAAAGAGGCAAGAGAGGTGCAGAAAGAGGGAACAGGGATGCAGAAAGATGGATGAGGTGCGGAGAAAGAGGCAAGCAAAGTGCAGGAAAGAAGCAACAGAGATGAAAAAAGGGGGAAGAGGGTGGAGAAAGAGGCAAGATGGGTGCAGAAAGAAGCAAGAGAGGTGCAGAAAAAAACAAAAGAAGTGCAGAAAGAAGCAACAGAAGTGCAGAAATAGGCAAGAGGAGTGCAGAAAGAGGGAAGAGGGGTGAAGAAAGAGGCAAGAGAGTTGCACAAAGAGGGAAGACGGGTGAGGAAAGAGGCAAGAGGGGTGCAGAAACAGGCAAGAGAAGTGCAGAAAGAGGCAAGAGAATTGCTGAAAGAAGCAAGAGAGGTGTAGAAAGAAGCAAGAACAGTGCAGAAAGAGGCAAGTGAGATGCAGAAACAGGCAAGAAAGGTACAGAAAGAGGGAAGGCGAGTGAAGAAAGAGACAACAGGGATGCAGAAAGAAGCAAGACAGATGCAGAAAGAAGCATGGAAAGTGCAGAATGAAGCAACAGGGATGTGGAAAGAGGCAAGAAAAGTGCAGAAAGAAGCAACAGAGGTGCAGAAGGAGGCAAGAGAACTGCAGAAACAGGCAAAAGAGGTACACAAAGAGATAACAGGGGTGCAGAAAGAAGCAAGACAGGTGCAGAAAGAAGTATGGAAAGTGCAGAATGCAGCACCAGGGGTGCAGAAAGAGGCAAGAGAAGTGCAGAAAGAAGCAAGTGAGGTGCAGAAAGAGGCAAGAGAGGTGCAGAAAGAGGCAAGAGAGGTGCAGAAACAGGCAAGAGAAGTGCAGAAAGAGGCAAGAGAATTGCTGAAAGAAGCAACAGAGGTGTAGAAAGAAGCAAGAAAAGTGCAGAAAGAGGATCGTGATATGCAGAAACAGGCAAGAAAGGTACAGAAAGAGGGAAGACAAGTGCAGAAAGAGACAACAGGGGTGCAGAAAGAAGCAAGACAGGTGCAGAAAGAAGCATGGAAAGTGCAGAATGAAGCAACAGGGGTGCAGAAAGAGGCAAGAGAAGTGCAAAAAGAAGCAACAGAGGTGCAGAAGGAGCAAGAGAACTGCAGAAAGAGGCAAGAGGGTTGCTGAAAGAGGCAAGAGGTTTGCAGAAAGAAGGAACAGAGGTGCAGACAAAGGCAAAAATGGTAACGAAACAGGTAAAAGGGGTGCAGAAAGAGGCAAGAGGGGTGGAGAAATTTGCAAGAGAGGTGCAGAAAGAAGCAAGAGCAGTGCAAAAGAACCAACAGAGGTGCAAAAAGAGGCAAGTGAGGTGCAGAAGGAGGCAAGAGAACTGCAGAAAGAGGCAAGAGAGTTGCAGAAACAGGCAAAAGGTGTACAAAAAGAGGGAACAGGTGGGCAGACTGAGGCAAGAGAGGTGCAGAAAGAGGGAAGAGGGGTGCAGAAAAAGGCAAGAGAGATGCAGAAATTTGGAACAGAGGTGCAGGAAGAAGCCAGAGCAGTGCAGAAAGAACCAACAGAGGTGCAGAAAGAGGCAAGAGGGGTACAGAAAGAGGCAAGTGAAGTGCAGAACGAATCAAAAGAGGTGCAGAAAGAACCAACAGAGGTGGAAAAAGAGGCAGGAGGGGTGCAGAAAGGGGTAGGAGGGGTACACAAAGAGGCAAGAGGGATACAGAAAGAGGCAGGAGGGTGTGCAGAAAGAGGAAGAGAACTGCAGAAAGAAGCAACAGAGGTGCTGAAAGAGGCAGGAAGGTTGCAGAAAGAGACAAGACAGGTGAAGAAAGAAGGAACGGAGTGTAGGAAGGTGGAATCTGACTATATGGTTGCCCCCACTTTTTTCCTGGTGTTTTGCTGGTTTATGACTTAGTTGGACTGGGATCCTGCTATTCAGGGCCCCAGTCTATCTGCTTCCTCTATAAAATGGTTTCCATGTGCCTTAGGCACATCTCTGATTGGAATCTGGAGTGCCCTTATAAGTCCCTAGTATATGGTATACTATGTACCCAGGGCATAGGTACCTCAGAGGCCTACCAGGGGCTGCAGCATGTATTGTGCCACCCCTGGAAGGCCAGCCAAAAGGACACCACAGGTCTGCTACTGCAGCCTGGGTAAGGTGGTGCATGCACCCCTTACTGTGATATAGGCTACCTATATCACTACATACATACACACATATAAACCTATAAGTCACTCCTATGGCAGGCCTTATCAATCCTGAAGGCAGAGTGCGTGGTTCCTATGTGAGAGGGTGCCCCTGCATGACCAGGGCCCCTCTGCAGCGTTCGGAGACCCTTCTCTGATGCTGTTTGTAGTGCAGCCTGACCATATACTCTTAAGCGCATTATAACCTTGCGTTAAATGCTAACTTTGGGATGGCTGCACGGAAACATGTCGTGTTTGGTGTCAAACATCTTGGAATACTACCCCCCGCCAGTTCTGGCGGCGGGGGTAGCATTCCACCCTTCTAGAGGGAAAGACATGTACACACCGGTATACCCGATACTGACTTTCCAGAGCCCTGGCATCACAAAATGGATGCTGCTGCCACAGACACGAGTCTGGCCTCCTGCTGCTGACCGAAACTCCAGCAGGGGAGGCCTGGACAATAGGTTTCCTGTCCCAGGGAGGTGTGACCACCTCCCCAGACAGGATAGTGTGTATTGGGGCTGGGCGGGAGCACTCTCTGGTGCTTTGAAGTCCTGCACTGGGGGCACACTTGGTGTCCCTGTGCATACCCCAGTTCAAACCGGCTCAGGGGCTTCCAGCCCCTGCTCTGGCGCGAAACTGGACAAAGGGAAAGGGGTGTAACCACCCTTCTGCCCTGACCCTCCCATAGGTGGGGCCACAGGTATGTCCAACCCCCTACCTTAGTATAAGTAGGGGAACCCAGTCCTTAGGACTTTAGATTTACCTGGACGAAACTCTGACACAGAATCCTGGACCTTCGACGCTCTACATCAAGATTAGAGGACTGAAGAATCTCCCTTGGGGTCAAGGAGTGACTCCCCTGCTTGGCAGGCACCAAAGAAGCAATTGTCTGGTCTGCATTGCTGAAGCTCCCGTCGGACGCCGAAGTCTTTGCATCACCAGAGGTGGATTTCCAGACTTCCCTGAGGCTGCCCTGAGTCCCCAGCAAAGCTGAGGCCCGTAGCTATTGTGGGTAATGTGGAACCATGACCCCTGGACACCAATTGCATTTGCAAGTGCATCCTCTTCTGGGTCTCCCACAAAGTCGTGCTTTGGGCTCTGAGTAGCCTCAGCTTCCAGCACCAATTGCACTGAAGATCACTGGCCTCCACTCCACGAGTGTCCTGTGAGCCAGCTCCACGTGCACCGTCTTGAGGCTCCTTTGCGGTTGCTAGTCCGTTGGCTAGTAGGCCCTCCCGAAGGCCAATCTTTTTCTGCTTGGGCTCCCTGGTTGCTCCAGGCGTGCCCTGACTTATCCTTGCTGGGTGAGTCCCCCAGACCTTGCTGGTCTGCAACATCGTCCTTCTTTGATTTCCACGAGACTTGCCGTTGCCAAGGCTTGTTGGGTCCAATCTGGTCGCCGATACCCCTGCAATCGACAAACGTCATGGGACAGCTCGAATCCAGCTCCTGGTTGTCGTCGACGCCTCCTGAACCTCATGGCTGAAGAGTCAAGACAACTGTCAACCTACCTGAAGCACTCGACATCGGTGGGCATCTGCTCATCGCCTTCCTGGTCACTGGCTAGTGACCCAGACTCTGTCCCCTCTGCTTTCAGGTTCTTCAGATATTTGATCCACCTTTGGATCCACCCGAACACTTTCGACTTGGCCGCCAGCAGCACTTTGCAGCAGATCGCCATTGAAAGCGACGACGAAACCCGACCCCGAAAGACACCTATGCACCCGGCTCCCCTGGGTGAGGTAACTCAAGTACTCCGGTGCTCCCATGGGTATTGACACTAGAACAGCCTAGTTCTCAAAGGGTTTGCTCCAAGTCCTCCTCTAAGTGTCCCTTTTCTTTTAAATCCTAATCGCGACTTTCCCCATAGATGTTGACGGTGGTTCGCGGTTGTGTTCATACACTGCACGCGTCCCCCGTGGGTCCCCTGTGTCACTGCCTTGGGTGGTTCCTTGTGGTCCAAGCACTTCTACAGGCTCTAGGCCTTGTGTCTAGCTCAGTCGTGGTTCTTATACCACTTTATTGGTATATGGTTTGGTATGCCCCTGGGGCTCAAACGTGTATTTGTGCTAGTACTGTAGATAACTAACTCGTAACATATGTACTTCGAACTCTAGCCTCATAAAGAGACTAGAGGCGTGTGTTTAGTAATAAATACATATATTTTGAATATATACCTGGTGTGGTCCTCTTTCATTTGGTCACTCAAGAGATTATAGACTGGTAAAACAAGCTGCTTTACATTCCTTCAAGACTTAGCCTGAAGGCTGCTCTCCATAGCTACCACTAGGATAGCTTTCAATAAAGGTTGTCTTTAACCTATCTCCAATAAGGGGTTGTTTGGACTGGTGCAAGGTGCCCACTATAATTAGTGGACAGCATATGCCAGGCCAACTTCTCACACAGAGGTACAAAAAGAGGCAAGAGTGGTGCAGAAAGAGGGAAGAGAGGTGTAGAAAGAGGCAAGAGAGTTGCACAAAGAGGGAAGAGGGGTGCAGAAACAGGCAAAAGGGGTGCAGAAAGAAAGAAGTGAGGTGCAGAAAGAGGCAAGAGAGGTGGCGAAAGAGGCAAGAGAGTAGGAGAAAGAGGCAAGTAAAGTGCAGAAGGAGGCAAGAGCACTGCAGAAAGAGGCAATAGAGGTGCCGAAAGAGGCAAGGGAGGTGCAGAAAGAAGCAAGATACATGCAGAAAGAAGCAACAGAAGTGCAGAAAGAGGGAAGAGGGGTGGAGAGAGAGGCAAGAGGGGTGCAGAAAGAAGCAAGACAGGTGCATAAAGAAACAAAAGAAGTGCAGAAAGAAGGAACAGAGGTGCAGAAAGAGGCAAAAGGGTGCAGAAAGACGTAAGAGGGGTACAGAAAAAGGAAAGAGAGGTGCAGAAAGAGGGAAGAAAGGGGCAGAAAGAAGCAAGAGGGGTACAGAAAGAAGCAAATGAGGTGCAGAAAGAGGCAACAGACGTGTAGAAAGAGGGAAGAGAGGTGCAGAAAGTAGAAGAGATTTACAGAAAGAGGCAAAAGAAGTGCAGAAAAAGAAAGAAATGTGCAGAAAGGAGCAACAGAAATGCAGAAAGAGGCAAGAGAGGCGCAGAAGGAAGCAAGAGTGGCTTGCACACCATTAGTACCAATTTAACACCCACAATTAGCAATAAGTAACAGGTGACCATTCTAGGTTTGCAAAGGGCCTTCCACCACGCTGTAACACTTGTCGCTGCATTTTTGGTAACGTTTGAGCCGTTTGAGCTAGAAACAAGGCTTTTTTTGTTCAAATCTGCAGATTAGGAAGCAGATGATGAATTATGTGGCTAATGCAGAAAATTTATAATTGTGCGAAGGTTGATGCAGCCAAACAGTCGCATAATTCCAGTGGCCCTGCTAATACCTCTGACTAGGTCCACAAGTGCTCCTCAGTGATTCCTTATTTTTTTGTCTCACTGAGTTCATAGTTGAGCTTCTATGGAAACGAGGAAGACTAAACCTTAGGTTACCACTCCACAACACAGGCTACCATACCACATAATTACTCTCCATAACACATAATCCCACTCTACATAATTCCTATACATTAAATACCACATACTTTCTATCCACATAATTTCACTGCACAACATACCACATAATTCCACTACACACAACGTACATCCACTCCACTCCAAAAAGAATTAGTAAAAAACTTTTACATTTACAACACCGATGGCTCTAATTCTCGCAAATGCGAAACCTATTACATTGCAAACACTTCTTTAACTAGTAGTCGCGTTTGCAGTAAGCCTGGGCGGTAAAATCCGCTCCGCTCGTGGAGTTTGCGGATTTTTGGCAACTCCGCATTCCGCGTAGAACGCAGAGTTACTGAAAACTCTGCGATCCGCGGTGTACCAGAGTTTTTCCCTTGTTCGCGCTTTCAAAATGCGTTTTTGCGTGCGCGGTAGCGACTTAACGGGATCCCTGCATTCACCGACGAGTTTTCCTGTCCGTTCGCGTGCGCCACAAGATTTTGGTAGCCGGCCATGGGATCCCGCGAAAGGGTGCGATCGCGAACACGTCATTCGGATGCGCCATCGGACATCCGGCGGAAGTTTGGTGAAGCTCGCGATGCCGAACATGCAAAAATTGCAATCTGGAGAAGAATATGTCTCGAGCAGCATAAAACCTTCTTGAAAATGATGATTTGGATGAAAAAAACTCCTCAGATTGGCATTTGGCTGTACTTCTTTGTGCAAGGAGTCCTTTTTCTTTTTTTACTTTTTTTGGGAGAGGAAGGAAGTGCCTCAGAGGCTCCAACTTTCTGTTCCTGTCCAGCAGGCTCCTCCCAGTGCTTTGTCCTTGTCCTGATCACTTTTCATTTGGATTTGGAGCTGGAAGGATCACTCTTTGTGTCTGCTGCATCATATATCATTGGATTTGAGGACTTTTGGATTTGAGGCCTTTTGGATTTGAGATTTTACAAGTAAGTTGGTGTTGTTTGTTTGATTGGGGCATTGCAGTTGCTGCAACTACAATTTTTGTACTTTTCATCATTTAAAAAAAAAAATGTATTGTGGGTAGCCAGTAGGCACAGAGCTAGTCATGGGTGCATGAAACAACTGTTTCTGTGGTGTCTGTTGAATTTAAACATCGTTTAGGGCATGGATGGCATTGGATTGAATGGCAAAATGTGTATTTTGTGGGGTATTTCACTTTTTTGTTGTGTGTTAAATAAATGCCTTTGTTGTGTGTGTGTGTGTGTGTGTGTGTGTCGTGTGGTTGTTGTGTAACTTGAACACCTTGTTTAGCCCTGTGGATTTTCATTTTTGCATTTTATTGCATTAAAGCTGTGTTGTTTAGCATGCCTCCTTTGCCTGGCCATTATAGGCCTGATTCAGTTCATTGTTTTCTAGGCCTCCTGCTTGTTGTGACTGTGAGTGACCATGTGGCTGGTGGCCATTTTGTAGTGGTAGTTTAGAAGTGTGCTGCTTTTGCCATATAGGCCTGCATGTGTTTCCTTTGTTCCTTTTGGCCTAGGCTTCTTGTTGTTGTGGGCCTGGCCATGTGGCTGGCGGCCATTTTGAAGCCAGGCAGTGTGCTTTTGCCATAGGCCTGCATTGTCTGTCTTCCCTTTCTTGTTGTTGTGGGCCTGGCCATGTGGCTGTTGGTCATTTTGAAGCCAGGCAGTGTGCTTTTGCCATTGGCCGGCATTGTCTGTCTTCCCTTTCTTGTTGTTGTGGGCCTGGCCATGTGGCTGGTGGCCATTTTGAAGCCAGGCAGTGTGCTTTTGCCATAGGCCTGCATTGTCTGTCTTCCCTTTCTTGTTGCTGTGGGTGGCCTGGCCATGTGGCTAGCGGCCATTTTGTGGAGCCAGCCAGTGTGCTTTTGCCATAGGCCTGCAAGCTTGTGGCCTAGTCTGCCAATAGGCCTGTCAGCCAGTAGGCCCAGAGATACTCATGGGTGCATGAAACAACTGTTTCTGTTGAATTTAAACATCATTTAGGGCATGGATGGCATTGGATTGAATTGCAAAATGTTTATTTTTTGGGGTATTTCACCTTTTTGGTGTGTGTTAAATAAATGCCTTTGTTGTGTGTGTGTGTCGTGTGGTTGGTGTGTAACTTGAACACCTTGTTTAGCCCTGTGGATTTTCATTTTTGTATTTTATTGCATTAATGCTGTGTTGTTTAGCATGCCTCCTTTGTCTGGCCATATAGGCCTACTTGAGTTCATTGTTTTCCAGGCCTCCTGCTTGTTGTGACTGTGAGTGACCATGTGACTGGTGGCCATTTTGTGGTGGTAGTTTAGTAGTGTGCTGCTTTTGCCGTATAGGCCTGCATGTCTTTCCTTTGTTCCTCTTGGCCTAGGCTTCTTGTTGTTGTGGGCCTGGCCATGTGGCTGGCGGCCATTTTGTAGCCAGGCAGTGTGCTTTTGCCATAAGGCCTGCATTGTCTGTCTTCCCTTTCTTGTTGTTGTGGGTGGCCTGGCCATGTGGCTGGCGGCCATTTTGTGGAGCCAGCAGTGGGCTTTTGCCATAGGCCTGCAAGCTTGTGGCCTAGTCAGCCAATAGGCCTTTCAACCAGTAGGCCCAGAGCTACTCATGGGTGCATGAAACAACTGTCTCTGTGGTATCTGTTGAATTTAAACATCATTTAGGGCATGGATGGCATTGGATTGAATTGCAAAATGTGTTTTTTTGGGGGGTATTTCACTTTTTTGGTGTGTGTTAAATAAAGGCCTTTGTTGGATGTGTGTGTGTGTGGTGTGGTTGCTGCGTAACTTTCCAACCTTTTTTAGCCCTGTGGATTTTCGTTTTTGCATTAAAGCTGTGTTGTTTAGCATGCCTCCTTTGTCTGGCCATATAGGCCTGCTTGAGTTCATTGTTTTCCCTGCCTCCTGCTTGTTGTGACTGTGAGTGACCATGTGGCTGGTGGCCATTTTGTGGTGGTAGTTTAGAAGTGTGCTGCTTTTGCCATATAGGCCTGCATGTCTTTCCTTTGTTCCTCTTGGCTTACTGCTTCCATCCCCATTGCCAGCTGCAGCTCCCTGAATGACGTGATGCGCAAATTAATGCCAAACAGGTTCCACTTCCATTACATTTGTATTTTTGTTTTGTTCTTCTTCTTTCCTATCCTTCCTGACTGTACACAGTATACCAGGAAAGCCCTTGTTGTCAAAGTCTCACAAATTGCTACACTGTTATGTTTTTTTATAACTTAAACTGAGTTAATAAAATGTAATAATATAACACTAACAAGTGTGACCACCACACACTAAGTTATATATTATATTTGTTTGTTTGTACTAGTAGTAATTGAACCACAACAACAAATGCAACATTTCACTGATGTTCTTCTGGCTTCTTTGCTTTTAGGTGTACAAAAAGACTGAGGAGGAGGTGTCATCATCACCCATTGTACTGCCAGACAGAAGTCCTGCTGTGCAACACGTCACGTGACATGTGACCACAGACATCTCTGCAACTTGTGCACCTGCGTCCTGCTGACATCGGAAGAAGATGGCCCCAAAGAAAAGTACCAGGTCCTCCAGTGCCAAAAAAGTTGCCAGTGTGAAGAAGGAACAGAAGAAGCAACAGCAGTGCAAAAGAACCAACAGAGGTGCAAAAAGAGGCAAGTGAGGTGCAGAAGGAGGCAAGAGAACTGCAGAAAGAGGCAAGAGAGTTGCAGAAACAGGCAAAAGGTGTACAAAAAGAGGGAACAGGTGGGCAGACTGAGGCAAGAGAGGTGCAGAAAGAGGGAAGAGGGGTGCAGAAAAAGGCAAGAGAAATGCAGAAATTTAGAACAGAGGTGCAGGAAGAAGCCAGAGCAGTGCAGAAAGAACCAACAGAGGTGCAGAAAGAGGCAAGAGGGGTACAGAAAGAGGCAAGTGAAGTGCAGAACGAATCAAAAGAGGTGCAGAAAGAACCAACAGAGGTGGAAAAAGAGGCAGGAGGGGTGCAGAAAGGGGTAGGAGGGGTACACAAAGAGGCAAGAGGGATACAGAAAGAGGCAGGAGGAGTGCAGAAAGAGGAAGAGAACTGCAGAAAGAAGCAACAGAGGTGCTGAAAGAGGCACAAAGGTTGCAGAAAGAGACAAGACAGGTGAAGAAATTAGGAACGGAGGTACAAAAAGAGGCAAGAGTGGTGCAGAAAGAGGGAAGAGAGGTGTAGAAAGAGGCAAGAGAGTTGCACAAAGAGGGAAGAGGGGTGCAGAAACAGGCAAAAGGGGTGCAGAAAGAAAGAAGTGAGGTGCAGAAAGAGGCAAGAGAGGTGGCGAAAGAGGCAAGAGAGTAGGAGAAAGAGGCAAGTAAAGTGCAGAAGGAGGCAAGAGCACTGCAGAAAGAGGCAATAGAGGTGCAGAAAGAGGCAAGGGAGGTGCAGAAAGAAGCAAGATACATGCAGAAAGAAGCAACAGAAGTGCAGAAAGAGGGAAGAGGGGTGGAGAGAGAGGCAAGAGGGGTGCAGAAAGAAGCAAGACAGGTGCATAAAGAAACAAAAGAAGTGCAGAAAGAAGGAACAGAGGTGCAGAAAGAGGCAAAAAGGGTGCAGAAAGACGTAAGAGGGGTACAGAAAAAGGAAAGAGAGGTGCAGAAAGAGGGAAGAAAGGGGCAGAAAGAAGCAAGAGGGGTACAGAAAGAAGCAAATGAGGTGCAGAAAGAGGCAACAGACGTGTAGAAAGAGGGAAGAGAGGTGCAGAAAGTAGAAGAGATTTACAGAAAGAGGCAAAATAAGTGCAGAAAAAGAAAGAAATGTGCAGAAAGGAGCAACAGAAATGCAGAAAGAGGCAAGAGAGGCGCAGAAGGAACCAAGAGTGGCTTGAACACCATTAGTACCAATTTAACACCCACAATTAGCAATAAGTAACAGGTGACCATTCTAGGTTTGCAAAGGGCCTTCCACCACGCTGTAACACTTGGCGCTGCATTTTTGGTAATGTTTGAGCCGTTTGAGCTAGAAACAAGGCTTTTTTGTTCAAATCTGCAGATTAGGAAGCAGATGATGAATTATGTGGCTAATGCAGAAAATTTATAATTGTGCGAAAGTCGATGCAGCCAAACAGTCGCATAATTCCAGTGGCCCTGCTAATACCTCTGACTAGGTCCACAAGTGCTCCTCAGTGATTCCTTATTTTTTTGTCTCACTGAGTTCATAGTTGAGCTTCTATGGAAAAGAGGAAGACTAAACCTTAGGTTACCACTGCACAACACAGACAACCATACCACATAATTACTCTCCATAACACATAATCCCACTCTACATAATTCCTATACATTAAATACCACATACTTTCTATCCACATAATTTCACTGCACAACATACCACATAATTCCACTACACACAACGTACATCCACTCCACTCCAAAAAACATTAGTAAAAAACTTTTACATTTACAACACCGATGGCTCTAATTCTCGCAAATGCAAAACCTATTACATTGCAAACACTTCTTTAACTAGTAGTCGCGTTTGCAATAAGCCTGGGCGGTAAAATCCGCTTTGCTCGTGGAGTTTGTGGATTTTTGGCAACTCCGCATTCCGCGTAGAACGCAGAGTTACTGAAAACTCTGCGATCCGCGGTGTAGCAGAGTTTTTCCCTTGTTCGCGCTTTCAAAATTTGTTTTTGAGTGCGCGGTAGCGACTTAACGGGATCCCTGCATTCGCCGACGAGTTTTCCTATCCGTTCGCGTGCGCCACAAGATTTTGGTAGCCGGCCATGGGATCCCGCGAAAGGGTGCGATCGCGAACACGTCATTCGGATGCGCCACCGGACATCCGGCGGAAGTTTGGTGAAGCTCGCGATGCCGAACATGCATAAATTGCAATCTGGAGAAGAATATGTCTCGAGCAGCATAAAACCTTCTTGAAAATGATGATTTGGATGAAAAAAACTCCTCAGATTGACATTTGGCTGTACTTCTTTGTGCAAGGAGTCCTTTTTCTTTTTTTACTTTTTTTTGGAGAGGAAGGAAGTGCCTCAGAGTCTCCAACTTTCTGTTCCTGTCCAGCAGGCTCCTCCCAGTGCTTTGTCCTTGTCCTGATCACTTTTCATTTGGATTTGGAGCTGGAAGGATCACTCTTTGTGTCTGCTGCATCATATATCATTGGATTTGAGGACTTTTGGATTTGAGGACTTTTGGATTTGAGATTTTACAAGTAAGTTGGTGTTGTTTGTTTGATTGGGGCATTAAAGTTGCTGCAACTACAATTTTTGTACTTTTCATCATTTTTTTTAAAATGTATTGTGGGTAGCCAGTAGGCCCAGAGCTAGTCATGGGTGCATGAAACAACTGTTTCTGTGGTGTCTGTTGAATTTAAACATCGTTTAGGGCATGGATGGCATTGGATTGAATGGCAAAATGTGTATTTTTGGGGGTATTTCACTTTTTTGTTGTGTGTTAAATAAATGCCTTTGTTGTGTGTGTGTGTGTGTGTGTTGTGTGGTTGTTGTGTAACTTGAACACCTTGTTTAGCCCTGTGGATTTTCATTTTTGCATTTTATTGCATTAAAGCTGTGTTGTTTAGCATGCCTCCTTTGCCTGGCCATTATAGGCCTGTTTCAGTTCATTGTTTTCTAGGCCTCCTGCTTGTTGTGACTGTGAGTGACCATGTGGCTGGTGGCCATTTTGTGGTGGTAGTTTAGAAGAGTGCTGCTTTTGCCATATAGTCCTGCATGTGTTTCCTTTGTTCCTTTTGGCCTAGGCTTCTTGTTGTTGTGGGCCTGGCCATGTGGCTGGCGGCCATTTTGAAGCCAGGCAGTGTGCTTTTGCCATAGGCCTGCATTGTCTGTCTTCCCTTTCTTGTTGTTGTGGGGCTGGCCATGTGGCTGTTGGCCATTTTGAAGCCAGGCAGTGTGCTTTTGCCATAGGCCTGCATTGTCTGTCTTCCCTTTCTTGTTGTTGTGGGCCTGGCCATGTGGCTGGCGGCCATTTTGAAGCCAGGCAGTGTGCTTTTGCCATAGGCCTGCATTGTCTGTCTTCCCTTTCTTGTTGCTGTGGGTGGCCTGGCCATGTGGCTAGCGGCCATTTTGTGGAGCCAGCCAGTGTGCTTTTGCCATAGGCCTGCAAGCTTGTGGCCTAGTCTGCCAATAGGCCTGTCAGCCAGTAGGCCCAGAGCTACTCATGGGTGCATGAAACAACTGTTTCTGTTGAATTTAAACATCATTTAGGGCATGGATGGCATTGGATTGAATTGCAAAATGTGTATTTTTGGGGGTATTTCACCTTTTTGGTGTGTGTTAAATAAATGCCTTTGTTGTGTGTGTGTGTGTGTGTGTCGTGTGGTTGTTGTGTAACTTGAACACCTTGTTTAGCCCTGTGGATTTTCATTTTTGCATTTTATTGCATTAAAGCTGTGTTGTTTAGCATGCCTCCTTTGCCTGGCCATTATAGGCCTGTTTCAGTTCATTGTTTTCCAGGCCTCCTGCTTGTTGTGACTGTGAGTGACCATGTGGCTGGTGGCCATTTTGTGGTGGTAGTTTAGAAGTGTGCTGCTTTTGCCATATAGGCCTGCATGTCTTTCCTTTGTTCCTCTTGGCTTACTGCTTCCATTCCCATTGCCAGCTGCAGCTCCCTGAATGACGTGATGCGCAAATTAATGCCAAACAGGTTCCACTTCCATTACATTTGTATTTTTGTTTTTGTTCTTCTTCTTTCCTATCCTTCCTGACTGTACACAGTATACCAGGAAAGCCCTTGTTGTCAAAGTCTCACAAATTGCTACACTGTTATGTTTTTTTTTATAACTTAAACTGAGTTAATAAAATGTAATAATATAACACTAACAAGTGTGACCACCACACACTAAGTTATATATTATATTTGTTTGTTTGTACTAGTAGTAATTGAACCACAACAACAAATGCAACATTTCACTGATGTTCTTCTGGCTTCTTAGCTTTTAGGTGCACAAAAAGACTGAGGAGGAGGTGTCATCATCACCCATTGTACTGCCAGACAGAAGTCCTGCTGTGCACCACGTCACGTGACATGTGACCACAGACATCTCTGCAACTTGTGCACCTGCGTCCTGCTGACATCGGAAGAAGATGGCCCCAAAGAAAAGTACCAGGTCCTCCAGTACCAAAAAAGTTGCCAGTGTGAAGAAGGAACAGAAGAAGGAAGTGGCACTGCCACTTACCAAGACTGGTGTGCCGCCCAATATGTTTTTTGGGAAACAAAAAATTACGCCTGCATCAGCGGTGTCTCGGGACCAAGCTGGTGGGGTGGGCCCGCTGATGCGGAGGTGCTGCACCTCCGCATCAGCGGGCCCACCCCACCAACCTAGGCCCAAGCCCATGAGTGTCGCAGAGGTAGCCAGTCTACTTGCGCAAACGCCAACGAGCAGTGATGTTGAAATGTCATTATCGCAAAGTAGTACCCAGTCAACGCAGGCTGAAACTCAGCAGATTAGTGGGCAACAACAGCCGGAACAACAGCCGCAACAACAGCCCACAATAGTAGTTGTTCCTCCCGAAGTAGGAGCAGTTCAGGAAGAAGAGGAAGCCACTCTTTCAGAAGATCCATTGTCTTCCAGATCCCCAGCAAGGAAAAGGAGGGTTAGTCCATCAACTTCTTCTTCAAGCCCCCCTTCTGATGATCTAGATACCACTTGGAACCCACCAGCTCAGCCTGAGAGTGAGGCACGCCACACGACAAGGCTAAGGAAAAGAAAGGTTCCAGAAAGCCTTAGAGTTATGGAGGAAGATGTAGAAGAGGAGGATGATGACGAGCCAGTCATCATGAAGATCACTCCCGCCCCAGTGGAGATGGAGACCGACATTATTATTACCCCATCCCAAATTGCTGTGAGGGATGTGGCACGGATACCACCAACACAGGTAACACCAACACGACCTCCAGCTTCCATATTTGCATTTGCAAAGTCCCGGCAGGGACCTACATCCAGCACAACCACCACCTCAGTAGGTAGTGGTACTGTAATTGCACAGAGTCAAATTCCAGGCACACCCTCCAGTTCATCCGGCATTGCAAGTGGCACCTCCAGCAGCACGGGAAAGTTCACCTCCCCAGTTTGGGACTTCTTTTCGGTCAGCAGTAAGGAGGACAACGTTGCTATATGCTCAATTTGTCGACAAGGTGTTAGTCGGGGTAAGCTTGGTACAAACTATGGTACCGGAGGCCAAACAACCCATCTGAAAAAACACCATATGATCCAGTGGGAGGCGCACCTACTTAGCGTACAAAAAAGTAAAACTGCACCCATTGCTGTTGGTGGGGATGAAGAAGTAGAAGAAGATATGATCGCAGTGGAAGGTGAACAAAGGGAGACATTTTCTCTGGTACACAAAGTAGCCCTGTCCCCAGTAGTGTAGTGGTACCGCCCACATCCTCAGCAACATCTCAGTGGCACTGTAGTAAGAGTCAGGCTGAGAGTGAGACACCAAGGCAACAGAGTACCCCAATGAAAAAAAGTACGTCGTTGAGCCTAACTGGGTTCAAGAAGTCACCTGCATCAGCTGCACTAGAAAGGAAAAAAATCCAGCCTACCATTGTCAGCATGCTTAGGTCAGAGGGGCAGTACGAACGCAACCACCCAACGGCACGTTTGTACAATGCGAAGCTGGCTAAAATGTTAGCGCTGGACCTTCTCCCTTTTTCTTTTGTGGAGGGGGTGGGTTCCCTTGAATTTGTGACAGCCATCTGCCCAAAATGGATGGTTTCCAGCCGGTCCTATTTCGACAGAGTTGCTGTTCCAGCACTACATCACGATGTGCTGGAATTGCTTTGACAAGCTTTGCAGCAGAGTGCTGTTCACAATATCCACCTGACAACAGACATGTGGACCAGTTGCCAAGCCACTGATTACATGTGCATCACTGCACACTGGATCTCTTTTGTGGGGGTTAGAGAAAAGATATCTGATGCAGGTGTTGTTGACACTGCTGAGATTTTTAATGCTACTCGGAAACATGCAACTGTAGCCATGTTCGCCATGAAGAAATCTCATACTGCTGCAAACATTTTGGAAGAGTTTAACAGCAAGGTCTTTGAATGGTTGCGCCCAAGAGGGCTTAACATTGGTTTTGTTGCCACGGATAATGGCAGTAATATAGTTAAGGCCATGCAGGATGGTGGCTATTTCAGGGTCCTCTGTTTGGTGCACTGCATTAACATTATTGTTCAAGACTTTCTGAAAAAAGAAGCCCGAGTCAGCAACTTACTGACCACCTGCAGAAGAATATGCACACATTTCAGCCATTCTTTTAAAGCCCAGAAGAAGCTGATGATCGTTCAACGTGAGCATAGAATGCCAGTCAAAGCACTCATCCAGGAGGTACCAACACGTTGGAAATCAACTTATTACATGCTTGATCGTCTGTTTGATCAGTACAGACCAATCAATGACTATGTCATGCAAAGAATAAGGGATGCGACTGTGAATGGCATGACCCTACAGATGGACCAATGGGGCCTAGTTAAATGCCTGGCAGAGATGCTACTTCCTTTTGAGCTCTTCACACGTGAAGTCAGCAAGGAGGACTGTACTATGGGCCAAGCTATCCCATTGTTGCACATGCTAGAGCAACAGCTGAAGGAGGTGTCTGAAACGTACACAGGTGTGGAGGAAAAAAATGAAGCATATGAGTTGGTGGAGAGCTTATCCCGTCGCTTAGCTGAAAATACAAGGGTGCAAACTCGCATTGTTTCAGAAAAACATTCCATTTGTGCCATAATTCTGGATCCACAGTACAAATCGGCACTGAACACTAAGACATTAATTCCTTTTTCAGAAGTGGATGTTGCCCATTACAAAACTTAGATAGCTGAGGCAGCCAGTGACTTGGAAAATGAACAGCTGGTAATTAAAGGCCCGCTACTCAAACAAGTACTGCAGCAGGGCATCCGGCATCAAGTTCAACTTCAGAGCCTGAGGGCAGTGCGTTTGGCTCAGAGCTGTCACCAACACTATCGACAACAGCAAGAACCGGATCATCAGCCCCAGTAAAATCGGCACAGGATTGGTATTTACAGCAAGGGCTTGCTAGGTCCAGTGCTGATGCAAAGACAAAAGAGGCCCAGCAAAGTGGAGCACCCCTGAACATTGAGCGGATGGTCCAGGCCAATCTGGATGACCCAACAGAGGTCTACATTGATCAAAACCCATTGCTGTATTGGTATGGGAAAAGGGGCCAATGGCCAGTGCTCAGCAGGCTGGCGATAAACTATCTGGCTTGCCCTATCGCAAGTGTCTCTTCTGACCGTGTTTTCAGTGCTGCTGGTGCCATTGTAACAGTGAAAAGGACCAGTCTCTTGCCCAAAAACATGGAGAGGTTAACCATGATCAAAATGAATCAGCACTTTATACCACCGAATTACAAAATACGTCAATCAATGCAGGAAGATGAGGACAGCGACTTAGGTGACGGAAGTAGTGTGTTAGATGATTACCTACTTCTGGTTGAACCACCAGAGTTTGAGGACGAGATATACTTCCCTGACAACTAGGCTTTGAACTTCTTACTTTCTTTCTTCCTTATTTTACTTTTATTTGTGTGTGTCTCTGTCTTTCTGGTTCGAAACTTCGAATCACAACAAATCCATCACCACCGTCTTCTAGTCTTTTTATTGCCATATTGGAGATGCAGCTGTGTGCATTTAACTTAAGTCCACTCCTCTGAGTCCTGCTCCATCCTCCTGACTCGCCCTAAATCCATTTCCCTCAAGCCAGATGATGATTGGATGGAGAATAGTACAAGAAAATGTTGCCTCATCGAGTCCCTCCAAAAGAAGTGGAACATGATGACTACTATAGATATCCTCCTTTCCGAGCCGAGAGACTGCCCCTTAACTTAAGATGAGAACAAGGAACAGGTAATGATGGCATGCATTGGACGCTGACTCTGAGTGATTGGTGTTTGTGTTGTTGTTATTTGTTATGCATGAAGTGAATTCATTGTGTACTATTATTTAATCTACACACTAAAAGTGACTCAAGTCAATGTTTCCCTTCTTGTTGTTTAATAACAAAATTGTACTTCTACTGCAGGCCGATCCATTGCATTTTTTAACATGGAATCTGGACTCACTCGGTACACTGCAGACTGAGTTGGACAACACCATGATGATGACCACAGTGACATAATATCTTCGCAGTCAGTCAGTAGGATCAGAGATGATTGATGGAATAACTCAGGGCGTTTCATGAGTGGCATAAAAGGTAAACAAGTCCACAACAACCACAGCAGACCTACATGTCTGTGTAGTGGTGGAGTCGAGTCATGAGTGTAGTAGTGGTGGTATGACTGACAGCTGTGCATGCCATTGATTTAGTTACTTACTTTGGAAAATGCTATGTTGCTGTATATGTGACATGTGTGCTCTGTCTGGCTCAGTCAAAATCTAAGCTAAGTGGAGGTTGGGTGGGTGCCGTGGGCCTGCTCTGTCCTGTTGCTGTTGTAGGTTAATGCTGGAAACAGACAACAGAGTAGACATGATTTAGCCATGCAGCTCTGAAAGTGTTTGCACTCCTCCGTAATTTATGCTTTTGTTTCTCCTTGATTTTTAAATATCCCTTTTGTTTTTCCATCTACACTTACAGGCCGGCCTTTACCCTGTGCTAAACAGAGAATAACAACTCACACTCACCTACCAATCCGCATCCGCCAGGCAGGCAGTGGCACCCAAGATTGACGGACGCAGCGTCCATGGAAGGGAGGACCAAGAGGAATGCCGAGATGCAACTCCCCAATTTGACCAGGATAACATACAGTAACACTTTAGTATCAACATTCACCATCTTTTAAATAATTTGATTCATTTTTTTTCTTCAATCATTATGACTGTGTGTTGTTGTTTGCTCTCTGCTTATAATTGATCCCTACAGCTATTTTTTAATTTTCTTTGCTAGCTTTAAAAAGTAAGCCTGGTACAACAGAAGTAAAAATGTATGTAATTTGGATCTCTCTGAGGGCAGACAGGCATGGCAAATTGCATAATAATTAATAATATACTGCTGCCCTGTACTGTCTACTAGTCTAGTTAGTAAGTACTACTTATCATTAACCATCAAGTCATCATCATCATGCATGCATTTCCTTTTTCTCCCTTAACAGATTTATGGATATGATGGTCGTCTGCCAAGATTGTGTTTTGTTGTTTGTCCATGCGTAGTGTTTTTCTTTGTCAAACCTTTCCCCAAACCCCCCTTCCCAACCATTCATCAAACCCTAACCCTCTTCCCCCGGGCTGTGTGATTTATATTGAGGTGTGACTAAATTAAATGTACACCAATAATTGATCACACGCTTGCTGGGGCGGATGTGGTGAAAGCAACACTGATTGAATTTCAAGGCACTTTACTACTCCTAAACTGAGAAAAATCCTAACTTTAAGACTTTCGGTATTCACAGAAGGCATTTAGGAGTCCTAAAGTTAGGAGTCCTAACTTTACTACTCCTAAACTGAGAAAAATCCTAACTTTAAGACTTTCGGTATTCACAGAAGGCATTTAGGAGTCCTAAAGTTAGGACTACTAACTTCTGTGAATACCGAAATGAGTAATTTCATTCTGTGAATACCAAAATGAGTAAGTGTATTCTGTGAATACCAAAAAGTACTAACTTTACGTTTTTGACGTACGATAGTTCTGTGAATCAGGCCCTAAAATACAGACTACCATTTTCGAAACAATAGAGACACCAATACCAGTTACTACGTACGCACTCACTGATTCATAGGTCTACACACACATCCACTCATTCACCCATACAGTCACTCATACATGCAGTGACTCATCAATACAACACTATTATAGGCACTCATACACCTATACAAACACTCACACACCGCCACTCATCCAGAGTTACTCAAACACCTAGTCAGTCATGCAAAGAATCAATCACACTTCTATTTACTCACCTATACAGTTATACACACACAACCTCACTTATTCATACAGATACTAACATATACTTACTCTCTTATACAATCATGGCTCTCATGTATAGTCATTTATATACTCCAACTCTCACATGCACTGTGTTTTACATATGTAGTTACTTGGACATGTAGTACTGAGATATCCATTCACTCACCAACACACCCATACACACACTCATCCACCCATACAGCTGTTTCCACATGCACTCTTGAACCCATACACCCAGTGAATCAACCACTCACATCTATGCACAGAGTCACACACCTCCCATCCACCCACACACACACTCAGGCACCCATACAAATACTCATGCAACCAATCAATAACCCATATAGACACTCATGTAGCTACTCACCAACCAATGCAGCAGCTTACACAGCAATAGGAAGACTGATTTAGACATTCACACAGTTTAGTCACTAACTCACGCATTCAGTAAGACACATTTAATCACTCACTTATACAGTCAGTCACGCACCTACTAAATCCTCCATCCAGACACTTATACACCCACTCATTCTCCAATACAACTTGGCCAATATATATATAAGACATATTTAAACTTTACAGAAACACACAGTCACTGGATGATGTCATCAGTGATGTCATTTGAGATGTCATCAGTGATGTCATCAGTGATGTCATCAGTGATGTCACTGACCATGTCATGAATGATGTAATATGTGACGTCATCAGCAGTGCATTGCGGGGGCGCAAGTTATAGTTAGCTCAACTAACTATAACGGGGGAATTTCTATGGTTTTGTAAGAGTGAAATGTCCAACTAACTATAACGTCCCTCAAACCTATGGTTTTTTCAGTGAATTTCTAAGGTTTTTTAAATGCTAATTTCTAACTATAACGTCCCTGAAACCTATGGTTTTTTCAGTGAATTTCAAAGGTTTATCAAATGCTAATTTCTAACTATAACGTGCCTGAAACCTATGGTTTTTTCAGTGAATTTCAAAGGTTTTTAAATGCTAATTTCTAATTATAATGTTCATTAAACCTATCTTTTTTTTCTGTGTTTTTAAATTATCATCCCATTCTCAACCTGGTCAAAACTGCAAATCTCACCACTTTTCCATCGATGCCTTCCGCCAAAAAAATCGCCACAAATGAGAGCCACAACTAACGCTAATGATATGCAAAGTAGGCGTTCCTATGAAAAAAAAAAACTAAAACACCACTTCCCCATATTTTCAACGACCAGGCAAATCTGCACTGCGATCGAAAAACCAGGCGATAAGCCGAGTTAGCAGTAAGAAATTAACATCAGCCTTTAACTGGTGTAAGGAGGTGGACTATCTACAGCGTGAATTGGACCCAACTCACAGCCACATCTAAAGACCAACACGTGATACAGCTACTGATCATGCAACTCCGACACCCAACAAAGCAACAACACCCACCGCCACCACCACCAGGACCTCACCACCAGGACCTCCCCCCCGGACCACCCCCCCCCCTACTACCACCGAGGCAGCCCAAAACAGGACAACGGACCTTCCCAAAACGCCATGGCCCCTCAGCCGCACAATAGCTGAATGTTGGGACATGTGGGAACCAAGTATGTGTGAAGGAGGCAAGTCACCCATCAATAATAATGCACACAATACCAAGTGTAGCGGTGATGTGCTGGACAGACCTCACTATGCAGAGCACAAACCTCCCCATGTGTACATATACTACTGATACTTGTAGTATTGTGCACAGTGGACGCAACCATGTTACCTAAGGCAATGGGGAAGATCTCGGTCATGTAGCTGTGTTGTCCCTCCCCTGGAAGCGTAAGCGGAGTGGGCTGGTCTAACTTACGGCACTCCAGCTTAGGAGTATGAATAAATAGGCTGGGGCTCTGGGCGTGGTTCACAATTGTGGGAAGGCCATAGCATCTGCCAGAGCGGCGGCCCTCACCCTGCCACGTGGCTGCTGCCATGACCGCGGGTCTCCTTGACACAGGCCCCCTGCGAACCCAGCGGCACAGCACCGCAGACTTATGTCTGTGCAGACTACTGCCTTTGATCTACACTGCGGACAGCAGGGCTCACAATTCAGATGCAGTGGTGATTGCAGATCACGCAGCCCAGTAGGCAAGACACATTGCTGCCACTGCGCCCCTCCCGGACCACGCATGATCGCAGGCTGCGTACACGCTGAGCGCCAAAGGTACCACTAACTCACTGCACCATAAGTCATCGCCACGTGGCCTTATTAAGGCAGAATTCATTAGACAAAAGACATTGCTCCCAATGCGGCCCGCCGGGACCACGTATCATCGCAGGGTGCGCACACGCTGAGTGCTTCAGGTGCCACTAACTGTGCAGCTCAACTCAATGCCACGTGGCTGTGCGCCCATCCTGACCGCTGCCTCCAGCCTACACTGGGGTTAGCATGGTTCACAATTCAAGATTAGTAGCGATGCAAATTGTGTAAGAGACTATAATGGGTTAACAAGATCAAATGCTCCCAATCTGTGCAGCTCAAGTCAACATCACGTGGCTGTGGGCCTTTGCTGACCGCTGCCTCCGGCCTACACTGTGGAAGACCGGCGACATGTGGTGCCACTAATCCTGTTCAACACAAGCCGATCCCACATGTGGAACTGTGTCCTGAGTCCTGAATGGCAGTGACCCCAACTCCGTGAGAGAACCACAGCACCAGACTCCCTTCGATTAGTGAGGCGTATGTGCATATGGAAGGCCGGCGACACATGGTGCCACCAACCCTGTTCAACACAAGCCGATCCCACATGTGTAACTGTGTCCTGAGTCCTGAATGGCAGTGAACCCAAGTCTGTGGCAGCGACCACAGCACCAGACTCCCTTTGATCAGTGAGGCATATTTCCATATGGAAGGCCGGCAACACGTGGTGCCACTAACCCTGTTCAACACAAGCCGATCTCACATGTGTAACTGTGTCCTGAGTCCTGAATGTCAGTGACCCCAACGCCGTGAGAGAACAACAGCAGCAGACTCCCTTCGATTAGTGAGTCGTATTTGCATATGGAAGGCCGGCGACACATGGTGCCACTAACCCTGTTCAACACAAGCCGATCCCACATGTGTAACTGTGTTCTGAGTCCTGAATGGCAGTGACCCCAAGTCCGTGGCAGCGACCACAGCACCAGACTCCCTTCGATCAGTGAGGCATTTTCCATATGGAAGGCCGTCAATACCTGGTGCCACTAACCCTAGTTCAACACAAGCCGATCCCACATGTGTAACTGTGTACTGAGTCCTGAATGGCAGTGACCCCAAGTCCGTGGCAGCAACCACAGCACCAGATTCCCTTCGATCAGTGAGGAATATTTCCATATGGAAGGCTGGCGACACGTGGTGCCACTAACCCTTCTCAACACAAGCCGTCCCACATGTGTAACTGTGTCCTGAGTCCTGAATGGCAGTGACCCCCAACTCCGTGAGAGAACCACAGCAGCAGACTCCCTTCGATTAGTGAGGCGTATTTGCATATGGAAGGCCGGCGACACATGGTGCCACTAACCCTGTTCAACACAAGCCGATCCCACATGTGTAACTGTGTCCTGAGTCCTGAATGGCAGTGACCCCAAGTCTGTGGCAGTGACCACACCACCAGACTCCCTTCGATTAGTGATGGGTATTTGCATATGGAAGACCGGCGACACGTGGTGCCACTGAACCTGAACTACGCAGGCCGGTGGGGCCACCATCCTATGCACGTGGCTGTGGGCCCTTGCTCACCGCTACCTCTGGCCTACACTACGGTCAGCAGGCCTCACAATTCACATAGAGTCCCGATTGCACATGACGCAGACCAGTAGGCAAGACATATTGCTCCCAGTGCGGCCCGTCCGCACCAAGCATCATCACAGGCTCATACAGTCTCAATGCTTCTGGTGCCACTAACTGTGCACCTTAACTCAACGCCACGTGGCTATGGGCCCTTGCTGACCGCTACCTCTGGCCTACACTGCGGTCATCAGGGCTCACAATTAAAATTATTTCTTGATTCATTAACTACAGAGTCCAGTAGGCAAGTAACTATCACAGTCCTAAACCCTACATAATATCCTTGCTTCAAGAACTTTTTTATATCAGTTATAGTTTAGTACAATGACCAAATTCATCTTCAAGTGCAAACGAACACTCAATAGCAGTCTACACTGCGGGCAGCAGAGCTCGCAATTCGATTTTTAAATGCTAATTTCTAACAAGAAGATTGTACTCAGAAAATACAACACTTCGTCAGTGTATTCTATACTTATTTCATCTTTTCATGATACGCCTACACTGCGGTCAGTAGGGCTCACAATTAAAAATAAGTATTGATTCATTAATTACAGAGTCCACTAGGCAAGTAACTATCACAGGCCTAAAATCTACATAATATCCTTTTAGTATCCTTTCTTCAAGAACATTTTTTATATCAGTTATAGCTTTAGTACAATCACCAAATTCATTTTCAAGTGCAAACGAATACTCATTAGCAGTCTACACTGTGGGCAGCAGAGCTCGCAATTCCAACTTTGGACACGTGGTGCCACTAACCCTGTTCAACGCAAGCCGCGACACGTGGTGCCACTAACCCTGTTCAACACAAGCCAATACCACATGTGGAACTGTGTCCTGAGTCTGGAATGGCAGTGACCCCAAGTCCGTGGCAGCGACCACAGCACCAGACTCCCTTTGGTTAGTGAAGCATATTTCCATATGCAAGGCCGGCGACACGTGGTGCCACTAACCCTGTACAACACAAGGCGCGACACGTGGTGCCACTAACCATGTTCAATACCAGCCGATCCCACATGTGGAACTGTGTCCTGAGTCCTGAATGGCAGTGACCCCAACTTCGTGGCAGCGACCACAGCACCAGACTCCCTTCAGTTTTATTTGTTGTTGTTTTCTTTAAATAAAATGTTTTATATGTAAACCTATACATGACTAAGATTCTTGTTTGTCCAACCGCACAGGGACACTTCCGGGCCCAAGAAGGTTGTTGGGGGTATGTTGGTAATGTGGGAAGAGGGTGCGTTACCTGCTGATTTGGGGAGAGGCAGCGTGAAAGGGGTATCTCTCACAGAAAGAACTCCGATATGTTTTCAGAAATGCCTCGGACAGATGCCAGCTGACGGACTGAATCACAAAATGGTTTTTCAATGCTTATGTAGTGTGAGTTATGAACAGTTCGCACCCAGGCTCGCAGAGGGACAACTGCGGCCTGTCCGCTTGACTCACACACGCAGTACTATGACCCGTCCGCTCCCAAAGGAACAGCAGCGTAGTACCTCGCAGAGGTACAGGCACAGTAGCGTACTAGCTCGCAAAAGTAGAGAGCTGCGAGCCGTTGGACTGGCTTCTAACGGCATAGCTGCAAAGTGGTGATGTTGGGCAGACGGAGCGTGAAAGAGTTATCTCGCAGAAACAGAGCTCCCGTATATTAAATTGCCCCCGAGACCTTTCTTTTATATTTTCACTCGATGCGAGAAAGCGCGCTTTCTGGACCAAGACCTTTCTCCCTGCCAAATTTGGCGTAATTCCGTTCAGCAGTTTGACCTGTAGCCTTGTCTAAAGTTTCCTATGGAAAATCCATTGAGAAAACACGTTTTCACACCCCCACATAGCTACCTGTCGCAGGCGTACTCGCTGTTGGTGTGCAGGTCAGTGGTCTAGTTGTCAACATGTCACGGCCACTCCCTGAGGGCAGGTTTGCACACACACCACACCCATACGACACATGCGTCACAGGCCATGTGATCACGCAAATATAATGGATCCACAACGTCACATCCTTTATTGCCGGTGGTGTCTGGATGGCGGACGCTCCACGGGTCTCATTCATAAAGACTCCATGAAAAGTTGCGCAGAGGGTTAGTCGCAACCTGAGCTCTATGGCCGTCAGGGGCCTACTACCACGTGGCGCGGACTTGAGTTCCACAGGGTTATTGCCACCCGAAGCTGATGTGGCCATCAGGGGCCTAGCACCACGTGGCGCGGACTTGAGTTGCACAGGGTTACTGCCACCCGAAGCTAATGTGGCCGTCAGGGGCCTACCACCACGTGGCGCGAACTTGAGTTGCACAGGGTTAGTGCCACCCGAAGCTGATGTGGTCGTCAGGGGCCTTCGACCACGTGGCGCGGACTTGAGTTGCACAGGGTTAGTCGCCCCCTAAGTTCTATGGCTGTCAGCGGCCTACCACCACGTGGCGCTGACTTGCGTTGCACAGGGTTAGCGGCACCAAAAGCTGATGAGGTCTCCGCCATTCATGACTCAGGACTCAGCGACATGTGTGAGATCTGCCGGGCCCTGGAGAAGCTGATGTGGTCTCTGCCATTCATGACTCAGGACTCAGCGACATCTGTGAGATCTGCCGGGCCGGGGAGCTTTGACGGGCACGTGGAGTGCCCACTGGTAGACACTCCGGTGGCAGCAGGTAATTATTTGGTCATGGATGCGCAGGGGCGACAGTATCTCTCTCTCTCTCACTTCCCTCTCTTCACTCTCTCTCTCACTCTCTTCCTTCCTTTTCTTCTCTTTCTCTATCTCCCTTCTCCCTTTCTCACTCCTTTCTTTCCTTCCCTCTCTTTTTCTCTCTGGCTTTTTTTCCTTCTCTGTGTCTCACTCCTTTGATATGCGCATTACACACGTCCTTATTTTGTGCTTTATTTTCCAGGCTGTGTCGTCGACATTCATGGTCCCGACAGGAGTCTTCCGCCTTGTTGTTTTGTGTTCAGTTTGTTAAATTTAGTTTATCCTTTATATATACGTTTACGAAAAAATAAAGTTTGTTTAAAAAAAAAATAATAATTCAATAAGGTTTTTGGTTGTTACTTAAGTGCTGTGTGACTCTTTCTCGTTCTTATTACTGTTATTTCGTGGTGTCCACCATGGTGTTAAATTTTGGGGCAGTTATCACGGGAATACTGGTGATGTCTGCAGTTTGCACCAGCTTCTGAATAGTGTGTTATATTAATCTCAACTATAGTTGCATTAAAGTGCTGATAATGAAATGCAGAGTAGGCGTTCCCGTGCAAAAAGACACGAGGTGCACCTTTGCGATTTATTCTAAATACTAAAATCCTATATTGAATTGCACTGTGGTAGTGGGTGCACTTACAGTGTACACACAAAATCAATGAAGAAATGTCATTGTATTTATATTGATTGGGAATAGTGGGTCAGGTGCTGGATCTTGACGGGATACACTGCCCAGTTCGTTTATTTTTCTGTATACGAAAAAACCACATCACAACTTTGACAACAACTGCGATGCGAAACAAATTCCGGCGATAAGCCGCGTTAGCACCAGGGATTTTACACCTGCTTTCTGCTGCTGTTAAGCAGGGCGACTACTTGCAGCATGAAAGGGAACACAGCCAAGAGCCACACCGAAACACCCAGAGGTGCCATACAGTCAATGAGCATGATACACGGATACCCATGAGGTCCACAACACTCATCGCAACAACCCCAGGACCGCCAACGCCCCCCGAACCCGCATCTGAGCAAGTGTGTGCTTGTGGTCATTGTGTTAGCATGATAGGCACGGGCCCTGCAACATCACAGTGTCAGCGGACGTTACCATGTCACCTCAGCGTTGGCAGTGAGCCTGGACATGTAGCTACGCACGCATCCTCCTGCATGCACAAGCGGCGTGTGCTGGTCCGGCGTACACAGGTCAGCGCAGGGGTCTGCCTATCCGGCAAGGGGAACGGGGTGTCTCGGACAGGTCCGTGTTCAGGAAGTGCAGTAAGTGTGTCTCTGTGTTCTGGTGGGGCCGCCACAAGGGCCGCAGCAGTCGATGTTGTACAGTGGCATGCACCACCTCCAAACTGCAGTCTCATGGTGTGGTTGGAATGCCGCACGACATGCGCGAATAGGCATTACAATGGTGTGCAGTAGGAGTGCACGGGATACAACAGTGCACCGTACAAAAGTGTGGGGGCTCGTGGGAGGGAGGAGCAGCTGTTTGGCAACGTAACACACAGTGATCCCGCCCATGTGCCACGTGCTGGGCATCTCATCTATGATGACCAGGGTCGCAGACATCCCACAACACCCACGGCCGGCCTTTATACACATCCTGTATGAATGCAGCTGGAGAACTTACTGTAGGGATGAAAGGTTCTTTGTCTGAGCTATCTTGCAGTAGCACATCTGCTGCTCTGAGAAGGAACTTGCAAGTGGCCAGCCCCCCCCTGACAGATACGATAATATTTGCATCCGTCTCCCACACTACGCACTGCCCGATTTGAGAACAACGAGTACACATCCCACACTCAAAAGTCCTTCGTCGTAGTTAGCATGCGTGAAATGGCCTTCACACGTACTCCCACCACACCCCTGCCCTGCACCCATTGCACACAGAACCGGCTCATTGCACCAAGCTGTGCCATTTCATCCACAAGACTGGCACATGGCAAGCCAGTGCAGCTACAAGCAGAGCCACTGACGCAATGGCAGAGCATCCCGAACACATGGTCGACTCCATGCACGTCCACCTATACCTTGCACGTCTGCTGCATGTCCTGGGTGCACTGCCCTTGGCAGTACTGTGGATCACTTACCGGCTGTGCTTCCGCATTGCGGACGTCACCTGCGTTCAACCTGTATTGCAATGTCGCACGTGCCTATCCGAGTGGTGCATGGACGTGTGCCTCTCCAACGAGTGGGTAGCTGACATGGATTACGACAGGTGTGTGCGCCCCTGTTGGCCCACGACCAGGACTGTCATGGTGATGCCCGTTTATGGCATGCATGGATGTTTGGCATGCATGTTGGGAACTGGGCCTGGGAGATTGCACGTGTCGTAGTATGCAGTGAGCAAATTGACCCACATCCCGATTCTGCTTTGGTGCACATTGGGTACAGTGGTTGGAGTCAGCACATCTGTCCCGGTCAGCTGATGGATTATGTCGACGACATGTCAAATATTGTGGCCAACCATCACTCATTGGAGATAGTGGCTTACGCAGCTGCACTCGCGTTCATGGACGAGTGACAAGGTACCTGCAACCACGACTCGATGTGCCACATTGCACGTGTCCCTCCGCAACATTGCACGTTGTACATCTGGTCACATGTCCCAAAACAACAGTGGACATGGCTGCATTGGCGTCGAATCATGTCCGAAGCGCGGACAACCAACGCTGCTTGACACTGATGTTTGTTGGTGATGGACTACCCCGAGGTGAACATGGACGTTTTCCTACGTTCCTTATTCAGGCATGCTGCTGCATTTCTCTGCATATCGTGGCACTACTCTTGGCCGTACTGACACGCACTTTTTTTTATAAAGTTTCCACATTTTCACTTGTCTCCCAATGTGTAGTGTCTTCATTTGTATGCCAATGTGTGTGTCGCGGACTCTCTGGCTGCCTGCCATACGTGAATTGCTACCCCATCCGGACTGTGGGTTTGTACTTATCCGTTCTCATGTGCCTGTTTCGTACTGACGCTTTTGGACGCTTATCCGCCTCAGGCGAGTGCATCTGTGTCCTGTGTTAGATTGTGCGAATCTTTGTGTTTGGACAACATTGTGTTGGATGTTGGTGTACTCTGCTTCCTATGTGTGTGTGCTGCATTGTGTGTGAGATGTCCCTTCATGTGAGCTTTTATTCACCCTTCTCCCTTTACGGCAGTGTGGTTTTCACTTCTATGCTTGTTCAGTGGTGTGATGTTGGCGGGTTGTGTGACTTGTGCTCCTTGTTGGTGTGTTTCATTTTGGCCATGGTTTGTCTATAGTTGTGCTGTACTTAATTGTGCATGTGTACCATTGTGGCCATCTTCCCCTGTCCCCCCACTCCCTGCTTCTTCCTCTTCCTGGTGCTGTTGTGTCTGTAATTTTGTTACTCTACACATAAATACATCTAATGAACAAATTAGAATAGTTCCTTGATTCTTTTAGGTTTCAAAACTTCTCTCTATTGTTTTTTTTTAAACTTTCCATATAAATAGTTTTTTTAATATTCAAGGACACATAGAAGTCAGAAGTGCAACGTATTCTATCAACACACTTTCCAGAACATTCTACAACACGTGCAGGTTAAAAGTTCATCAATTTTTTTAAACCTAACGATATTTTTTTGCAACACTTTCTCGAACATTTAACGGCACGTGCAGGTTAAAAGTTCACGATTGTTCTAAGTTCGAACAGTGCCTTCCAAATGCAAGTAGCAGGTGTGGTTGAGTTGAGCAAATTTTATCCTATGATATGTACTCCACGTTTAAACTGCTTTTTCTTAACCAATCACAAAGATGCTTTTCCACCAAACGAATGTGCACCCTACTTTTAAAAAACAATGCTTTTCATCTCCCAATCAGGTATCGTTTTGTATGGCAAAAAAGTAGTTCCCCATCTTTAAACATATCTCTTATTCTACGAATGGACTGCATGAGCTACAGACATCTATCCATTCCTCCCAGCCATACCTTCAAAATGCTAGTGTGGATCGTAGGACATAGCTATGTTTTCTGGTGCAAGAGGTATGCAGAACAGAGACGTATTGACTTAGACCTAGGTTTACAAAATGTGGCCATTAAATGGTTTGGACAAAGAGGATTGAAGTGGCACCAATTGTTGCCTTTGGTTAAAACCTGTTTGCATCTCCAACACCCTGACCTCATGAGTGTGCACTGTGGTGGAAACGACCTAGGCACATTGACTGGGGTAGGTTTGGAAATGCTAATGAAGGACATCTTTCGACAATTGATATTGCTTTTGCCTCAAACTGTCTTTGTATATTCCAATATATGCCAAAGACAGAAGTGGAAATGGTCAAACCAATTTTGTCCTCAGATTGAAAAATCTAGGAAGAATGTCAACAAAGCTGTGTCTGCATACCTCAGAGACCATAGAATGGGGTCGATCTACAACAATAACATACGTTTTCATATGGCTGATATCTACAGAAGTGATGAAGTACACTTCACAGATCAGGGAAACAGAGTTTTTCTGAATAACCTGAAGCTGTGCATCCGCACTTATATGTAGCTCCAACTAATAAACACAAGGGCTCTTTTTAGAGCCGCCTTATATTCCCAATATCGGTTCGCAGAGTGACAGCTGTGATCCGGCTAGCACAGGGAGACCTGCGGGCCGTCGAGCAGCCTCGCAGAGGGACACCTGCGGCCCGTGGGCTCAGCTCGCACAGGGACAGCTACGGGCCGTCGACTTGGCTCGCACAGTGTGAGCTACGGGCCGTCGGCTCGCAAACGCACACCAGCGTGCTGGCTCGCAGAGGGAGAGCTCCGGTCTAACTCGCAAAGGGACACCAACGGGCCAACGGCCCTGCTAGCAGACACACACCTATCACCTAACGGACTCACTCTGACATGTACAGCTAGGGACACGACAGCTCGCAGACGCACAGCTGCAAGCTGACGGACTGCTACTGTTTTATGCTTTAGGGTAGTACAGTGGTGTTTGGGTAGTGTAGGGGGTTGTGCTGGGGGTAGTATTTTAGGGTTTAGGGTAGTGCAGTGGTGTTTGGGTAGGGGGTCGTGCTGAGGGTAGATTTAGGGTTTAGGGTAATTCATTGGTGTTTGGGTAGTGTAGGTGATCGTGCTGGGGTAGTGTTTTCGAGTTTACGACAGTGCAGTGGTGTTTGGGTAGTCTTTGGGTAGTGTAGGGGGTCGTGCCGTCAGACTGACTCACAGAGCTCCGAGCCGACGGACGGGCTTCTAAAGACATAGCTGCGACCTGGTGATATGAGGAGAGGCAGCCTGAAAGGCATATCTCACACAGACACAGATGCCAGTGTTGCCTCGCAGAGGTAAAACTACGAACCCGATGGCTTCTACACGGAGAGATGCGAGCTGACGGAGTAAATCACAAAATGGCTGCCAACACTTCCTGGTTTCAACCATTCACAGCCAATAAGCTGCAAGCTGTTGCTTGTAACCCCTCAGCCAATCACATGTCAGAATTCTCACATATCGATATCTGTAAAATTTGATATTTCTCCAAAAACACTGAACGGATTTACACCATTTAAACAAAAGCGTGCTTTTTGGACCATCACCTTTCTCCCTGCCAAATTTGGCATAATTCCGTTCAGCAGTTTCACCTGTAGGCTTCTGTAAAGTTTCGTATGGAAATTGCATGGAGAAAACACGTTTTAGGACCCTCTTTTTTCTCAGCCCCTCCTACACCATTCACCCCCAAACTTTCAATATAAGAGCTAATCCAAAAAAGAGAAACTTTTTGGATAATTTCATAAAGATTCGTCAAACGACGCTAAAGTTACAAGCACATACAAGGCTCCAGAAGGGGGACCGCGTAACCCCCTCCCAACATAAGTGAAACCCCAGGGCTGCGCGGACCCCAGCAGCCCCCCGCCACCCCTGCGAGCCCCTGCTATTATTTTTTAAGAAATACCCCTGCAACCTAGCCCACCCAAGGGCCTCATTAAAATAAAACACAAGAACACGCGACCAAAGCGCAAATTTTTGCCGATTTTTTTTTTTTTTTTTAATGATTTTTTGGGCCCTGGGGGTCCTCCTGCGACCCCCTGAGCAGACCTAGTGGGGCAGGGTTTTTCTACCCTGCCCCCTTCTCTTGTTTTATACCTTTGTTTCTCCGTTTTCGGGTGACTCGCTTCTACCCGAGCCACAAGATGGCTGCCAACACTTCATGTTTTGGAGTGCTAGCAGCCAATCACAGTGAAGCTCGCGCACGCGACTTAGGCTCCGCCCAGATATCGAAACTTTTATTTTTCTAATTTCTCAGCAACTACTGAACGGATTTACACCATTTTTAAAAAGGTCGCTTTCTGACCCAAGCACTACCTTTCTACCAAATTTGGAGTAATTCCATTCAGTAGTTTCGGCTGTAGCCCTACACAAAGTTTCCTATGGGAAATTGATTTTTTGACTCTTATTTTTTGAATTTCTCAAAAACTACTGAACGGAATTACACCATTTAAAAAAAAAGGTCGCTTTCTGAACCAAGCTCTACCTTTCTGCCAAATTTGGGGTAATTCCGTTCAGCAGTTCGAGCTGTAGCTCGTAGCAAAATTTCCTTTGGAAATTAACATGGAGAAAATGAGTTTTGGGACCCCCCTTTTTTCTCAGCCCCCGCTTTACGAATCACCCCCAAACTTTCAGGATAGGAGCTGACCTGGATAGACTTTCTTTTTGGAGACTTTCAGGAAGATTTGTCAAACGATGCCAAAGTTATTAGCAAATCAAAAAATGCTTTTCCTATGGAAACTAGGTTCTAACTATAACTACCTACTGGCGACCGCCAGTAGGTAATATATATATATATATTAGTCCACAGTTGCAAATAAGCACACGCTCTCAGATTCCTGTCAAAAGGATTTAATGTAGTTCAAGGCTACGCGTTTCGGGAGCAAGCTCCCTTGATCACACACTGAACCAAGTGTACACAGAGTGAATACATAGACTCAGTACAGGGGAAATGAAATCGACAGAGGACTGCACGATACCCAGCTAGCAGTGTGGGAATGGCGGCCATATTGGAGTGACTCGAGTCAGTACATAATTCAATGGCACCATATTGAAATAAGTCATATCAACAATTCCTGTTAGAATAGCAACAAATATGTTATACTAAAACGGAAATCCATTTCAATACATGGCAAATTAATATCAAAATGAATATAATGAATGTTAATCCACATCATGCTGGAATGCAGCTGGCTCAAGACCGGGGGGCATACCGACAGAGCATGTAAATTACATTGTTTCTAGTCGCCAAGTGGCAAAGAAATTTCAAGTACCATGCAGTACGGTGGACCAATACTAGCGTCAAGTGACATAGTCATGCAATTCCTTATACTGTACAATAGTCAAATATCAAGCGTGACTGTAAGTGAAAAAATGAGAAATACCAAAGCAGGAGAAGGAAAAGGGAAAAAGTGATAAACCGTCTTATCTTTAAAACATTAGTGCTTTTTTCGTGGAGACGAAGAAAAGGGTAGGAGGCCCGTGAAGTGTCCGCAGAATGTCGGTGGGCCCCTTCCTTTCCTCCTGTGAAGAAAAATAGAAAACACAAGAGAATGTAAAAAACATAGGATTAAAAATATGCAAACATTTTTTAACAAATTGCTAGACTGTTCATTAGTTGCTTATGTTAACCAAGTTACCTTAAATCGCATGCAAAAATTGCTTGTACAGTCTAACTTGTGCAGCTTGCTAATCCGGGAAAGCAATGTCATAAAAACATATGGGAATTTCAGGGAGCACATTGGGATTACAAAATGGTGTACATGTTAGTGTAAAACAGTTATTCTTCCATGAGGTGCGTGGCTAGTTCCTCGTCCAAATTGTGCCCATTCGGGTACCTCGTCTCGAGCTCAAGTATCCATTTAGATTCTTTTTTCCTCAATCTGAGCTCCCTGTTCCCCCCTCTAAAGCTAGTTGTCACTTGTTCAATAACAAAGTAGCTAAGGAGTGAGCTCTTAGCGAGGTGAAAATCGGCAAAGTGTCTCGCGATAGGATAGTGCGGATCCCTGTTGTTTATGGCCCTGAGATGTTCTAGGACCCTTTTCTTAGCCATATGTGTCGTACTGCCAATGTATCTTTTATTGCATGGACACACTAAAATGTAAATGACGTGTGTGGTACTGCATGTCAAAAATTGTGAGATGATATTTTTCTTCATAGAGTGTGGCACACTGTATTCTTTCACCATGTGGCTATTTTTACAGGCTTTACAGTGTCCACAAGGGTAAAACCCTTTGAGATTATGTTAGGAGGTATGGTGATATCCCCATGCATTAGCAAGTCCTTCAAACTACGTCCTTTGCGATAAGTGATTCTCGGTCTGTCGCTAAGGGTAGGGCCCACAATGCTGTCACTTTTAAGGATATTCCAGTTGTCTTGGAGAATTTTTTGTATTTTCCTGGACTTGTTGTTATAAGTAAGGATAACACGTGTTACTTGGGACTCAGTCTCCTTGTTTTTTACTTTTAGTGTACTGGGTCTGTCGATGTCTTTAAGTTTGGAAACTGCTCTCTGTAGTACCCACTCTGTAGTACGTGATCTCCTAGAACAACTGGGCTTGGAGACCAGGGGCACAGCACCAACAAATTTCAGGCCAAGGTCCACTTTTAACCCTAACTTACCACATGACAACCTAGACACATTCCATGAGGTAATAACACGAGACCTTATGAAAATTTGGAACAAAAGCAAAAACAAGCACGCACACAACCTGACTCCTGAACAGAGAATAGCCTTAAGAACACTCAACAGTGACCCCGGTCTTGTCATTAAACCATCAGACAAAGGGGGGAACGTGGTCCTATGGGATGTCAAGCTATACAAAAAAGAGGCCATGAGACAGCTTACTCTCTCGGGTAACTATGAGAGAGCTAGTAAGAGTGCATATGATGAAGCCACTATCACATTTTACAGTAAAATTGACCTTTGGAGACAGCAGGAACTACTGGGGGAGGAGGAGTACAGGTTCCTTTATAAGAAACATCCAACGGCAGCATGTTTTTACATGCTGCCTAAAATCCATAAAGACAAAACTAACCCCCCTGGAAGGCCCATAATATCAGCCATTGGGAGTCTATTAGAGAATACATCTATTTTCCTAGATTCTTTCCTCTTCCCATATGTCCTTAGCCTCCCCTCTTACTGTAGAGACAGCACCGATTTTATTAATAAGATTGAGGGGATTACATGGCAGGAGGATTTTTGGTTGGTGACAATAGATGTAGTGTCTTTGTACACATGTATAAAACACAAGGATGGCCTCAAGGCCTGCAGGCATTTTTTTAGAGATAGGTCTGTCTTCTTGTATGAACAAACATGTATGCTAATTGAAATGTTGACTCTGTCTCAATAACAATTTCTTCCTTTGAGGACAGGTGGTATAAAACAAGTGATTGGTACCGCTATGGGAAGCCGCTTTGTGCCAAGCTATGCCTGTATGCTAATGGGGTGGTGGGAGGAACAACTGGTTTGGAGTGATGTAAATGTATATCTTACTAGACACATTGTGTTTTGGACCAGGTATATCGACGACATATGCATGATATGGGGTGGCAGCAAATCAGATCTCGATAAATTCCTGAAGATGCTAGGGGAGAATGAAGTAAATCTCGGCTTCACACACAAATGTGACCAGCGGGAGATGGATTTTCTGGATGTGTGTGTACAAATCAGGGAAGGGGTAATGTCAACCACTCTGCATAGAAAGGCAACTGCAGGGAACAGTCTCCTGCATGCTAAGAGCCACCACCCCCCCAAACTGAAATGGAGTATCCCGTATGGAGAGCTAATAAGAGCTAAGCGCAATTGTAACACCAATACAGGCTATGAAAAAGAGCGGAATATTATGCTACATAGATTCAGGAAGAGAGGCTACCCTGAGAAAGTTCTTAGCATAGCAAGTGAGAGGGCAGCTTCACAGGATAGAGCAGCCCTACTTGTCAAAAGACCAAGCAGTAAGGGTGAGACCAACGATATCAGAATGATTACGGAGTTCAACGTTGAGTCAAATGCTGTTAGAGAGACCCTAAAGAAACACTGGCACATTGTTAAAAATGATCCAGTAATAGGAACAAAGGTCAGTGAATATCCCATGGTTACATACAGGAAGGCACGATCCCTTAAGGACATGCTGGTCAATAGCTATATGGGTACTAACAAACAACAAAGCTGGATACAACAACAGAGGGGTTTTCTCAAATGTGGGAAGTGTAAAGCCTGCAAAACGAGTAAAAACAGGAAAACCTACCCATTGCCAACTGGGAAAACTGGGAATATAACCAAATTTATGAATTGCAATACTGATCATTGTGTATACGCTATAGTGTGCCCCTGTAAGAAAATGTACATAGGGAGTACCATCTTCCCTGTGAAGAGAATTTTGGAACACATTAGAGCGATCAGGAATAATGATCTGAGTTATTCTACTGCAAGACATTGGCTGAGATACCATGACAAGAACACTAACAGTCTGTCTTTCTTTGGTGTTGACAGGGTGGCAGCAAGTCCCAGAGGGGGCGACTGCGAAAAACAACTGAGAGTACTGGAATCAAAGTACATCATACTACTCGACACTAAGAACCCCTTTGGTTTGAACGAAGATGAGGAACTTTTTGTACATATAGGATGAGTACATCACGGAATTTATTGTCTCTCTTCTGCTTTTATGGTGATACATGATTTCTCTGTGTATACTGTGGCTCGGGAGGGCTCTCCACCTTGACACAGTATTAGCAGGTTGGAAAACTTCACAGGAAGCATTGCCTGCTTTGTTCTCCCAACCCTGGGGTGACAGACTTTTAATTTAACTTTCCATAGTACAACTGTGCATAGAACAACTAAATATACTAATGATAGCATTATTTGAAGGTCTGTCCAGCCTGCATTTTTAATCTTTTTACCTTTTCTTTGTTATTTAAAAAAAAAATTCATTTCACCTCCACCATAACCTCAAAACACAGGCACCTGCCTTTTCCGCACTTTCCCTCCCCCCTTTCCTTAAACCCCCCCCCAAAAGGGAACCCCTTCACTTAACTTTAGAGCAGAGCTTCTATTTAGCAAGAGACAATGCTTATGGGACACAAGAGAGTCCCTGTGGGTTCAACAGGGATGACTCTTTTCTCTTAATTATTTTTTTGTTTTTTATGTATATAATTGTTGGGACCAAATTGGTGTTGTAATTGGAGAATGCGGTGAAATTTGGGCTGAGAGTTGCCAAAAAATGGTTGTCTTGATATAAAGGCCACTTGGCCATTACAGGGATGCAGCCAATTGGCAGTGAAGGAAAACGAATAAAACCGTTACTTTGCGGTGGGTTATTGATCACTGCGCGTGACCGTGACCCAACTTTTATTATGCGCTTTAAATAAGGAAACTGTCATGCATCATTGTTTAGTTTAATAATGAAAAAATCGCCCCCTCCTCTTTTTTTTTTTTTTTGTGTGTTTTCTTTTGGTTTGCCATTATGACGAAAGTGAATGTTGGAATATCTGCCTCGTAAGTAATACAAATTATATGTTAACATAGTGTCAACTAATCTGTGATTTTTATTTATTCACATTTGTCTGGCTGTGTAACCGCCCGCCAGCAGGGAGTCTGTCTTTGTACTGCAAACCTAGAAACAACAAGGATAGTATGTTTTTTATGTCTGTACTTTACGTTGGTCCTTTCTTTATTTTCTATTTTTTGTAAATACATTATAAAATGGTGGTCACTAGTGGTGAAATGTTGGCTTGTGAAGAAGATCGTTTGATCGAAACGCGTTGCCAGTAAAAACATTTGATTACATTCACCCTGGAGTGCGAGTCCCTTTTTCCTGTTTGAGTGAGGAGCTCTTAAAAACGGAAATTTCGACGTATGTATATATATATATATATATATATATATATATATATATATATATATATAAAGAAAGTTACCCGGCAAGTACCAGCTCCACTCCTCTCGGGGTCGGTGCGAGTTCCGGGTGCCGGGACCTGGCTTGAAATTATTCGGAAATCCCGTGGGCAGGTTTGCGCACAAAGAAAAGGACTCGCACACCAGGGTTTGTGTTAGCAAAAAGGTTGTTATTGGCGACGCGTTTCGACCAGAACGGTCTTTTTCATAAGCCAGTTTTGCAATTACAGATCCACCATTTTATCGTGTATTTACAGAAAATAGAAAAAGGACCAAAACGTAATTCATTCATCAGTGGAGCTAGAAGACATACTTATACATGTTATACAAATAAGTCCAACCAATGCTCAAGAAGTAAAACATGCATGTTTCATGTTCTAAATTAGATCAATTACAAAAGCAAAATCATTATTTGATTTATGTCCATTTTAGGAACACAAACTGTTACTTCACCATGTGAATACAATCCTGGCCTAGTGGCCTATTATATGGCTATGGAATACTGATCCATAATATGGTCCTTCAATATTCAGTGACATCAGGCCAACCTGCCACTACTGTAACAGGATGTCCTGTGTGTATTCCAAAAGTACTACCCTAAATTTTAAAGAAACTCAAAAAGTGAGGGGGGTTATATACAAGGGTGCCTCACTACAAAAACAGTGATTGGTGGGTGAATGGTGCAAAATTAATAAATAAAACACAACAGGGGAGAGCAAGGGATAAGCAGTTTCTACTAGTGTCATACCGATTAGCCACAAATTGCCATTACACATGGTCCCATACCCTCATAGGTTTATTTGATTAGTTGTAGTAAGTATATTTGAGAACAGAAATACTGCTATCTAAAAGAATCAATTGATTAAGGAATAAATCAGGTAAGTAAGATAAGTGTTGCATTACATGTGTAAGGGGAAGGTCAAATACAGGTTGCGCTTCATGTAAAGTTTCCAACCTGCTAATGCTGTGTCAAGGCAGAGAGCCCTCCACTCAGCCACAGCATATACAGAGAAATCGGGGATCACATTGAAAGCAAATAAAGTCAATAAGTCAGTGGGGGTACTCATCCAATATGGACGAACAACTCTTCATCTTCGTTCAGCCCAAAAGGGCTCTTGGTTTCGAGGAGGATAATGTACTGTGATTCCAAGATTCTCAGTTGTTTTTCACGGTCACCCCCTCTGGGGCTTGCCAGCACCCTGTCAATACCAAAGAACGAAAAACCGTTAACATCTTTGTAATGATGTTTCAACCAATGTCGTGCAGTAGAATAGCTTAAATCCACATTCTTGATCGCTCTAATATGTTCAAGGATGCGCTTCTTCATAGGGAAGATAGTGCTCCCTATGTACATCTTCGCACACGGACGCAGTATTGCATATACACAGAAATCTGTATTACAATTCATAAATTTCGTAATGGTTGCTGTTTTACCCGTTGGTAGTGGATACATTTTCCTGTTCTTACTAGTGCCACATGCTTTACATTTGCCACACTTAAAAAAGCCTTTCTGTTTCTGTATCCAAGTTTGCTGTTTTGTGGCCCCCAAATAACTCTTGACAAGCATGTCTTTAAGAGAACGTGCTTTTCTATATGTAACCTGCGGTTGTATGCTCACCAGTGATCCTATGATTGGGTCATTCTTGACTATGTGCCAGTGCTTTTTAAGGGTTTCCCATACTGTCCTGGCCTCGACACTAAATGTTGTAATCATTCTGACGTCGTTGTTATTCTCCTTTTTCTCTGGTCTTTTTATCAATAATGCCGCCCTATCCTTGGCTGCTGCTTTTGCTTTAGCGATCAATAGAACTTTCTCAGGATACCCTCTTGCTCTGAATCTTTTCATCATGAGGTTCTGTTCCTTCTCAAAGGCTAGCTGGGAGTTACAGTTACGTTTAGCCCTTAGTAGTTCCCCATACGGGATGCTCCACTTTAATTTTGGAGGATGGTGGCTCTTGGCGTGTAACACACTGTTACCTGCAGTTGGTTTCCTATATAGGTCAGTTGCAAGGGTACCCTCACTAATCTTAACATGTACATCCAAGAAATCCATCTCACTCTGATCACACCTGTGTGTGAAACGGAGGTTTACATCATTGGTATCTAAAATTCTGAACAATTTATACAAATCTGCTTTTGATCCGCCCCAGATCATAAAAATATCATCTATGAACCATGTGTAGAAAACAATGTGTTTTGTCAAGAATTCATTTGCATCTGTCCATACCAGTTGTTCCTCCCACCATCCCATCATCATACAAGCAAAACTTGGTGCAAAACAACTTCCCATGGCAGTCCCGACCTCTTGTTTAAACCATTTGTCTTCAAAGAGAAAGTAATTATTGCCAAGACAAAACGTTAGCATATCAAGTAACATTTGAGTTTGATCATACAGAAAGATGGATCTATCCCTAAAGAAGTGTTTACAGGCATGCACCCCATCCGAGTGTTTTATGCAAGTATATAGGGATACCACATCAATTATAACCAACCAATAGTTCTCATTCCACGCAATTCCCTCAATTTTGTTAATAAAATCTGTGCTGTCTCTACAATATGATGGAAGATTGAGGACATATGGGAAAAGGAATTTATGTAAGAAAATAGATGTGTTTTCAAGAAGACTACCGTTGGCAGACACTATTGGTCTGCCCGGGGGGTTGATGTTATCTTTGTGGACCTTTGGCAGCATGTAAAAACATGGTGCCACTGGGTGTTTAGTGTAGAGGAATCTATATTCTGATTCCCCTAGTAATTCCTTGTTCTTCCAGTGTCTTAATTTATCGTAGTATGTGTTCATTGCCAAGGTATATTCATCCTTGTTCGCTCTTACATAGTTACCAGAAAGTATCAGTTGTCTGTTTGCCTCTTGCTTGTATAAATTGATATCCCAAAGGACCACATTCCCGCCCTTATCTGAAGGTTTGATTACAAACCTGGGATCATTGTTCAGTGTGCTGAGTGCCAATCTCTGGTCTGGGGTCAGGTTGTGTGCATGTTTACTTTTGCTTTTATCCCAAATATGCATGAGGTCTCTAACTACAACCTCGTGAAATGTGTCCAAGTCATCATGTGGTGTATTGGGATTAAAAGTAGATTTTGGCCTGAATGTAGTGGGAGTGGTTCCGCCTATTTCCAGACCCATTTGTTCCAATAAATCTCGTTCATTCGACCAATCGGTCCGCTCACCAGCCAACTCAGCCACACACGCAAGATTTTCTACATCCTCCAGGCATAGGAGTGTGGACGCTTGTGCTCCCCCACTCCCACTTCCTGTATCATATTCTGTGGCACGTTTCTTTTTTAGCAAAAACATTTTCATCAGTTTTAACTTGCGAACATATAGGAACACATCAATTCTTGTCCTGCTATAGTCAAAATTCGCCATTGGGCAAAACGTAAGACCCAGTTCAAGCAGAGATTCCTCTGCCAAAGTTAATTCATGTGAAGACAAGTTAATTACTGTCAGATTTTTCTCACCCATCATTTCTGTTTCGATTGCCGAGTTGTCCTCCCATGCGGCATTGTTTCTTTTATGTTTTCTTCCTCCCCTCCTTGTTTTCTTCCTCTCGTGTTTGCGCCTCTTCCTCTTCCACGCCCCGTTTCCGGGTGTCTTGCTCTTAGTGTCATGTTTGTCTGTAAAAAACGATACTCTTCAAGAGGCCTGAAGGTCGGTGTGTCTCTCCCCATGATATCCGTTGGGTCTTCCAAATCAGAATAATTTTCCGAGCCAGATTCTGAGCTTGCCACCTCCTGTTGTCTAAGCACTCCCATCTGCTTGAATTGCTTGATGGCCCCATCATATCTCCTTCCAAAGGTCAAAATCCTCCCACTGGCGTAGTCCTGTTTGTCCCTTAAAAATGTTCGCTTCTTTTTCGGTTTTATTTCCTCCTCATATTTATCGAGTCTGTTCTCCATTTGTGCAAGCGCCGTTCCAATTTCATCTTGTGCAGCATGTTTGTCTAGTTCCTCCTTGAGTTTATCAATTTCTTTGATTGTTTCTTCAAGTTCTATGGCCGCATACTTAGATAGGAGTCCCAGCATGTTTTTACAGGTTCCTGCCATTAAGTGTGACCAGTCTTCCAATAATTTCGGGTGGGGGTTCTGGTAGGTTGGTGTGATCAGGAAACGCAGTCCTCTTGGCACTCTGCCCACCTCAATGTAGTTGTTTAAGGAAGAAACCTCCCACCACCTGTTTATCTCCTTCTTCAATAGTTTTTCATAATGAAATAATAACTGTTTCAGGCTTCTGTTTGTTTGGCCTGTTGCGGTACCTGATTCCTGCTCATTTCCAAATCTTTCCCCCTCCGTTTCACTGAACAATGTGCGTGCAGCATCTGCTCTTTCTGTCCGTTTATTTCTTGGGACTGTTTCCGCTGCCGGAGCACTAGCCTGCTTTCCCTTGCTCATAGTGTTTCATATGATTTTCCTCGTTACACTTTTAACCCTGCCAGCGCTTTCCGGAAAATCGGGTGCGCGGTACCCCTGCCAGGACTTAGTATTAAGTATATCTTACTGGGGGCCGCTGCCTGTCTAGTGCCGCGGTGAGACACAGTTACGCACTCCCTCCGGTGCACGCCCACCAGTCCCACACTTACCGGCACAACTCCTGCAGTCCGTAGCCTCCTCTTCGGTACACGTCTGATGTCCGTCCGGCGGCGGGAGCTGGTTTTTGAGATTTCGTAGAAAGAAAGTTACCCGGCAAGTACCAGCTCCACTCCTCTCGGGGTCGGTGCGAGTTCCGGGTGCCGGGACCCGGCTTGAAATTATTCGGAAATCCCGTGGGCAGGTTTGCGCACAAAGAAAGGACTCGCACACCAGGGTTTGTGTTAGCAAAGGTTGTTATTGGCGACGCGTTTCGGCCAGAACGGTCTTTTCACAAGCCAGTTTTGCAATTACAGATCCACCATTTTATCGTGTATTTACAGAAAATAGAAAAAAGACCAAAACGTCATTCATTCATCAGTGGAGCTAGAAGACAGACTTATACATGTTATACAAATAAGTCCAAACAATGCACAAAATGTTACTTCACCATGTGAATACAATCCTGTATTCACATGGTGAAGTAACATTTTGTGTTCCTAAAATGGACATAAATCAAATAATGATTTTGCTTTTGTAATTGATCTAATTTAGAACATGAAACATGCATGTTTTACTTCTTGAGCATTGTTTGGGCTTATTTGTATAACATGTATAAGTCTGTCTTCTAGCTCCACTGATAAATGAATGACGTTTTGGTCCTTTTTCTATTTTCTGTAAATACACGATAAAATGGTGGATCTGTAATGCAAAACTGGCTTGTGAAAATGACCGTTCTGGTCAAACGCTCGCTATAACTACCTTTTTGCTAACACAAACACTGGTGTGCGAGTCCTTTTCTTTGTGCGCAAACCTGCCCACGGGATTTCCGAATATATATATATATATATATGGAAAAATTAAAGGTTAAAGTAATGTTATAGTTAGGTGAATTTTCTCAATGACAGCGTTAACTTTTTGAACTAAAAGAAACACTGAAAATCAGCAGTTATAGTTGGTAGCACTAACTATAACATGCACGCCCACCATGAACTGCTTATGACTACACATATGACATCCCTCATTACATGTTCCTTGACATCATTGATACCATCACTGATGACATCATCCAAGATATGTTTTTGCCACATATTGCTGTATAAATTGCTATGGCTTTGCACGTAGTATAGTTTACATTAACAATCAACCACAGATTCATGGGAAACCCTCATTGAATATATTGTTCAATCTGTATACAACTGTTCAGAGAAAGCTAAAATAGTGAATGCCAATTACAAATCAAATGCTCTACTATGGACAGCATTTATCAGTATCAAACCGCTGACACACACCAAAGCTACATAAAGAAATGAAGTTAATATCAGTAGAAAACTGAGTACTGTAAACAGTTTTTACTCTATGAAAAGAGTTCATTCTTAGCACATGTTTCCAAACAGTGAAACTCTCATAAGAAATACACCACAGACTACACAAAAGAATATATTAAGAAGAGGGCACATTCTATGCCACAGTTGTCGAAAAAGACACTATTTGCTAAAAATAGCCTATATCTGAAGGTGCTAAAGATCATACTACCTTCACCGTTCATACTGTGGTGAAAACTTTACAGAGAGACCTTCTTCTATAGCAAAACAAACATGCAAAGATAGATTATTACCTGGTGCACACCCTCTACCATATTAAGCATAAATTATCATTAAGACACAATTCTCCCTACTAACTCAAGGCTGCTCACAAAAGTTAGTATCTACTAAGTAGAAACTTTCTTCTGTTAGAAACTTTTAATGCAGAACCAAAATGTTGTGTGGAGCATAATTAATACAAGTCAACTGTCGCTTGCACACAGAGTTACTCTTGAATGCAAACATTTATAACATGTTCAATTCCTCTACATAGCTATGGTGCATTAGGAGCACACGCATTTTGTAAAACACACCCATTAGCTGCACCTAAGCTGTACAAAATTGTGTCAAATTAATATGGTAGTTACAAGCCACTATGCAAAATGAAAAACAAACTTGCACACTCATTGGATGATGTAATCAGTGATGCCATTTGAGATGTCATCAGTGACATCATAAATGATGTCATAGAATATGTCATGAGTGATATCATATGTCACACAGGCATCATGGGGACCATGGCGGCCGTGTGCTAGACGGCCGCGGGCGCCATTCGGGGGAAGAGCGTTGTAAAAGTGCACTTGGAGAGTAGCTGCGATAATATCGTACCGGGCTGAGAACGCGGAGAATGCTGGCAGTGCGGGCCTCTCTATCGGCGGCTGGCGTAGGGGCAGCTGACGGCTGGCTGCTGCGGGGGAGGTCTTCAGGGACTCGGTGGAAGGAGGCGGCTGCGGAGCCCCGGAGTTGCAGGGAAGCCGGTGCCTGGGCTGGAGGCAGAGTCAGCACAAGTCGATGCTGCCCGCAGGCCCTCGAGGCAGTCTATGAAGACCGGTCAGCCCCTGTGGGAGTTCTGAAGCAGAGAGAGTCGGGTGAGAGAGTGAGCTATCCTAAAGAGGTGCGGTTAAGAGGTTCCTACACCCCGCATATGGAGAAAGGCATTTATAAAGAAGGTGAGGTTGGAGATAAACCCTCCAGGTACACTCTGAGAACCAGGAACATCGGGGGAAGTAAGGCTGGCTTTTTACCTGCTTCTTCAGCATCAGACCCCGTTTCGGGCACAGTGCAGAAAGTTAAAGACACTGCCAAGGGAAGGCGAGGGCAGCAAGGTGGAGGGGGTCTCCAAAATAGGAGAGCAGGCAAATCCCCATAAAAAAATATAGGGGATAGGAATAAAAAGGCAACCAAGTATACCCATTAAAATCACACCCTCGCTTAAATCTTTTTTTTGCGTTCTACCAGGTATGCAGAAGGGAAGTTCGGGGGAAGCAGCACCTAAAAACATAGGAACAGAGGTACTTAGTATGGGTCTTAACGGTGCTGAAAGTAGTACAAGTAGTACTAGTAGCACAAGTAGACCCCTGCATCAAAATGAACCCGAAACTGACTCTGTAATAGATCAAGAAGAAGCAGTCACAATTCCCACCAGCAATAGGTTTGAAGTGCTGGCAGGGATGGGTACATCAGAAGAGCCCGAAGAATCTGAAAATAGTCAAAGACGGAGGAACACAAATGTCGAAAGAAGTGAAGGGACTCTGGGAAATGTAGATGACTCATTGGCAAGTATCCTACTGGTGCTGAAAAACAAAATTAAGAATCGTTTTGAAGTTTCAGAAGCTAACCAGGTAGGCATACAAGCCTCCTGCTCGGAGCTAACAGAAAAACTAGTTGCGGTCACCCTCTGTACTAAGATTCTGGAAGAGAAGGTGGGAGCAGTCAAACAAGACGTGACAAAAAATGCCTCTGAGATCACTAAGTTAGCCAAGCAAAATCAAAGTCTAAGGGATGATCTCGAGAGACTGGATAATCATTCCCGAAGGAATAATTTAAGAGTCTTGAACATTCCAGAAGCTGAGGAGGGAGCAGACATGAAGGCCTTTATATTTAAGATACTTTGGAACACAGTCTTGAAGGATAATAAAGATATAAATCTTGAGTAGGAAATCCAAAGAGCACATAGAGAGCCCTTCCGCTGCAACCCCCAAAGGGTTAAACCCAGGAAGATTTGGGTGAATTTCCTCTCTTATACCATCAAAGAGGAAATCCTTACGGGGCCCTAAAAAATGGTCCGTACTCAGTCAATGGCTACTCGATAGTAATTAGGTCAGATATTTGTAAATCTATGGAACAGCGGCAATGGGAGTTAGGAAACAAGATGGAGGAGCTACGGAAGCTTAGGGGCAAGGTCCAACTTAAATTCCCGCAATGCTACGCATAATGTGGGATAACCAAATGTATAACTACCGCTCAGTAGGTGATGTAGAGACATTAATTGACACAATAAAAAAGAAGCAAGATGACTAAGTGACAAGCAGCTGATAATTGACAGGATGCGTCAGGCTGGGTCAGAAGATTGTGTTAATGCAATTTGGAGCATGTTAAGCGCGACAGTATGTTCTCTTCTTATCTTAGTGTTTATTGTTGTTCCCCCAAATGTTCTGCCCATTAGGCATTTTTATGCCTAAAAAGAAAGGGAGCGTTCCCCAGGGTAGGATTAGTGGGGTGGGGAGGGGTGGTGGAAGGGGTGAAGGTGCACGGGTGGGGAGCAGTAGGTTAAAAAAAAGTCCTCATTTTCACTCAATGAAGAGAGTTTTTTAGACCCAGCAATAAAGCTGGAGGCGGAAACTAGAAAGGAAGTATGATGGCCAGCATAGATATCCTTACATGGATTGTGAACTGCCTTAGGTCAAGATCTAGGCAGAGGGTAGTGCTGAGATATCTGGAAGAAAGCCATGCACAAATTATGGTGTTACAGGAGACACATCTGTTAGCAAGCGAGAGCAAGGAATTATTTAGGAGGTATGGCTGGGTCCAGAATTTTTTAGTTTCTGACCAAGCACAATGTTGTAAGGGAGTCGCAATCTTAATTAGAAGGGGCACAGGGATTGAGCTTAAGTTCTCAAGTACGGATAGCTCCGGTAGATGGGTCTTAGCCGGAATGAAATGGGCAACTGGGAATTTATGTGTGTCGGCTTTTATGGCCCCAATGAGGACAATCCACAGCACATTGTAGATTTGGAGTTAAGATTAGTTGATATATCAGTCCCAGTGATTTGTTGGGGGGATTTTAATACTTTGTTAGATCCTGTACTGGATCGATCCACACGAAGGGATAGCGCCCCGGTGCCTAGAATGAGACATGCTCTGAAAAGTTTGATGCAGGATCTAGGGCTAGTGGACGCTTGGAGGTATCTAAGAGGAAAGTCGAGAGGCTATACTTACCATAGTAAAAAATATCGGCACCATTCTAGATTAGACTATTTTTTAGTTGAAAGATGCTTAGCGCCCAGTATTAAAAAGATCATACACCACCCAGCTCACATTTCGGATCACTTAGCAGTCACTATGACACTACAGGCTCTAGGAAAAAAGCCCAATATTAGGTGGACATTCAAACGCGCTCTTCTTTTAGATGAGGAGGTTGTGCTTGCTTTAAAAAAAGGCCACATCAGAATACTTTTTGATCAATAAAGGCAACGCCCCCCCTGAAGTAGTGTGGGATGCTTTTAAATCATACACATGGGTTTTTTTTTTAAATCTTGGATGTGCTAAAGGAAGAGAAGAGAGGGCTGAACTAGTGGGCATGGAAAGAAAAGTGGGCAACCCTAAGGCCGCCTTACAATCTGTAAATGAGGGGGAAGAAAGGGTGGGAATGGCAAGAAGACTGGAAGAGGCCCAATTGAATTATAAGATCAAATTGGACTCAAAGTGCAAGGCAAGGTGGCAGGCAGGAAATATGAGGGAGTTTGAATACGGGGAGAAAGCGGGGGTGTTATTTGCTTGGAAGGCATGGGTTGAAAGAACCAGGAACACGATTAATGAGCTGAGGGGACCCTCGGGTGAGGTGTTTGATAATTGGGAAGGAATGCAGAACCATTTAGTTGCACTCTTTTCTCAGCTCTATAGTGAAGATACTATTCCCGAACCCCGACGACTTAAAGACTGGTTGTGGGTGATTGGTCTCTCTGTATTGACTAGAGAAGGGGAAGAGAGTATGGAAGCTCAAATCACTCAGGAAGAGATTAGGGGGGCCATTAAGAGAACTAATAAGGGGAAGGCAGCCGGCTTGGATACCATCCCCTCAGAAGTCTATAAATTACTAATAGAGGAAGTTCTCCCAGTTTGGGAGAACCTGTTCAATCTGGTCTATACGGGGAAGGCGCAGCTTCTGGAATCTTGGAAAGGAGCCACCATAGTCCTGATCCTAAAACCAGCTAAAGTCCCCAGGAAGGCAGAGTCATATCGCCCGATTTCCCTGCTGAATGCTGACTATAAGATCTTTGTCAGCATTTTGGTGGGGAGGCTGGCTAAATTGGCTCCCCAACTCATACATCCCGACGAAAAAGGATTCATTCCTGGGAGGCAGATCCATGAACTGACCCAGCAATTAATTGGTAGCATAGACCTGGCTACATCAAGATCGGTACCCTTGGCGGTCGTTATATTAGATGCCGCCAAGGCTTTCGAATTTTAGGGGTGGGCGGAATTTACGTAGTCGCGCTACGCAAAGCTCCGCGAAATGGTAAAAAATCTCCGCGAGCACGCAAAAGTTCCGCGAACACGCGGAATTGCTTGTTCCGCCCGTTTGCGATGCTTTTTTCCTGTTCGCGAACGCTGTTTGCGTGCTCGGGGAGAAATATCTTGCGAACACGCATTTTGAAAGCCCGAACAAACCAAAAACTCTGCGAAGCCGCGGATCGTGGACTTTTTGGCAATTTCGCGTTCTCCGCGGAACGCGAAATTACCTAAATTCCGCAAATTCCGCGAGCGGAACGGAATTTACCGCCCAGGCCTACTTTCCTTTCGATCGCGTTTGTGGAGCCTATTTATGGGAAGTTTTGGTGGCTATGGGGTTTGGCCCATGCTTTATAACAACATTGAAAGCCTTATATGAACGTACAACAGCTAGTATTCTTCTTAATGGCTCTCTTACTAAAAGCTTCCAGATTTTCAGGGGAACTAGGCAGGGTTGCCCTATCTCGCCATTATTGTTGGATATTTACATCGAATCATTCGCCCAGATGTTGCATCGGTATGATCAGGTTATTGCTTTCAGTTCAGGTACCTATAAAAGAAAATCGCATTGTATGCGGATGATCTTGTCATTTTTACTGCAGATCTGGTTTTAACTATTCCTAGGGAGGAAACCCTAGCTAAAGAGTTTGGGGAACTATCCGGATATTTGGTAAACAGCACAAAAACCAGGATAATGTGTTGGAATGTCCTAGACTGGAAGGGAGCTGTTCAGAGCAAGCTTAGATACTTTGGAATTAGTATCATCAACTCACTAGAGGGAATTCCCCAGTTTAACTTTGAGAGGACAGCAAAAGAAATTGATAAATCACTCGCTAGGTGGAAGAATCTCCCCCTGACCCTGTATGGGAGAGTGAATGAAATCAAAATGGTGATATTGCCAAAATTGACATATCTTTTTAATTGCATCCCTCTGACGTTTTCTAAAGTTATGATTGATAAGTTACAGGGGAAATTAGTCAGTTTTGTTTGGTCATCTAAGGGAGCCAGGCTCGCCTGGAAGAAACTGAGGCGTAAGCTGGAGAAGGGCGGCTTGGCCCTCCCTGACTTAAGATTATATTGTATGGCTTTTCAGTTTAAAAACTGCAGAATCCCCCTAGGCAAACTGGGGGCCTTGGCATGGGGTGGCCTGTTGGAAGAAATGGTAAAGGAGTGGGGCTCTAAAGGTTTTCTTTATAAGTTTGTTGCAAGAAAATTCTTTAAAAAGGTTAGGTTGAAGACCCTAAAGGCAGCACTTACTCTTTGGTTGGGGGTGAGGAAGATACTTGGAGTGCCCTCAAGATAGGTTAAGTTTCCCACTAAGGAGAACGGGAATTGAACTGTGGGGAGATCTCCTGACAATTCAGGGTCATGGTGCCATGGGAAGTACTGGTGGCAAAAACAGGGGATTCCCTCTCAAGATTCAAGTACCTGCAGCTACTATCTTGGGTGGAGGCTAACAGACGGGAGATTGGTGGGGCGTGGGAATTAGAATTAAAATTACAGAATGAGGCCCCAAGAAGAAAGGAAGTTGCCGATTGGTATTGGACTTGATTGGACTCTGAAGATAAGAAGCTAAATGTCCCGTATAATATCTGGGAAAGAGCAATTCAGATGTTGGAGCCACAGAAAACCTGGCAACTCTCATTAAAAATACTTTACAAGGTGGTTAAACCAGCTAACCTGAAAAGAAACCACTTCTTTACAATTAACAGGCTGTATTGGACCCCTCAGAAACTTGCAAAGTTTGTATCAGTTCCAACCCCAAGATGTCATCGATGCGGTATGCTAACTGCTGATGATTTACATATGTTTTTTGAGTGCCCAAAACTACACGAGTATTGGCATACTGTCGAGAAAGTAGTCAATGATATTTGTCAGGTCAATATAACAATGAGTTTAACGTTGATACTGATGGGGTTGGAGGATCAGCCTCTTCAGCCCCTCTCGGCGAATAGGAGGGATCTTCTTTTTTATATGATGTTCCTTGCCAGGAGAGAGATTTGCAAGAGATGGACAGACCCCCTCCGCCCTTGGGGTTTTGACTGGCTCCAGGTGGTTAAAACTACTTGCAAAATGGACAATGGAGTTGAGGGTGGTTCTCGCAGTACGATCTGGGATGATTATTTGAGTTGGTATGGAACAGTAAGAACTTAATGGAGACATCCTATGATTACACCTGCATGAAACCAATAACCAGGAAACTGGATGGACTGGATCTCAGGGCTAGATGTTTAATTGCAAGTAGCCTGAGGCGGAACAGGTCGGATACTAGGCTTGGCTTTGCAAACACTGGTGATATGAGGACAAAAGAAAAAAAAAATGAGTGATGCAATATGGGTGGTTATAAGCAGTGCATGGCGGGGGTGCAAGTTATAGTTATTGCTACTAACTATACCTGCTGAATTTCTGTGTTTTTTTAGTTTAAAATGTTAACTTTGTCATTGAGAAATTCAACTAACTGAATTTCTGTGTTTTTTTTTACTTTAAAACGTTAACGTTGTCCCTGAGAAATTCACCTTACCATAGCGTTACTTTAACCTTTGGTTTTTTTCAGTGAATTTCTACATTTTATTTTCAATGAAAAGAGATATTTTTATTACAACTAACTATAATGTCACTTTAATCTTTGTTTTTGTCAGTGAATTTATAGATTATTTTAAAAATATTTTAATTTTAAGTGCATGTATGGTAGTATAACAAAATAATATATACTGAGTGCGCAGATTATTCTGAAAGAGGATTGCTTTCGTATTGTAATTTAACAGGAAAGAGTGCACACTTTGCAAAATGTTTCTAATAAATTATGTTTGAGTGTAAAACAGAGTACAACTACATTTGTGTTGAGAATGTCTATCTCCTCAATTATTTTAACTCTTATATTGAGACATTTTCAAAACAAGTCAATTAATATTGTAACAGCAACAGCATACCTTTCATAGCCTTTGTATGTGTTTTTACATTAAAGTCAGAATATTTAAGAAAGAAAGTTATCAGTGTCTTTTAATGTTGTATAATATTACGCTTCATTATATAAATCTATTTTTTAACTGTGTGGTAACTCACTAGAGTTTTATATTTTGTTTCAATCTACTGTTTAGAGTTCTTTTTCATGTGTTCAGTTATTATTTAATGTTAATCTATAAAAACAGAGTTATTAAACTATCGCTGTAATATTCATTTATTTGTATTTTTTTTAAAAAGTAAAGAATTTCACAAGACACTCACGGAAGTTAAATACACAATCCTCTGCGTGGACTCCGAGTGGGATGTACTTCCTGGTTGACTCTCACAACCCTCTTGCGGGATCGTTAATTTGGGATTAAGTTAAAAACAGTGCTTTCCTGTAATTCTGAACAAAGTAACAGATTACAGAAGTTGATTATATTAGTATATTAGTAAAATTGATTATGATTCATTCCTTTGAATATATAAAGATATAATGTTTTTACAATCTTGGGAGACACTTATAGGAGTGAAACACACATTCCCCTGCATGGACTCCGAGGAAGCTGTACTTCCTGTTCATCTCTCACGATCGACCTGCAAGATTGTGCATTTGAAATTAAGTTAATAACAGTGGTTTCTTGGAATTCTGAAACAAATTAAGACATTAGAGATGTTGATTAACTTGGAAAAATTGATTCCATCCTTTTTGCTTTATTTCACTATTGGACTTTGGTGACAGTAGACATATTTGGCTTGCTCTTCTATCTGGTTTCCCTATGAGCAGAATGATGTCTTCATCTGATTCAAATGAACAGCTAGGTGATTCTGCGTGACCTCAGCCACTACAGCCACCCAAGGAATCCTTGTTGTGGCAATTCTTCGAAATGAGAACAGGTGCCAAGAAGGTATCTGCAAAGTACGTGACCTGTAAACTTTGCAGCAAAGAGTTCAGCCGGGGGAGCAGAAATAATTAGTATAATATGAGTATCACAGGGTTGTGAAGACACCTTAGATTCATGCATCCACAAAGGCTTGCACGGGCAAGGTTGACTTGTGCTGCAGAGCTAGACAACTCTACGGGGGCTTCAACTTCAATTGCTCCTGGAGATACTGTGCCTGCGCAGGTTCCAAGTGAATAAGTGGACAATAACCCTGTTATTTTTTTTTAAATAAAGCACTACTTTTTTGCTTGTGCAAGCAGATCATTTTTTCATCAGAGAGAAGCAGGTCTGCCCAGGAGAAGCTGGCCCAAGAGAACAAGTGCCCCCCAAGCACTATTTTAATTTTGATCATTTTTTTGTACATTTTTATCATTTTTGCTTTTAAGGACATGATGTTGATGTTCGTTTAACACCTCAACAACTGTGTATAGTAGACTATGGGGAGATATTGCATGAAGGTAACCAGTGTGTAGAGTAGGGTTTAAAGAGTCACTGCCTCTCCACTCACACCTTCCCCCAGGCTCTGCAGTATGCTTAGTAGGGTGGGGAAGGTACACACCTCACATGCAGGAACATGCAATTCCCAAGTAAGTATAATAAGTACTGGTCTCTCCACTGAGACATATACCCAGGAAAATAACCATATATATTAGGGTGTGGGAATGGATTTCACTGTCCAGTCACAGCTTTTCCCAGGTTGACAGACATATACAGATGTGTGTAGGGAAATATTCTCCTCTACACTTATCTCCAGAACAGCATACATGCCCAGTATGGTGTTGGCTAGGAGTAGCCTCACTGCTGACACATCTCCATAGACCAACAGGGATATGCTGTGGTATCTGGTAAGGGAGTGACCTGTCCGCTGGCGCATTTTACCAGGGTGAGATGTGTCTGTAGTATGGTTTGAAAAAATATTTATCGCTATGTTCATACCTCGTTCCGTTCTGACAGGTACGCATAGTAGGCTGTCGAGAGGAACTGTCCTAGTTCCTGACATATCTATCTTGCATGATAAGTCTGTGTAGCACATTGTGGAAAGAGACTGCCCCCTCTCCTGTGACCTGTGTCTTGGATGATGGGTGTGCAAATTAGGATGTGAAAAGGGGCTTACCTCTCTGGTCACAACTCTCCCCAAGATGAAAGATGTACAAGTAAGGTATAGAGATGAAATTAGCTCTATGCTGGCTTCTAAGCAACTATAGAGACTATGGTATGGAAACACACTGCCCTGTCAGCTGAGACGTCTTCCCATAGTAACATATGTGCAAAGTAGATGACTATTCTCCCTGTGCATACCTTTCCTCATAGTGATGAATGTCCATAGTAGAGCATAAAATGGAGTTCCTCTCTGTTGAGAACTGCAAGTTTTAGTCAATAATGCAATACTACAATAAAATTAATATGTATAATAACTGTTAAAAAAGGAAATCAAAAGTAAGTTTAAACATTTGTATTACAACAAAACAATTTAACAACAATACAAAGCTACACAACTATATTAACAAACTATATGAGCAACTATAATACAAACAAAAAAACAATTTAGAAATGTATAACTTTTTCTCTGCCGCTCATCAGCAGGTGCTAATGTACCCCTTATTTTTGCTTTATTTACCTACTGAAGTTTGATGTCAGTAGCATTTGTTTTCAAGTCTTTAGCCCCCTTAGTCTGCCAAAGAGTCTTTACTTTCCTGTTATATCATAGCAGGTTAGGTGGCAATAAATTCTCAGGAAAGCAACATATCTATAAATTGCAGTTCACAAAGCCTAGCTTGTGCAGAGTTAACTCGTGCTGCTGAAGTGTGCAACTGTACAGGCACTTCCCAATCCTTCCAACCTGAAAACAGTGTGCTTCAAGAGGTAGCTATTGCTGAACACCTAAAGAATCCTGCTTGTGTTAACAAGGCTGTTTTGCTGCGTATGGAAGCAGATTATCATGTACTTGTAGACAAGTCTCCATTTTCATTCTAAAAATAGACAAAATAACAAAAAATATATGTACATACTGATCAATATTTGCTCACAGTGATACATCATTATATTTTCTAAGTTTTACAGGATTTTTTCACCCACAATCATATATTTACATCTAGTGCATCAGTACCTTGTTATTCCTTTTTCCTGAAACACACCCTCAAACAGTCTATTTTCATATTTCCACAATTAAATTATAATATGTCATGAACTCAGCTTCTATAACAGTTTATAAAGTAACACATTCATCTTGACACACCTTAGCTAACACTCACCACAGTATTTCACTCTAGAAATAGCAATATCACCACTCAAACATCTCATAGGGCTAAAATATATACACAAGAAGGTTCATAAGAACAGTTGAGCTTGTAATATTGCGTTGTTTGTTTTATAACTTAAGAAACAGTAATTCCTTTACTTAAAAGTATATACAGTTGAAACACTTCATTATGAAACACAATCTTCAAACCTTGTTCACATCTCTGTACATTCCAATGTGTACCTCTCAAAAGCTATATTAAGCTATATTAACACAACTACACCTCCCCAAACAGCTTTTTGCGCCGCAAACATGATGTAGAATACATTTGCCAAAATAAGTACACTTATTGACACTTCAGAAGAATGTTTTTAAAATATAATATTAAATACCTGAACTTTCAGTTCTTTCTTAAATACAGATAAACACATTAGTCCCTTTCAGTTTCACATAAATTCACTTCTACTTATCACAGCCCAAACAGATTTCCTGCTCCAAAGCACCAAGGACAAACTGAGCTATCTCTGGTTCAGCACCCAATTACATGACAGCATTTCTTCAACCATGTAATAAGAAAGGCAACTATTAGTTGAGGCATGGCCTTTTTTTACTTCCCCACATAAGATCCTGCAAAACTCTCATGGGATTGTAAATCACCTCGTGGCAGGCACAGTAATTTTCCATGAGGGTCTCATGAGTGTCTTGCCGGATTGTAAAACACCCCTTGACAGGATCATCAATTTTCCATGCTGGTCTCATGAGTGTCTTATGGGATCGTCCACCCTAATGTAGCAAACCTCACTCTCTGAAGCTTGCACTCTACTCTTGTGAGACTCTCATGTAATTGAAACACAATTGTAGGGACATGGTATATGGGAAGCACTAGCTTCTCCACTGAGAACCCTCTGTTGGATAATGAGTGTGCATAGTGGAGTATAAGGAGAGACTACCCTCTGCTTTCACATTTCTCTCCCAAATGATAACTATGCATAACAGGGCATGCGCAGGGGCTGACCTCTCTGCAGAGATCCCATTCTTGCACAACAGGTGTACATAGTAGGGTGTATGGTGGGACTGGCCTCTCCTTTGAGACCTCCCTCTCTGTTAACAGGTGTGCATAGTAGTGAGTGGGGAGGGACTGGCATCTCCTTTCAGACCTCTCTCTCAGATGATGGGTGTGTGTAGTTAGGTGTGTAGATGGATTAAACTCTCCTTTGAGACCTCTGTCTCAGATGATGGGTGTGCATAGTAGTGAGTGAAGAGGGATTGACCTCTTCTTTGAGACCTCTCTCTCAGATGAAAGGCATGCATAGTAGCGCATGGATAGGGACTGCCTCTCCTGTTAGACCTCTCCCTCAGATGACGGATGTTCATAGCAGGGTATGGAGAGGAACTGATGACTGCTGTGCATGGTAGGGTGTATGGAGAGAGGACTGGCCTCTCCGCTGAGACCTCTCTCTCAGATGATGAGTATGCATAGTAGTGTGCTGGGAGGTACTCTCCTCTCCTTTCAGACCTATTTCTCTCTAAGATGACAGAAGCGCATAGTAGTGTGTGGGGAGGGACTGGTCTCTCCTTTAACAGCTCTCTCTCAGATGATGGGTGTGCACATTAGGGTGTGTGGATGGGCTGGCCTTTCCTTTCAGACCTCTGTCTCAGATGAGGAGTATGCATAGTAGGGTGGGTTGAGAGAGACTGGCCTCTCTGCTGACATCTCTCTCTCAGATGATGGGTGTGTGTAGTAGTGTATGGGGAGGGACTGGCCTCTCCTTTTACAGTTCTCTCTCAGATGATGGGTGTGCACAGTAGTGCATGGAGACATTACAGGCCTATCCTTTCAGACCTCTCTCTCAGATGACAGGTGTGCATAGTAGTGTGGGTTCCGAGAGACTGGCCTCTCCGCTGACACCTTTCTCAGATGAAGGGTATGTGTAGTAGTGAGTGGAGAGGGACTGTCTGCCCTGCTAACCCCCTCTCTCTGATAGGTGTGCATAGTAGGATTTGTGAAGAGACTGTACTCTACTCACAACTCTTACCAAGCTAATGGGTATAAATAGTACACTCTGATAAACACCATCTCCAGTAATACTTCTTTATACAGTAGCAAGTGTGCATACTACAGTGTATTTAAAGATCACCTACTCCTTTCTACTTTTCATGATCCCACAAGAGTCCAGCAAGATCATAACATTGAAAAAAAAAATTAACATTCGTCACAGTACTTACCTTTTACACACTTCTCACAACAAAGGACCACAATATACATTCCTGCTAAAAGTGTGTATTGAGAACTCATCTACTCCTTTTTACTATTCACAACCCCGTAAGAGTGTCGCATGATCATAAAAATTAGCTAAAAACAATGTACACTTACTTTCTTCACAGTGCTTATTCCTTAGACACCTCCTCTCTAGGGGGACAGCATGTCTTTCAGCTGCCCCCTTATATAGCTTTTACTTCATTTCCACACACCTCCAATTTTTCACAGTAAACAGTAATTGTGAGCATTTCAATTCTAGCATTCCAAAATAAAGCCAATCATAGCGCTCACTCTCGTACCCGAAAGAGCGTGAAAGCTCACAAAAAAGTGGGCTTCTTGACCAATCACAGGGATCCATTTTTGATTTTGCACTCTCCCAGGACACCCGTGATACCCTTGTGAGACTCTCACGAGACTCTCACGAGACACCCACGAGACACCCACGAGACTCTCATGAACCCAACTGCCAAAATATGCGATTATATTTTACCCTTAATATCTCAAAAACTAGTAAATAGATTTACACCAAATGACAAAAACCACAACAGGCAGACCATGATCTACCTTCCTGCAGAATTTGGTGTATTTCCTTTCAGCACTATTTTGCTATAGCCCTGCTTAAAGAAGTCTATGGAAAAGGCATTTTGGTGCCACACTTTTTCATCATCCCCTGCTTGATGAATCACACCGAAAATTTCCAGGAAAGAGCTGAGGTGGATGATTCATCAAACGGGTCCAAAGTTATTAGCAAACCCAAAAACACTCTTTCTATCGATATGTATATGTATTATATATTATCTACTGGCGGTTGCCAGTAGATAGTTATAGTTAGGACCTATTTTCCATAGGAAATTCACAACATTCTATTTCCAATAACTTTGGCGCCGGTTGACGAATCTTCGCGAAATTTTCAAAACTCGTGGGGCGCTCCGGTCCGCTCGTATCCTGAAAGTTTCGGGGTGATTTGGCAAGCGGGGGCCGAGAAAAAAGGGGGGTCCCAAAACGTGTTTTCTCCATGTTAATTCCCGTAGGAAATTTTAGACACAGCTACAGCCCGAACTGCTGAACGGAATTACACCAAATTTGGCAAAAAGGTAGCGCTTCGTTCAGAAAGCAACCTTTTTTTTAAATGGTGTAAATCCGTTCAGTAGTTGCTGAGAAATTCAAAAAATAAGAGTCAAAAAATCAATTTCCCATAGGGAACTTTGTGCAAGGCTACAGCGGAAACTACTGAACGGATTTACCCCAAATTTGGCATAAAGGTACTGCTTGGCTCAGAATTTTCAAAAATGGTGTAAATCCGTTCAGTAGTTTTTTAAATATTAAAGGAAAAAGAACTATATATATCTGGGCGGAGCCTAACCACACATGTCATCGTGAGATCTGATTGGGTGTCAGCACTTCATCCAAGAAGTGTTGGCAGCCATCTTGGGACCAATATACATGATAGCACCCCAATGAAATGCATTGTAGTGAATAGAAGATTTTGAGGGTCACCAAAAGGAGAACTATAAAGGGTGATAACAGACTTTAGTTACATTAGAATTCATTTGTTAATGGGACCATACTAATTTTAGGAATTGTGGTGTGTTCTAGGGTGATTTTACCCTGTGAAAAACCTTCTGCTGGGATTTCATGAATCATGTTTGAGAGAAAACAATTTTCTCATGCTTGTCCCACAGAGGTTTGGAAGATGCTCCAGAAGCTAAAATGAGAGCATATTTTCTGTAAATTCACATTATCTTTCTCAGTCATGTGAGAATGAAGTCTGACATTCTCAGTAAAACATGTAAATGCAACAAGGGCAGAGACTGTCAGTTGATTCCTTTGTGTTCTACTGCAGCTTCCCAGAGTGTTCTTAAGAACAACTAGAGCGCTAACAACCTTACCTTTGACAAAAGTATGGCACACCTGAAGCCATCTTGATTGGAATAAACTGGTAACACTTAAAACATTTAATTTAAAAAGGAACAAAATGATGGGGTTCATTTTGTCTTAGAAATTATGGTTAGTGCTGTAGAAAGAAAAATTAGCACATGTTTTAAGTGAGATCTCAAATATCTTCCTGTTATATTTCAACAGGAGCAGCCTGCCAGTTGATTCCTTTGTGTTCTACTGCAGCGTCCCAGAGTGTTCTAAAGAACAACTAGAGCGCTAACAGCCTTACCTATGACAAAAGTATGGCACACCTGAAGCCATCTTGATTGGAATAAACTGGTAACACTTAAAACATTTAATTTAAAAAGGAACAAAATGATGGGGTTCATTTTGTCATAGAAATTATGGTTAGTGCTGTAGAAAAAAAATTTAGCACATGTTTTAAGTGAGATCTCAAATATCTTCCTGTTATATTTCAATAGGAGCAGCCTGCCAGTTGATTCCTTTGTGTTCTACTGCAGCTTCCCAGGGTGTTCTAAAGAACAACTAGAGCGCTAACAGTCTTACTTATGACAAAATGATGGCACACCTGAAGCCATCTTGATTGGAATAAATCGGTAACACTTAAAACATTTAATTTAAAAAGGAACAAAATGAGGGGGTTCATTTTGTCATAGAAATTATGGTTAGTGCTGTAGAAAGAAAAATTAGGACATGTTTTAAGTGAGATTACAAATATCTTCCTGTTATATTTCAATAGGAGCAGCCTGCCAGTTGATTCCTTTGTGTTCTACTGCAGCTTCCCAGGGTGTTCTAAAGAACAACTAGAGCGCTAACAGTCTTACTTATGACAAAATGATGGCACACCTGAAGCCATCTTGATTGGAATAAACCGGTAACACTTAAAACATTTAATTTAAAAAGGAAAAAATGAGGGGGTTCATTTTACCATAGAAATTATGGTTAGTTCTGCAGAAAGAAAAATTAGGGCATGTTTTAAGTGAGATCTCAAATCCTCTTCTATTTCATTAGAAAATTCTGACATGCAGACTGAAACAATCACTTTCAATACCAGCAGTAGACTTCCAGTTAACTCCCTGGTGAGCAGTAGCTTTACTACAGTGATCTAATGAGCAACTAGAGTGCTAACATTCTGAATTTATGGCAAATGTGTGACACATCTTGATGGAATCAAAGTAAAAAACTGAAAGCATTTCCTACTGAGGAGACTGCAGTAAATGAGGAAATTAGGAAACTTCATAATAAATAAGTATCCCAAGCTGGCCACCAGAGAAAAAAGAGCCCAAATGTAGCACAAATATCACCCACATGTAGCCCACATATAGCCCAATGACAGAAGTGTGGAAAACACTTTTTATTTTTAGTTTTTTGCAGTTTTATATAGTGCAGACTGGTCAGGTATTGGAGCGTTGCATCTTACTTGGACCCCTTATTGCGTATTTTGCACGAAGTACATGAGATTGATCTTGCGAAACATTGAACTTTACTATTCTGTTAACCTGAAGTTGCTCTGAACCGGGCTTTGTAACACCAGTTTTTACCTACTGGTTTTAATTAATTCTCACTGTATTGTATTAAGAAAGAGGATTTACTGTTTTTATGTACACTTTTATGATCTATGTTTCTAAATCAGATCGAATAAAGTTTAATGAATGTAATTGAAGTCTCCCAAGATGGCCACCAGAGAAAAATGGCCCAAATGTAGCACAAATATCACCCAGATGTAGCCCACGTATAGCCCAATGACATAAGTGTGGAAAACACTTTGTATCCTTTGTTTTTTTGCAGTTTTATATAGTGCAGGCTGGTCAGATATTGGAGTGCTTTACATGAGCATTGGTTACATCATACAAGGACAAACTCATTTTGGTTGTAGGCATGGGGAGATTAAGTGATTTGACCAGAATCACAGAATGACGAGCTGAAGCAGAAACTCCAACTTGGTAACACCACATTTTCTCCCCTAAGCGTAACATTTAATCAAGTGGTCAACTGGATAAAAAAATATAGAGATAACAAATAATTCAAAAGTGCTTTGTCGCTATTTGAGAACTGCTTGGCTCAGAAAGCGACCTTTTTAAAAATGGTGTAAATCCGTTCGGTAGTTGCTGAGAAATTGTAAAAAAACAAATATCGATATCTAGAGGCGCGGTGGATCCGCGAACCCTCCCGACCACGAGCTTCATTTTAATTGGCTGCCAACACTCCAAACCAGGAAGTGTTGGCAGCCATCTTGGGACTCGGTAGAACCGAGTCACAAGAAAACAGGGAAACAAAGGTGAAAAAGAAGAAAAGGGGGCAGGGTAGAAACACCCTGACCCCCTAGGCCTGTTCAGGGGGTCCCACAAGGACCCCCAGGGACAAAAAAAGCAATTTTTTAAAAAAAAATTGGCAAAATTTGCGCTGGGGTCGCGAATCCCGCCGAAATGTAAAAAAAAATGAAGCACGGTATACCGCGCTTCATTTAATTGAGACCCCCAGGTGGGCCAGGTCCCGGGGGCATTGCCAATAAATATATGCAGTGCCCGCGGGGGCCGCCACAGCCCCGGGGACCGCCACCTCCCGGGGCTTGTTTTTTTAATGTTTGGGGGGCCTCCAAGGCCCCCCCATGCCCCGGGGCCCGCCACCGCCAGGGCTTTTATCAAATAGGGACCCTCAGGATTCAAGGGGAATTAATCCTCCAACTTACCCTGAGCACTACTGATGCAGTCCAGCCATCGCCCTGTCACTACCCATGCACTCCTCCAATCAACCAGCGAGCACCATGTACTTATCCAATCACTCCGCCAAAACACCATCCACTCTCCTTGCAGTACTCTAATCATCCAGTCAGTACCCATGTACTCATCCAATGACCCAGGCACTAACTCATGGCAAATACAGAGGAGGTCATGCTAATCACAGGGGTACCCCAACGCATAGTGTTCCCTAGTGTATGTAGGTGTTTTCACTGTATTCTAAGTGTCTTTTACCACCAGAGACAGAGTCAGTTACCACCAGTACCCATCAGCAAAAAGTTGGGGACACAGGAGTACTTTCTACTCCTCTGTTGGTTCTTTCTGCACATCTCTTCCTTCTTCTTGCACTTTTCTTCGTCTTTCTGGACTTCTGTTGCCTCTTTCTGCATTTGTCTTCCTTCTTTCTGCGCTTTTCTTCTTCTTTCTTCACATGTCCTACCTCTGTAGGCATAGTTAGAAACTAGCATTTAAAAAACCTTTGAAATTCACTTAAAAAACCATAGGTTTCAGGCATGTTATAGTTAGAAATTAGCATTTGAAAAACCAGTGATGTCATCAGTGATGTCACTGACCATGTCATGAGTGATGTCATATGTGACGTCATCAGCAGTGCATTGCGGGGGCGCGAGTTATAGTTAGCTGAACTAACTATAACGGGGGAATTTCTCTGGTTTTGTACGAGTGAAATGTCCAACTAACTATAACTTTCCCTAAAACCTATGGTTTTTTCAGTGAATTTCTAAGGTTTTTTAAATGCTAATTTCTAACTATAACGTGCCTGAAACCTATGGTTTTTTCAGTGAATATATATATATATATATATATATATATATATATATATATATATATATATTCACTGAAAAAACCATAGGTTTCAGGGACGTTATAGTTAGTTGGAAATTTTACTCATACAAAACCAGAGAAATTCGTCCGTTATAGTTAGTTGAGCTAACTATAACTCGCGCCCCCGCAATGCACTGCTGATGACGCACATATTACATCATTCATGACATGGTCAGTGACATCACTGATGACATCACTGAAGGCGCAGAAAGAAGCAAGAGAAATGCAGAAAGAGGCAACAGAAGTCCAGAAAGACAAAGAAAGGTGCAGAAAGAAGCAAGAGATATGCAGAAAGAACCAACAGAGGGGCAGAAAGAGGCCTTGTTGCAAAGTCATCCTGTGTCCCCAACATTTTGCTGATGGGTACTGGTGGTAACTGAGTCTGACTAACCAGGCCTAGAGCCAGTGCTATGCTAAAAGACACTTAGAATACAGTGAAAACACCTTCATACACTAGGGTACACTATGGGTTGGGGTACCCCTGTGATTGGCATGACCTCCCCTGTAAGGCCCTAGTACATAATAGGGCAGGGGGATTAAAACTACCTCTAAGTTAGAGGTGCAGAAAGATGCTTCTTTAACTAGTAGTCGCATTTGCAGAGTGGTAGAGAAAGGGTGCTGGGCCTCCAACCAGCGCACAGGAATTCCGCTGCGTAGGACTTACAGGAGGTACCAGGAGGGCTTCATGGCCCCCAAAGTCCCTCAGGAGTAAAGTGGACTTTATCCCCCATCCCGTAGTCTGCCAGGAGGTACGTTTGCAGAGTAGTGGAGAAAGGGGGCAAGGCCTCCGAAGACGTCTTTGCAATCCTACTGTGTGGGACTTACTGGAGGTAACAAGAGGGGTACTTGGCCCCCAAGGACATCATTGGGGGCCAACTACCCCTTCTATTACCTCCAGTAAGTACCACACAGCAGGATTGCTAAGTTCTCATACCAGGCCACGCCCCCTTTGCCCACCAGTCTGCAAACGCGCTCCCTGGCGTGCTCTTGGATGGGAATTGAAGTCCCCTTCACTGCTGGGGGTCCTTAGGGGCCAACTAGCCTACCTCTTACCTCCAGTAAGCCCCACACAGTGGGATTGTTGAGAGGTGGACAAAGGCCACGCCCCCTTTCTCCACCACTCTGCAAACGCGCCTCCTGGTGCAGTCTTGGTTGGGGGATGAAGTCCCCTTTCCTCATGAGGACCTCAGGACACAAGTGGACTTCATCCCCCGAGCAGCAGTGCGCCAGGAGGCGCGTTTGCAGAGTGGAGTAAAAAGGGGGCGTGACCTCGGACCACTCTCAGCAATCCAGCTCTGTGGGGCTTACTGGAGGTACCTGGTGGGCTAGTTGGCCCCCAGGGACCCTCAGTATTCAAGGGGACTTAATTCCCCAACTTAGAACGTGCCAGGGGCGCGTTGGCAGAGTGGTGCAGGGAGGGGGCAGGGCCTCCGGCGAGATGCCGGCTTTTTTTATATATATTTTTAGAAGGGGGGCTGTGTGGCCCCCCTTCTTTTAGTATTTTTGGGGCCCTGGGGACCCCAACCCCAGGGCCTGACCCTTTTTAAAAATTAAAAAAAACGGGAAGGGGCCGCGCAGCCCCCCTCCCGAGGCTGATTTCAGCCCTGGAGACCCCATCCCCGGGGCATGGCCTCCTTTTTTTGTATATATTTATAGGGAAGGGGGACACGTGGCCCCCCTTCCCTGGGCCACTTTTGGCCACGGGGACCCCATCCCCCAGGGCATGGCCTCTTTTTTTAAAATAATTTTATAGGGAAGGGTGCCGCGTGCAGGAGCCCCACATGTATTATTTTACAAGCCCCGGGGAGGTGGCGGTCCCCGGAGCTGCGTGGGGCCACGTGCCCTCCGCACATTATGCATAAAGCCCCGGGGAGGTGGCGGTCCCCGGGGCTGCGGGGACCCCCGTGGGCCCCCGCTATTTAATTTCACATTGCCCCCGGGACCTGGCCCACCCGGGGGCTTAAGGAAAACGAAGCGCGGGAGCCTGCGCTTTGTTTTTTTTAAATTTTCTCGGCCAGATTTGCACACCCAGTGCGAATTCAGACAATTTTTTATTTTAAATGCTTTTTTTGGCCCTGAGCAGGCCTAGGGGGTCAGGGTGTTTCTACCCTGCCCCCTTTTCTTTTTATCTTTTTTTTACTCTTTTCTTGTGACTCTATTACTGAGTCACAAGATGGCTGCCAACACTTCCTGGTTTGGAGTGTTGGCAGCCAATCAGAATTAAGCTCATGCTCGAGAGGGTTCGCGAACCCTCCTCTGTGCTCAGACCTCAATATTTTTATTTTTGGAGTTTCTCAGGAACTGCTGAACGGATTTACACCATTTAAAAAAAAGGGTCGCTTTCTGAACCAAGAGCTACCTTTTTGCCAAATTTGGTGTAATTCTGTTCAGCAGTTCGGGCTGTAGCCTGTTCCAAAATTCCTATGGAAATTAACGTAGGGAAAATGCGTTTTGGGACCCCCCTTTTTTCTCGGCCCCCGCTTGACGAATCGCCCCCAAACATTTAAGACAGGAGCTGACCTGAGCTGGTCATTAGTTTGGAAAATTTCGCGAAGATTCGTCTAATGACGCCAGAGATATTGGCAAATCAAAAAACGCTTTTCCTATGAATAATAGGTCCTAACTATAACTACCTACTGGTGACCACCAGTAGGTAATATATATATATATATATATATATATATATATATATATATATATATATATATATATATATATATATATATATCCACAAGACTCCGTCTCGCCCAGATAAACGGATACAGACCACGGTATGTGCTTCAAAGATTTATTGGTGCACGGTCGCCATTACGCGTTTCAGCTCACTACAAGCCTTGATCACATGACATGGGATCCGCGTTTCATCGATATATTTAAAGTGACAAGTGCTAGGTCGTGCTTACCATGTGTGCAAATTTTGAAATAGACATAGAAGACAACATTAAATGAATCGCAACATTGTTTAAGTTAAACCAGTAAAATTTCATATATATACACAATGGGATAAAATTTCACAGTGGGTTAGAGCTTAGAAGGAAGGCAATACATAAATATAAAAAGTATATATAAATACTTTGAATATTTAAAATGTTTGTTTGAAATTCCTGAGAATTTTAAAATAAAATAAAAGCATCACATAATTCAATTCATTCAAACATTTTGCTTTTTAAGCCCAAAGTCGTTTTGAGAGTTCCTCAGTGACGCTGTGTCTTACACAATATATGCGCCACTATCAAAACCCATAAACCCATGATGCGCTGAATAACCGTAAAATACGTATTTGTAGCGCACATTGTGGTGAATTTAACCCATAGGTCAAAGTAGGTTATAATGCCAATGCTGTCAATATGTCCATATTGCCATAGGTGGAAGTGCTCTAGTGCAAAAAATAATGTGTGAAAAGTGGTAAAAATTAGATAAACTGCCCAGTGCAGTTATGCAGCCCATATACTATTCTGTTCATTATTCCTCATTGGACTACCAGTAAACGGCCCACTTAGAGTGTTAGATGCCGGAGGTTTGAGCCCCAAACCCAGGGAGTACTGTTCCCCTTTGCCGATACATCCTGGTATGAATACCAATTGTGGGTTCTTGTTCTCATAGATCCGCATATGTCTCAATCATGAGATAAAAATAAATATGTGCAAAAGTTGCAATTGTGTCTCCAATAGATAAATATCACACACCACATAGATATAAATATATATATATATATAAATACATAAAATATATAAATATAAGTATAAATATGTAAAATGTCAAATATTGAACACTGGATAAAATAATGTTAAAAACCTCCTGATATATATATATATTGTTTTTCACATTTTTTTGCAATTTTTATAGACATGTATATAGATCCTCCGATATGTTCAGGCCTCCAGGATGTTTGGAGTCCAGTTCGATAATGTACCGAGTTTCAAGTTGTCTCAGTCTGGACTCCCTGTTCCCTCCTCTCCTACTTGGAGGCACTGAATCAATTACATAATAATGGAGGTATTGGCTGTTAGAGTTGTGCTTATCTTTGAAATGTCGTGCTACTGGGTAAGTATTGTCCTGGTTGTTAATTGTCCTCATATGTTGGAGCACCCTTTTGTGCACCTGTAATTTGGTGCTCCCAACATATTGTAAATCACAGGGACAGGACAGTACATAAACCGCGTATTCGGTTTTACAGGTCAATAGTTTAGAGATTTTGTGGTGTTTGGAACTAAAAGGAGTTTGATATGAAGTCGTGTTAATACCCTGCTGGCAGGCTTTGCATGATTTGCACTTATAAAAACCTTTGTGCGTTTGCAGCCAGCTTGAGCCTTCTAATACCTCTGGACTGGTCTTAACTAGGCCATCCCGCATGGATGGTCCTCTACTGTATGTAATAGAAGGTCTCGGTGGTAGAGTTGGCCCAATGACAGGGTCATTGAGAATCAGTGGCCAATTCCGACTAATAATCAACTGAATTTGTTTCTGTTGTTTGCTGTACTCCAAAATGATTCTAAACACATTGGTTGTATTCACCTCTTTGTCCCCTGTCTGCTGTGTGTTACCCGCAGGGTTGACCTGTTTGGCCTCCAGTAGTGAATGTCTCTCATGTTTCATGGATTTTAAGATGGCACAATTAATAATTTTGCAGGGATAACCCCGCTCCAAGAACCTGTCCTTACTGGCAATTTGTGCAGCTACCAGATCAGTGTGGTTACTGTGAATGCGTCTCAGGCGTAGCATTTCCCCACAGGGAATGCTATTAATTAAGTGTTTTGGATGAGAACTGCTTGCGTGGAGGGTAGAATTCCCTGCAGTCTCTTTCCTAAACAACTTAGTCTGGATTTTGTCATTATCGATATATACCTGAGTGTCTATATAGTATATATATAACATACTGATGGTCACCAGTAGGTAGTTATAATTAGGACCTAGTTTCCATAGGAAAAGCATTTTTTGTCGTGGCTATAACTATGGCGTAATTTGACCAATCTTCATGAAATTTGCCCAAAAAGGTGTCAAAGTACGGTCTGGTTGTCATGGGAAGTTTGGGGGTGATCCATACAGTGGCAACTGAGAATTTGCAGGGTGCACTGTAGGGGGAATTTGTTTTATTTGTTTTTATTATTAGAGCGAAATCGCGCTAACTACAGTTGGGAGGGAGTGTTTCCTGAGCATTTTCAGCCTTTTAAAGTTACTTGGTCCCGCGTGGAGTGCCATTTTTCCTCCGCTCTGTGGGGCCATTACCAGGCACCATCTTGCTTGGGGTCAGCGGTCTAGTAGCTAGACGATCTCTAAAGCTCCTATTTAATGAGACCCATGACGCAGAAGTGCAGCAGACGCGCGTAGCGAGCGTGCCACTAGTTTACTGAAGGCGCACCAAATTCGATCCCGTCTGCACCCGTCCGTGTCCGAATCACGGCCAGCCATGCTGCTTGAATTTTAAATGAACAGGCCAGTAAATGATCCAAAGAATTACTCTTGACCTTGAAAGGTGACCCGTGCCCTGGGAATACCCACCTAGACCTGAGGGTAGGGAGCGCTGACTACTGCTGTAAGGTCTGTGATTTTAAACTAGATGTGCCCTTAGGGCCTGCTGGGAGAAATGCGCCGGTCGTGGAACACTCAATGTAAAATATCAAAGTGTCAGAGCCAGCCTTATTAACTGCAGGTCTCTTCCCAAACATGCAGCTGACATCTGGCTCTCCTTATTGGATAATTCCCGGGACCTTATGTTTCTTACAGAAACCTGGCTGAAGGAAGGCTTCAACCCTGATCTGGCTCTGGCTCTCTCCCCCGGATTTTGGTTTGTGAGCGCTAACTGGGGTGGAGATAGAGTGGGGCGAGGAGTTGCCATCGTTCTAAAAAACAAGTGGTGGGTCAAATTAGTAATATCAGTTCTGCAAAGGTATCGTTTATTAGGATTTCCCGCCTTACCCAAGTCAAAGTGCCTAGGTGGTTGCCACCATAGTGCACAATCATGAGGTGAGGAGTTTAGGAATCCACAATGGATTTAACAAAAGCAAACAGCTGATGAACCTTTAACCCTCTCTGGCCAAACCAAGTAATTTGCACATTTGTCAAACCCAAGTCACTGTCAATACCTCTCTTTTTTGCATCTTCTTTAGCCCAATAGATATAGCTGTGGCCTACAATCCATACTCTAAGCATTTTAAAGTGAAGGAGCAATAGTAGTCAGGAGAAGGCTGGAGCTGAATGAGGTAGTTTTCCAAAGGGAAAGCAGTTAAAATGGAGGTGTTTTTAAAAAAAAAAGATATATTTCATTGGATGCTGTCAGCATGAAAGTGAATAAAATGTGGTAGTCTGTTCGATGCCTTAGCAATAATCTTATTATTGGCTGTTGTTTAAGAAAAGAAATGTAATACAGACATGGATATGCTTTTGAATCTGTGGAGTAAAGCACACCTGCTTTATCTTATTGGGAAGTAGCATCTTCCTTCTAGAATGTGCTATGAACTTGTGACATACTGGTTCCACTGGGTTGCTAGGTACACTATGTTGAGAGTGTGTTAAAGAGGGTGTTAAAGAGACAGAACATTGTTTTAAAAGTTGAGGAGTGATGACACAATTTAAGAAATGGCAAGCTTTAATTTCCAACTCAGGACTATGTAATAAAGTGTTATGTAGTATTTACATTTTTTTTAAATGAAGCTAGATATAGGTTTGAACTCCTGGTTTTTATTTCTCAGCGATCATCGCGAATACATCACAAACACACATAGAAAGCAATATCTTTTTAAAAGGGAGGGAAAGGGTTAACAAATATTAACCATTCGCAAGTGGAGACAGTGTAGTCTAAAATGAAAGACATGATTTCATTTGCTGCCTTTCTCATGATCACAGAGGTCAAAGTTGAAGAGTTTGCCATTTCATGGTTGCTTTGTATGAGAGTGGTGTACCTTTCTTGTGCTTAGTTTTTACAAATCCTAACAATGTAAAAACTATCCACAAAAAGCTAAAACAACAATAACTACAAACTGAATTCCCTGGTATGTACAGAGCTTTTAAATCCTTTATAAAATCCTTTATAAAACAATTCAATTTAAATGAAAATGTATATGGTAAATAAAGAGTATCACAGTGATATGAACAAATATATCAGAAGAACAGAATCCATTAGAGGGCATGTGTTTAAGTGGTTAGTGGTGAATGTTTTGGGAAGTAAGAGATAAATGAATTAGTGTCTCTTTATTACATTGTGTACTTTATTGAAAAATAATAGTATAATATTGTGGAAAGCTGCAATTAGGAATTAAGAATGTTTTAAATGTCTAAACATCAAGTGCAGAACAGATACATCTGCTATTTACATTCTGGGAGTTGTAGTACTTCTAGTAACATTATTAAACAGGAGTAGTGTAGTCACAATTAAAAGGTGAGAACATGTCTGTCTGTATATGAATTTGGAAAAAGTAATACTTGTTAAGCAGTATTGGGAAGTGTTTGTCAATGTGGTTTTTAACATATTTGACCGCTTTACACATGCTTAGATGGTGAGATATGGTTCTTGTGGTTGCACATAGCTATATATAATGTGAAACTTTTGAGTTTTGAGTTTACTTAAAGCTGCAGAGAGGTATACATTTTGGAAAGATGGCTTGAAGGAGTACATCTATTAACCCCTTCGGTGCTCATGACGGCCTGGAGCCGTCATGAGACACAGTGGGTGTGTGCTCATGACAGCTCCAGGCCGTCATGGCACCCACACACGGGAGAAGCGCTGGCGCTCCCCCCATGGGTAGCCCATATGCACCCCCAGGCAGGGATGGCAGCGGAAGAGTTTCGGCTGCCACCCCCGACCCCCCCCTCAGCGATCCTGTGACGTCAGCGCGCACAGCGCGCGCCGATGTCATCAGGAAGCGCTGGGACGCCTGGAAGCCATTATGCTTCCAGGCGTCCGAGGAGCGAGGTGTGTTTCCTCTGCTCCGGTGGGGCGGGGGGGGGCATTTGGTGATGCCTTGAGGCATCAGGGGAGAGGAAAGAGTTTTTCCTCTCCCTGATGTCTCAATGCAGGGCATTCCTGCTGCACGATCGCGCACAGCGTCGCGATCGTGCAGCAGGAATGCCCCCACTAGACACCAGGGATGTGTTTTTTTGTAAAAGGAAGCGACCCCTTGGGCAAGGGTCGCTTCCTTAGGGGGATAATTTATTTTAAGACTTTTCTGCCCCCCGTGGGGACAGATCGCCCGAATTTTGCGGCGTTTCTGGCCCTGGGGGGGGGGGCAGAAAAGCCCACTAGAGCCAGGGATTTTATTAAAATTAAAAAGGAAGCAACCCCTTGGGCAAGGGTCGCTTCCAGGGGGCCAACTTTTTTTTAATGGGAATTCTGCCCCCCCTGGGGGCAGATCGGCCTGTTTTTGTGGCTTTTTCTGCCCCCAGGGGGGGCAGAAAACCCCACTAGACACCAGGGATGCATTTAAATGCATTTAAAATTTATATGGAAGCGACCCCTCGCTTCCAGGGGGCTACATTTATTTTAATGTATATTCAGCTGTTTTTCTTGGCCTTTCTGCCCCCAGAAAAGCCCACTAGAGCCAGGGATTTCAATAAAATTAAAAAGGAAGCAACCCCTTGGGCAAGGTCGCTTCCAGGGGGCCAATTTTTTTTTAATGTTTATTCTGCCCCCCCTTGGCCCATTTTTTTGCCCTTTCCGCCCCCAAGGGGGGGGGCAGAAAACCCCACTAGACACCAGGGAGGTATTTAAAATTTAAATGGAAGCGACCCCTTGGGCAAGGGTCGCTTCCAGGGGGCTAATTTTTTTAATGTGTATTCTGCCCCCTGGGGGCAGATCGGCCCTTACACTAGACACCAGGGAGTTCTTTAAAATGAACGGAAGCGACCCCTTGGGCAAGGGTCGCTTCCAGGGGACTGATGGATTGGTTATCTTTTGTTCTGCCCCCCCCCCTGGTGGCGGATCGGCATGTTTTTGTGGCCTTTCTGCCCCCTGGGGGGGCAGAAAACCCCACTAGGCATCAGGGATTTTGTTTTGTGTGTAAGGTGGTAAAATCTGGTTAATGTTTTTTCTGCCCCTTTTTTGGCCTTTCTGCCCTAGGCGGGAGGGGGGAGGCAGAAATCCCTACTAGGCACCAGGGAGTTATTTCTTTTGCAAGGGGGGCACATTTCTGTCTGCTGTTTTCTGCCCCACCTGGGGGACAGATCGGCCTGGCAGACAACCTCACCCGATCCCTTGGGCAAGATCACCCCCCATTTTTCTCAGCCGTATTTGAAGGCCCATCTGGCAGATTGACCATTTGGGTACTGACATAGCATGTTATAATGTTAATTGTTTTATTTCTTGTGAATTGCAATTGTAATGCTTTATTTCTCCCTTTTTGTTCTAGTGAAAGGCGTTTGCTCTTTAGACTGTTACAGGTTGCGGTTTCGTTACTGGTGGTTCTGCTGTTTGTGTAGTTGCATGTGTTTGGTAAGAGACTTTTTTTTGTACAATGTAAATGTGTTTCATTTCCCTGCATGAATGTGTTTTTTGCAAATGGTGTAATAATAGCAGTATGTTTGTCTTCTGTTTTTTGATTGTCAAAAACGTTTTGCATTTGTGCTCGATGTGTATTTTGTAGTCTTGTGAGTAATTGGTTTTGTTTTTTTCTTTCTAGTGGGATATCGTTGGTTTTTGCTGTGTCTCTGCAGAGTAGGTGCTGGTGAGTGTAGCTGTCTCTTGCAAGTGAATCGTATAGTTTTTGCCTATATAGAACTTTGTGATAAAGGCACACATTTTTTTTACTTACTTGTTTTGCACAGTGTTGGTTGTTGTTGACTTGTTTGTGCAGTCTCCTTTCTTAGTAAGGATAATGGCTAGCCGCAGGATTACTGCTCAGCAGGTTGTTGGTATGCTTTTTGAGTCTTCCTCTGACCATGGTTCAGAGACTGACTTTGCATCTGAGGCAGAGGAGGGAGGGGAAGATTCAGTCAGTGAGTTTTCTCTCCACATGGAATCATCGGATGATGAAGCTACTCTCAGTGCGGATGAAGCTACTCTTAGTGCGGATGAAGGGCCTGTGTTAGAGGAGGACATTGATGTGCCGATAGTGCGGCAAGAGGCATCTGGGCTGCAGCCTGGGGCTGCAAGGCTTCCCGTTGGAAGTGATGACCTCTGGGTTGTCCCAGGCATGGTGCAGCCGGCATTGCCAGACTTTACTGGTGTTCCAGGGTGTAGTGTGAATACAGAATTTTTTTTGCCAATACATTTTTTTCAGTTGTTTATGGATGATGTGTTTTTGGCAGAGATTGTTGAGCAGACTAATTTGTATGCCAAACTGTTTTTGAGGGACAACAGTGACAGCCTTAGGCCCCACTCTAGAGCTACCCGGTGGACTCCCACAAATCTGGAAGAAATGAAGAAGTTCTTGGGATTCATTTTTTTGATGGGCTTGCTAAGGAAGCCATCAATGTCTTCATATTGGGCTACTAGTCCCTTGATGGCAACGGCTATATTTCCGGCAGTCATGAGTCGTGATAGGTATTTGCTTCTGCTTCGGATGCTGCATTTTGTCGATAATGGTTTAGCGTTGCCACGAGATCACCCTGATTGTGACCGTCTTTTTAAGATTCGGCCTGTCCTTGATCACTTTGTTGATCGATTTTCTGAGATCTATGCTCCAGGGAAAGAAATAGCAGTGGATGAGTCTTTGGTGTTGTTCAAGGGCCGCTTGGTTTTAGGCAATACATTCCTAGTAAGAGGGCACGCTATGGAATTAAGCTGTATATGCTGTGTGACAGTAGGACTGGATATGTCTTTAATTTCAGGGTGTACACCGGTAAGGAATCCAGGATTAACCCCTGGTTGTCCGTCCACTTTTGGAGTGACTGAGAAAATTGTGTGGGAACTTGGTAGAGGACCTTTTAACAAAGGCCACCATTTATATGTAGATAACTTCTACACTGGTGTGCGGTTGTTCAGGGAATTGGCCAAAGTGGACACTGTTGCTTGTGGCACAATCCGCTCTAACCGTAAAGGTTTCCCAAAAGAACTTGTTTGTCAAAAGCTTGTGCGGGGACAGTGCAGTGCGTTGCGTTGCGAGGAACTTCTAGCTGTGAAGTTTTCAGACAGGAGAGATGTCTACATGCTGACTACCATCCATGAAGAAAGCACTTCACCTGTGACTGTTTGGGGTCAGGTTGCTGAAGCACGCAAACCTGTGTGCATTTTAGACTATAATAGGCACATGGGTGGTGTTGATAGAGTAGATCAGAGGTTGGAACCTTACACTGCTCTTCGTAAGGCTTACATTTGGTATAAGAAGTTGGCTATCCATCTTTTCCACTTGGCAACCTTTAATGCTTTTGTTGTGTTCAAGGATTCTTGTCCTGAGTCAAAGATGACTTTTGCTAAGTTTCAGGAGTCTGTAATAGGCAGCCTTGTTGTAGTGGAACAGGCAAGTGTTCCTAGAGTTGGAGTGGTGGAGGATGTGGCTAGATTGAAAGATCGCCACTTTCCTGATCACATTCCTCCCACACCCTCAAAAGACTATCCCACTAGGAAATGTAGAGTCTGTTGGCGAAGAGGTACTTGGAAGGAGACTCGCATGTACTGCCCCAAGTGTCCTTCTAACCCTGGGCTGTGTGTGCCTGCTTGTTTTAGAACGTACCACACCCAAAATAATTTTTGGGAGCATCCATGAGTGGTAAAGTGAACTGCCTGGTCTGTATTGTTTAAACATTTTTGTTCTGTTTCAAGGTTGGCATTAGTGCAATGTATTTAGTTTCAGATTTTGTGTTAGTAGATTTGTATCTATTTGCAATTTGTTTGTGTTTTCTTTTTTCTATAAACAAATCCTAAATGTGATGGCGGTGTGTGTAGGCTGGCGCTTGGCTGGTGGTGTGCGTGGACTGGCGCTTGGCTGGCGGTGTGCGTGGCCTGGCGCTTGGCTGGTGGTGTGCGTGGACTGGCGCTTGGCTGGCGGTGTGCGTGGTCTGGTGCTTGGCTGGCGGTGTGCGTGGATTGGCGCTTGGCTGGCTGTGTGCGTGGACTGGCGCTTGGCTGGCGGTGTGCGTGGACTGGCGCTTGGCTGGCGGTGTGCGTGGACTGGTGCTTGGCTGGCAGTGTGCGTGGACTGGCGCTTGGCTGGCGGTGTGCATGGTCTGGTGCTTGGCTGGCGGTGTGCGTGGACTGGCACTTGGCTGGCGGTGTGCGTGGACTGGCGCTTGGCTGGCGGTGTGCGTGGACTGGTGCTTGGCTGGCGGTGTGCGTGGACTGGCGCTCGGCTGGCGGTGTGTGAGTAGTGACTTGCTGCTGGTCACTACACACACTGCTAGCCGAGCACCACTCCATGCAATCCATCAGCTTGGGTGGTTGCTGTGTCAGGAATGTGGGCGTGTGAAAGTGATGGGCCCTTGAATGGCGCTGTCTGCTGGTGTGAGTGTTGTAATGTGATGAGCCCGCGGCTGGCGGTGTGAATGGTTTTGTATGTGTCACATGTATGAAAGGTGTATGAATGGCCTGTAAAGAGGTTGGTGCCTTGTCGTGGCTTTACAGCTCACGAGCTGTGAGTCAATGGTTCAGTTTCTCGTCCTTTCAATTATTAACAGTGCATTTCATTTTTGCGAAATCACTTGTTAATACAATTGTATATACTGAACCATCACTCACCCTCGTGCCAAATCCAACCAGTATGTGTGTGTGCTTGAGGATTAGATGGCTGTGCAGTAATATTTGTCTTTTTTGTCATTCTCAAGCAGGGTGTACCTTGTCCCTTTTTGTGAATGTTCTAATGTGTTGGTTTCATGCCTGGTGGTGTGAATGGTCTTGTGTGTATCACGTATGAAAGGTGTGTGAATGGCCTGTAAAGCGGTTGGGGCCTTGACATGGCTTTACAGCTCACGAGCTGTGAGTCACTGGTTCAGTTTTTTGTCCTTTCAATTATTGACAGAGCATTTCATTTTTGTGAAATCTCGTGTTAATAAAATGTTATATACTGAACCATCACTCGCCCTCATGCCAAATCCAACCGGTATGTGTGTGTGCTTGAGGATTAGATGGCTGTGCAGTAATATTTGTGTTTTTTGTCTCTCTGCCAAGGTGTACATTACATCTAAGAAAAACCTACCAATTGTAGATATTGTCGTAAACTAAACACCCATGGGAGTACATGGTGATGTCTCTCTTGTGGATCCCAACAAGTTATGTTACCCACAATGTCCTGCAAACCTCAAAATGTGACTGTCACATTTTCCTTGCATTATTGTGCCAAAATTTTGACGCTTCAGAAAGAAACAACAAATTTCCTACCACACAGCATTTCTCCAAGTATCTCAATAGAAATGGAACCTCACTTGTGTGGGTGGGCCAACAACCCGCGGAATAGAAGGGCCAAAAACGGATTGTGGAGACATAAAAATTACCTATTTTGAAAGCACCTGGTTTTGCAAGGGGGGGTCCCATGAGTTTTTGGCCCCGTGCTCGGCGGCCACCTAGGGAAACCTACCAAACCCACACATTTCTGAAAACTAGACACCCGGGGGATTCCAGGGAGGTATGGCTTGCGTGGATCCCCCAACGTTTCCTTACCAGAATCCCCTGCAAACCTAAAATTTAGCTGAACAAATCACTGTTTTCACACATTTTTGTGTGGGAAAGTTGTGGCATTACCGGGCTGACACAAATTTCCTACCACCCGGCGTTCCCCCGGGTCTCCCGATAAAAACGGTGCCTCACTCGTGTGGGAGGCCCAAGTACCCGCGACAGGCAAGGGCCCAAAACCTTTATGTGATAGGCAATTTTGATGCTAAATTTGAGGTTTGCAGGGGATTCTGGGTAAGGAAACGTTGGGGGATCCACGAAAGCCATACCTCCCTGGAATCCCCTGGGTGTCTAGTTTTCATAAATGTGTGGGTTTGGTAGGTTTCCCAAGGTGGCCTCCGAGCACCGGGCCAAAAACCCAGGTGACCCCCCTTGCAAAACCAGGTTGTTTTGAGATAGGCAATTTTGATGTTGCATCAATACGTTTGGGGCCCTTGCTTGTCGCGGGTACTTGGGCCTCCCACACGAGTTAGGCACCGTTATTATCGGGAGACCCGGGGGAACGCTGGGTGATAGGAAATTTGTGTCAGCCCGGTGATGCCACAACTTTCCCACACAAAAATGTGTGAAAAAAGGGATATTTTCAGCTAAATTTGAGGTTTGCAGGGGATGCTGGGTAAGGAACCTTTGGGGGATCCACGTAAGCCATACCTCCCTGGAATCCCCCGGGTGTCTAGTTTTCAGAAATGTGTGGGTTTGGTAGGTTTGCCTAGGTGGCTGCCGAGCACCGGGCCAAAAACCCAAGTGACCCCCCTTGCAAAACCAGGTCGTTTTGAGATAGGCAATTTTGATGTCGCCTCAATACGTTTTGGGCCCTTGCCTGTCGTGGGTACTTGGGCCTCCCACACAAGTGAGGCACTGTTTTTATCGGGAGACCCGGGGGAATGCTGGGTGGTAGGAAATTTGTGTCAGCCCGGTGATGCCACAACTTTCCCACACAAAAATGTGTGAAAAAAGTGATTTTTTTCAGTTAAATATGAGGTTTGCAGGGGATTCTGGGTAAGGAAACGTTGGGGGATCCATGCAAGCCATACCTCCCTGGAATCCCCCGGGTGTCTAGTTTTCAGAAATGTGTGGGTTTGGTAGGTTTCCCAAGGTGTCCGCTGAGCACCGGGCCAAAAAACCAGGAGACCCCCCTTGCAAAACCAGGTCATTTCGAGATAGGCAATTTTGATGTTGCCTCAATACGTTTTGGGCCCTTGTCTGTCGCGGGTACTTGGGCCTCCCACACGAGTGAGGCACCATTTTTATCGGGAGACCCGGGGGAACGCTGGGTGGTAGGAAATTTGTGTCAGCCCGGTGATGCCACAACTTTCCCACACAAAAATGTGTGAAACAAAGTGATTTTTTCAGCTAAATTTGAGGTTTGCAGGGGATTCTGGGTAAGGAAACGTTGGGGGATCCACGCAAGCCATACCTCCCTAGCATCCCCTGCGTGTCGAGTTTCCAAAAATGTATAGGTTTGCTAGGTTTCCCTAGGTGCCGGCAGAACTAGGGTTCAAAAACTACAGCTAGGCACTTTGCCAAAAAAGGGTCATTTTGCACTGTGAAATTGTGGTGTGTCCACGTTGCGTTTTGCGCCGTTTCCTGTCACGGGCACTAGGCCTACCCACACAAGTGAGGTACCATTTTTCTCGGAAGACTTTGGGGAACGTGGGGTGGGTGGAAATTTGTGGATCCACGCAGATTCCAGAACTTTCCACCACAGAAATTTGAGAAAAATGTGTTTTTTTTGACAATTTTTTAGGATTGCAAGGGATTCTGGGTAACAGAACCTGGTGAGAGGCAGTCAAGTCACCCCATCCTGGATTTACCTGGGTGTCTAGTTTTCAAAAATGTATAGGTTTGCTAGGTTTCCCTAGGTGCCGGCAGAGCTAGGGTTCAAAAACTACAGCTAGGCACTTTGCCAAAAAAGGGTCATTTTTCACTGTGAAATTGTGGTGTGTCCACGTTGCATTTTGCGCCGTTTCCTGTCGCGGGCACTAGGCCTACCCACACAAGTGAGGTACCATTTTTCCCAGAAGACTTTGGGGAACGCGGGGTGGGTGGAATTTTGTGAATCCACGCAGATTCCAGAACTTTCCACCACAGAAATGTGAGGAAAATGTGGTTTTTTTGACAATTTTTTAGGTTTGCAAGGGGTTCTGGGTAACAGAACCTGGTGAGAGGCAGTCAAGTCACCCCATCCTGGATTTACCTGGGTGTCTAGTTTTCAAAAATGTATAGGTTTGCTAGGTTTCCCTAGGTGCCGGCAGAGCTAGGGTTAAAAAACTACAGCTAGGCACTTTGCCAAAAAAGGGTCATTTTTTACTGTGAAATTGTGGTGTGTCCACGTTGCGTTTTGTGCCGTTTCCTGTCGCGGGCACTAGGCCTACCCACACAAGTGAGGTACCATTTTTCTCGGAAGACTTGGGGGAACGCGGGGTGGGTGGAATTTTGTGAATCCACGCAGATTCCAGAACTTTCCACCACAGAAATGTGAGGAAAATGTGTTTTTTTGGACAATATTTTAGGTTTGCAAGGGATTCTGGGTAACAGAACCTGGTGAGAGGCAGTCAAGTCACCCCATCCTGGATTCCCCTGGGTGTCTAGTTTTCAAAAATGTACAGGTTTGCTAGGTTTCCCTAGGTGCCGGCAGAACTAGGGTTCAAAAACTACAGCTAGGCACTTTGCCAAAAAAGGGTAATTTTTCATTGTGAAATTGTAGTGTGTCCACATTGCGTTTTGCGCCATTTCCTGTCGCGGGCACTAGGCCTACCCACACAAGTGAGGTACCATTTTTCTCAGAAGACTTTGGGGAATGCGGGGTGGGTGGAAATTTGTAGATCCACGCAGATTCCAGAACTTTCCATCACAGAAATGTGAGGAAAATGTGTTTTTTTTTAGAATGTTTTAGGTTTGCAAGGGATTCTAGGTAACAGAACCTGGTGAGAGGCAGTCAAGTCACCCAATCCTGGATTCCCCTGGGTGTCTGTTTTTCAACAATGTATAGGTTTGCTAGGTTTCCCTAGGTGCCGGCAGAACTAGGGTTCAAAAACTACAGCTAGGCACTTTGCCAAAAAAGGGTCATTTTTCACTGTGAAATTGTGGTGTGTCCACGTTGCGTTTTGCGCCGTTTCCTGTCGCGGGCACTAGGCCTACCCACACAAGTGAGGTTCCATTTTTCTCGGAAGACTTTGGGGAACGCAGGGTGGGTAAAAATTTGTGGATCCACGCAGATTCCAGAACTTTCCACCACAGAAATGTGAGGAAAATGTGTTTTTTTTTACAATGTTTTAGGTTTGCAAGGGATTTTGGGTAACAGATCCTGGTGAGAGGCAGTCAAGTCACCCAATCCTGGATTCCCCTGGGTGTCTAGTTTTCAAAAATGTATAGGTTTGCTAGGTTTCCCTAGGTGCCGGCAGAGCTAGGGTTAAAAAACTACAGCTAGGCACTTTGCCAAAAAAGGGTCATTTTTCATTGTGAAATTGTAGTGTGTCCACATTGCGTTTTGCGCCATTTCCTGTCACGGCCACTAGGCCTACCCACACAAGTGAGGTACCATTTTTCTCGGAAGACTTTGGGGAACGTGGGGTGGGTGGAATTTTGTGAATCCACGCAGATTCCAGAACTTTCCACCACAGAAATGTGAGGAAGATTTGGTTTTTTTGACAATTCTTTAGGTTTGCAAGGGATTCTGGGTAACAGAACCTGGTGAGAGGCAGTCAAGTCACCCCATCCTGGATTTACCTGGGTGTCTAGTTTTCAAAAATGTATAGGTTTGCTAGGTTTCCCTAGGTGCCGGCAGAGCTAGGGTTCAAAAACTACAGCTAGGCACTTTGCCAAAAAAGGGTCATTTTTTACTGTGAAATTGTGGTGTGTCCACGTTGCGTTTTGCGCCGTTTCCTGTCACGGGCACTAGGCCTACCCACACAAGTGAGGTACCATTTTTCTCGGAAGACTTGGGGGAACGCGGGGTGGGTGGAAATTTGTGGATTCACGCAGATTCCAGAACTTTTCACCACAGAAATGTGAGGAAAATGTGTTTTTTTTGACAATATTTTAGGTTTGCAAGGGATTCTGGGTAACAGAACCTGGTGAGAGGCAGTCAAGTCACCCCATCCTGGATTTCCCTGGGTGTCTAGTTTTCAAAAATGTACAGGTTTGCTAGGTTTCCCTAGTTGCCGGCAGAGCTAGGGTTCAAAAACTAAAGCCAGGCACTTTGCCAAAAAAGGGTCATATTTCACTGTGAAATTGTGGTGTGTCCACGTTGCGTTTTGCGCCGTTTCCTGTAGCGGGCACTAGGCCTACCCACACAAGTGAGGTACCATTTTTCTCAGAAGACTTTGGGGAACGCGGGGTGGGTGGAAATTTGTAGATCCACGCAGATTCCATAACTTTCCATCACAGAAATGTGAGGAAAATATGTTTTTTTTTACAATGTTTTAGGTTTGCAAGGGATTCTAGGTAACAGAACCTGGTGAGAGGCAGTCAAGTCACCCAATCCTGGATTCCCCTGGGTGTCTGTTTTTCAACAATGTATAGGTTTGCTAGGTTTCCCTAGGTGCCGGCAGAACTAGGGTTCAAAAACTACAGCTAGGCACTTAGCCAAAAAAGGGTCATTTTTCACTGTGAAATTGTGGTGTGTCCACGTTGCGTTTTGCGCCGTTTCCTGTCGCGGGCACTAGGCCTACCCACACAAGTGAGGTTCCATTTTTCTCAGAAGACTTTGAGGAACGCAGGGTGCATAAAAATTTGTGGATCCATGCAGATTCCAGAACTTTCCACCACAGAAATGTGAGGAAAATGTGTTTTTTTTTTACAATGTTTTAGGTTTGCAAGGGATTCTGGGTAACAGAACCTAGTGAGAGGCAGTCAAGTCACCCAATCCTGGATTCCCCTGGGTGTCTAGTTTTCAAAAATGTATAGGTTTGCTAGGTTTCCCTAGGTGCCGGCAGAGCTAGGGTTAAAAAAACTACAGCTAGGCACTTTGCCAAAAAAGGGTCATTTTTCATTGTGAAATTGTAGTGTGTCCACATTGCGTTTTTTGCCATTTCCTGTCGCGGGCACTAGGCCTACCCACACAAGTGAGGTACCATTTTTCTCGGAAGACTTTGGGGAACGTGGGGTGGGTGGAAATTTGTGGATCCACGCAGATTCCAGAACTTTCCAAAACAGAAATGTGAGGAAAATGTGTTTTTTTTAAACAATGTTTTAGGTTTGCAAGGGATTCTGGATAACAGAACCTGGTAACAGGCAGTCAAGTCACCCCATCCTGGATTCCCCTGGGTGTCTAGTTTTCAAAAATGTATAGGTTTGCTAGGTTTCTCTAGGTGCCGGCAGAGCTAGGGTTCAAAAACTACAGCTAGGCACTTTGCCAAAAAAGGGTCATTTTTCACTGTGAAATTGTGGTGTGTCCACGTTGCGTTTTGTGCCGTTTCCTGTCGTGGGAAAAAGGCCTACCCACACAAGTGAGGTACCATTTTTCTCGGAAGACTTGGGGGAACGCGGGGTGGGTGGAAATTTGTGGATCCACGCAGATTCCAGAACTTTCCACCACTGAAATGTGAGGAAAATGTGTTTTTTTTGACAAACGTTGAGGTTTGCAAGGGATTCTGGGTAACAGAACCTGGTGAGAGCCAGACAAGTCACCCCATCCTGGATTCCCCTGGGTGTCTAGTTTTCAAAAATGTATACGTTTGCTAGGTTTCCCTATGTGCTGGCAGAGCTAGGGTTCAGAAACTACAGCTAGGCACTTCGCCAAAAAAGGGTCATTTTTCACTGTGAAATTGTAGTGTGTCCACGTTGCGTTTTTGCGCCATTTCCTGTTGCGGGCACTAGGCCTACCCACACAAGTGAGGTACCATTTTTCTCAGAAGACTTTGGGGAACACGGGGTGGGTGGAAATTTGTGGATCCACGCAGATTCCAGAACTTTCCACCACAGAAATGTGAGGAAAATGTGTTTTTTTGACAATTGTTTAGGTTTGCAACGGATTCTGGGTAACAGAACCTGGTGAGAGCCAGTCAAGTCACCCCATCCTGGATTCCCCTGGGTGTCTAGTTTTCAAAAATGTATAGGTTTGCTAGGTTTTTCTTGATGCCGGCAGAGCTAGGGTTCAAAAACTATAGCTAGGCACTTTACCAAAAAAGGGTCATTTTTCACTGTGAAATTGTGGTGTGTCCACGTTGCGTTTTGCGCCGTTTCCTGTCACGGGCACTAGGCCTACCCACACAAGTGAGGTACCATTTTTCTCGGAAGACTTGGGGAAACGCTGGGTGGGTGGAAATTTGTGGATCCACGCAGATTCCAGAACTTTCCACCACAGAAATGTGAGGAAAATGTGTTTTGTTTTACATTTTTTTAGGTTTGCAAGGGATTCTGGGTAACAGTACCTGGTGAAAGCCAGTCAAGTCACCCCATCCTGGATTCCCCTGCATGTCTAGTTTTCAAAAATGTATAGGTTTGCTAGGTTTCCCTTGGTGCCGGCAGAGCTAGGTTTCAAAAACTACAGCTAGGCACTTTGCCAAAAAAGGGTCATTTTTCACTTTGAAATTGTGTTGTGTCCACGTTGCGTTTTGCACCGTTTCCTGTCGTGGGCACTAGGCCTACCCACACAAGTGAGGTACTGTTTTTCTAGGAAGACTTTGGGGAACGTGGGGTGGGTGGAAATTTGTGGATCCACGCGAATTCCAGAACTTTCCACCACAGAAATGTGAGGAAAATGTGGGTTTTTTGACATTTCTTTAGGTTTGCAAGGGATTCTGGGTAACAGAACCTGGTGAGAGCCAGTCAAGTCACCCCATCCTGGATTCCCCTGGGTGTCTAGTTTTCAAAAATGTATAGGTTTGCTAGGTTTCCCTAGGTGCCGGCAGAGCTAGGGTTCAAAAACTACAGCTAGGCACTTTGCAAAAAAAGGGTAATTTTTAATTGTGAAAATGTGGTGTGTTCACGTTGCGTTTTGAGCCGTTTCCTGTCGTGAGCACTATGCCTACCCACACAAGTGAGGTACCATTTTTATCGGGAGACTTAGGGTAATTCAGATTTGTAAAGCAACTGTTATTACCTATTGACTTTCGATGCATTTCTGCCTTCCAAATGAAAGACAATGGGGCATATTAGCAAGACCCACGTTAAAATTATCGCCGTTTTAGCGGCAGGAAACTGCCGCTAAAACGGCGATAATGGGCTTGCTAATATGCGTTATGGAATTCAATAGAAGCCCAGGTTAGATGTCCTGCACATCTAACCTGGGCTTCTATTGGAATTCTATAACGCATATTAGCAAGCCCATTATCGCCGTTTTAGCGGCAGTTTCCTGCCGCTAAAACGGCGATAATTTTAACGTGGGTCTTGCTAATATGCCCCAATGTGTAAAAAAGAAGTCATTTTGAAAAATGACCGAGAGTTCTCATGCTAGTATGAGTATTCCCAATTTTGGAAATGTGCAAATATCTACTGTTTCTAAACTCTATATTTTGTTCCCATTTCAGAAATACATAGGTGTCTTTCATACCGATTTTTCCATGTATACATTTTCACAGAATAATTGCTATATACCCGGTACAGAATAAAAAACCATTGCAAGTCGCTGCTGAGTTTTTGGCTCTGGGTTCGTCGGGTTCTTGGTGAACCTCCAAGTCCTATATATCCCCACAACAATAAGGTCCCGCGCATGTAACAGTATATTGCTTTCAAAGATCTGTCATAATTAGAAGAAGTTACAGGTGAAAACGTTGACACAAAAGGCTGTTTTTTTCAACTAATTTTCAATTTTTCCTATATTTAACTGTTAGTTTCTATAAAGAAACCTTGAAGGATCTACACAAATGACCCCTTGCTGAATTCAAAATGTTGTCTACTTTACTAAAATGTATAGCTTTCCAGGATCCATTATTGCTTTCATACCCCTTTTTACCATTAAATGGAAGGAGGTTGAAAGCACAAAAAAAAGCAAAAATAGGCTATGTCCCAGAAAAATGCCAAAACGGTGTAAAATATTTTGGTTTTCTGACCAAAGGCTGTCATGCCCTAAAAGCTGGGAAAATGGTGATTTCATCCCCACAAACCCTTTTTTGATTCCATTTGCAGGGAAAAACCCAGACGCTTTCATTTGCAGCACTTTTTTCCCATTTTTCACACAAAAAACAACATTTCGCTGTATTTTGGCTAATTTCTGGGTCCCCTCCAGGGGAGTCCACAAACCCTGGGTACCTTTAGAATCCCCATTATGTTGGAAAAAAGGACGCAAATTTGGCGTGGATACCTTATGTGGTCAAAAAGTTACAGGGGCCTAAGCGCGAACTACCCCAAATAGCCAAAAAAAGGCTTAGCACAGGGGGGGGGAAAGGCCTAGCAGCGAAGGGGTTAAAAGCTTGCATATATGTTTACATGGTGATCTTTGTTCAGTAAGGCTGATGAAAATGCCATGTGTATGGTGAGGGTGGTGTTGTTTCTTTTAACATGGTTTGTTTAAGATTGAGGAGGATTAATAGTGCAGAACGCCTTGAGAGTTCTTGTGCTACCTTCATTTGGGGTGTAACTTTTGTTTGAGAAATGCTGAATATATCTTTTATATGCAGAAGTATTTGAGAAATGATGTAGGTATACCATTCACAAAAGGTTTTGTGCTTTGAAAAATTTAAAAATGCTGTTTTCTGTTTTAGAAACTTATTGATGCATGTGCACGCTCCATAACAAAGAAATGTATGCGCCTAGATGCCATGTATGTAATTATATACCAGGTGTTATATCTAGACTTCACTCACACATAGCTCAGTAGAATAGCATATATACTGTAAAACAGGTAGTTTGATACTGACAGAAGGAGATAACCAATGAGTAAGCTATATAGTTACAACTGATATGTATCTAAAAGCAAAAAAGGTACTTTCACAGTCAGTCAGGCAGTATTCAGGCACTCATGCAATCACCCAACCACTAGTGAGGCAGTCATCAAATCAGTGATTCTGTATTCATAGAGTTATTCAATTACCTAGACTCTATACATGTACTCTTCCAATCAGGCAGGTAGAAATTATGTAGTCATTGAACTATGGAGGTACTGTCTATACATTCATATAATCACCCAGACACTAACCATTTACTTATGCAATTAACAAGGCTGTAACTATGCAGTCATTGTAACACTTGCGCAGAAGCTATGCAGTCATCTAAACACCCACTTACAACCCATGGAGTCATTGAAAAACTGAGACACAGGCATGAACTCATGCAAATACTCAGGTACTACTCATGCACTCATCTAATTAAGTAGAGAGTACCATTGTAGTAAACCTGTTAACCATTCAGTAGCTATGCACTCATTTAATTACTGAGGGAATACTATTTCAATAATACAATCACCTCAGCAGTACAGTTACTTTCATACAATCTCTCTAGCTTTAACAGTGGAGTCATGCAATCACTTAGACACTAGTCAAGCACTCATCTAATCAGCCTGGCACTACTGATGCACTTATTCAATTATCCAGACACTACCCATGTAGTTATCTAAACACACAGGCACTACTTGTTCACTGAACCAAAAACACATGGGCAGCAGCCATGTAGTCAAGCAATTACTGAAACACTACCCATGCATGCATCCAATCAGCTAGGTGCTATGCATGTACTTAAACAATCATGTATGCACTATCCATGCACTCTATATGTCACCTATATGCTATCTATGCACTCCTGCAATCATCCAGGCACTAAAGTTCCACTCATTTAATCATCCAACCACTATCAATGCAAGTATTGAATTATTGAGCCATTAGTCATGCACTTATCTAATCATTCAGGATGGATCCCTATGCTTTCCCCTGTACTGGTGCACAACTGGCTGCCATGCGCCAGCAGAGGTACCCTTGCACGATGGTGCAAGGGTGTCTGTATAGTGGGAATGATTGTTTTTGTGCAGGAAGGGACACTTTCCGGTACAAAAACAATCACAAGAGATATTTTCCTCTTTCTATGTGTGGAGAAAGAAATGTGTCTGTCCTTGTTGTATCTCCCTAGGATTCTGACGCATTCCCACGTTTACGAATTGTTGTAAATGTGGGTATGTGGCAGAATCCATGTGTGTTTTGTGTGGGAACACCCACAGCAACACCCATGGTATGCTCCTTTCATGTGAAGTGCTGCCTGAAAGGGGCCCGTATTTATAAGTCCATGAAATGCTACACAGATTGGCTTTACGTGGCCTTATCAATATAGAGCACCACATTACGGCTCCGGTGTGTCAAAAAAAGTGACGCATCGAAAAGTGCATGGGGCTTGTAAATACACCTCCTTGCCTTGATGTTCATTTTAAAATTTACTACAGAAGGGATAAACTGTTCTTTCACCATGTATAAGTGAGAAGTGAGATATGCTGTAGCTGTATTGTATGACAGGGTACTAAAATGTTAAAAGGTAACTAATAAATAAAGTTTTGTGTTTTGCTCTGGGTTTGTTATATTGAAGTAAGTACATCTAATAATATTTCTAGGTTTATCTGTAGATTTAAAACTGCAACATTCCATGAAAACTGTTCTTCTATTATGTGTAAGTCAGTAGTAAAGTAGTTGCTTGATTGGCTAGGGTAAAAATTAAAATATACTTGTTTTTTTTACAGAACAAAATTTACAAAACTACACACAGTTAGAATGCCGACAAACGATCGGATGAAAAAGCAAAAGAAGCAACTACAATATGTTTGCAGAAATGAGTTACAAAAGAGTCAAAATGCAGAAAAAATGGTGAAAGAAAAAAGAGCTACTGGTAAGAGGACATAGGGCCAGATATACGACCATTCACTTTTGCGAATAGCAAATTGCATCGAATTGCGACTCGCAATTTGCGACTTTCAAAAGTGAATGTACAACAGTGTCTCAGACACTGTTTGCGATTCCCAATGGGGTCGCAAATTGCATGCCTCATTAATATTCATGAGGCAATCGCAATTTGCGACCCCATTGGGAGTGGCTAGCACTCCCAGGGATGGTGGCCAGCTGGGGTCAGCAGACCACCATGTCTGTGACTGTTTTTTAAATAAAGCAGTTTTTTTTTAAACGCAGCCTGTTTTCATTAAAGGAAAACGGGATTCATTTAAAAAAGAAAAATGAAACTTTTCAGTTTAAATTTTTAAGGGCAGGCAGTGGTCCCTGGGACCAATGCCTGCTCTTAAAAAATATTTTTGCACACACTCACAAAGGGGACCCCTTCCTGTTTGCGAGTGGTTTACCACCTACTTGAAGTAGTTGGTAAACTGCGAGTGTTTTGTGGCCACAAATGCGATCGCAAAACAATAGTACATTGCATTGAGACTCGCTATTAGGAAGAGACGCCCCTTCCTAATAGCGAGAGTCGCGAACGGTATTTTGCAAATCAGTGACTCGCAAAATAGCATTTGTACATGCCAGGACCCTTTTTTGCGGTTGCAAATGTGCCGATCTCCCGTTTGCGACCGCAAAAAACGGTTTTACATCCTGCCCAAAGTCATTTCTTAAAAATATATGTGCACATTTGCAGAGATTATAAAAGAAAGCAAATTAAATTATGACTATGAGAAACAATAACAGTGGACAAAGTGTACATTGCAAAAAGACAAAATATTGCAAAAAACATGGACACACTTTAACCAGCCCCCCTCCAGGGCCATTTAGGGCCTTGGGGACCACCACCTCCCCAGGGCTTCATTAAATGCACAGCCTCCCTTCCAGGCCATTCTCATCCCCGGGGACCACCACCTCCCGGGGCTGGCTCTAAATAAAGGAAGGAGGGGGGCTGCACAGCCCTCCTCTTGCAACCACCTATGGCCCTGGGGGCAACCACCCCTCAGGTCTGGCTCACTATGTCCTGGGGTACCCACCCCCGGGACGTATCATTTTTCTTTCACTTGGCAAGAGCTTTGACAGCTCCCACCAAGTGAGAGCAAACAGTAAGTTCCCTTCCTGCTGGTGGTAGCAGGAAAACTGCTCCCACCCTCTAGGAGAGGATTTTTTATCTGTTTTCCTGCTGCTGTTAAGTTTAAGTCGACAAGAAAACAGACGACTAAGTTGCTCCCACATGCAGGGAGCAGCATTTTTTGCTGCTCTCTACATATGGGAGCAATGCTTGCTCCCACTGAAGCAAAAAGAACAATTGATGGAGAGAATTGCCAGGCAACAAGCATCCTAGGACCGGTTCGGGGTTTCACCCCTCATCAGCGAGGATAGCTTGACTCCATTGGCATGGAGAGCATGGGACCCACGTCTGGGCATACCCGTCCCACTCGGGGTGACAAATGCAAAAAGAACAATTGACTGACAAAATGTAGAACAATGTCATACATTCACCCCAGTACAGAGATCTGGGCCTAAATCCATCGTTTTTTTGCTCCCCATGCCATTCCAGTTTGAACACAGCCATATGCAAATCAGTCTTGACCCTGTGCCCAATGGGAACAGTCCAGCCCGAACTGCCAGGCCAGGTCCTCTCGGAACTGGAAACAAGCATCTTAGGACCGGTTTCGGGGTGTCCACTGGAGGCATGGAGCTGGCAGGGACCACGGGGCATTGAGGCTCCCTCCGTGGTCCCCAACGTATCACACTGCGTGCCCTTGGTGGGCTCCAGGGCACCCAGAATGAAGAAGTCAGGCCCTAGGGGATGGTGTCTCTGGGACAAAAATCGGCCCGGGAAAGGGAGCCATGTGGTCCCCCTCCCATCTGTAGTAAGGAGCAGGTAGTGACTGTGATGAGTAGGTTCTCTCTTTACCTCTCGTGGTGGGAGCAGAGTCCATAGTTCTCACTTTAAATTATTATGAGAATGCTAATATGTAAAATCACCTGGCAGCTCATACATTTATCCCTGCCCGGTCCACCTTAGTAGTATCCAAAAGTCTTCCTGCCTTTTGCCAGGAGGTTGGACTGCTTAAAAAAAGGGACCATAGCATGTTTCCCACCAATTTTGGTGATGATTTCTTGATGCCAAGGAATATGAGGACATCTTCACCAAACAAAGAAGCACTTACTTCATTTAGTTAAGAGGAAGTTCCCTTGTTTGGTGATTTACCTCTTAGTAGTCTTGTTGTCTTCTCTATAGGATGATTAATGGTATCACAGATTTCTAGATAAAGACACACTGCCACAACGGATACATGGTCACTGGAGACATTTCCTCAAGGTCCATTTCTCAGATGTGGTGTAGAATACACACTGAACATTTACCCAATGAGGTAGCACTTAGTAATTAACCAGAAGAAAGTACTCCAGTTGGGTAGATATTTTTTGTAAAACTGTAGCCTCTTGTTGTATACAAGGGAAGGCGAGGTTCCATTCTGGCACAGTCACTCACACAGCTACTGACACACCCACACAGAGTCTCAGATACCCACTCACACACCCATTCAGCCACTCTCACATATACACGCAGACCCACACAGCCACTCACACACTCACTCGCACACCCATACAGCCAGTCGCACACCCACAAAACCACTAACACAGCTACTCATAAACCCATACATCCACTCACACACCCAGAAAACTATTCATTCACCCATACAGCCATTCACACACCAACTTATAAATCTATACAGCCGCTCACACACCCACTTACAGATCCATACAACAACTGACATACACAGTCACCAACCCATAAAACAACTCATACACCCACTCAAAGACCTATACAGCCACTGACACACCCACTCACCGACCAATACAGCCACACACACACCCACTCACAGACCCATACAGCCACTCACACACCTGCTCACTGACCTTCACACCCACTCACACATCCCCTATCAAATGTTACAGGTTACAGTTAGGAAATAAAATTAAAAAACCTTTGAAATGCACAAAAAAAACAAAGTTTACAGGGACGTTATAGTTAGGAAATAACATTAAAAGAATGTAGAATTTCACTAAAAAAACAAATGTTACAGGGACATTATAGTTAGAAAATAGAATTATTAAAACCTTAGAAATTTACTGAAAAAACAAAGTTACAAGCATGTTATGATTAGGCTCAGATTTCACTCATACAAAACCAGTGAAATTCAGCAGTCATAGTTGCCTGAGATAACTATAACTTATGTCCCCCGCAATGCACTGCTTATAACCTCAAATATTACATCACTCATGACATGGTCAGTGACATCACTGATAACATCACTGATGACATCTCAAATGACATAACTGATGACATCCTCTACCGAATGACTTACATACCCAATCATACCCCCAAACAACCTCACATATACCCACACACACACACCACACACAATCAGTCACATACTCCTCCCTAGACCCATAGAACCATTCACACACCCACTCACTCAGCCACTCACTCACCCACTCACTCACACATCCACTCACTCAACTATAAAGTCACTTACACAGCCAGTTGCTCACCCATATAGCTACTAACAGAGCTACTCACTTACCCATACAGCCACTCACACACCCATTCACTTACCCACACAACTACTTGCATACCCCTTCGCACATCCACACAACCAATCACATATCCACTTATCCAGTCAACCACTCATAAAGATACACACTCTCCAATACAGCTACTCACTCACCCACTCACTTATACAAACACCCACTCAAACAACCACTCACTCATCCATACTGTCACTTACACACCCAGTCACTTACGCACCCAGTCACTCACCCATACAGCCACTCAGTCACCCATACAGTTACTCACACACTCACATAGCCACTCACAGCTCACTGATCCATACAGCCACTCACACACTCACTCACCCATACACACTCACACAACCACTCATTCACCCATACACCTACTCTCACACCCACTCACTCACTAATACAGCTACTCACACAGTCACTCACTAACCCACACAACCCACACAACACTTACTTATGCATTCACACATCCATACAAGCGCTCACATGCCCAGTCACTCACCAAAACAGCCACTGACTATGCAATACAGCCACTCACACACCCACTTACCCATACACCAAATCAAAGACACTTACTCTCTCATACATTCACTTACACACCCCGTCACTTACCCATAGATCCACTCTCACACTCAGTCACCCATGCATCCACTCATACACCCACTCACCCACCAATAAAGTCACTCACACAGGCATTTACGTACCCATACAGCCACTCAGTCACCCATTCAGTGACTCACATAGTCACTCACTTCACTTACCCATACAGTTACTCACACACCCACTTACCTGTGTCATCTTCTTACTTTTAAAAACTCTAAATGTTATTTTATGAAATATATTGAAGTTTACTTTGCTGGTTGATGTCATCACTGATGTTATTTAAGATGTTGTCAGTGATGTCATCAGTGATGTCATTGACCACATCATGAGTGATGTAATATGTAAGGTCATAAGCAATACATTTTGGGGGGCGTTTTATCTCAGGTATCTTAGAATTATCTCAGGTAACTGCTGAATTTCACTGGTTTTGCACAAGTGAAATCTGAGCCTAACTACAATGTCCTTTTAACCTTGTTTTTTTCTTTTTTGTTTATATTTGTATAATGTATATTATTATATTATAAGCAATTTTTTGATTTGCTTATAACTCTGGCACCGTATGACAAATCTTCGCAAAATGTTCTAACAAAAAATTACCTCTTGATTCTAGTTGTGCATGCATAGTTTTGGGGTGATTATTCAAGCGGGGGCCAAAAAAAGAATTGGTCAAAAATAGTGTATTTCCCATGGTATTTCCCATAGAGACTTTAGGGCCTGATTTAGATATTAGCGGATCAGGTCCCGCCGTCGCTTTTTCAATGGTCTACCCACCCACCAGCCTGGTGGTCTGCCCTCCATATTTAGATGTTGGCTGCTCCATAGACGAAAGACCACCAGAGTCCCGTCAACTCCGCTAGGAATTCTAAACTGCATCAATGGTGGTATAGGCAGAAGCGGCTGTCGACGAGACTACAGCCCAGATTCCGGCTGTCCCGATTATGATATGCCTTTCCATCGAGGAAACTGTAATGGGAATCCCTCCCTCTTCAAGTTGGCGGAATTAAAGGAAATGATGTAGAAACTTACCTTTTTTCCTGTTTCCCGCTTCCATCTTGTACCCCATCATCCAGGTCTATCCTTTGCTGCACTGGCTCTCCCGCTACTCAAAATGACTCTGTTGTCACTGAGATCTATGGTGAGCTATTTGTACAATTGTCCTATGTATCGTGCATTGACAATTGCTGTAGCCTTGTGTACTTCTGCATTGTTCTGACATGCAATTTTTTTTTAGGTGTCATGCAGTAGTATTTATTTTCCTACTCATCAAGGTAAAATTAACACACCTGTATTGACACTTAAAAAAACATTGTTGTTGTGGTGCCTGTGTGTGTGCATTCAATGTCATGTGTATGTTTGTGTGGCATGCAATATGTACCAAAAAGAAGTATAACACATTACCTGCGTATACATGACACATTCACAACATATATGTGGAGTAAGGTAATGATGAGTAGCACTTACCTGTCTCTGCCCTACCAGGGCCTCACTCCATAAGGACAGAGCAGCTAGGACACTGCCAGCACAATGGGAACATCTAAATCTGCTCTGTGCAAACCCACCAGCATAATGGCAACAGAGTACTGTCAACCAGCAGAGAAGACAGCCACTGCAGCGGTCTCCTGTCTCTTTCTGCAGCATCTAAATATGGTGGGTGGACCACCACCAGCTTGACGGAGCACTTGAGACCGCAGCTGTGGTGGATAAAATAAAAAAATGACAAGTTGTTTAAACATAAACCCCCGGGTGGGCCAGGTCCCGGGGGCTTCTTTATATGTTTAAAAAGGTGGAGGGTGGCCGCGCAGACCCCTCTCCATTGCCATTGAGAGCCCCAAGGCCACCACCTCCCTAGGGCCACAAATTACTTTTGAAGGGGGATCGAGTGGTAGCTTTTGGTACAGAAAGTGTGCTTTTTGTTATTTAGCATAAAGCAATTCAGAAGTTCTTGAGAACTGAAAGGAAAGCCAAATTTGTATATCTAGGGACACAGGGAGCAGCCAAAAATGCAGCTCCCAGCATGTGGGAGCAATCCTTTTATCTGTTTATTTGCCCGCTTTATAGCGGGCAGGAAAGCAGATGAAAAGACCGCTCCCAGCGAGAGGGAGCAGTTTTCCTGCTCCCGTCCACTGAGAGCAGACTTACAGTTTGCTCTTGCTTGGTTGGAGCTGTCAAAGCTCCCGCCAAGCAAAAGCAAACTGCTATCTCCCAACAGTGGCCACCTCGGGAGATAGGGAGCCAGCCCTGGGGTTGGCGGTCCCTAGGGCCATTAATGGCCTCCTTTCATTTGGAGGGCCTGCCCCAGGGAGGTGGTGGTCCCCGGGGCCGAATATGGCCCGGGAGGGGGGCTGGGCAGCCCCCTCCCTTTTTGTTTTGCCTGTCTGGATCTGGGGAGGTGGTGGCCCCAGGGGCCCTACAGGGCAATGGAGGGGAGTATGCGAGGTCCCCCTCCAATTTAATAATAAAGCCCCGGGAAGATGGTGGTCCATGGGGCTCTTAAGAGCCACAAAAGGTGGGCCACACACTCCCCTCCAATAAATATAACAGTAGGCCTGCCCCGCGCAGGTGGCGGTCCTGGGGCCAAGATTGGCTATGGGGAGAGGGGCCATGTGTGCTCCTCTCCCTGTATTATTTATAATAATAAGCCCCCAAGACTGACCCATCTGAGGGTGAAACAAGCATGGGAGAAATAAAGGCAGAATTGAAAAAAATGCTTTTTTGCCCCGGCGGGGTCCCTGGGGACCCCCAGCACTAGGGCTAGTGGGTCAGGACACTCCTAGCCTGTCACCTTCTCCTTTCTTTTTGTTTTTTGTTTGGGAATTGGCTGAGACCAAGTCCCAAAATGGCTGCCAACACTTCCTGGTTGAAGTGCTGGCAGCCAACCAGATCTCTGCATGAGATCAGGAGGATTGGCTGAGGGTCCATGCCTCTAGATAAAAATTTTTGTTTTCCCTTTAATATCGCAAAAAATACTGAACGGATTTACACCATATCACAAAAAGTCTCTTTCCTGCTGAATTTGGTGTATTTCTTTTCAGCAGTTTTTCCTTTAGCCCTGCCTAAAGAAGTCAATGGAAAATGCATGGCAATTTTATATTTTGGGACCCCCCTTTTTTCTCGTCCCCTGCTTGATGGATCACCCCAAAAATATGCAGGACAGAGCTGAGGTGGAGGAACCTTTTTTAAAAAAACGTTTTATGAAGATTCATCAAACAGGTCCAAAATTATTAGCAACCCACTGGAGGCATAGAGCCAGCAGGGACCACAGGGGCATTAAGGTTCCCCCTGCGGTCCCCAACGTTGCACACTGGGTGCCCTGGTTGGGCTCCAGGGCACCCAGGATGAAGAGGCCAGGCCCCAGAGGATATGGTCGCATGGGGAGGCAGGCCGCTTGACCTCCTCTCCCATTATCCTCATCATCATAAGTTTATTTCGGGTTACAATGAACCCATCAAACAGCAAGACTTACATATGAAGGCATTCAAACATTTGGGCATAAGTAAAACAGTAAAACAAGACTATGAAACAACAAAACTGCCTATCTAGCATAAAACACTGGGTACATGAGAATACATGAGCTTACATACATTTGTTCCGTACCTAGCATATGGCACTAATTACATAAAGTGCTTGTGCCTCTCAATTCATAGCATGTTACAAAAATTGCATAAAGTGCTTGTGCCTCTCAAGGTTAAACAATGCATTACTATATTCAATGCCTAGCCATTACATTAAAATTAAGCAGACCAGAATAAAAAATAAAAAATCTGATTCAGTATAAAATGGGGGCTGAGCACTGGTGAAACTAATAGGGAAATGGAACCCAAATTCCAAATTTCCATAGCACATACAGGTTGTTGAGGCAGAGCAAGAAAAATGACTATTTAAAGTGGGTTACCTAAACGTTTTCTTATGAGCTATACTGCCAATAGATATCTACCCTCTCCCCCATTAAATTTTGGCGGAGCCTGGGGGGATGGGTACCCCCGGGTCTGAAATCATCCCAGGGAGGGGGGTGATATGGCACCACTCCCCTTGAAATACTTAATGCAGGTGAATGCGTTGTTGATCTATTGGAGTGAATCTGATCTGGGGTGACTGTGACAAGTGGTTTCTTTCTTGTCATCTGGTAAGTGCATCATTCTTCCTTTTAATTACCCTGAGTATGGAAATGCCCAAAATCAACTACAAGCTCTGCTCATTTGGCTCATTTGGCCCGCCCCATTTTCCTTAGTAGTATGCAAAGGTCTTCCATCCTTTTCCCGCGTTGATGGACAGGTTACCAAGAGGGCCCAGAGCGTGTTTCCCACAATTTTGGTAACACGTTCTTGATGCAGAGGAATACTAGGACATCACCACTAAGCAAAAAAGCACTTACTTCATATAGTTAAGAGGAGGCACCCCTGTTTGGTGGAGATTTTCCCACTTGTAGTCTCGTCATCTTCTCTTGTCGAGGATTCATGTTATCACAGATTTGTGGAGGAAGACTCCGCAGGAACAATGACATTGCCCATATTACAAGCATACAAGGTCTCAGGAGACATTACCTCATGGTCCTTTACGCAGCTATAGTTTAGACTATGCACTAGTCATTTACCCAACAAGGTAGCTCTTAGTAATTAACCAGTAGAAAGTACTCCAGTTGGGTAGACATTTTCAGCAAAACTGTGGACTCTTCTTGGAAAAATGAGGTTCCATTCTGGCCCTGATGCTCATTTCACAGAAAATAAACCTCAATGAGAAGCCCTTACAAATATAAAACCTAGCAGGTGCCCCAGTTGAAGCTCCACTTCAGTAAAGCACAGGTGATCCTCACCTCTTGGGCTTCACAAAGCAAAACAAGTGTATTTCCTCTCGTATTTCACGTTAAAAAAAGTATGAAATCCTTAATGGAGGGGAATGCATTGTTCATCTAATGGAGTACAATATGATCTGTAGTTACTGTGACAAGTGGTTTCTTTCTTGTCTCCTGGTGAGAGCAGAGTCCATGGTTCTCCCTTTTAAACACCCTAAGTATGCTAATGCCCAAAACCCATAGCACCACTCACACACCCACTCACTGAATCATCTTGCCACTCACACACTCACTCACAGACCCATAGAGCCACTCAGAGACCCACTCATAGACCTAGACAGGCACTCACACACCTACTCACAGACCCACACAGGCATACACACACCAACTCACAGACCCATAATGCCACTCACACACCCATTCACAGACCCACACAGTCTCTCACAGATATACTCACAGACCCACACAGGCACTCACAGACCCACTCACAGACCCACACAGGTGCTGACAGACACACTTATAGACCCACACAAGTACTCACAGACCCACACAGGAGCTTACACACCCACGCACAGACCCACACAGTCCCACACCCACTAAAACACTCACAGATCCATACAGCCAGTCATACACCCAGTCACCTACCCATACAGCTACCCACAAACCCACTCACAGACCCATCCAGCTACTCATACACCCACTCACCAACCCACACAGCCACTCATACACCTACAAAACCACTCACACATTTACTCACAGACCCATACAGCCACTCAAACACGCACTCACCAACCTATACAGCCACTCACACACCCACTCTCAAAGGTTACAAGTTACAGTTAGGAAATAACATTTTAAAAAGTAGAAATTCATTGAAAAAAAGGTTACACAGACATTATAGTTAGGCTCAGATTTTGCACACACAAACCCATAGACATTCAATAGTTATAGTTTCCTGAGCAAATGGTAACTTATGTACCTGCAATTCACTGCTTATGACCTCACATATTATATCACTCATGACATGATCAGTGGCATCAATGATGACAATCACTGATGACATCTCAAAGGACATCACTCATGACATACACAGAACCACTCACACACCCACACAAATTATCATACACCCACTCACACATCCATTCAACCACTTACACACCCACTTACTAATCCACAAAGCCACTCAGATACCCACTCACTCATACATACAGCCACTTACCCATTCACCTACTCACACAGCCACTCACTCACCCATACAATCACTTACATAGACAATCACTCACCCACATGGTCACTCACACACCCACTCACTCACCAATACAGCTACTCACACACCCAGTCTCTCACCCATACAGCCTCTCAACAAAGCCACTCACATACCACACAACCACTTACATACCCATTCATACATCCATACCAGCATTCACGTCTACTCACTCACCCCTACAGTCTCTCAACAGTCACTCTCCAATACAGCCACTCCCACATTCACTCAATTAACCAAACACCCATTCAAAAAGTCACTCACCCATGCAGCCACTCACATACCCACTCACCCACCCATAGAGACACTAACACACCCACTCACCAATACAGCTACTCACACAGCCACTCACTCACCCATGCAACTACTCACACACCTACTTATTTACCCATACAGCTACTCACACACCCACTTATTCACCCATGCAGCCACTCACACCCCCATGCAGCCACTCACACATCCATACAGCCACTCACACACCCACTCACTCACGGATACACACAGTCACACAGCCACTCAAATAATACATGTTTGAAATAGTATCACTCATTAGTAGTACACAAGGTGTACTAATTTAACTTTTGTAGTGCCTTAGAATATATATTTAACACTCAAATACTTGTATGAAATACTCCCAATCATAGGATGATATCATCAGGGATACCATCAGTGATGGCATTTGATATGTCATCAGTGATGTCATCAGTGATATCACTGACCATGTCATGAGTGATGTAATATGTGAGGTCATAAGCAGTGCATTGCGGGAGATCAAGTTATAGTTTAAAAAAAAATGTTTTAGAGTTTTATATAGCGCGAACTAGACCAGATAACATCGGGTATCAGAGCGCTTTACATGAGTACCAGTTTCGTTACAGATGGACAGATTCATTTTTGTTAGGTGCGGGGAGATTAAGTGATTTGCTCAGAATCACCGGATGTTGAGCGTCCTTGGCGAGACTCGAACCCGGTTCCCCAGCTTCGAGGTCGACCGCTTTAGCCATAAGGCTACATCCTCTCCCCTGAATAGCTAATAGTTAGCTGAGGTAACTAAAACTGCTGAATTTCTATGGTTTTGTGCGTGCAAAATCTGAGACTAATCATAAAGTCCCTGTAACCTTTGGTTTTTGAATGAATTTTAAAGGCTTTTTTAATTGCATTTCCTAACTATGACGTCCCAGTGTTCTTTGTTTTTTTCATTGAATATATATACTCCTTTAGGGCAGTTATAATTAGGTCAGTGTTTCCACAGGAAATTGCTTTTTTGTGTTGCTAATAACTTTGGATCTGTTTGACGAATTTTCAGGAAACGTTTAAAAATATTGCTACTTTTCACTTAGTTTGTGCATGAAAAGCTTTGGGTGATCTGTCAAGTGGGGACCAGGAAAAAGGGGTCCTAAAATGTAAAGTTCCCATGCATTTTCCATAGAGGTTTTTAAGAAGCGCTACCACAGAAACTGCTCAACAGAATTACACCAAATTTGGTATCAAGCTAGATCTTGCTCCAGAACGTGTACTGTTCATGATGTGGTGTAAATCAATTCAGTAGTTTTGGAGATATTAAGCTCCAAATATATTTGTATATCTGGACGGATGGCTTCAAGGGACTCTACCAAGAGTCCCTCCTAACACAATTATAAAGAATAGAACTTTCTGATTGGCCCAGGGGGCTTTTTGTACCTTTGAGCCATCCTGCTCCAGCAGGAGCAAGGCTCTGATTGATTGGCAGCAGCATGAAGAAAATTGTTGCTAGCAGTCATTACAGGAATCAGGGACTTAGAGCCTGATTTAGATCATGGCGGATGGCTTACTCTGTCCCAATGGTGATGGACATCCCATCCGCCTGAATATAAATCCCATTATATTCTGCAGAATTTAGATTTCGGCGGATGGGATATCCGTCATCATTGTGACAGAGTAACCCATCCGCTAAGATCTAAATCAGCCCCTCAGTCTCCTGTCCTGCAATTAAAAAAAATATTTAAAATTGCAGGGCAGGTGTACCCTGCTCCCTAGGCCCTTTGGAGTGGTCCCAGAGTCCCCCTCCCGGGTTTAGTATTTTTTTAAAGTGGCTCTGTTTGCTGTGATCCGATGGCAGAAAAAAAGAAAATGGCCACCCTCCATTTTTTATAAATTAATTGGGGAGGAGTGTGAGTGGGGCCCCCCTACACAAGCTTATTTTGGGCCCGGGGACCCTATATCCTAGGTTTAAATTCCTTAATTAAGGGGAGGGGCATTCTGCCTCCTTCCCGAGCCAATGGTGGCCCGGGAGCCCCATGCCCCAGGCTCACTGCATTTTTTAATGGTAGAGGTATGTCCCCTGAAAGGCCCCAAGCTCCCAGGGTCAGCATAATTATTGTGTCCTTGGGAGCCTACCCTAGGACATAGTACTTTCCTTGTCTGCAGAACTGTGGGCTGGGAAACATTTTTAAATCTCCCACTGGGTGGAAGCAAACAGCCTTTCCTACCCTCAGTGCACTGGCAGAGAAACAAATATTGCTTCCACATGGGGAGAGCATACAGAAAGAGCTGCTCCTTCTGGGTGGGAGCAATGCCAACTCCCGCAGTGTGCAGAAAGCCTGTTGGGGATGCTGGAGTCCTATGGCTCCCCCTGCAACCACCAACTTGCTGCTTGCTGCTTTGCCCTGACATGACACTGGGGCACCCATCTACATATAAAACAGGCCCCAGGGGATGTGGGGGCCACAACAGGCTCGTGAGAGAGCCGCCCGCTGGCATCTTCTTTAAGTTAATTGTGGCCCTGGAGGATGGTGCCCCTGAGGCCAATTAAGGCAGTGTAGAGGGGGCAACATGCCCCCCTCCACTTTAAGTTAACTGCGGCCCTGTGGAATGAGGTCCCCAGGGTCTATTAAGACTCAGAGAGCAGAGCAACGTGCCTCTCTCCCCATACCATATATGGTTTGGTCCTAGGGATGGGGTCACCAGAGGCACAATTGGCTCAGGGAGGGGGGCTGTTTGCCTCCTTCCACTTAATTAAAAAAAGGCTCCATGGAATTCGGTCCTTGGGGCCACTGGTGGCTTGGCCAGAGGAGGCACGGTAACTATAAGTCGAACCCCTAAGGTAACTAATATTCCAAGCAAAATTTTCTCATCAAGCTGCCCATTGCCTTTGGCCATGTATGGCATGAGATTGGCAGCATGTCCGGCCTGTGGCCATGCCTAGTGTCCAGCCCCTGTGGGAAGTCAACTCCATGCTGTGCACAATTTTTGACAATTCACAGCAGGGGGTTGCCCGCAGGCCCTGCATCCAAACCATTATTGCAGCCTACCTCCCCAAGCCACTTCAGACCCCGAAGATCCCATCCCCAGGAGCTTTTTGTAATGGGGAAAGGGCCCCTGGTCCTCCTTGCCGAGCCACTTTGGGCCCCAGAGACTCCATCCTCTGAGGCTATTTTTTAATTAAGGCAAGAGGTGCATGCATGCCCCTCCTCTTTGAGCCTATAGTGGCCCCTGGAACCCCTCCTAGGGCCAAAAGGTATTTGCAAAGAGGAGGGGGGCACGTGAACCCCTGTGCCATCCAAAAGGGACCCCTGGGACCCCATCACTAGGGTCTTTAAGGAAGGGTGTACACAACCCCCTCCCTGAGCCAAAAGTGGCCCCAGGGACCCTATTTGCACAGGACCAAAATATATATGTTGAGGGGAGGGGTTCCCATCTTCTGGGTTTAAAACATATATGTTATGGTGAGAGGACGTGTTTCCCCCCTGGCAGAGCCCTAATAGGCACTGGGGACCCTATCCCTGGGCCAAATTCCAATGATAAGAGGATGGGGCCTCCAGGCACCCCTCCACAGGTTTTAATAGGCCCTGATGACCCATCCCCTGGGGCGGCACTTAACCTAAAGGGGAGAGAGGTGCATGGCACTCTCCCCGTGCCCATAGTGGCCCCGGGTACCTCATCGCCCAGGGCCTATCTTTCTTCTAGGGGGGTGTCCCGGTGCCCACCTGGGGAACCCACCAAACAGCAAGCTCAGGGACATGGGTGATCCCCACAGCACCAGAGGCCCCAACCGACTCCCGACATTCACCCCTCCTGGGTGCTGCGCGGGAGCAGCTGTTTTTGTTTGCACCCACCGGGCAAGAGCAATGTGTGTTTCCTTGCAAACAAAATCCTGCTCCCACAAGCATTTTTAAAGCTCCTGCTGAGCGAGAGCAGATATGCCTTCCCTGCCCCTGTTCCTGCAGGCAGAGAAGGCATGTGTGCTCCCTCCTGGCGGGAACTTTAAGAATGCTCCTGCCTGGTTGGAGCAAACTTATGTTTGCCTGCTTGCACTAATGTGGGCAGGGAAATTACTGTGTCCCGGGGGTAGTTCTCCTGGACACTGTCATTTAGCTGGCCCCAGGAAATGGCATCCCTGTGGCCTTTTCAGGCTTTTAGAAGGGGCTGTGCACCCTCTTCCCCTTATTAATAGTATTCAGTATCAGGGGATAGGGTCCCCAGGGCCTATTAAGACCTGAGGAGGGAGGCTGTGTGCTCCTTCCATTATTTTACTTCACAGTCCAAGGGGATGGGATCCTCAGGGGCCTCCCCGATGCTCCCAGAGGGGGTCAGGCACCCCCTCCCCAAAAGAGATATTTTGCTGCAACCCCTGGGTCCGCACCCATCGGGGAGGTGTTATTATTAGTATGTGAGCCTACACTTTTTTTTTAAAAAAAATCAGAAATTGATGTTTGCATGCCCAAAGGTATAGTGAGGTAATGCTTGGGCTAAAGGACCATAGGAGTACCATGGTACTGCAAAAACATTACAAAAAATAAATATGAAAAATGTGGGGTGAGGTTAAGTAGGGCTGCCCACTGCAGGGCTTGTCTGCCAATGGGGGGGTTAGATGCAGGGCCTGGTAAAAGATCGTGCTTGGAAAGGGATTGGCTGTTTGCTGGAGGTTGGGTGCAGGGCCTGACACAAGCCACACCCTGTGGCCAACCCCAGCTGTGCACAGCTAAAGGCATGCATGGCGGGTGTTAGTTTCCCATGAGAGTTTTGCTCAGGGCCAGTCCAGAAGCCAAGTCCTGCAGGTAATACACTGGTGTGTACAGTCAAAAGCTGTGCTCAGTTGGAAAGTTAGGTGAATAAAAAAAAAACAGAAATTCACTGAGAAAAACAAACTTTAAACTGTCATTATAGTTATAGTGTAATACTAAGATCTTACTTTACATTAAAAAACCCTAGAAATTCATTAAAACAAACAAACGTTAAATTGATATTATAGATAGGTATGTTAGTAAGATTTACTTTGCATTAAAAAACTTCAACAGTTCACTCTTGAAAACAAAGTTTATACTGACATTAGAGTTAGATAAGGTAATAAGATGTTATCTTAATTTTTAAAAAAACTAGAAATTCACTGGAAAAATCAAACGTAAAAATGTCATTATAGATTGGTGTTGAAATAATACATAAGCTAATGTTTAAAAACAAAAAACTCCATTAAAATGTATCAGTTATGATTATAGTTAGGTCAGAGTTTCCATAGGAAGAGCATGTTTGTTTTTTGAAGGACTTTGGTGCTGTTTGACGAATCTTACAGATCTTTCCAAAGGAAGTTTATCCATCTCAGCTCCTTCCTGGAAAGTTTTGGGTAATCTGACAAGCGGGAACTGAGATAAAGGGGGGTCCCAAATCATCATTTTACCATGTTCATTCTAGTAGGAAAGTTTGAGAAGCAATACAGAAACATCTGCTGAACAGAATAATACCAAATTTGGAAAAAAAGTGAGAACTTTACTCTGAAAGCGTGTCCTTCATTATTTGGTGTATATCTGTTCAGCCATTCTAGAGAAATGTGCATTTAAAGAGGTTCTTGGGGCGGTCATGAGGGGTTAAAAAATAGGAATATCTGGATGGTTGGTATCAACTCTTGGGGTAGCATAAATTAAAAAAATAGAGTGATCTGATTGGCTAAGGGTGCTTTTTCCCTTTCAGACAATTCAGTTCTAAGGGACCAGTCCTAGTAATGCGGGATAGAGTCATCTGATTGTCTGGTCACAACATGAAGAAAAATGTTGCTGTCACAGGAAATAGCGAGGTTGATCGCTGTGCCATGAAGTAAAAGTAAAAACACATATATGAGGGAAGGCTAGTGCTACCCTGACCCCCTAGACATTAAAAAAAACATTTAATGCTGCGGGTGCTGCTGTAATCCTGCAGGACCCAGAGCGGTCCTCCCATGAGTTACCATGGGCATGCTATCGGAACCGCCATGCAAGCATTAATAATTGAAGCTTGCAAGGTCCAGACATACTGCGAGGAGATACTTTAGCAGCTGTACCTGGGGAGTATCACAGTACTGCAAAAATAAAAATAAACAAGAACATTGTTCTATGGGGTTCTGTGGGGGTTGGTTGACTGCAGGGGCACTGGATGTAGGGCCTGGCCATAGGCCAGGCACTGTTGCCAACCACCCCACCATGCCCAGCTGAAAACCATGCATGGCAGCTAGTTGACTGTATGCTAGGGTTGGGTGCAGGCCAAGCCCACCCATGCATGGACTTTGGCAGTGCATTGCCCATCTGCACAGGGTTGGCAACATGTAGGGAGTTGGGAGCAAGATTTGAACGCAGCCTGTAGTCCTGAACAGCATAGGTTGGGCAGTCAGGCCCTGCACCCAATCCTCCGCGAGCACCCTCCTTTATCTATAGAACAGAGTGGATACTTTTTTGTGTGCTTTGTTTTATTTTTTACTTTTTTTGTGTTTTCCAATGTTTGTTTTACAAATTTTAACTATTGCTTTTGTTTCGCATTTAATTTTTTTTTTACATTTCTCTTTTATTCAGTTTTTAATACTGTTTAAAAATGTTTTATATTCTTTCTAACTTATGTTTAAACATATTTTATTTCTTTAATTTTTTAAACAAGTCTTTGTGCTATGTTTGCAGGTGCTGTTCCATAACTCTTGAATATATTCTTCTGTTTACTTCACCACAGTCCACAACTTTATTGCAGTGCATACAGTATATTCTGATGTGCTGCATGTTGTCATCATTTTGTTCCCATTCTTGTTGCAGCACTTCCTCTGGGGAAATTGATTCTACCAGCAGCGGCTCGCACAGGTAAATGCTGTGGGGCGGTGAGGCGGGGGTGGGGCGAGGTGGGGGCTAGGTGAATCCAACATTCGATGGGAATATGAAAATTAACTAAATAAATCAATAAAACCACTTACCTTGCGCTCGCCGCATCCGCGAAGTCTGCGATGCAGCGAGGGCAAGGTAAGTGGTTTTATTTATTTAGTTACTTTGTTTTCTCATTCCCATCGTATGTCAGGTTCCACTACCACCCACCCCGCCCCACCTCACCGTCCCACAGCATTTACCTGTGCGAGCCTCCGCTGCCTTCTACCACTAGTTTCTTTTGTACTTCTCCATGCGCTATTCTGTTTGAGTGCATAGCCCGCAAGTGGTCCCATATTCCTGTGGTTACCATTGAATACTGGCCAGTGATCCCTCTTTGGAGCAGTTTCTGGTACAAAGTGCACATCACCTTCTGCACACTCTTTTTTTACCAGCTGAAAGGTCAAAAACTGCCATACTAGGGACTCCTTCGGTAGCCTTACTTGTTGTTATTTTGCAGAAGTGCTTGGGAGCACAATGACATCTAGATCTTCTGATGGTGAACCCTGAATAGGCATAGTGGATGATGCACTTGGTGTTTGCTGGTCTGCAGTTCTGTTTGAGGCCATAATGCTTTTGGATTTTATGTACTGAAAAGTGTATCTGTTAAACCACAAACCAGTGATGGTGGTTATCAAAATCATTTGAGGTTGTTTCTAAAGGGTGTGCACCTTTTTTTAGTAGTGTTTCCTCAGTGGATAATCATATGGCTGCTATCATTTTTTTTATTGACCTCCCATAGGTGCCTTGGTACTCTTTGGGCCTCACAGAACCAATGAGAGGGTCCTGTGGAAATCCCCCATGGGTTTACTTCCAGGGTCCCACAGGAGTACCGCAGGACCTGGAACTTCTAAACAAAATAGTTCTATTAACTTTGAAGCATGGGTTTATTTAAACTGAGCCTAGAGGTTTTCTCACTGGTCCTAATAGCAAAGGTGTCTTTTAGGTTTTAGTGAAATTGCTGCATTTTTATGCATCATGGTACATATGACAGACTGAGAAACACCCTCTCATTGGCTAACATCATTAGTTTGATGTATAGACATGATGTTCCCTCCTGCGTACTCTTATTGGGGTGTAACACTGGAGAAGATTTAAACCCTCAGGTGTGTCTTCTGGATTTTATTTGTCCAAATTTTATTTGGATTGACTATTAGAAATGGCCTCACTAGTAAACGACAGAGAAGAATGGTTCCATGAAGAGGAGGAGTAGGAAAATGAACCTCGGACCACATAGAAGTCCCTTGTATGGGATATTTCCACCATTCTGAAGGGGCAGAAGGGCGTCTCTGCACAGATCTTGACATGAAAAATCATGAAAGATCTGTTATTGTGATTTCTCTACTGGTACTTCAAAGTACACTTTGGAATCTCTGACATGTGGAAACCCATGTGGTTCTGCTACAGCAGGCAGCTGATCGCTGCAAAGTGAAAGCATGATGAGGAAGTGGTAGGTTCACCATCTACAGCTCCTTGACTCACACTTCAGGCTGGGGGCAGTGCCCAGGTCTGGGCACGTGGTGAGGGTGATGGTGTTTTTGGAATTAGTATGTTTATTTGATTTGGAATATCAAGACTGAGCACTTCACTAGGGTCACATAAAGTAACATATCATTTAAAATTTTTGTTTTTTTTCACGGGGGCATCAGTTCATAAATTTGAGGAGACAACTGAGGAGTGGCCTGTCTGTTATATACATAGTTGATGTATTATGGTCGTCATGAAGCACAAATGACAGTGTAAAGTTTATATATGGTTTTTATGAGGCTGGTGATATGTGGTTCTCAAATGTATGTTTTTCACTGTAGTTACCCCCGAGGAAGGGCACATCTGCCTGAAAAGCATTGGGATTACCATCTTTACATTTAATTACATGGATTACCACCTCTTCGTTTAATTATACAGACTGTGAATCTCTCGTGTCTAGGTGCAAAGCCGATATTGGCACTCGTAGAACTTTGTTAAAGACTGAATACATACAAAAGTTTGGAAAAAAGTTTGGATCATCTTTGGAATACAATGGAATAAAATCGGATCAAATAAGGAAATACTGTTTGACTTTATTGGACAGGTCATGTTCTTTAAGCTGCGCAGCCTGGGTTGTGGGACCTGACGAGACCCCATCTGTTTTCATGTAGCACAAGGCATATCCGCACATATGTCATGTCATGCATGTGTATACAATTCACATGTTTTCTGTGATTTTGTATGCATTTGCAGCAACATTTTTGGGTATATGTGCTCTGCTGTAGATGTGACCACCGCTGTAGCAGCGGTTGCATCGTAATACAGCAGGGGGAAACTTCTCTGCCTTGGTGGTCAGAAAGGGCCCGTGAAGACAGCGGTGGCACGGTATGTCCGACCTACATCATAATCAGGCCCTGAATGTGCAAGACATCACTCTGCCGGAATGCCAACAGAAACCCAAAAATGATACACTACCTTCACAAGTAAGTGAACTATTTATTTTAACATAAGTGAAAGTAACTTGTAAAAATACAATTAACCAAACTCAATATTTCAATATTTGTATCTTTTCTTTAACTTTGTTTATTGGGTTTTATAGATGATACAGCACAAATTACACACATGGCAATACGCATGACATTTCACGCGCCTAATAGGTAAAATCTCCTTTTGAACCTCTCTATTTCGATTTATTTACAAAACTTCAGGTACTTCTTAAAAAGTACAACACTATCTCCAACTTAAATACCCACCAAGAAATTTCAATAATCGAACACCTGGAAAAAGGCACATAATAAGTAAGTAAATTAAAGCCACTTCTACATATCAGCTAAATATTTTTATTATTTATTAATTTTATTTATAAGCACAGTTAACAATATTTTGAATATAAGTACATTTGTATACTTCAATAAATATTGAACCACTGCAAAAAGGAACAGCAGAAGATTTAGAGAATAAAATAGAAAGAAAAGAAGACTATGAGAGAAAGGAAAAAGTAAGAAGAGAAGAGAGAAGACAGAAAGGAAACTAGACAAAGATAGGTAAAAAATTAATTGAGTGCAAATATAGAAAATTAGTAAACGGTAGCCAGAATAAATCAGATTTAGGGCCTTATTACGAGTTTGGGGGTCCGTGGACTGCCATACCGGCAGTGACGGTCTAACCGCTGTGAGCTCAGTGGTCCGACCGCCATATTAAGAATTGGGCGGATTGTGTTTCTGAAGACCGCGGCTGAACCGCAGAGACTACCAGCAGATCTGCCCGGTTTGGGGAAAGGCAACCGCTATAGGAGATCTGCTCTGCCGTCCGTATTATTAGTTTCCTTTTCCACGAGCTCACTGCGGCAGTCAGACCATCTGCTTCAAGGTGGCAGACACGAAGAATTTGGGGTGCGTACTCACCCCTTTATTGTTCTTCCAGGCAGAGTCTGACGTGGATCCCTTTCTTCAGGTCCCCCCTTCACAGCAGGGAATAAGTCCCTGTTTGTGATGATATACAGGTGAGTCCCTTTAGTACCATATACACATTGCCAGGACTGCCCACATATGGGCTGGACCCCAGTAGTGGGTAGGTGGTATTTTTCCACATGTATCATGCATTTGTGTGCATCCGACACATATGTAGTCTAAATGAACACAAAGGCATAGATATATTAGGAAAAAGTACTCGCCATCGCCGCAATATCTCCACATCCACTCCGCCGGCACCATGGTCAGCTCGTAATACGGCGGTCTTAAGACCACCAGCGCTGTGGTCCACTGGCGGACGCAGTTCTCAGGCAGTCTGACCACCAAACTCGTAATCAGGCCCTTAATCTTTTACATAGTATTAGTATGAATGATATGTTCATCACATTCAAAATTCAACCATGTGATTACAGAAAGTTTAAAGAAATCCTTCCAACATGAGAGCATAACTTTAAGAACAAGCCCAATTTAAAGATCCAAATAACATGGCATTTTGGCGTGGGTTTCTTCTGTATTTTTGCCTTTGCCTCCAGTTATTTTGTTGTGTGTTGGACTTCGTTTTTGCTGGTCTAGATGCTTTGGGCACTTTGCCACTGCTGTTCAGTGCCAAAGTGCAAGTGCTCCCTCTGTAAATTGTTGTTATGGATTGGTGATTCCATGATTGGCATAGTTGATTTACTGGTGAGTCCCTAGTACAGTGCACTGTGTGTGCCCAGTGCCTGTAAATCAAATTCTGCTAGTGGGCCTGCAGCACTGATTGTGCCACCCACATGAGCAGCCTGTACAAGTAACTCAGACCTGCCACTGCAGTGTCTGTGCACAGTTTGGTACTGCCATGTCGACCTGGCATGTGCACCCACTTGCTAGGCCCTAACCTTCCCTTTTCTTACATGTGAGTCACCCCTAAGGTAGGCCGAAGATACCCCTTTGGGCACGGTGCAGAGTATTTGAACAGTAGGACATGCCCTGATGTGTGTGGCATGTCCTGATAGTGAAATACTGCCAACTTCATTTTTCACTATTGAAAGGCTATCTGTCCCATAGGATAGAATGGGAGTTTATTTATAACATCTTATAAATATAACTAGATAGAAAGCTAAAGTTTAGTATGCCTGAATTCAGAATATAAAGACGCATCTTTTAGTAAGGATGATTTTTACATTCTGTTTTTGAAAATACCACTTTTAGAAAGTAGGTATTTTCTTGCTTAGCCATCCTGTGTGCCTCTGCTAGGTGTGTGCATCGACTGTCTGGCTTTGGAATGACAGGGGCTGGGGATGTGGATTCTGTTCAGACAGCCACTTGGGGGTTTGAGGTGTGTCCTGCCTTTCCAAGGTGAGTCAGGGCTGGGATGAATAGGTCTGGGCTGCATTCAGAGTCGGGGCAGGAGATTTCTTTCACACCTGAGTGGGCCTGGTCTGCTTTGGACAATGCTGTCTCCACCTCCTGCCAGGAAGCTGTACCAGAGAGGACACAACTGGTTTTGGCTGAGCAAAGAGCTTCTCTGCCACCAGAGAACAAAGGAATGTGTGCTATAAACTGCGGGGCCCAGAGCCCAGACTTTTGAACTACTTCTGGCATTCAAGAGGAACCTCTGCCAATGCGTAGAGCTGGGAAAAGCTGAAGGAGATGTGCTGCCCCTTTGCTGTGTGCTGTCTGAATATGGCCTGCAGTGGCTGTTTTCTACCAAGGAGAGGACTGTGTGTGTTTCCTGCCTGTAAAGTCTCCAAGTGCTTGAAGTGGAGCTTAACACCTGTTCAAGAGGTCTCAGGAACAGCAAAGACTTCACCATCCTTCTGGGCACCGTCTCTGGAACTGCTGGTTTCAGTCGCCGCAGAAGAAAGGAGCAGCCGACTCTGTCACAGAGTCCGTCGCAGGTTTCCGTGTCATGAAGGCACTTCAGAAGGCCCCACTGCACTTTGCACCATGTCCTTGGTCTCACTGACGCCATCTGGATGATCGTCACCGAGCCGTTGTTAGCACTGCGTCCTCTGGGCACCACGCTCAGCACCGGCTCGCTTCATCCTGCCTGGACATCACTGACACCAAACATCGACCAGCTCTTTCACCTGCACCGCAAACTGCCAGCACTTCATCGAGCACCGCCTCACGCCGTACCGTAAGCCTCGGTCTCACAGAAGCAGTCTGAGCAATAGTCGCTGAGGGGCTGCCTGCAACGCGTCGTGAGGGTACCGTACCCTGCACCACTTCCATTTTTGCAATGCAACCGCAACGGTTGCCCCAACCGATTCGCACCAAGATGTCGGCAGCAATGAGAAAGGTACTGTTCACGGGTTTGTCAACACTTTAGCTGGCCCGTACCGACACAGTCGGCTGGAACTGTTAGACTCTGTTGTTTTCAGCATCGTGGGAGCCCCGGACGGAGCTACAAACTCGGAAGAACTGCGTTTTGTGGATATTTATACAATTTTGAGGTTTTCTTGCAAACTGCATATTTTTAAGAACTGTATTGTAGATTTTTGTCGTTTTTGGTCTTGTTTAGTTTAGATAAAGAATTATTTATTTTTCTAGACTGGTGTGGTGTCTATTTGTAGTGTTTTCACTGTGTTGCTGTATGCATGCACAAATGCTTTACACACTGCCTCTGAGATAAGCCTGCCTGCTCGTGCCAAGCTACCAAGGGGGTGAGCAGGGGATATTTTAGAAGTGTACCCCCCTTACCCTGACTAGGAAGAAGGGTCCCTAATTGAACAAAGGTGCAAATCAATGCCAACTTGAGACCAACATTTCTAACATGTGGGTTTATCTGGCAGTCATCATCAGTTTACATAGACCCTAGGAAAATATGAAGGAGTGTAAGAGATAAATTACATTTGAGAATCTTCAACACTATGGCCTTTATTAGGAGTTTGGCGGCCCATGGACCGCTGTATCAGCGGTGGCAGTCTGACCACAGCGAGCTCAGCAGTATGACTGCGGTATTACGAGTTGTGTGTATTGGCTTTGTGAAGACTGTGGCTGAACCGCTGACACTGCCAGCCAACTCCATCTGCGGTGGCCGTGGAATGTGCTTATGAGGCTGTGGTAGGGTCAGACCACGAGTGAAACCGCCGGCCCAATTTCGAGTTGCTTTACAGCCAGCATGACCGTGGCAGTCCAACCACCACATCTGAAATGGCAGAAAGGGAGGGATGTTTGGCCTAAACTCACCTGTATTCGCCTCTACTCACCTTCTACCGTCATGGAGTCCATCGGACATGTTCTGCTGCTGCTCTACCCACTCGACCATGTTCAAAACCCACTCTGTCATGGACGAAATTGGCGGTGAGTCATACACCTACCTGTTGCTATAGACTCCTCTGCAAAACGATACCCCGCCATGGACTAGGCAAGGTCATTGGGGTCCCTAAGTAATTTACACAAATGCAGGGACCCTGTCTGGCATTATTTCAAAACAAAAATCAAAATACATCTGTAGGATGCCATCCTAGGCCAAAACACTGGTGCTGCACAGGCACACTGTACACATATGGACATGTGTTTGCAAATTATATACAGTGATAGTGATGTGTACATTATTTTGTGTTCCACAACAGCACCTCCTCAACAGTATCACACCTATTAATGTCTGTCACACAGCGTTTGCCCTTTCTCACTTGTCTACCATGTTCCTTCTGATCTTCACTAGTTATGCAGCTTGCAATTTCTCAAGTGTTGGGAAAGTGACATTGAAGTGACTGCAACTACCATGAGTCCTTGTGACTGGAACTCTAACCAAGATGCTACACTTCTTTTTCCCCTTCTCACCTGTCTCCCATTTTACTACTGATCGTCACTAGTCATGCAGCTTGCCATTTTTCAAGTTTCTGGAAAAAGACATTGAAGTGACTACAACTACCAGGTAGCCTTGTGAATGGAACTCTAACCACTATGCTAGACTCCTATTGCCCCTTCTCACTTGTCTGCCATATTACAACTGATCTACACTTATCATTCAGGTAACCATTTGTCAAGTATTGGTAAAGTGAGATTGAACAGCTACCACTACTAAGAAGAGGCGTGGTGACTGGAACTCTAAAATGCTAGACACCTATTGCCCCTTCGCACTTTTCTGTCATGTTACAACTGATCTACACTTATCATGCAGCTTCCCATTTCTCAAGTGAGATTGCAGTGACTACAACTACCATGAGTCCATTTCACTCCAACTCTAACCAAGCTGCTAGACTCATTTTGCCCCTTCTCACCTGTCTGCCATGTTACTACCGATCTTCACTAGTCATGCAGGTTACCATTTCTCAAGTGCTGGTAAAGTGAATTGAACTGACTACAACTATCATGAGGCCCACTCACTCCAACTCTAACCAAGATGCTAGACTTCTTTTGCCTTTTCTCACTCGTCTGCCATGTTAAAACTGATCTACACTAGTCATGCACGTTACCATTTCTCAAGTGTTGGTAAAGTGAGATTGAAGTGACTACAACTACCATGAGGCCCTCTCACTCCAACTCTAACCAAGGTGCTAGACTCCTTTTGCCCCTTCTCACTTGTCTGACATTTTACAACTGATATACACTAGGCCTGCAGATTACCATTTCTCAAGTGTTGGTAAAGTGGCATTAAAATGGCTACAACTACCATGAGGCCTTGTGACTGGAACTCTAACCAAGATGCTATAGTGAATATGACACCCTCACATTGCACACATCCCAGGTCCTGTTTAGATGTCAAAGAAACATCTGTATTAATGTATCATTAAAATGAAACATACCTTCTCTGCTACGACTCTGTATTGGACTCTCATACATCACCCACATGAAAAGGGAATGTCAGTCAATGGGATTACATAGAATCAGTGTGAGAAGCATTCTAAGGGCACAATGGAAACACTCTCTGCAGGATAGCTATGCCTCTATTGGGGGAATCCTGAAAGGCTGTGGTCCTGGGGCACATTACATTCAGCACATCTCTGACAAACTCCATGTGCACTGGACCTGGGAACTAAAGTATATCAGGGACAACCAATAGCATAACCAAGTGCCTTGCATGTGTAGGCAATGGGAAAGTGCAACTTATGAAAGCAAACACACCACTAGCAGCATGTGGCACACATCTAGATGAAGTAACTGTAACATTGTATAATGGGCACATGTCCATGCAGACCTCCACAAAGGTATGACAAGTTGACACCCTCCATGTGTGGATACACAAATATCTAACTTCAACACATCAAATATATATCCAACCTACATCATAGGGAGAAGTGTAACCTAAATGACATTGACAGTGACCAGGCCAAGCTGAAATACTTACCACGTAACATGTCGCCCGATTCAGTGTCTGCCCATTTGGATGTCAACCCACATAGACATCCATCCAACATTTTCCCTTGTCCTGTCTAACTCCAGGACTGGCTCCAAGGTCACATCATACTAACCACTTCAACTGGATCAGCAATCAGAGATCAAACAAGCACAACTGTACACACACATCACTAACTATACAATTACATCAAATAAATAGGAACGTAATGCCAGGATGAATGTCTTCCAAACTGTGAAAGTGTTTAATGAATGGATTTAAAGCAATCCAAAAATAAAACAAAGGCCAGTGCCAAGTCCATTCATTGTCCATGTGCCACAACACAATGCTGTGCCACCAAACTTGCCCTTCCTGACACTGCCAGGGAACCTCCTCACAAAGGGGCATCCGTTGGGCATAGCAGGCACCTCGAAGATGGTACTTGGGTAGGGGGGCAGAGGTTTAGGAAGGGGTGGGTTTGTCCTTGGGAAGGGACTTTTTAGGTGTGGGAGTTTTTAATCTACGTTTAGCTTTAGGAGGTTTTAGTTTTCTCTTTGTCTTTTTTGGGCTCGGTTCAGAGGGTTGAGGAGGCTGTTTTTCAGGGGTGGATTGGGAAGTGGAAGAGATGGGTTTGGGTGTGGTAGGGGTTTTTGGGACTTTGGGAGTGGGCAGATTTCAGAAGAGTAAGGGCAAGGGCAAACATCACAGATTCACAGGGAAAACGGGTAGGGTGGTCGGGATGGAGTTTGGTTTGGGAGGAAGTGGGAGTGGAAGTGTGAATTGGGTCTGCTGTCTGCACTGTGTGTTGTGTTGGTGTCTGTTGTGTGGGTGACCGTGAGCGGTTGCTGGGTGTTGTGAAGGGGTCAGTGGCGATTTTTGTGGTACCTTTGGATATGGGTGTTTTGGAGGTGTCTGTGGCTGTTTGTGTAGTGTCTGGGGATATGGGTGTTGTGGAGGGGTCTGTTGCTGTTGGTGCAGTGTCTGCGTGAATGCTGGGTGCTGCAGAGGGGTCTGTGGGTATGAGTGGTGTGTCTGCAGGTAAGGTGTGTGTGTCTGTGGAGGGCTCTGTACGTGTTGCTGTGGTTCCTGGGTGTATGCCAGGGGTGGTGGAGCTGGTAAGGGAGGTGAGTGTCTGCTGTGTGCATGTATGTCTCAATTTTTTTGATGTCTTGTGTTTCTGTGTTGTGCGTGTGTCTGATGAGTTGTGTGAATGCTTAGGTGTTTGTGTGCTTGGGATAGGAATGGCAAGAGGAATGTGGGTGAGGAAGAGGCAGGAGGGGGGGTGGAAGGTTGGGATAGGTGGGATAGGTGGAGGGCTGCTGTGAGGGAGGAGGCTAAAGCCTGAAAATATTCTGTAGGGCAGACATGGCAGTGTGAATGTCTTTTAGGTAGGCAACCATCTGGGTCAGCTTGTTGCCTTGCTCCTGAATGGCATTCTCCTCAGGAATCCAATTGCCTCCTCACTCAGGGCAGCAGGGCTAACAGGGGCAGGGGTTGAGGTGCCTGGAGCGAGGGGGCGGGGATGGGGAAGGGAGCAGGAACAGCCAACTTGTGGGGGGACAACAGGCAGGGTGACGATGGACCTGAGGGTGGTGGGAAAGGATGAAGGTGGAACTAATCCTGCTGGGTCCACCACCACTTGGGAGTGCCCACCAGAGAATGACTCAGATGATGATGAGCTTGAGCTGATGTCCTCTGGGGTATTCCTCACACCCTCCTGGTCACTGGGTCCCTCCGTGTCTGATGCCTCACGTCTGGAACCACCATGACCAGCTGTGTCCCCACCAACGTTGCCCACTTCTCGTCCAATTGTCCTGGATGTATCTGAAGTGACATGGAACATCGGTTTATAACAACTACGTTTCCACACCTGACCATAACAAATCCACTGAAAACATTGAAGAAGGCTACATATCACACCACCAAATGTAAATATCACAATTTAGGAATGTTGAAAATGAGCGTGGACCTTGATATTACATATCATAACAGGAACATGCAAACTCTGTTTAGTGGTATCAAAAAATATTTATTATTATTTTTATTATTATAAATGATTTTTGCTGACTGTACACATTAAAGGAAAAACATGTTACCCTCTGCGTGCAATGTTACTCTGTAATCAAGCACCAAAATTAAAAACAGTTCTGATATTGACCCATTGTCAAATACAATTTGCACAATGTCAATAGTGTATGTTTTTGAGACGAAATATTCACAGTATTTCGATTGTTTTCCTTTTGTCAAAACATACAAGATAAGTGAAAAATCACTTCAATATATACAGAGGACAATCAATGTTGGCATGGCTCTTGAGGTTCTGTGTCCTACGCGCGTTTCGGCTATACGCCTTCATCAGGAAGCCATGTGTGAGTCAATGAAAACCTCGTAAGGTGCAACAGAAGAGATGACTTCTGAGATGTTACTGCAAAAAACCTCAAACCCGATGTGGAATGATAAGTTCTTTCATCAAATCTGATCAGAGCTGAATGGAACGTGCGCTGTACATGATAAACGGTCCAAAATGGGAAGCCAGATGATACACAATGAGGATGCCAGGCAATAAGTCACTGTAATCCACTGCTTATTGCAACTGAAAAAATGCATCGGATGATGACAGGAGCAAGTGTGTGGCCAGTAGGATCAAAAGAATCACGATGTTACCGGTTTATCGACATAGCTGGAGAAAAGCACCGTCTGAGGTCCCCGAGTGGTGGAGTACAAGTAGGTGTCTATTATCGCGCCTCCAATGCGGGGCGCCGCTCGCAAACACACCAGCACGGTTACCGTCCCGTGAAGCAGAAGATCGGGCAAAGGGTAATAGACACCTACTTGTACTCCACCACTCGGGGACCTCAGACGGTGCTTTTCTCCAGCTATGTCGATAAACCGGTAACATCGTGATTCTTTTGATCCTACTGGCCACACACTTGCTCCTGTCATCATCCGATGCATTTTTTCAGTTGCAATAAGCAGTGGATTACAGTGACTTATTGCCTGGCATCCTCATTGTGTATCATCTGGCTTCCCATTTTGGACCGTTTATCATGTACAGCGCACGTTCCATTCAGCTCTGATCAGATTTGATGAAAGAACTTATCATTCCACATCGGGTTTGAGGTTTTTTTGCAGTAACATCTCAGAAGTCATCTCTTCTGTTGCACCTTACGAGGTTTTTCATTGACTCACACATGGCTTCCTGATGAAGGCGTATAGCCGAAACGCGCGTAGGACACAGAACCTCAAGAGCCATGCCAACATTGATTGTCCTCTGTATATATTGAAGTGATTTTTCACTTATCTTGTATGTTTTGACAAAAAGGAAAACAATCGAAATACTGTGAATATTTCCGTCTCAAAAACATACACTATTGACATTGTGCAAATTGTATTTGACAATGGGTCAATATCAGAACTGTTTTTTTAATTTTGGTGCTTGATTACAGAGTAACATTGCACGCAGAGGGTAACATGTTTTTTCCTTTAATGTGTACAGTCAGCAAAAATCATTTATAATAATAAAAATAATAATAAATATTTTTTGATACCACTAAACAGAGTTTGCATGTTCCTGTTATGATATGTAATATCAAGGTCCACGCTCATTTTCAACATTCCTAAATTGTGATATTTACATTTAGTTATTCTCCCTGATTTAGGAATTTGCGTCAGGGGTACCCTTGTTCTTACATACATATCACACCACCTTCATGGTTCACTCCATAGGCTTCAAATTTAGCATGAGCACATGCATGCATGATACATGAACTCCAAACTGTTGGGTCCACTCATGTCATAACCCCAGACAGGCTAATTACATTGATGGAATTATCTACACTCCATCCTTATATCCATACTAGGATAGTTGATCATGTTGCATACTTTGGCACTTGTTGTATAGCATTGTAAAGAGATTTAACCAAATGGGATGGATCCAAGTGTGAGATTTACACAGTGCTCAGTCTAGGTCCAAAATCTAACAAATCTAAATATAACTCATAATACATCATAATGCCATGAAGGTCAAGTTGTACACCAATGTACCATTAATTAGTGTTGTGGCAGACATCATGTCACATGCAAATGCTCATTGCGTGCTTATGACACTACTTTACACTCCAAATTACATCATCTGTCCACTACCTGTAAAGTCAAATGACAGCTGTACATATGTAATTTAGCTATGTATCACATTTAGCAGGTAAACTTCCCTGAAAACATTGAGGTCCACACATTTGGAGGATAGATGCTCTGAATTCACGCAGCACAAGACTCCATACAGCCATATGAACATCCCCAATCCTGCTTGGGACAGGTGATGATGCCAGTCATAGATTGTATATCCACAAGCCAATATACCTTTGAAGGTTTTGGGTGTCACTGAACATCTATGACATGAAGATGGGGGATCACTAGAGTCTGAATGGGCAGGCACATCACCCCACTCTTTGGTAATGCATACTCAGATTGCCTTGTAAGGATCAGTGTAGACACTCACAGAGGATCCCCACAGTTCTAGATTCACTCCCTCATACATGTCACCAGTCCGTGATGAGTGTCTCCCTCATACATGTCACCAGTCCGTGATGAGTGTATTGAAACAATATTGCAGATGAACCATCAACTGGCTAATGCACACTGGCCAACATGTAGGTACTAATGCTGATGGCACCAGTGATGTTTGCACTCTCATTCCACTGTATCACCAGTATTTTCCAATGGGAACTGTTGTACAGTCACTGCATGTACTGTGAACTCTCTGTCGTGTCACATGCAATAGGGCCACCATCACATGAGAGACAGTAGTGAGGGTGCATCATTTCTCACACAAGCAAAGACCAGCTGCCTGTGTGATACAATTGTCACCTAGATTTACTGTGAACATGAGATGATTACTCACTTCAGTCAGTCAGGTGTCTGTTCAAAATGAGAGAATTGGATGTGGACAGGGCTGTCTTCTAGGTCAGAAAGACAATAGGCTCACAACAGCAGCATGCATCTACTACCACACTTACACTAACAATGACTCATTTTGTGTGAGGCACATGGGCCACCATCAATATGATTGGTGAAATGCCTGTCAGTAACACTCAAAGTTGGCAATACCACATGTTTGATTCTGGCCAGGACTTACCCCCTTGCCACTGTTGTTGGGCCCTCAATTGCCAACCAAGGTCCGGGTAGGCCATCACCCGTATGCGGGCCATCAGGGGTGTATGGGGTGTGCCCCTTCCATGTTGGGGGGACTTCTCCAGCTGGACCTCCACGATCTTCGAGTCCAGCGCCATAGGTCCTCCCACCTCTTTCTGCAGCTGGCACTATGCCTATTATAGACCCCCAGGGTCTACACCTTCCGGGTGTTGCTCTCCAAATGTCCTTCTTCTGATGGGCATTGACCTGTATGTATGCAATAGATGTACAAACAGATTGTAACTGGAAATGTAAGGATATCTGTATTTTTGATACAAATGTATTTACACCTAGCAAATATATTCATCAAAGTCAACACAATACATGTGTCTATGTCACATGCTAAGCACAACTAAAGCATGGATACACACTTTTATGGTCATCTGATGACTAAACTCAACCCTGGTCATGAGCTACACTGACTGAGTCAGGCCACTAACACCATGTAGGCCAGGGCCATCCTACATGGAATGTGATGTGACCATCACTATGTGGGAGTGGGAGGATACACTGCTTCCTTAATAGGATCCCGTAGGGGACTCCATCTCTGTGGGCTGCCCTCTCTCCTTTGGAACCATTGTCAAGTCATTTTCTTCCTCCTCATCCTTCTCAGGGCCATCGCCTCTTGGTCCTCTGGGGACATCTTCCCCCACCAGCCTGTTTGTATATTTAGCATTGTTCATCATGTGAGAAGTGCAGAGTCAAGGGGTCACCTGGCACTGTTAATCAGCTGTGTTTCCTTCATGGCTCACATACATTAGGGATACACCGTTGTTATGGTATCACTCAAGCCATCAATAGTTTCAGTTCATGGGTTCAGGACACCATCAAGCAAAGTATTTAGATATACATCTATGTGAAGCATTGTCTGTACATTGCACAGGACATGATGAGTGAAGATCAGTAGTAACATGGCAAACAAGTGAGAAGAGGCAATATGAGTCTAGCATCTTGGTCAGAGTTCCAGTCACAAGGCTTTGGGGTAGTTGTTGTTACTTCAATGCCACTTTCCCAACACTTGATAAATGGTAAGCTGCATAACAAGTGTAGATCACTTGTAACTTGGCACACAAGTAAGAAGGGGCAATAGGAGTCTAACATTTTGGTTAGAGTTCCAGTCACAAGGCATCCTGGTAGTAATGGTAGTGCTTTTCAATGTCACTTTACCAACACTTGACAAATGGTAAGCTGCATGATAAGTGTAGATCAGTTGTAACATGGCAGACAAGTGAGAAGGGGCAAAAGGAGTCTGGCATCTTGGTTAGCATTGCAGTGACAGGGCCTCGTGGTAGTGGTGGTAGCTTTTCTATCACAACTTACCAAGACTTGACTAATGGTAACCTACATGATGAGTGAAAATCAGCTGTGACATTGCAGACAAGTCAAAAGGGGCAAAAGGAGTCAAGCAGCTTGGTTTGAGTTGGATTAAGAGGGCCTCATGGTAGTTGTAGTTACTTCAATCTCATTTTACCAACACTTGAGAAATGGTAACCTGTATGACTAGTGTTGTTCAGTTGTAACATGGCAGACAAGTGAGAAGGGGCTAAAGGAATTTAGCATCTTGGTTAAAGTTGGAGTGAGTGGGCCTCATGGTAGGCGTAGTCACTTCAATCTCACTTTACCAATACTTGAGAAATTGTAACCTGCATGACTAGTGTAGATCAGTTGTAACATGGCAGCCAAGTAAGAAGGGGCAAAAGGAGTCTAGTATCTTGGTAAGAGTTGGAGTGAGTGGGCCTCATGGTAGTTGTAGTTACTTCAATCTCACTTTACCAATACCTGACAAACGGTTTGTGTACCATACCTGTTGAAAACATGCTTTTGGGATGGACCATACCTTTACATTTTAACACATATCATGGGTCCTGGATTGATATTTTGATGTAATGCACTTACAGACAGCATTGCAACTTGTGACATTTCATGGAGTTGGATACATGTGCTCTTATATGCAGAAATACATATTGCCACAGACAAACCACCATCTCAGATACTTTAAGTATTGCATATTAGGAAAGTAGATGGAGAACACAATAGCAAAAGTGTTGAGAATGAACAGGACATTGTGATATTGTGGTAGCCATTGAAGTATAACTTACCAGAGACCACTCCTCTCTCTATTCCTGTCAAGCACTCAGAATGCAGAATGGCCAAGACCTTCTACCCCCAGGGAAAGCGTTGTAATGGTGCTTTGGTAGGGCCTCCGCCAGTCCTCTGAGCCTCCAGTTGGTGGTTGTTGTACCTGGTACGCACCCTCAGCCTGAGGTCATTCCACCTCTCCCTAATGTTGGCCTGTCTGCACAGGGTGGTGCCAACAGCTTTCACTATGTTGACTATCCTGTCCCACATTTCAATTTTCCTACTGAGAGGAGTATGCCGGATTTGGTATCCAAAAATGTGGTACTCTACTCTAATGATTTCATCCACCATGACTGTCAACTCTTGCTCAGTGAAGCATGTTTTATTTTTGCAGGCATGGTGACAAAAAAATGTGAGTGAGTATATGAATGAAAAACAACCAAGTGATAGAGGTAATAAGGTGCAATACGACAATTACAGGTGGAGGAGATTGCTAAATGGGAAGGTGACAATGTGTAGCAGAGAAAATGGCTTCCTGTCTTGCTGTGCTCCAGTTCTGAAGCAAAGGATGCTGGTCAGGGATGGGGTGTGTTTTATAGTGTGATTGGCAGGCGTGCCCACTTGCCAAAGAACAGTACAAAATAAAATGGTCACAGTGGAAATGTATTCAACATAGGATCCAACATCACCTTAGTAAATCAATTTATCCAATTTAATTATATTTATGACATATTAGTGTTGTCAACAGATACCAGTTTTAGTTCGACCGAGCGTGGAGATCGTTTTGGGATTTATTCCATGGTTGAACATTTGATTAAGTCTGACGTTCTATTTTCGTCCTTGATACATACCGAATCGTTTTGAGACTCATTCAGTGGTGGAACATTTGATTAGTTCTGACGCTCCACTTTCATCCATGATATTTACCAACATGCATAGAGTCATTGTGCTCGCCTCCACGACGCAGGAGCCTATGGGCCCACACTCTCGAGTATCACCACCAGATTCTTCTAGGTGGCTTGAAGGGTGTCTCCACATGTCCTGATGAAGACCCCATTCTAAGGCTTTAAATTCCCTCACACATTACGGGGGTCGAAACGTCAATGGTCTTTTTTGTTTTTCACGTACAGACAACAGCAATTGATTTACTGTGTCATCAGATTACTATGTTCTTTGCATATTTAGCCTTTAAAGTGGCTGGATAGGTCACTATCAGTCGTTGATGTATATACTGCACATCGCCTTTCCTTTTCCGGCAACCCTCACTAGCGCACACCTTTGAGCACTCCCTTCTTCTTTCTTTGGACCACCTTCTTATAACTATGTAGACATTTGTGCTGTTATTGAATATGAACACTAATATGTCATAAATATGAATACATTGGATACATTGATTTACTAAGGTGATGTTGGATCCTATGTTGAATACATTTCCACTGTGACCATTTCATTTTGTACTGTACTTTACCCGGGTCCTGTGGATGTTCGGGTTCCCCCATTGTTTTGTAACCCACTTGCCATAGAACATCAGGTGTGTATTTTTTAAATCCATTCAATGGTCACTGTAGTGGTGTTTTTTTCTTTAATCTCAGTTTACCTTTGTGAATCTGGCCCCATGTATTTGTTAGCAACTCAATCTGTGTGCATGTGGAATTTTATAATAATCTTTTATGTTGCCCACTCACTGTGGTCATTCTTGAAAAAAATACTGTGTGTTCTTACTTCCCCAGCTTGAGCTGTATTCTATCCGGGGGTTAGAAGATTCTGGGGTCTGGGCTGGGGTTTATCATCATCAGAGTCTCCATTCTTTGGTTCAGTAGGAAAGCCTTTCTTTGAAGCAATGTTGTATAATATGGCACATGCGATGATGTTGCAGCTTGAGTACTCTGCCACTTTTATGTAGGGACAAGCATCTATCTTTGAGTGTAACAAATATATATTCCTATATTCCACCACAGGTTTTTTAGTCTGTGTGCAGTGCTATATACTTATACTATCAGTAGACGTGAAATAACATATGCTGTCAGAAGCCAGAGATGAATGACATCAGTATTGTCACCTATATCAGGTATAAGATCATTAAAAATTATGGCAATATTGTAAGCGCAGCAGAGCAGTTCAAGGCCTACCCAGGGGAGTTGGTATGGGCTAGCATACCAGTTCACTGGTATTCAACAACAACACTGAATAAGTTTAAAAAAAAAAGAAAAGCACTGTTACTACACACACATTACTAAATACTACACATTATATTATAAATATGTACATTCAGTTATATGAAAATACCTTTGGTGACCCCCTCATGTCATGTTACACTTTTAGTGGTTCCCGAACCCTCAATCAATCAATCAGGGGTTTTATGGAGCGCAGCTACTCACCTGCACGGGTTTCAAGGCGCTATGGGGGGGCAACTCCGTAGTATGCTGGGGTCATCTGAAGAGCCAGGTCTTGAGGTCTTTCCTGAACTTGGGCAGTGTGGGGGATTGCCGGAGGCGGAAGTCGTTTCAGGCCTTTGCAGTGAGGTAGGAGAAGGACGTCCCTCCTGTTCTGGTCTTGTAGATGTGTAGGATGGTGGCCAGAGAAAGGTCATCTGATTGGAGTTGTCTCTTGAGTGCGTGGAAGGAGAGGCGGTCGCTAAGGTATGCTGTTCCACTGTTGTGGAGGGCCTTGTAGGCGTGGGTGAGGAGCTTGAAGGTTATTCTTCTTTTGATGGGGAGCCAGTGGAGATCGCAGAGGTGTTGGGTGATGTGGTGGTGGCGGGGGATGTCTAGGACTAATCTGTCTGCGGCGTTCTGGGCAGTCTGGAGCTTGCAAAGTAGTTTCTTGTTGATTCCAGCATAGAGAGCATTGCCATAGTCCAGTTTGCTGCTGATGAGGTCATGCTTGACCTTTTTTCAGGAATCGGGTGGGATCCATCTGAAAGTTTTTCAAGTATGCAGAGGGTGTTGAAGCAGCCGAGGATACGGCGTTGATCTGCGGGTCATCGTGAGTAAGCCTGGGCAGAGTTTGCGTAGATGTGCTACACAGACCTCCGCGAAGCGGTAAAAAAACTCTGTGACACTACGCGGAGTTCCATGAGCGGGCGGAGTTGCTTGCTCCGCCCGTTCGCGACTCATCCCAAGACGTTTCTGAAGTTCAGCAATGCGGATTGCGTGCTCAGGGGACATATTGTGCAAACTTCACCACGCGGTTGCCAATGGGCACGGCAATGTTGTTCTTCTACTCTTCGTTATGGTTCTGGGGACTGTTTTGAATCCTCCCTATATCTTTTAAATCCTTTGTTCCTAAAACAATTTTTCTGATCTTTTTTATTTATTATCTATCCCTCTCTCTTCCTAAGTGTATATTTTGTGTTTATTTCTACTTTTACTGCATTTTTTAACTGTTTTTCTATTACTTGCTTTTTATATTTTTTTACTTTCCTACTTCTTCTCCTGACTTTATTTTTTACTTCTACATATTCTTTTCCGACCTCGCCCCCCAGAACCATGGCTAAGAGTAGGAAGACGACGCTGAGTGCGACCACGAGCCGCCTTCCTTGCGGAAGGCGTCGCCCGGAAGGGGTGCAGCCCCTGGCCTTATTTTCTGAGGTGGAGGTGGCTGCACTGGTTTTTTTTGTGCTGCACCACCTCCCCTTAAGCCTCGCAGCAGGCGGCAGGCCTTGGTCCGGGTACAGGATCCAGGAGCATCACCTGCGGTGGGCAAGGGTGCGCCAGGCAGTGTTTTGCTGCTCTGAGGTCCAGTGCACCCATAACCAACTCACCCACCAGTGGTCCGACATCCTGGACCGAGAGCAGGACCTGCCGGACCTGCTAGGTGTTCAGGTCGTGGGTCTTGGTGAGTGTTAGACCTGGCACCATTGGCGTGGGTCTCCCCTCCATTTCTCGCTTTTTGGCTCCTCTGTGTTTGCTGGTATTAGATGCTCTGGGCGCTGTGCCACGGCCATTCCGTGCCACAGCGCGAATGCTCCCTATGGTAAATTGACTGTATGAATTGATGTTCCCCTAATTGGCTCATTTGGTTTACCTGTTAGTCTCTAGTATCGTGCACCGTGCGTGCCCAGGGCTGGTAGACCGAATGCTGCTGGTGAGCCTGCAGCGCTGATTGCACCACCCATGGAAGCAGCTTGTAAAGTGGAAAGTCGAATTTGGTATGCCTGAGCTCAGAATATTAACGTACATCTTTTAGTGAGGGTTATTTCTATATTCTGTGTTCGAAAATACCACTTTGGGAAAGTGGGTATTTTCTTGCCTAAATCTTCCAGTGTGCTCTGTTGTTATGTGTATTGGCCGTCTGGTTTTGGAGGGACAGGGTAGGCTGAACCCGACCTGGGTCGAGTAGAGGAATCTGCAGCTGGAGTATGGGGAGGGGTGACCCTTTGGTCTGAGCAGGGCTGGGCCTGGCAAGGTGAATAATGGCTCCAGCCCCCACTGTGCGTCTGATAGCAGACCCCCTCTTCCTGAAAGGCAGGATGCCACCTCGTAAACAACGTGCCCCCAGGACCTCCCCGAACTGGTTCTGACCGGGTTCAGTGACTTGTGACTTTTGAGAGAACAAAGACTTGTGGGGTATAAAGATCTGTGCCGAAACCCCTACACGGTGTGTTACTTCTGGATGCCAAGACAAACCTCTGTCCGTGTAACTAGAGGGAAAGGACTTTGAAACTTTCATCCATCTTGCTGAAGCAACTACCCAAGGGCCTGATTTGAGCTCGCCTCCTGCCGAAGTCTCAGGGACACTAAACTTCACCCATCAGCCGTCTGGATTCCTATTTGAGGGGGATTCTACCTGCAGGTGAGGCCTCTGTTGAGAATTCCGGAGCCTCTGGTTCTAATGTGGGGAAACGCGGACTGAAAGTCGCTATCGCTATTGTGGGCCGCTGCAGCTGAGGAGCTGTGCCGCTGAGTGCCCGCATTTGCCATCCTATGAACGTCGCTATCGCTATTGTGGGCCGCTGCAGCTGAGGAGCTGTGCCGCTGAGTGCCCGCATTTGCCATCCTACGAAACTCATCGCTATCGCTATTGTGGGCCGCTGCAGCTGAGGAGCTGTGCCGCTGAGTGCCCGCATTGGCCATCCTACGAAACTCATCGCTATCGCTATTGTGGGCCGTTGCAGCTGAGGAGCTGTGCCGCTGAGGGCCTGCCTTTGCCATCCTACGGAAATCGTCGCTATCGCTGTTTTGGGCCGCTGCAGCTGAGGAGCTGTGCCGCTGAGTGCCTGCCTTTGGCATCCTACAGAAATCGTCGCTATCGCTATTTTGGGCTGCTGCAGCTGAGGAGCTGTGCCGCTGAGTGCCCGCATTTGCCATCCTACGAAACTCATCGCTATCGCTATTTTGGGCCGCTGCAGCTGAGGAGCTGTGCCGCTGAGTGCCCACATTTGCCATCCTACGGAAATCATCGCTATCGCGGGCCGCTGCAGCTGAGGAGCTGTGCCGCTGAGTGCCCGCCTTTGCCATCCTGCGGAAATCATCGCTATCGCTATTGTGGGCCGCTGCAGCTGAGGAGCTGTCCCGCTGAGTGCCCGCACTAGTCACCACTTCCAGGATCTTGTTACCCCCTTCGGGTACCGCTGGGTGCCCGCCTTTAAGCCCCGTCCCAGGATTATCGTGAGTGCACGCCACGGACCGCTACAGCCGGGAGCTGTGGCCGCTGCAAGTCCGCCTGTCATCACCGCGGCTGCCTTGTGAGGCTGCGTGCCATGCCCCTTTACATCCCAGGTACATTGTGTATCACCGGGTCGCGTGGACCCCGGCCCCGAACTAAGTCCGTTCCACCCCCGTTTCGAGTGCCTTTATTGCTTTTAAGGTGAATCTGTAATTGCGTGCATTGTGGTTCCTTGAGTGCTTTTAGCCTCATGTTCAGTCTATATAAAGATAACTATTTTTCTATAACTACTTGTGGTGTCCGTTTGTAGCGTCTCTCCTGTGTTATTGTGTATGGTCATAAATGCTTCACACACTGCCTCTGAGATAGGCCTGTTTGCTCGTGCTACGTTACCACAGGGTTGAGCAGGGGTTATCAAAGGGTGTTGCCCCCTTACTCTGACTTAGGAAGAAGGATCCCTATTTGGACCTCGGCGCCAGCCGTGGCCAACTAGAGATCCCCATTTCTAACAGTGAGTAACTAATTATTTATTACTATTGTGTGTTCTGTGTTATTACGAATATAATTTTTTTCCCAAATTGCAAGAATGCTGCTGCTGCTTACATGCAGGTAAGTTACATTTAAAAATCTTATATTATGTGATTGTTATTCTTCTAGACATGTGCTTGGCGCTACTAATCTTACTTGTTTGCAACTTTGCACTCGCTTGAGCTGATTATGTAAGAGAGGTTATAGAACTTAAGTTAGGTAATGCAGACTAGTAGAGAGACTCCTTTTCATTGTCCTGTCACTAAGATAGTGGTAGTTAGTTAGTTAGTTACTTAGTATTAGTTGGTAATTTAGCGGCCCGTGTGACGTGTCCTCCTCTCTCACGTGCTGACTCCTTAGTCCTTCGTAGAACAATTTGTAGTTTGTATAGTGAGTGAATATAGCAAGCAACCACCAATTTGGTGTATGCAATATGCATGTGTCTATCTATGCATTTAAGAAGACTAAATGCAGACTTAGTGAATTGGCCCGTCAAAGGGGGTTGAGATGATTGCGAATGAGATCAGAACCTAGAGAAGCAAATATAATTTTTTTTGCAGTTCATTCTAAAGTCTTTGGATTAGGCGGGCTAGGTAGGTTTAGGTCCAGGATTCAGGAATTGGAATGGAACTGTGGAATGATAAAGATAGGACGGTCCGCGACCGCGATACTAGTCTACTACTAGTCGATCTGATTAGATAGGTCAATGTTATTGAAATTGCTGTTTCCTGTCCAAAAATCTTTTTGGAGCTATTTTGTAATATTTATTTAACACCAATGAAATTTTGTCTCTTTAATTATGTCTTACATTATCAGCATCCAGGGGCAAGAAGAAGACGGGGTCTGCAGAGGCGGGTGCGGTAGTGGGAGGTGCTTCCCAGCAGGAACGCTCCTCTGCAGGTGGCTCTGCTAGTCCCAGTAAGTCCTCCTGTTGTTAACATTAATATATATTTCTCTAACTGTTACCGCACCTTATTCAGAGATATTATTTCTGTTTCCTAATTTTATTTTTACCAAATCTTGTTCGATCTACCTGTTTCTAAATTCTTGTTATCCCTGCATTACGTAGCAACTTAGTTATTTATATTTCTAGTGTGTTTTTTTTTTTTACATAACATCAAACTGCCTCTGACTCTGTATTAGTCTGTCTGTAGCTTTCTTTCTTTTTGTTTTTCAGTTAGCTTTCCCTCTCCTCTGATATATTTTGTGGACTGCCTAGTGGTGGTACTGTAAGACTCAGAGAACCCATTGGTCCTTACTACTACTAATACTAGTACTACTTCTCTGCTGTGCAGATTGCATGCCCAAGTAAGGTATTCTATGCATGTTTGTTGAGATGAGAGAAGGCTTGCTTTTACTTTCTCATGCTCAATCAGTAAATAAAATGATGGTTACGTTGGACACCCCAAAGTGGTGTATTTTACTTTTTCTCGTCTAGGCCTAGTACTATTTTAATTAGCAGCAGTTGATGGTGAACAACTGATTACCATGCACCATGGCTGGAAGTAAGTATGAGGAGAAGGTTGGCACCATTATATTTTCCAACCAAGAGAGACCTCATGTCCGATTGTCTGCCCAGTTGGCCACCAACAAAATGCCCAACCAGATATTCTATTATTTTTGATAGGACATACCGTCTACTCTACTACTCCAGTAGTACTCGAATTGTAGTGATGTGTGTGGTGTATGTATTGTATTTTCAATCTTGCTAGTGAAAAAATAAATAGCGGGAGGCGTATATGGCATCTAAAAATTTGAAATGTTTTTTCTAGGCGTACCGACCACCAGTGGCGAAGGCGAGACCAGTCAGGATGGAGCTCATGCTGCAGTTGCGGGGGGTGAGCCAGCAGCAGTGGCGGGCGGTGATAACTCATATTCCTTACTTATTGACAATACACTCGCTGCAAGGGTGTACACTCTGTACTGTTGAGACTAAGCTGTTGTGAACAGTTGAAGAAGACACCCTCTACTCAGCATTAGCATTAGCGGGAGTTGAGTAACTAATGCCCTCTTCTATCTTCAACTCAGCAGCAGAGAAAGTTTTATGAAGAAGACTAAGAGTCAGATGACCTTGATGGGTTGATGGAAAAGGGAAAGAAGGATGGAAGGAGGAAGGATGGGTGATATGTAATATATGACTGGCAGAGAAGGATGCGTGGGTGAAGGAAGTGGGCCCCGGATGCATATAGGTGGCTGATAGGATGCATGGGTGGTTGAAGGGTGGGTGAAAGGTGAAAGAAAGCCAGCGCCTGGGTGGGTGAAGCTGTATGGGTGAAAGGAATCTGGGAGGTTTGATGGGTCAAACTCAAAGGCAAGCAAGGACTCATGGGTGGTGGTTAAAATGACAAATGTATGTTGTTGGTGAAAGGTTAGTTGACATTGAGAATGATAGCCATGTTTGAATGGATGGATGCCTGGATGGTATTCAATCATAGCATAGGTGGAGACTGAATGAAGAGAATGTAAAAGAAAATTAAACTGTGCCAGAGTAGCAAAGCCAAGGGTGAAGAATAAAGAAATAATGCTAGAAGGGCAATGCAATGATGAATGGAAAAATCGCTGGGAAGAAGAATAAACAAGGACTTGGTTTTTTTCAAGGTTTTTGATTCAAGGCTGTATTTCAGAATACTCCCTTGACTCAGAGTAGTTTGCAAACACAACATATATATTGTGTATGTACCCACCCATCATCAATCGCCTCCTCCGACTCTGAGGCCCACTCCCTTTCCCTACCCGTGTCATTTCGACCGTGCCAGCCATGGGTGGCCTATCGGCTGCATGGTTATAATCAAACAATAGAAGTACCTCACGTCATGCCATTAACCATCATTCATATTAGTAATCATATCGTCTGCCTTGTTGTAGTAATCAGGGTGAAAGTGAAATTGAGCATTTGCCATTGATTTAACAGAGTATGGCCATAATAGAAAAATAGATAATTGTGTAGTACAGCTGCCCCACCTGCAGACAGTAGTAAAGTAACATGAGTCAGCGACACAAGTATGTCTGTCTAGTGCATAAGCTGACGGAGATGACATGCCTACAAGGTTAATTTAGCTAAACAAGAGAGAGAGAAGAAGAAGAATACTTGTCTACTCCATAGTGCCTAATGCCTGTAACTCTAATCCCATCCAAATCTTAGGGGCCGAGGAAGTGAGGATACCACAAATGTGCTACTTTGCCACTATAATGTTATGTGTGTAATTTTGTGCTACTGTTTTGCTAAGAGTATTGGTTACAATTGTCTTTGGTCTTTCTTGATATAGCTACTCTTTCCGCACCCAACAGGCAGGAGTTAGCAGCCAGGGCCCGGCAACGGAAGCTGGAGGCCATCAGGGATGAATATCGGCGGCTGGTGGTTCTGGAGGAGGCGGTAGCAGCTGCAGCCTCCAATGCCCCGGCCCCCCCAGTGCCTTCAGTGGTATGGTGCCAGGGTCTGGCAGCCGCCTGCCACAATTCAAACACTGCTGCCCAACCCTGTTGTTCCTGCAAAACATTTCAGTGAAGCAAACATGCTCCTCTGAATGGAGTGCCTAGAGGCCAGGATTGAGGAGCGGTTCCACGTCCTAGAGCGCAAGATCCGGCATGCCCGCCGCTAGACCTTAGTCTGCTTGACCCTTGCCCCATTTTTTATCTTTTTTTTGGTGGATGGGACTTGTTGGGAAGAGGGTGGGAATGTGGGAGTTGGGGAAAACTTGGGTGTTCTTTTTTATGGACATTTATGGACAATTGGACTTTTTTACTGGACATTGGTTGGGGTTAGGGAGAGGGGTGGGTATGGTGTTGTGGGTTTCTTTCTTTCATTCTAGTTTATTTGTTAGGGGAATAAATTATTTATAGTATTCTACATATGATGCAAATCTTTTTGGGGGGGTTACTCTTTTACTTCACACTTTTTCCTTTGCTGCAGGGCCGCAGCCAGTTTTTGAAATCTGCCGACAGTGTAACACACCAACAGATCGATGTGGTACCCTCACTTGTCCTACTACTGTCAGTCTCTCATCCTAGTCTATGCAGTCTGCAACCATAACCCTATGGGCTCGGTAGGGTATGTGAATTAATTAATTTCCATAGTATATACATTATGACTCCCCACACTTCTTCTCTTACCTGTGATTGATGTTTGTTTAGGCAAAGCGATGGCTGCATGGTGATGGTTTGGTTTTCCAAGTTGCCATGGTGGTGGTAGTACTAGTAGACACTGAGAGTAGCATTTGCAAAAAAAGAAAATGAGACAGTCAGTCACCTGAGGGAGACTAGGGAACGAGTAGTTCGAAGTACAGTACACAAGAAGAAGACTGACAAACAAGAAACTATGATGATTAGCAATGCTAAAGTAAAAAAAAACAGAATGGTGGGCTAGCCTAGTACAAGTTACAATACAAACTGAAGTCGACTCGAGCTATGAAGTGGACAAGTGTAACCTTTAGTGCTGAAACTAGGATGATGAATCGATGCTGGCAATTAATTATGATGGATTATGTTCCTCTGGAAAAAAATTGAATATCGAATACTGTGCATGGGTGGGCAATCTAATCTATATATTGCCAATGTGGGCTATAGTATATATACTTAGAGCAGAGGAAGATCCTTGTCCTGCCTGAGTTAGTGTTGCTTTCACCACATCTGCCACAGCAAGTGTGTGATCAATTATTGGTGTAACTGTAATTTAGTCACACCTCGATATAAATCACGCAGCCCGGGGGAAGAGAGTTATGGTTTGATGAATGGTTGGGAAGGGGAATTTGGGAAAGGTTTGACAAAGACAAACACTACACATGGACAACACACATTCATCTTGGCAGCCGAGCATCATAAATCTGTTAAGAGAGAAAAAGGAAATGCATGGATGATGATGATGAGTAGCACTAGACTAGTACACAGCAGTATATTAATTATGCAATTGCATGTCTGCCCCCAGAGAGACCCAAGTTACATATATTTTATGTTTTGTTGTACCGCGCACCCTTTGAAAGATAGCAAATAAAATAAAAAATATCTGTAGGAGTCAAATATAAGCAAACATAAACAACACACACAGTCATAATGATTGAAGAGAAAAAATGAATCAAATGAAATGATACTATATTATTGCCAAATTGAAAGTTGCAACTCCGCATTCCACTTGGTCCTTCCTTGGACTGTCCGTCCGTCAATCTTGGGTGCCTGGAGGATGTGATTTGGTAAGGTAAGTGTGAGTTGTTTTTCCCAGTATGGCGCAGGGTAAAGGCGGGCCTGTAGATGGAAAAACAAAAAGGATATTGAAAAATCAAGGAGAAAAGTTAAAATGCATAATTAAGGAGGAGTGCAACAAGAAGACTTTCAGAGGGGGCATGGCTAAATCATGTCTGTTTCTGGCAGTTACCTCCAACAACAGGAGCAGGCCCCCCCACCCAACCTCCACTTGGCTTCAAATTTAAGGCAGACAGCACTGAGCACACACACAGCAACATAGAATTTTCAAAATTAAGTAAAAAAATCAATGCACCGCTGTCAGTCACAACACACTCGCCACCATCACTACACAGACATGTAGGTCTGGTGTTGTTGTTTACCTTTAGGCCACATCATGCCCTGAGTTATTCCAACAATCATCTCCAATCCTCCTGACTCTGACTGCAAGTATGGTATTGTCATGGTGTCAAACTGTGTACCAAAAGTGTCCTGAGTGAGTCCAGACACGTCCCAAAATGCAATGGATCAGCTTGCAGTAGTACAATTTTGTTATTGAACAACAAGAAGGGAAATATTGACTTGAGTCACTTTTTTGTGGGCAGAATAGTAGACATCATGCACAACAAACAACAATCACTCAGCGTGCAATGCATGCCGTCATTTACCTGTTCTTCTGGGGCAGTCTCTCTAGGCTCTGGAAGGATAGATATATAGTCAGGGCCCAGGTTTGGAGGAAGGCACACATTTCACATTTGTATTCTTTATCCAATGTCTGGCTTGAGGGGAATGGCTTTAGGGCGAATGAGGAGTAGACTTACTTCTTCACTGACTGCACACAGTTGCAACTCCAATCTGGCAATAAAAGAGTAAGTCGGTGGGAATAGATTTGTTGTGACCCAGAAAGACAGTGACACACACAAATAATAAAGTAAATAATGTCCCCAGCTATATCTTCTTTTTATGGTTTTTTTTGGGGGGCGTCAAAGAAAGAAAGTAATTGGAAAGTGAAAGAGCCTATTAGTTGTCAGGGAACTGGAGCTCGTCCTCAAACTCTGGTGGTTCGCCCAGAAGTAGGTCACCTAAAACACTACTTCGATAACCTGATTCACTGTCATCATCTTCCTGCTGTACTACTTCAGGTATGGTGTAATCTGGTGGTATAAAGTGCTGATTCATTTTTATCATGTTTACCTCTCCACGTTTTGGGGCGAGAGACTGGTCCTTCTCACTGTCAGAACAGCACCAGCAGCACTGAAAACATGGTCAGCAGAGACACTTGCTACTGGGCAAGTTAGATAGTTTATCGCCAGCCTGCTGAGCACAGGCCATTGGCGCCTTTTCCCATACCAAAACAGCAATGGGTTTTGATCAAAGTAGATCTCTGTTGGGTCATTCAGATAGGCCTGGACCATCCGCTCAATGGTCATGGGTGCTCCACTTTGCTCAGCCTCTTTTGCCTTTGCCTCAGCACTGGACTTAGGCCCTGCCTGTAGAAACCATTCCTGTGCCAAATTTTGGGGCTGATGGTCCTGTTGTTGCTGATGTTGTTCTTGGTGTTGTTGGTGGTTTTGGCTGCTGTGTGCCAACCGCACTGCCCTCAGGCTCTGAAATTGAACTTGAAGGCTGCCCTGCAGTACTTGTGCCCTGGAGGAGTGGGCCTCTAATTCGCAGCCGTTCTTTTTCTAGCTGACTGGCTTTCACAGCTATCCAAGTTTTGTAGCTGCCAACATCCCCTTGAAAAAGAAATGAAAGTGTGCAGTAATGGTTTGTACTGTGGATCAAGAATTGTGGCACAAACGTAATGGTTGGATGACACAATGCCTCTTTGCACCCTTGTATTTTCAGATAAGCGAAGAGTTAAGCTCTCCACCAACTAATATGATTCTTTCTTTTCCTCCACACCTGAGTACATTGCAGACACCTCCTTCAGCTGTTCCTGTAGCATGTGCAACAATGGTATAGCTTGGCCCATAGTACAGTACTCCTTGCTGACTTCACGTGTGAAGACCTCGAAAGGAAGCAGCATCTCTGTCAGGCATTTAACTAGGCCCCATTGGTCCATCTCAATGATCTTGCCTTTCACAGTAGCATCCCCTCTTTACATGACATATTAATTGATTGGTCTGTACTGCTCAAACAGACGTTCAAGCATGTAATAAGTTGAGTTCCAACGTGTTCGCATAGCCTGGATGAGTGCTTTAACTGGCATTCTAATATCACGTTGACTGATCCTCAACTGCTTCCGGGCTTTAAAAGAATGGCTGAAATGTGTGCAGATTCTTCTGCATGTGGTCAGTAAGTTGCTGACTCAGTCTTCTTTTTTCAGAAAGTCTTGAACAATGATGTTAATGCAGTGCACCAAACACAGGACCCTGAAATAGCCACCATCGGCCATGGCCTTAACTATATTACTGCCATTGTCCGTGGCAACAAAACCTATGTTAAGCCCTCTTGGTCGCAGCCATTCAAAGACCTTGTTGTCAAAGACTTCCAGCAGTATGAGATTTCTCCATAGTGAACATGGCTACAGTTGCATGTTTCTGAGCGGCATTAAAAATCTCAGCAGTGTCAACACCTGCAGATATCTTTTCTCTAACCCCCACAAAAGAGATCCAGTGTTGCACATGTAATCAGTGGCTTGGCAACTGGTCCACATGTCTGTTGTCAGGTGGATAGTGTGAACAGCACTCCAAGCAATTCCAGCAAGTCGTGATGTAGTGCTGGAACAGCAACTCTGGCAAAATAGGACCGGCTGGGAACCTTACATTTCGGGCAGAATGCTTCCACAAATTCAAGAAAACCTACCTCTTCCACTGAAGAAAAAGGGAGGAGGTCCAGCGCTAACATTTTAGCCAGTTTGCGTTGTACAAACGGTTCATTGGGTGGTTGTGTTCGTACTGCCCCTCCGACCTAAACATGCTGAGAATGGTAGCCTGGATTTTTTCCTTTTCTGGTGCCATTCATGCAGGTGACTTCTTGACACCAGATGTTAGGCTCAATGCGCGTTTTCGTTGCGGTACTCTCTTGCCTTGGACCCCTTAGACCCCTTGGCACTAAGCCTGACTCTTGTGCCATTGCAATGTTGCTGATGATGATGTGGGTTGTACCACTGCACTGCTGGGGACAGGGCTGTTTTGTGTACCAGAGAAATTGTCTCCCACTTGTTCACCTTCCACCGTGATCAGATCTTCTTCATCCCCTCCACCAACAACACTTGCAGTTTTTTGGCCACTAAGGTGCACCTCCCACTGGATCAAGTGGTGTTTTCTCAGATGGGTTGTTTGGCCTCTGGTACCATAGTTTGTACTAAGCTTACCTCGACTAACACCTATTCCACAAATGGAGCATATAGCAATGTTCACCTCCTTCCTGCTAATCTAAAAGAAGTCCCAAACTGGGGAGGCCATCTTTCTGACGCTGCTGGTGCCACTTGCAATGTCGGATGAACTGGTAGATGGGCATGACGTTTGACTCTCTGCAGTACCTACTTCTACTGAGGTGGTTGTTGTGGTGGAAGTAGGTTGCTGCCGGGACTTTATAAATATGGCAGCTGTGGGGGGGCTGAGTGAGGATCCCTGGGGCACTCCACATCTGGTCTCTGTTGGTTCTGAGAGGAAAGGCAGGAGTCTGACTCACTGATTTCTGCCTGGGAGAAAAGAACATATCCAGTTGAGGGCCTTTCTGCGGATGCCGGTGTTGTGTAGTCTGGTGGCTAGTGTGCGGTGGGAGACGGTGTCGAAGGCAGCTGAGAGGTCCAGGAGGATGAGAACTGCCGTTTGGCCCTGGTCGAGGAGTGATCGGATGTTGTTGGTGGCACCGAGTAGAGAGGTCTCGTGCTGTGGTTGCTGTGGAAACTGGATTGGGAGATGTCCAGGATGTTGCTGGCTTTGATGAAGTTCGCTAGCTGGGCGTTGACGGCCCTTTCAATGACTTTGGCTGCGAATTGGGGCAGGGAGATGGGCCTGAGGTTCTGGACGTCCATAGGGTCTGCAGAGTTTTTCTTCAGGAGGGATTGACTTCGGCATGTTTCCAGTTGTCAGGGAATGTGGCGGTTTCGAGGGAGCGGTTGATCATATGGCATGGTTCAGGCACGATGGCCGTTGCAGCTTTGTGGAAGATGTGGGGTAGGCAGGGGTCTGAGGGTGCTCCAAAATAGATACTCGTCATGGTCTTTAAGGTGTCTACTGTCGTGAGTGGGGTCCACGTGAGTAGGGTCTGTTGGGTGGAAAAGTTGGGGGGGAGCTGGGGTAGTGCAGAGGTCTTGCTTGTTGAAGTTGTCATAGATCATCTTAATCTTGAGGTGGAAGAAGGTGCTGAGTTGGTTACAGAGGTCTTGGGAGGGTGGGACGTCTGTTGTTTCACTGTTTGGTGTATTCCTTGATGATGGAGCAGAGTTCTTTGCAGTTGTGGGTGTTGGTGAGGATTCTGTCTTGGAGGAAGTTCTTTTTTGTGGCTTTGATGAGGTGGTGATGTGTTGTGGTGGCTGCTCTGTAGGCAGTGCATGTTTCTGGGGTTTTGTTGATCCTCTATGTCTTTTTGAGTCATCGGCAGGAGCGCTTGGATTCTTGGATTGCAGGAGTGAACCAGCTTGCTTTCTTGATGTGTCGCCCTGTGGCTTTCTTGAGGGGGGTGAGGGTGTGGTTCATGATCCAGCGGTGGAGATTGCGTGCCGTGGTTTTAGCATCTGGCGTCATCGGTGGTAGTGTGCTGATGAGGGCAGAGATGAGCTGGTCTTTGGTGATTTTGTTCCAGCTTCTACGGGGGCAGCGGTGGGCACACTTATGTATGGTGGGTTTTCTGAAGGAGAATTGGATGAAATGAAATTGAAATGAATGAAATTTGTACTTGTAAAGCGCACCCATACCCCCAAAGGGGTGTCCAGGCGCTGTACGCATACCGCTGTGGAACCCTTCCTGGCTTTTCCCTGTGAAATGTCCACTCCTGGGCACCCCCAGGGTGAAGCCAGGCATCCCAGCGCTGTTGGGGCCGTTGTGGAGATTAAGCAAGCTATTGCCCAGAGTTGCAGAGTGGGACCCATGATTAGAATAGGCACCGAGGCGAGAATTATCAGGTCCGAGGAAATTGAGCCCAAGACCCGCCGAGGCGGGAATTGAACCCTGGTCCCGGGCCAGATCTCTGCATCAGGGTCTGCCGCTCTAACCATTGAGCCACACTTCTCCACTTGCAGCTGTGGTCTGTCACGAGGAGTTCTGTGGTGTGGCTGAAGGAGATGCTGTTTCCTTCTGCGAAGACTGGGTCGAGTGTGTGTCCCACTGTGTGCTTGGAAGCGGTGACAAGTTGCTTCAGTCCTATTTTAGCAAGGTTCTGTAGGAGGTCAGTGGTGTTGGGGTCATCATGGTTGTCCAGGTGGAAGTTTAGGTCTCTGAGTAGTATGTAGTCTGTGGAGGCGAGAGCGTGGGATGCAATGAGGTAAGTGATTGCATCGGTGAAGGTAGCGTGGGGGCCAGGCAGCCTGGAGATGAGGCTTCTGCGGAGAGTTGTTTCACGGTTGGTCTGGATCTCGAAGTGGAGATGTTCCATGGAGGGTCATAGTGTCGTCCGGGTTGGTGGTTGTCATGCAGAGGGAGACTTTGTGGGCGATGGCGATGCCTCCTCCTGGGCGGGTGGGGCGATCTTTTCTCTGGATCTTGTATCCATTGGGAATGGCGGTTGCAATGTCAGGCACGGACCTGTCATTGGTCCAGGTCTCTGTGAGGAAGGTGATGTCAGGCATGTGGGTGTGGAGGAGGTCCCATATTCCTATGGCTTGCTTGTGCAGGGAGCACACATTGAAGAGGATGCAGTTCAGTGATTTATGTGCTGTAACGTCGGGTAGGCTAGGGGCTGCTACTGGGGTCTGGAGGTTGGTGAAGGTGCAGCGGTAGTGTAAGCAGGAGATTGGGCCTTGGGTGTCACTCGGCATCGAAAGCTGGCAGTTGTTGCTGTGTCCAGGGTTGAGAGCATGAAGGGTGCTGGAGTCGTAGCGGAAGCGGGTCGGGGGCTAGTGTCCCTGGCGCTTGTTATGGTCGGGTCATGAACGGGAGAATGCAGTTCAATGATTTGTGTGCTGTAACGTCCGATAGGCTAGGGGCTGCTGCTGGGGTCAGGAGGTTGGTGAAGGTGCAGCAGCAGTGTAGGCAGGAGATTGGGCCTTGGGTGTAGCTCAACATCAAAAGCTGGCAGTTGTTGCTGCGTCCGGGGTTGAGAACGCGAAGGGTGCTGGAGTCGTAGTGGAGGCAGGTCGAGGGACCAGTGTCCCTAGCGCTGGTTGCGGTCGGGTCACAAACGGGTGCTAATGGGCTTGCCTTTCGCCCGCCTTTGGCGTACCAGCGGCGCGGCCACCATTAAGTAGGGGTCACGGGAGGGTGGGAGCAGGAAGGACACACTGAAGGGGGAGGGGCCACAGGGGCAGCAGCAGCAGAAATAGTGAAAAAGGGGAGAATAGGGAAAAAGACAACAAGAGAGAGAGCAAAAAGTGCAAAGAGAGAGCAAAAATAGCAAAGAGAGAGCAAAAAGAGAAAAAGAGGGCACAGAAGAAAGCCAAGAGAGGCGGAACAGCAGAAGAGCAGAGTGCTCTCCCACTGGACCACCAGGGATGAGGCTGGGCAGGATCCTGCGGGTAGAGGAGGGCCTCGAACCTACGGTACAAAATGGAGAGCACAAAGCTCACAGGGAGGCACTTACTGGTGGAGCTGCGCGAGGCAAGAGATGACCTATAATCACAATGTCCTCCACCTAAATGAGATGCAACATCACAATATAAGGGGTATCATTATAAATAAGGCATGCCTACTGGCTTTTTCAGGGTGGTATCACATCAGTAAAAGTAACCACATGTCACAACTCAACATTGAACCACCAATAAAATCAATGGAATGTCATATTAATTAAGGCAGGCCTGCTGGGTTTGACAGGATGTCACCACAGTAACAGTAGTAACCACAATGCTATAATTCAACAATGCATCACAATTAAAATCAATGGGAACATTATCAATAATCAATAACATTAATTTCAATGGTAAAATTGTATTGTCAATATCAATATTACCAAAATAGCATTAAATATCAAAACATTTGTCTCTGACTCTTTTTTGAACTTTCATCAGGCAGCTATTGCAGTCATCGGACAAACCATATGAAGTTTGCAATCCCCAAAGCACAAGAACAAAAGCTCTAGCTCAAGAAGTGCTTAAAACCAAGGCAGACCTCTGCCAGGGTCATAATTTAAGGCCCCCGGAGACTCAGTGTGGAATTTCTCTAGCATCTTTCAGGTGGCTGCTGCACTCCATGCAGCCCGCAAATCCCTTATCAAAAACATTGGTGGTATCCCTACACATTTTGGGGCAACACAGAAGTAAACGGTGTGCCAACAAGCCCTTTCAGAGGCGCTCCTAGGCCAGGAGCGGTGAATAATTTATGAGCGGAAAAAGCTGTTTTCCTCTTTAGTTACCTCAGTCGCACCTTCTTTTTCTTTTGCTGCTTGTGCGCTCACCTCTAGTACAGTGCCTGGAAGCTGCAGGAGCAGCTTGATCCTTTGCTCTCCTTCATGGCAAGAGCAGCTGTGTTGGTGCTGTGTGCACTGCCTCCCTGGACATGTGCCCGTGGGTGGCAAGGTGCACAGTCACGTTGTCCCTGTCACAAGGAATGGGGTCTCTAGGACAATATCATGCATGTACCACCACCTGGCGAGATGCAGACCCCATATACTATTTAGGAATTATGCTGTAGTGCTACGCACTCAGCTGGGGGCTAGACTTTCCAAGTCTAGTTCTCTGGGCATGAACTTTGACTCATTTTGTACTTGGTGGGCAACCCTAGCCACCAGGAGAATTTTCCTCTGTTCTCCTGGCCTCCAAGAGGGTGCTTTTTGCGGGGAGCTGGATTTTCTGGCTCCATGCTCTAAACTGTTCTCTGCCTTGACTCTTAGATCTCCCTCTGCTTGGGGTGGTGCGTCTTCCACAGCCCCTCCACAGCAGGCCAGCAGAACACCCTCATGCCACGCTCGCCATTCTTTTGCCATTGTCACTGCAAGGTCCGAAGTCTTCTTGACTGACTCTCCTTTGTGCAGGGCTTTTAAATGGGGGTGGGAAGTTCTAGAAGCCGGAGAACCCTGGCCAATCTTTGTTTGCCACAATATGACTTCACCTTGTCCCAGCACTCCTGCAAAACATTCAGAGAAAATCCAACATTTCAAGTTGTCTATAAAAAAGAGCTCTTTTGAGAGCATCCCTGGATGACACAGGTGCCTGATCCCCTCCCACCAAAACTTCAAAGGTGAGCCCCTTCTATGTTGACTCCAGAGATCTGACCCTCCTTTGTTCCAGTCGGCTGGGCTGTCCCAGACCATGTGCAGTATGACAAGCAAATTAACAGATGCAGATTTCCTCCCCATCCCTTCCTTTCCCAGGAACGGAAAAAGCTGTTTTCCTCTTTAGTTACCTCAGTCGCACCTTCTTTTTCTTTTGCTGCTTGTGCGCTCACCTCTAGTACAGTGCCTGGAAGCTGCAGGAGCAGCTTGATCCTTTGCTCTCCTTCATGGCAAGAGCAGCTGTGTTGGTGCTGTGTGCACTGCCTCCCTGGACATGGGCCCGTGGGTGGCAAGGTGCACAGTCACGTTGTCCCTGTCACAAGCAACTGTTAATTGCTCTGGTGTATAGGGAGGCCTTTGATCTCTCTGCTAAGAAGCAAAGTAATTAACTTGGCCAGTAAGTGGGACAAAGTCCTGCAATCTGATTCTGAGCTGAGGCTGGCAAGTATGACAAAACATGGTAGGCGTGATCAGGTGCCAATGGGGTTGAAAACAAGAAATCAAGCTCCCAGCCAGCGGGCCTCATTCAGTAGCATCCTGACCCTCCATTAATGCTGAGGGGGTGTCTGTAAAGGGAGGGGTGCTCCCCTGGCCCCAGAGGGTACATCACCACAGAGAAAGTGGCAGAAAACAGATTGGTGCAGGGTCCTGAAGCCGAGATAGGTGGCTGCTGTTCCCAAAATGGCAGACGGAGACTGCAGCTGAGTGGCAGAGATGAGCTGTGAAGGGGCTTGGCTGTGGGCTTGAGAGATGGTGCACTGGTGCACGACACCTGGTGATCCCACCGCAGTGGGAATATCAGACCTGGTGGCATGGATGGCCCTGCGGGTGTGTCCGCTTACATGGACAAGGCAGCGCCCGGCTGCAAGGTGAGCCAACTGGTAGCCTTGTACAGTGAGGGGCCGGCTGGCAGAGTGGTGCAGCGAGGCAGAGACAAAGGTGAGGCGCAGAGATGACAGAAGATGGCGCAGTGCTCTGCCGACCTCTTGCTGTGTTGAGCTGTACGCCGAGGGCCACTGAGGACAACGGCTGCTACAGAGGTCCCAGACTACAGAGAGATGAGGGCCAAGACAGAATCCCCGCAGCACCCTGAGGCAAGGGGCCTTACACAGAGTGCATGGTTGGGACCCTCATAGGCAATATGGAGGGAAGAGAGGCCTGATATCCTGGAGGACAGAAGTGGTACCCTTGTCCCTCGACACACTGCCTGCTGTGACCATAGCAGGGGAACTCGACTTGAGACTAATGGTGGCACTGTTGGAGGTGCAAGAGGAAGGGCCTGCACGTTCATCGAGTGGCACCCCTCCCCCTTGCCAAATGTTTGGTTTTAGGTGGCCCCTGATTGTGGACCTGATTTGAGACTTTGCGGGCAATAGTGCTGAGACTGCACTGAGACGTGAGACAGTACTGGGGACCCTTCCTCATTGGAAGCTATGCTTGGGTGACCTACAAGTTTGAAGAGCCCTTGTGGTGTGCGGCGGTCTGCCCACGCAAAGGAATAACGATAAGAGAAGTGGCCCAGGGACATTGTTGCTGGCATTGAGCAATGGTGAGTGAACTGGAATTGATTGGGGTCCATTCTGAGGGGCTCTGTGACTGACTGAGGTTAGATTGTGCACACTTTACTGGTCTCTAGCACTAGCTAACGATACAGAGCAAGGGTTGGTATGCTGCCGGTGCGATGTTGCTGCAGATCTTGAAGAAGCACCAACCGCCAACCACTGAGACCTATGGGGGGTTTAGCCTTCTGGCTACCCCCTCCCCCTCCTTCTCTTAGGCTTCCTGCCATTGGAGAGAAGGGTGTAACAGTATAAATGCGCAGAAATAAGTCTGGTCGCTCAGAGTCATGGGGAAGACTTCCAGGAAAAAAGAGACGGACAATGGAGTGCTGGCATCAGGGGCAACTACTGATGCTCTGAATGATGAGGGATAGAAACCAAAATACGGGGCATCCAGTATCCCTAGGAACCTGGGTAGATATAGATTACCAAATGAGTAGGTTCCCTCAGGGAAAGCTTACACTTTAGCGTCCTAGGCTCAAGAAATGTGTGTGGTCACAAAAGTGCTGGAAATGGACTAACTGTTTAATGGATACTCACACAATCAAGTGAGCACAATCCTGTGCAGACATAGGGTATACACATTTGACTATGGTACAAATATTCACATTATAGCAAATAACGAACTGTAGGTGCTCTTTGTTGACTGCACAGTGGAATGGTGTGATATTTAGTGAACAAGAATTGCGCTGTGAAAAATATTTAGAAAAAACAAATGTTGATTTAGGATTGCACAAATTCACACTTTTGTGACTACATGCATTTTTTCAGCCTAGGAAGCTAAGGCATAAACCTTCCATGAGGGAATCTATTTATTTGTTAATCTAAATGATGAGGGGGCACTAGCTTTGCAGCCAGGGTCCTTCAATTCTTTGAATTCCTTCAAACTCACAATATTGATCTTGCCTTTATCACTGAGACCTGGGCTGATGCGAGCTCAGGTCCTGACTTGGATCTAGTCATTCTGGCTGGTTACTCACTGTTCAGATTAGATCGCATAGATGAAGAGAGGAGGTGGTTTAGCAGTAGTGTATCAAAGTTATCTTTCTTGCAGTTTTTCTGCTGTACCTTCCTCTACGGACTATGAGGCCTTGAACTTTAAGTTAATTCTAAACAATCATGCTTCTTTTAATGGTTTGTTAATTATCAACCTCCAGGGCAGAGAATTGCCTTTTTAGATATGCTAGCTAGGTCAATTGCTCGAGAGTAAAACTAATTTTGCAGATTTTATGGTTCTCAGGGATTTTAATTTCCATCTGGAGAACTCGGATGATAGAGACTCAGCAGATCTGTTTGACATTATGGATAGTCTTGGAATGTCTCAGCTGGCCACTGCTCCATCTCATTCTGCTGGCCATATGTTTTTTCCTGACAATATCTCCTTAGTTTTTTCAGAGGCTCTACCCTTAACCTGGTCTGACCAAGCAGCATTAATGTTTAACCTAAAATCTGAGGCTAAGCTGCCTAAATCAGTCCCTTCCATCGCTGTTAAAAACCACCGTTCCTGGCATAAAATTGAGGCAGAACCATTTGATAATATTCTGTTATCATCACTTCCCACGGTCTCAAATCTTCTCGAACATGATATTTCGGAGTATAACTCTTAGCTTACATTAGCTGTTAATCAGTTCGCCCCTGCTAAATCGGTTTGTATTAGGAGGTTAACACCCTCCCAATCTTGGTTTTCACAGAATCTTAAACATCTGAAACAGCTTTGCAGACACCAGGAGCCTCACTGGAGACAAAATTATGACCCCAGAGAAAAAAACATACACAAACAGAAAATCTCTGAATACAAAGCTCAGACTTCTGTGGCGAAATCTGCTTATTTTTCACAGAAAATAATCTCAGCACAGAACTCTACTAAATAACTTTTTTCTACAGTTAAAAAACTCACCAAATTCATTGACTATGTCAAAACTGATAGCAGTCAAGCCATGTGTGATAATACTGTGTCTGCTTTTCAGGTGAAAGTGTGGGAAATTTTTAACAACTTTTGTAGTACCTTGCTGCAAGCCCCTGAATCATCTCTGGATGCTGCTGCTCCAGTCTCTGGAAGTGTTTCGTTCCAGACTCCCATGGTCATACCATCTGCTTCTAGCTCACCATCTCTTTCTTTCTTTATTTTTTTTCTCCTTAACTGTCTTATTCTTACTACGTGTTTCGGGTCACCTTTGGACCCCTGTCCACCAAATATTCGTCAGTTGGTTTCAATAACTATAGCTAGCCATTTGATCATAATTTTCAACAAAATGTTTCTTCAAGGATATTTTCGAAACAGTTTGGACGGTACCAGCTATTTTACCTTTGTTAACAAAATGCATCTTAAACCTTTGGATGCTAGCACTTAGCGTCCCATATCTCGCCTTCCCTGTCCATCTAATAATGTGGTATGGGCAACAAATAAGGACTTTACCCTACTTTTTCGAATCCAATAAATTGTTGGACGATTCTCAATTCAGCTTTCGAGGCCAACATTGCACCGATTTGGCCTTGATTACTGCTTTGGAGGAATTGAGAGCCCTCTTGGACAAAGTTAATTCTGTGGCAATGATTTTGTTAGTTCTTTCGGCCGCTTTCAACATGGCCAATCATAAGGTATTGATTAGGCCTAGGCGGTGAACTCCACTCTATTTGCGGGGTGTGCGAAGATTTCTGCACTCCGCGCTCTAGGGAGCACGCAGTGTTGCAAAAAGCTCCGTTCCATAGAGCGGAGATGAGTTTTTGCCTCACTCGCGCTCGCCGAGAAAAATCCAATGCTATACCACCTCCCAGCGAGATTTCTCAAAGTGGGTAGTCACGGATGGTCACTACCGTTCACGATGGGAAACCTTCCGTTCGCATTGAGAAAGCTGCCGCTCGAGTAGAAAATGTACTTGAGCGGCGGAAAGAAGCAGCACCCTCTAGTGCTGCACATGGTGCCATTCGCGCTGATTTTCCAGGGCTGAACAAAAATCAGCGCTAACTGCGCAATCTAATGCACTCCACCGCTTACAGAACTCTGCGTAGCGTTGCATAGTTTTTCGGTCACTTCGAGGAGTTCCACATAGTGAAACTTCGCAAACTTCACCCAGGCCTAGTTTTGATTGACCATGTTGAGTCTCTGGGTATCAGTGGCGCTGCTCTTGTGTTGATTGAATCTTTTCTTTCAGAAAGAGAGCAATGTGTATTAATGAATGGGTATTCTTCCAGTTTGTTCTCTCTTCCTTGTGGGGTCCCCCAGGGCTCATCATTGAGCCCTACCCTTTTCAACCTATTTTTGACGCCCCTAGCCATTCTTATCAAAACATTTAGGCTCTCTGCTGTTAGTTACGCAGATGATACCCCTATTGTGGTTTCCATATCTGGAATCCACCAGGAATCAGCAAAAAACTTTCTTAGCTGCATGCAGCATGTCAATCATCGGATGTTAAACAACTGCTTAAAATTAAATTATGACAAACAGAAGTTTGGCTATTAGGTAACAACAACTCTTTTTGGTCTCCAGATTGGTGGTCATCCAAGCTAGGAAATGCACCTGTATCAAAAGTAAAATATCTGGGAATTGTATTTGACAACCATCTGTTATTTGGCAAAAAGCTAAACGCATTGTGTTCTTCATCTTTCCTTACTCTAAAAATGTTGCGAAAGATCCTTCCTTTTATTACGGTAGATCAGAGGAAATTAATTGTCACTGCCTCATCATTTCAAAGGTTGATTATTGTAATGCTTTGTATATCAGTCTGCAGAAATGTTTATTGAATAAATTACAGAGCCTGCAAAATATAGGGGCACGGCTACTACTTGGAATTCCTAGGCATCAATCCGCTTCCAAAGCTCTAGTTCAACTTTAATGGCTACCAGTACATAGGCGCATTGATTTTAAGGCTTTGTGTACTGCCTTTGAGGCCTTGCATGATGTAGGACCAGAATACTTTAAAAAGAAATTTGTTTGGTACAGTCCATCTAGGTCACTGCGATCTTAATCAGCTTTCAATCTGGTTGTCACTAAATATAAAAGTCCCGCTTGGGCGGAAGAAGTTATTTCTATGGGACCACTAAACGGTGGAACGCTTTGCCACTTCATCTAGGCATGCACATTCTTGTCCTCCTTTAGGAAGAATCTTAAGGCATGGCTGATTAATTTGTAGATCATGCTTAGGTTTTCTTTTCCCTTCTTTACTTTGTTTTCTGTTGTTTGGACACCTTTGGGCAGACATGCACTTTGTAAAATGTATTTTCATTTAATTTCATTTCAAAGGAACTACCCTGAATGGTATTTTGCAGGCCATAACTGCCTCTAGGGAGGCGCTAGAATCAAAAATAGACACACTGATGGCAGATCTAGGGATTCTGAAAGACGAACACAGGCACCTGGAAGAACATGTCATGGCAACGAAGAGAACATTAGCTGAAGTATCCCCGGAGGTAGTGACACTGCAGGAGCACTTAACGTCCCTGGAGACCAGGTTTAAGACTTTGGAGTTCAGGGCATAGGCCGCTGAAAATAGGTCATGTCAGAACAATACTAGGGTGATAGGCCTGCCTGAATGCGCAGAGGGGGACCACATGTTAGACTTCCTTGAACAATGGCTGAGAGAGGAGGTGGGGGCAGAGGGGCTTTCTCCCTTTTTTGCATTAGAGAGAGCACATAGGGTCCCAATATGGCCTCCGCTCCCCGGGGGCATCGCCGCATCCTGTGGTGGCTAGCCTGTATAGCATTATAAGGACAAGAACCACATACTGCAGCAGGCCAGATTGATGGGAGACCTGAAAGTGGGGACCAGCAAAGTCATGCTGCTTCAGGACTTCACTGAAGAGGTCCAAAATTGATGAAAGCTAAGAGGTGCCTCTGGCAATTGGCACTTAGTGATGATATGATGTTTCCAACCAGACTGCAAGTAACAATGACTACAGTGGTCCAGTTTTTTCGCACCCTGCAGGAGGTGTGGGAGTGGTTAGATCAACACCTGCCAACAGAAAATAGCCAGGAGCCTCCACAGAGGAAATCACTGAGAACTAGATCTGGGTGCAGAGCTAGAAGGTACCGCAGAGCAGCCCCCTCAAAAGCGGAAGTCTAGCAAGAATAGATGCGGGTAGTGGAAGTAGTGGCAACAATGAGTGGCACTGAGGCAAGCCCCCCGTTGACAGTGCGGGGACGAGGGAACTCGAGACTTGGACTCCGACAGCAGGTCTATCTCATCTACAGAGTCTGATCCAGCTCTTCCCGTGGTTACACCAGGAACAGCTGATGAACTCCTGTAATGCAGTCCCTCTTTGCTTTTGGAACGCTTAGTGTTGGAGGGGAGGTCGCCTTTTTTTGCCCTGTAAACCTCCGGAAGTACACCTAGACCCCCTCAGCTTCTTGACCCACCCGCAAGTGTTTGAAGTTGAAATGTGAGTTTGGATGGGGGTAGTTGCCTAATTGTCCTGGGGATGGGGGGGTTAGGTTGAATGTTGTTTGGTTGGGAGTTGTTGTTGCAAGAGTGATGTCCTAATATTCCTACTGCATGAGTCCCAACCCAGAGAGAGTGTGATGTGTAACAGGGCAGGGGCTAGATTATAGATGCCAGCTGTAGCACAAATGTATGTCCAATGGAGACCCCCATGAACTACAAATTCATATCCTGTAATATAAGGGGTGAATAACATGGCCAAAAGGTACAAAGTGTTTTCATACCTTAAAAGAAGGGGGATTCATATAGCTTTATTCCAGGAAACACACTGAACAGCTAAGGCTGAACAGCTAAGGAGGGGTTGGCGGTGCAGAGGAGATGGCGTGGACAGGCCTACTACACCACGCACTCTGCCTATGCAAGGTGGTACTAATATTGGTGCTTCCGCGTCTCCACTTCCAGAAAATCGGGGAGCTGGTAGACCCGGCAGGCCGGTTTGTGGTGGTGACAGGCAGCTGGCTGTCCGAGACCTGGCAGTGATTAATGTTTATGCCCCGAACTTAGACCAGGGTGTGTTTCTGGAGAACTTTTATAGAGTGCTGGCGCCATACCTCGTACAATCGGTCATCATGGGAGGAGACTAAAACAGAGCCGCTGACCCTGCACTAGATAGGTCCCATCCCCCATTGAGGGACTCTCTGGTCAGTAGAATGGCTCATTTATTTACTAGGTGGCAGACCCGATGGGAACTAGTAGACTCTTGGTGCTGCACCCACCCGGTGACCAGGGATTACTCCTTCTCTTCAAGCCTCCTTGAGCTGCGCTTGGACACTTTTTTATGCACCCTTGATGCACATGGTTCAGTGCATGATGTTGAATATCTAGCTAGAACTATATCGGACAATAATTCGGTACTGCTCTATCTGAGCTGTGAACAGACATGGCCCTGTATCCCCACATAGAAAGTGAAGCCGGAGTCCTTGGAAGATCCAGTCTTCCATGCCACCATTAGGGATCGTATTAGACAATATTTTGAGGATAATACTGGCACGGCATCTACTCCACAGTTAGAATGGGACGCTGTTAAATCAGTGAATAGAGGAAAGTGTATAGCGGAAACGGTGGGTGTCAGACACACTTTGTTAGGTGAGGTGGTGACCCTGGAAGCAGAACCGAGGGAGATGGAATAAAGGAGACTGAGTTACCTGGAACTGCAACAGGTCCCGGTAGATTGCAGGGAGCTGCTAGCGAAACAGATAGAGAAACTTAGGGGGATATTCTCAAGAATGTGCAATAATCATCGCCAAAAAAGGCTAACGCACGTTTTCATATCGCCGTCTATCGCGGGAAAATAACTCTGTGTTAACGTCGTATTCTCAACACGGCGGTAACTTGCGATAGCCTCCCGATAACGCGTAACATGTCAGTGATAACATCACCAGGACGGCGATAAAAATCCTTCCCGAACACGGCAAAAGTCGCGATGGGCCCAACCACGATACCAAACCAGCGCCAAGCTGCGCCAGCCTGCAAGTCCCACAAGTCAGGCGGCCAAAATCACCATAAAAGCGGCAACCAAAAACACAAACAAGACCCAAACAACTGCGAAGCACCATGGAGGTAGCCGGAGCAAGAACAGAGGACAACCAGAACCCCACAAGCCCCACGGAGGACCAGTCTGGGACCATCATTGGGGAGACGGTGGCAGGAGTCGGGGGACCGGACACTGCACAACATGACCTGACCCAACAGCAACAGGGTGAGTAACGACCAGGGACTGGGGGGACGGGGGGAGATGGGCGCAATGACACACATGCACAAGTAAGTATAGCACATCTGCGGACAAACCATGCCCAAGAGTCACAACTCCGACCAAGTGCCCAATTTACCCAAGTCTGCAACAGCTCAGCACTGCACAAGCACAGAAGTGAAAGGCACACCACCTGAAAGGGATAAGGGCCAGCAAAATCAGACCCGAAGGGGCAAATCACCCACAATGCAGCACACACACAAGATGCAGAGCACCCCAACATTGACAACAATGTGGTACAAACTGCAACACTTTCACAACAGAACAGAGGACACAACTGCTGCCGCCTGTGTGCAGAAAATGGCCATTCGCATTTGGCATAGTAGGAAACTGTGAGAGGACAATGTACAAGTACAACCTCACATCCCTGATGGTGTAGAAATGCCAAGTGTCCCGCTTCAAATATGCGTCTCCTCATACACAGTCACAATATACATTGCCATGCAGTCTGACAGTAAACTTGCACAATGCGTGAACATACATGTGAACACAATGTCAATCTCCATTTCCCTTCACATTGCAGAGGGAGAATCAACACCTCCTGCAGAGCAGACCCAACAACACAGCACTGATGATGAAGAGGACCTCCCCAACATCTACACCGACGCACTCCAACAGCTCAGGGACAGCTCCGGCACTCCACCTCCAGGAGGAGGGCAGCCCAGCTGCATCCATGAGACCCCACCCCCTGCACAGGCCACACAACAGGAAGCACCCACCACCACGGCTGTCTCCCAGGACCCCCACGACCAACATATGGCCTCCCAACGCTGTGTGTTAGGGTGCCAGGAGGAGATGTCTGACCAGCTGCGGTGGGGTTCGACCTCATGGCAGCCAAACTGGATGCCATACGTGGGTGTCTAAGTCCCATCAGGGACCACTCACAGTCCCTAATGGACACCCACTGTCCGCTCCTTGCTCCACAACAAGCCATGGCTGACATCGCTGGAGTCATGACTCTGAGACAAGAACAACTGTCCAGTCAGAGTGGCTCCAGCAATGTCATCCGTGAGTTGGGACACATAAGGAGAATGATGGAGAGCCTGGAGCGGATGCAGGCGGAAAGAATGTGTGCCACGGCTGCACACCAGCGAGATGTAGCTGTGATCTTCCATGCCCTGCAGATCCTCGTCATGGCATTGCCACCACAAGGCCTGGCGCGGATGGATGCTGGTGCCACTACTACATCCACATCTCCTCCCCCTGAAGTGTCAGTGCCACACAGTGTGGCAGATTTCCCACCTCCGTCCCCTGAAGAGTCAGTGCCACACAGTGATGCAGACAGAACACCACCACCCGCATGTGAGGCACCTGACACATCAGAGGACGAAAATGATGATGAATCTGGCTTTGTGGCTAGAATCAAGTTTTAGCATTCATCTCCGCCATATGGCCGTGTTCAGCTTGGTTCTGCCCTCTGCATCATGCCCTGGACACTCACCTTGGACCTCGACATTGACTGCCATATTTGGTGTGGTTACCAATGACACAGCAATCACACTGCGGACTGTAGTCTTCCACTCCCTATGAACTTGTCAATCCCTAAAGGACTCTGGCTGGCCCTCCACGGGGCAACAATGTAAAGTGGGGTTTGCATGTCCCTGTACTGGCCCAGCTTCAACACGCCACTGAATGTGAATAAAACATCCCAATTCACACTGATGTGTCATGGCCATGACCATTTAAGAATGAAAGTATGGATGAATGTAGGGACAGTGGTTCCACAAAAGAGGCACTCCCTGGCTAATGCTATCAATGCGCATTTATGGCCGTGACCCAGATAGGCATTGAGACACACATTGTCATTCAAATCAACACTCATCACAGTTGAATACAAGTGAAGCTGCGTAGACTTTATTAGCATATGCGTGTCAGTACGGACAAGATAAGTGCCACAACATGCAGACCAATGCAGCAGTATGTCAGAATGAGGAACCTTGCCAAGTGCCGCTGTCCACTCCGGGGGAGTGCCTCACCTTTCACAGGTGTGTGTTAACACGCGTTGTTGTCCGCTCATGTTTCCGGAGTGCAGCCATGTCCACTGTTGTCATGGGATATGTGACCAGACCTCCAAGATGCAACAAGGTGTCGGGGCATGTGCAATGTGTTCCAATCAGTTGTGGCTGCAGGTACGTAGTTACTCGTCCATGAAAGCCATTGCAGCTTCGTAGGCTAACATTTCCAACATGAGGTCGGTGTCGACTTCATCAAACAGGACGGCGAGGCGATCCATTAGCAGGTCCGGACAGATGTGCTGCGTCCACCCCCTTTCACCAATTAGCACTACAGCCCAATATGGGAGCGGTTCAATGTGGTCACTGCACACGAGGATTTGTGCAATCTCCCAGGTCCAGCTGCCAGCATGTATACCAAGTATCAAGGCATCCCATAAACGGGTATCATGGTGACACTCCTGGTCGTGGGCCAACAGGGGGCGCACACACATGTCAAAATCCAGTTCAGCTACCGTCCTGTTGGATAGGCAGACATCCATGGACCACTCGAACATGCACGATCGACAATGCAACACAGGCTGAATGCAGGTGACGTTGGCAAGGCGGAAGCTTAGCTGGTAACTGATCCGCAGCAGTGCCAATGGCAGTGCCCCCAGTGAATGCAGCATTCGTGCACGGTACAGTTCCACGTGACAGGTGTTGTGCATGTGTCCGGGATATTCGGCCATTGCGTAAGTGGCTCTTGTGGAAGCGGCACTGTTCTGACCTGTGCCAGTTCTGTGGATGAAATGCCACATCTCTTATCAATGAGTTGTTATAGTGTGCACCGGTTGTACACCTGGGATGTTGTGGGAGTAAGTGTGAAGGCCATTCCATGCAAGATAACTTCGAGCATGGACTTCTGTGTGTGGGGTGTGTATACGTTGGTCTTTCATCTGGCTGTGCGTAGTGTGGAGTCATCATCAGCTGCTATAGTATCTGTCAGGGGGTGCCGGGCACATGCAATTCCGAGGTCGGAGGTACAGATGTGCTTCCGCCTGATAGTTCAGACAAAGGAGCTTTCATCCCTAGTGTAAGTTTGTAATCTGCTTGCATTCATGGGATGTGAAGTGGCTTGTTGGGGGTTGGGTGGGATGAGTGGGACTTTGTGATTCATTATCATTATTGACATGACTTGCATGTGGCATATGAGCGGCATCACTGGGTGTTACATTGCCTCACAGCTGCTCCTCCCTCCCCCGTACCTATTTACATATGTGCGCTGCACGATTGCATCACTTGCACGCTTACGGCACAGTATTGTCAAGCCTGTCTGCGCATGTCCACAAGCCTGACAACGACACTGTGATGTTGGCCGTTGAAGGGGGTGAGCCACGTGAGTGTAGGCCTATGCAAAGGATAGGGCGGACACAAATGTAGAGTACATGCCTGGGTGAACTGGCGCTGCTAATGTGGCTGGGCATTTTGCTCATGCTGCGGCAATACAGTTACACACAACACTTGGCATTTATGATCCTGGACCCCGAGCGGTCTTGCACTCCTTCATTACTCTGTTCGTGTGAGCCCGCCCTCCGGGTGCATGCTACATTGCAACATTCTCACTTACAGGGGGGGGGGGACTTAGCTACATGTCCAAGCTATTACCCATTGCCTGAGGTGACATTGTTGCGTCCACTGTCCACAGCACAATGTAATGTGGTAGGGCCCGGGGCCATCATTCATGCATAATGACCACACGGACACACTTGGATAGATAGTGGAACTGGCTACGGGCACGTGCGCCCGGCCCCTTTTTATTACCAAGATCACATATCCAGTGACGCCTGTGCTGGATGGGTGTGGGGTGAGTGTGAGCCAGCCCTCAGTGAGTGGTTGGTGCTGGCAACAACTTGTACAGTGATCACTATTAAAGCAGAAACAGAAAACACCAACATAACACTAACAACTGCGAAGCACCATGGAGGTAGCCGGAGCAAGTACAGAGGTCACCCAATATTCAATCAGAAGGGGCCATGACTTGTGGTGCACTGAGATAGTGGCACCAGAGCTGGGCATGCTCATGTGAAGTCATTGTCAAGATTGTGTCCCTTCGGGATATTCCTGCCGCAGCTGCAGTGGGGTGTGTTACACCTGCCTCATCTTTATCATCATCATCCCAGATCTTCCACACTGCCTGAGGTGACATTGTTGCATCCGCAGTCCACAGCACGTGACTCAATCATAAAGGGACCATGAGCTGTGGTGCACAGTTAGTGGCACCTGTGGCACTCAGGGGGTGCGCAGCCGGCGATGATTCGTGGTCCGGGTGTGCCGCACTGGGGTCAATGTCTGTTGCCTACTGGACTGCGTCATCTGCAATCGCGACTCAACCTGAATTGTGCGCCCTGCTGTCCTCAGTGTAGGACGGAGGCAGAGGTCAGCAAGGGCCCGCAGCAACGTGGTGTTGACTTGTGGTGCACTGAGTTAGTGGCACCTGTGGCGCTCAGGGGGTGTGCAGCCAGCGATGATGCGTGGTCCGGGCGGGCCGCACTGGGGTCAATGTCTGTTGCCTACTGGACTGCGTCATCTGCAATCGCAACTCGATCTGAATTGTGAGCCCTGCTGTCCTCAGTGTAGGCCGGAGGCAGAGGTCAGCAAGGGCCCGCAGCCACGTGGCGTTGACTTGTGGTGCACAGAGTTAGTGGCACCTGTGGCGCTCAGGGGGTGCGCAGCCAGCGATGATTCGTGGTCCGGGCAGGCCGCACTGGGGTCAATGTCTGCTGCCTACTGGGCTGCGTCATCTGCAATCGCTACTCGATCTGAATTGTGAGCCCTGCTGACCGCAGTGTAGGCCGGAGGCAGTATCCAGCACACACATCACTCCGTGGTGCTGTGCGGCTGGGTGCGCTGGGGGCCTGTGTCGCGGAAGCCAGCGTTCGGCTAAAGAGGCTGGTGGTCACGGCGGCGGCCTCATGGCAGGGTGAGGGGTGCCGCACTGGCAGACGCGTTGGCCATCCCGGAAGAGAACCACGCCCAGAGCTCCGGCCTATTTATTCACACTCCTACGCTGGGCTGGCGTACGCCGGACAAGCCCACTCCACTTACGCTTACAGAGGGGGACGGCACAGCTACATGACCGAGGTCTTCCCCACTGCCTGAGGTAACATGGTTGCGTCCACTGTCCACCGACACTGCAAACACCTGCAGTATATGTCCATATGGATAGGTCTGTGCTCTGCATACTGAGGTCTGTCCAGCACATCACTGCCACACTTGGCATTGTGTGCATTCTTATTCATGGGTGACTTGCCTCCTTCACACATACTTGGTTCCCACCTCTCCCCACATTCTGCTATTGTGTGGCTGAGGGGCCATGCCGTTTTCGGAACGTCCGCTGTCCTGTTCAGCACTGCCTTGGTGGTAGTAGGGGGGGGGGTTTGGGGGGGGGCTGGGGGTGGTGGCGGTTGTGGCCCTCTTGGGTCTACGAGCTGCATGATCAGTGTCTCCATGGCATCTGTTGGTCTTCAGATGTGGCTCTGGGCTGGGCTCCCTTTCTACTGCAGTTGGTCGTCCTGCTTAACACCAGTAAAAGGCAGGTGTTAAATCCCTGCTGCTAACGCGCCTTATCGCCTGTTTTTGGTTCGCATCGCAGATCTGGCTGGTCGTTGAGAATATCGCGAAGTGGTGTTTTCGTGTGTTTTTGCACGGGAACGCCTACTCTGCATATCATTAGCGTTAGTTGTCTCTCTCATCCGTGGCGATGTTTTTTGCGGCAGCTATCGCTGGTAAACTGGCGATGTGGGCAGTTTGCACCAGCTTGGGAATGGGGCGATAATTCTTTCGCCACTTTTGCTGCGCTAAAGTGCCAATAACTCGGCGATAAGTCCTTGAGAATATGCCCCTTAAATGTTTCGACTACAGGGAATACATGATTTGGGCACATGCAGAACGTGACAGGGCTGGCTCACTCCTAGCCTGGCTCGCTAATCTGGCTAAATATTAATCAGTGATAGTAGAACTGGAAACAGACCTGGGGGATAGAATCTATAGGCAGCCTTATATTAACAACCACTTCAATGAGTACTACTCTCGCTTATATGTGTATCCTACCAGTTCTCACAGAGGAGGAGGCTGATGAATTGGGAGGGGATATTACGCTTCAGGAAATAAGAGCAGCGCTGAAGAACATGGCGAGGAGGAAAACAACTGGGATGGGTGGGCTCCCCGTTGAATTTTATGTCACATACGTTAATGTGCTAGTGCCTACATTGGTGGAATTGTATAGGGCAGCAAAGGATATGGGGCATCTGCCAACTTCCACCCATGAAGCATTGGTGGTGCCGTTACTAAAACCTGGGAGACCTCTGCATGATTTTAAAGCATATCCTCCATTGTCGATGCTTAACATCAATTATAAAATCCTTTGCCGGATTTTAGCAACTATACTGCTGCCCTATATGACTAAATTAATACACCCATATCAAGCAGAGTTTATCCCAGGCCACAACACAATGCTTAATATATGGAGGCTGTTAAAATTGATGATGGTGAATATGTTTGACCCTGGAAAAGCAGTGATATTCGCGGTTGATATAGAGAAGGCTGTTGACAGCTTAGAGTGGGACTTTCTCTATGGGGTAATGGAGAGATTGCAGATGGGAGTGGGATTTATAGGCTGAACCAGACTAGTATATATGGACCCTACAGTCTGAGTTAAAAACGAGCCGCTTGATCTCTGAGGGTTATGTGGTAGGTCGGAGGACCAGGCAAGGCTGCCCCCTATCACCATTGCTCTTTGGATTGGCGATGGAGCCATTGGCCAGCAGTGCCAGGTCGGGAGACCATTATTAGGGAATAGAAGTTGGGGGTTGACACGATCACATTGCCCTATATGCTGACAATTTGTTTCTATTTCTATGAGATACTGACGCTGAACTAAAGGGGACAATGAGGCTGCTAGATAAATTTGGTTTGTTGTCTGGATAAGGGGTGAATTGGCAGAAGTCGCGGTTATTCCCAGTGGTTGCAAACCTTAGACCCCCAGATGTACAAAGGGTGCTGCAGTGGGAACCCTGATGCCTGCAGTATCTGGGGGTGAAAGCATTTCATGACCAGGCTGACTTGCTGGATAGGAATGTGGGAGCAGCTGTCCTATCCCTTTGAGCGAGTGCCAACTTCTGTTAGATGTTTCCCCTCTCCGTAGAGGGACATATAGCTCTTTTAAAGATGGTGGCGCTCCCCCGGCTGCTATACTTTTTGTAGTCTTACTTGTGTGGATTCCCCGTATGATATTCAGGGAACTGGACTCACTCATTATCACCTTCATCTGGGGCATGAGCCACAGGAGAGTAGTATTGACAACCTTGCAGCATCCTGTGGGAGAGGGAGGATTCACAGTCCCAGAGTTTGAAACTTATTATATAGCGGCACAGGTTCAGTGACTTGCCTTATGGGTGACTAGTAGGATGGCCCTGGGGGGGTGAGATTGGACAGGTTGTACCTGAGATCCAGCAGCTGTTCTGGGGTCTCCTGATGGCCAGACAGCCCGTTGCGGAGAGCCTGAGTGAATTCCAAATGCTGCGGCGCTGCTGGGTTAGGTGTTTGCAAAAGACACAGATGCAGGTTCCATACTCGCCTGACCTGCCCATAGGTATCTTAGAGTTGCTGCCACATGAAGGTGACTGGCGGGGCACTGGCAGACTGGACGTCTGTGGGTATAACTTGCATAGGCGACCTGTTTCGAGCTGGGGGCTCATCCCATTCAAGGACCTTAGCTTGGAATTTGGTCTGCCCCAGGGGCACTTTCTGCTCCATAGGGCGGCATCAGCAGCGATTTGGTAGCACTGAGGGGTGGGCATATTAGAGCCACCTAATCGCAAGGGCTGTCAATAAATGGTCACGAGCTCCGGCACCGTCAAAGCGATCTCCTGCTTATACAGAGTGATCAGAGCAGACATGATGACACCAATGAACTAATTATGGGAATGATGGGAGGAGGATTTACCGATTCCGGTTCCTGAGAGCGTTTGGTCAAAAATCATGGAACAGTCCTTCAAAGTGTTTAGAAATGCCCGGTTCAAGCTGATCAACTTCTATATTTTGCATAGAGTTTACCTTACCCCAAGGAGAGTCAACAGGTTTTTTCACACAGTTGGAGCAGCACGCCCACAATGTAGAACAGCGGGGGCAGAATTATTTCATATGTTATGGTCCTGCCCATCCCTGACTGATTACTAGGAAGAGATCACAATCACAGTATGTGATATCACAATGAGGGGGGTCCCCTGTTCCCCAGGCACTGCTTGCTGAGCTGGTTCCCACACACCACCAAAATCAAGGTCACAAGTAAGTTCCAAGATTTGGCCTTTCTTTTGGCAAAGAGAGAAATTACACGGAACTGGAAGGCTGTCAGGGGACATAGGGTGACTTGGGAGAGGGGCAGAATATAAAAAAGTGGAGTGTTCATTCAGGGGGCGAGACGGGGTCATGCCTCCCTGGAGGTGGCCAGGGACTGGAATTCGTTGGTGGTATGCATGAGAGACTTGGGAGCCTCCATCGCAGGTGGCATGCCTCGGAAGCTCAGTGACTCTGGACCCTGCTGAGACCTGCCTCAGTGGCGGGGATTACCACTTTTTTTTTTAAACTTCTTTTTATTAAAGAAACGTCAGCATTAGTAAACAGCATTACTACATTTTGTGGTTGGTAATACATACACATCATCACATGGCACATTTCTGTAGTATATTATCATTTCTGACTTAACAGAGATCTACGGGAACTTTGGGGATTACCACTTTTGATATGTGGATTGAGCGTTCTGGCCCTATACTGCATGAGATGGCTTCATACCAGCCTCACTCGATGTGTGGGAACTGTAATGTGGAGATAGACTAGGCCTTCATGCTTTGGGGTGCGCCTCTGGGAAGTGGGAGGGAAATTGAGGGTTGGGGAGTTGAGGGGTGAATGATTACTGGGTATAATTTCAATGATATACTAATGTTATACTATAGTCTGTTGGATTCTGATGCTATAAAAACTCAATTAAATCTGTTAAAGAAAATTGACAAACCTTAAATTGCCATACAGTGTACAGATATGGTTAGGGACTGTAGATCTACAAATGGGTATATTTCCAACCCCAGATTGGTACCTCGTGTGCCCTGTAGGCCTAAATGGAGTGAAATAATACTCTAATGCAGATTTCCTCTCTAAGGAGTAAGTGTAAGCATCACAGACCTTCAGTAAGTACTGCAAACCTACACTATGAATGTCCACTCACATTCTAAGTACTACCAATTCAGTACTAATCCCTGAAGAGTCCCTTCTGTGACAGGCTACCTGTGAGCAGATACTAAACTGCAAAAGATAATATTCTCACATGAGCAGCCCACACGCACGTAACCAGCACAGAGCCTCTTACCCCAGGGGTGCAGTGGAAGCCTTAATGTAAAAGGCGCACATGCATGATTAGCACTATCAGTCCAATTACAGAGAATTTGCCATAAGTGAGACAAACTCTGGTAGTGAGACTCACTCACATTAAACGCCTAAGAACTATATGGTCAATTGCGAAAAATCCAGAGGGTCTAAAGGAGCAGAATCTATTAACTAGAATATTGAATTTTAAAAAAATGTCTTCGACCAATTACAAATATAATTCTATCTCTTTTCCCTGGAACAATAAAAAAGAATATTTTTTTTCCTAAGAGGCACGTATGGGAGCTATTTCGGATATCAAATCCTAGATTGATAGCTGTCAACAATGAGATGACATTTTTCACCTTGAGCATCCATGTGACCATCACTGAAACCCAAGTAGTGCTCTACAAAGTCATTCAACATGCTTCAGTGAAAATCACTCTGTTGATGAGAGCTCCCAACAACATGTATATATATATATGTGTGCAAATCTCCTAAATGTATTTGATATAAAAAGAAAATCGATACAAATGAGATTAAAACTGCAAGAAAACGAAGAAAACCAGTAAAGGCTCAGCAGCATCAAGGATGCTATAAAAAGGAATACACGAATGTCATCCCTTCGACCAATTACGGCGTTATCCGTTATCATTGTTGAATCATCCTTTGCATAAATTGGTGCTCAGGGGCAAAGTGTGGCTTTCGCCGGATTAGGAAAATTCACTTCTCGGCCTAGATCTAATAGATTTCATTTTCCTGTTGTTCTCTCGCACACTGTACAATAAAACGGATGAAATTACTGCACGAATGACAGTCATGTTCAAGGGCAGTAAATAAGACCCCTTCATATTTCATTGGCGCTGTTGTAAGCAAAATGTGCAACAGCAAAAAATCTGCCAAAATACGGGCGAATGATTAGACCCTGATGTGCTCCAGGCATTTTCCAAATTACTTTTCTTTCCTTTACCACAGTGATTTAATACCACTCTATCGCAGTATCAATTTCAATCGGAATAGTCAATCAGAGACAATTTGCACTACTGTGCAGATATTGGATTCTCAGTTTACTAGTCTGAACCCACGAACCGCTGAATAGTGGCTTAATGAAATAGTTTGAACTCAGAGCCTGGGTCTGATTGGTGCTCATGTGAAATATGATGTTAGCAATCCTCACTACTTCAGAAACTTATTTCATTGTTCTGTATTTAAAATCTAAAGCTCCTGCGACAAATTTTCTTTTCCCTCTGTGTAGATATCACTGTTATATGTTAAAATGTTTAAGCTATATCTATCATATTTATAAATATTAATTTATATTTTCCCTATTTTGACTTCAAAATTAATTGACAATGTCTGAACTCAATAAAAAAGAGCATGTACGCTCATCTTACTGTTACACGCGATTTTCATGAATACTCTCAAAATGAAGAAAAAAATGTGTAAGTAAACCCGGTTTATTAACTAGAAACAGTTCTTTCTCTTCTTTATAGAATACTTTGCAGGGCTCTAGAAAATTAATGGAAGGAATCCAGCAAATTTCACAGGTTGCATAAAATGAAAAGACTTGTTTGTGAAGACATTATTATAAATAACGCATGCAGTTTGTGTGTAGTCTACCTAATTGCACTCAAATTAGCCGAATAAGAACTGGAATTTGGCCTAATAAATCTAGCAAGAATGACAGTTCTTCAGTTTATAAAATACTGCTTTATATTGAAGACAGCTGCGCCGCGCTCCCTAAAAAAATGTATATGGAAAGAAGTATGTGAACAGCCGGAAAAACACAACTAACAGTACACATACTCTCCATAAAATACTGAAGATGTTGCTGAAGGAGGAATGGTATAATATCACAACGCACTCTTCATTCAAAATGGAGGCTCAAACCACCACAATCGAGATCTAATTTGGCAAGAGCAAAGAGGATTTACCAAAGTTGTCGGGAGGGAACCTATTGTTACCAACATTCTTTTCCCCGTTGCTCAGTTTATGAGACCAAGAGCCCTTATGATCCCACTCCTAACCCTCTACTCCGGAAACTATTCAACCAGTGTTCCGGCCATGTAAATGCTGCAGAGAATGTGGTAATTTGAGACATTGCCGTAAGTCATCTGCATATGTCCTTATGTGTTATACTTTCTACTGTAGCAACTGCACCATGTTTTATAAGGCTGGAGGTATGTACAGTTGAAAAGGTACTACCGCATGTTTTCAAAAACCAGACCACCAACTGATCTGCAGGTTAGGAAAATAGATAGACATGGCAATTAAAGAACTTAACAACTGTGAGGGCATTTCAGCACTCGAGATCCATCCTGGAAAATAGAAAAAAGGGGTGGATATTCCTCGGATGGTTACATTTTCATCCTGAATCCCATTGCTGTCGAAAAGGCTTAAACATGTCTCAAGTTTGGTTTATCGGAACAAGGATTTCTGGTTGACCTTTAGCACTCACTGGCTATCATTCTTCGATGTGGCAAACGCAATAGTTTTTGTACTACCTCAGTAGTAAAATGGGATACCATTGCTCATCAACCTTGTGTCCCCAAAAGTGACAGGTCTGTGTCCTTAAAAGTGGCAGGTCTGTCCTTAAAAGTGACAGGTGCCACGCCCCCCTCGCACCAACTCGTGTCCCCAAAAGTGACAGGGGCCACGCCCCCCTTGCACCAAAAGTGACAGGTCCCAAACCCTTATGATGGATGTAGGTGACCATTTGACCCAAGGGGCGGTCTGCCATGGGGTGGAGCTGCTTTTGGAGACAACAGCGAACCAGAGCCCTATGACGACGGCTGGCCATGTTGTTGTGTAGAGGTGCACGCCCCTTTGAGGGTTTGTTTAGGATACATATAAGGCCTCCTTAAGAGCCAAGTACAGCAAGCAGACGGCTGAACATGAAAAGGTCCCCATAGCAAAAATGAAGAGATACAGACCGCTCTTGAAAAGGCCCATGTTGGGTGGCGGCCAGGCCACCATCGATAGATATTACCGCAGCTTAACACCCCTGGTAATGGACGAGAATGCTCAACAAGAAACACCTAAGGATATGGGCTGCAACGTTACTGGTTTTGGCGATGACAGTTGTCGGCGTATGGAAGCACGCAGTCTCAAGGATTGGCCGCGAAGGGTGTCCCCAATTAAGGTCGATAGCAGTTGGAGTTTGGACTCTTGTATTGACAGCGAGTATGAGGGATTCGGTTTCGTGGAGCTGGCCAAATTGGAAGATACAATAGTTCCACCTAACTCCACCGTCTATGAAGACCTGGGCTTTGAGGAGGATACGCCGCCTGAGAAGGTATTTGTGCAACAGCCGGGTACAAGCCCCGTAGATGATGGGGTATCGCATGATATTAGCGACTCTCAAGATTTCAGAGCCGCCGCAGAGGGCGGTGAAAATGCTGAGGTTAGTAAAAATGTTATGAGCAGGTCGCTACATAATGATGTATTTTATTTCTTCAACTAACTGGCTGTTAATCTTTCTTCTTTTGACCCTAGAGAGCAACCCCAGCTGGATATACATACTTCATAATGCACTATGGGAAAGAAGGTGTAGCACCTCCTAACACACCCGTCTATGAAGACATGGTTTTTCAGGAGGAAGCGGCTCCTGAGAAGGTAGTTGTGCAACAGCCGGGTACAAGCGTCGAAGATGATGGGGTATCGCAGGACATTAGCGACTCTCAAGATTTCAGAGCCGCCGCCGAGGGCGGTGAAAATGCTGAGGTTAGTAAAAAATGTTATGAGCAGGCCGTTACATAATGATGTATTTTATTTCTTCAACTAACTGGTTGTTAATCTTTCTTCTTTTCACCCTAGGGAGCAACCCCAAAAAGAACGGAGACCGTGGGGCATCCTACAAAACCGGACAGCGTAAATTTTTACTGTCTATGTTGTGCAAAACAGACTGAAAGTTCCACAAGACAAAGTACTGATGTTCCCATGAATTGTGACTATGTCTCTAAGAGCGACGCTGGTGTAAAAGAAATTCAAGTAGTACCCCACGATGACCAGATGGCTGTTAAAGGTTTCGCAGCGGCTGTGGTACTAGCTTGTGTCAAACATGACTATTATGGCCTTTGTTCCGGACACAGAATGGGGGATCCTCAGCAGGACGCGCACGAGTGTCTGGGTGAGGCATACAGAGCACGAGTAATCCGTTATATATGTAGTTTGTTAGACCCGTACAAGATGTATAAACTGTTAAGGGTGGTGTACGGACTGTCCTCTGAAAAGAAATATGTCCACCCGAATATGCTGAAGCTCTTGACAACGGCACTCGAGGACACCCGACACGCCCATGATCCAAGCTTAAAACTGCAGGGTATGCAAGGGATGTGCACAGCTTTTGATAGAAAGATGGTAGAAAGACTCGTAGAAAGACGTATGTGTAAGCTGTATATAAAAAATAGAAGTATGGGGTATTTACCACCACGAAGACTATTTTAAATAAATAAGGTCTTATTTAGCGTAACAGGATAGCGGGTATTTAGAACAAAGTAGTAGAATGTTACACCGTAAGGTGGCTATGTGTTAATCCGTCCTTACGACGCTTACTATGAAAATATAAAGTACCTTCTGTTTATGTTTTGTTAATATTCTTTATTTTTTAATAAAATGTCCTTACGCAAAACAAGCGTCATTAATTGCCTGTGGAGTAGCGGATGATAACATGCCGGGGGCCCGGCTAAGAAAACTTTATTATGATACAGGGGGAGTTGGCAGCTTGGGAAGCGCCGAAGCTCTGTATAGAAGGGCTGTAGATGAAAATGAACCTGTAAGCAGAGACCTGGTGAAGACTTGGTTATCAGGAGAGGAGGTGTATTCACTCCATAAACCAGCCAGAAGACGGTTTAAGAGGCGCCCTACAATCGTTAATGCGCAAATAGATTATCAATGGCAGGCGGATATCATCAGCCTTCAAGATATAGCAAAATATAACAGCGACACTCGTTATATATTAACCGTCATAGATGTCTTGTCCAAGTACGCCTACGCAGAAGCGCTACGCGATAAAAGTGGGGCATAGCGTCACGGCCGCTTTTAAAGCCATCTTCGAGAAGGGGCGAATTCCTCAAAAACTACAAACATACGCCGGTAAAGAATTCTTAAACAAGGCATTTCAGAAATTATTAAAGCACCATGGGGTTCAACATTTTGTAACACACACGGAGGTAAAAGCAGCTGGTGTAGAGCGGTTTAACAGAACTTTAAAGTCTAAGATGTGGAGGTATTTTACGGCCCACAACACCTACAGATACGTTGATGTTCTACAAGCTTTTTTAGTTGTATATAATGCCAGTTATCACAGGACCATCAAAACAGCGCCCGTAGAGGTAACTCCTAGTAATTCTTTATCTGTTTGGAGAACGGTGTACAGGCGTAATTTCGCTACAAAGGTGAAGAAGCCTGTTTTTAAGAAAGGTGATCACGTAAGGATTTCAAAATTGAAAGGGGTCTTTACGAAGGGCTACCAACTGACTTTTAGCGACGAAATATTTATAGTGGAAAGTGTGGAGCTTAAAGAAGGGATGTATATTTACAGGCTAAAGGACTACGATGGGGAAGCGGTGTCGGGGGTCTTTTACAAGGAAGAGTTACAAAGGATACCCGATGATCCGCACAGGGTGTACAGGGTTGAAAAGATTCTGAAAAGTAAAGGTAGAGGCGCTAATAGTCAGGCATATGTCAAATGGCGAGGATGGCCGGAGAAATTTAACAGTTGGGTGTTGGCAAGCTCCCTGAAGGGTGTGTGAGCTGAGGCCCGTCTAAAAGCTGCTGTTAAGATGGAGACAACGCCCTTTTATATCACCTTGCCGTCCAACGCCTCTAAAGACATGTTCCCCGACAACCAGATTTCTAATTATACCGTGAAATTGGCTAAGCCTGTGGACTTGAAAGGGGATTGGGAGGTAGCCCTAACCGAGATCCAATACCCTAGAACATGGAATACATTTACGCAGAGCGAGGCCAAGTTTTACATAAAGCGTGAGCAGGACCCTGTGAGCATGCACGAGAGCATCCCATACGGCTACTACCCAACCATTTCAAGTGTTGTCGACGCCATCAACAAAGCCATAGGCACCATCGAAACATATACGAATACTCATCTGTCGTTAGATAACGTCAGAAGGAAGGTGTTTCTTAAAACCCCTAATCGCACCACTGTGTTTAACTGCTCTGGTAAATTAAGAAGAGTTTTAGGCACAGTACAGAATGCGAAAAGTCCGATCGAACAGGATCACACGTGCCCCGATATTAACGGGGAGTTCTCCACGCTCTATGTGTATAGTGATATTGTAGAGGCCCAGAGGATCGGCGATAGTTACTCACCTCTGTTAAGATGGGTCCATGTAGAGGGCGAAAATAATACGATGGTCAATATTCAATTCAACAAACCCGACTACGTCGCAGTTTCTAAGAACCATTTTGACACTATTTCAATTATGATCTTTGATGACCAGTCCGCCCCTGTGTCCTTTAAATACGGGAAAGTTATTTTTAAGCTTCATTTAAGGCCGAGACGCGACAGAGGCTATTAAGCAGGCATCATGGTGGTTGTGAAAACATACGGGGACCCGTCTATGTACAGGGACTATTACCGAAACCAGGCCGGATATGGAGGACCTCCGTACTTTCAAGGGTCCCCTGTTATGTACGGGGCTGGTCTAGGAGGTTTCTTCCGCAGTCTGTTTAGAAGAGCTATGCCCTTCTTGAGAAGAGGCTATGAAATTGCAAAACCGCATGTTAAAGCGGCGGCTACGAACATTGCCCAGGACGTAGTAGGGTCTGATACTTCGGCGGTTGCCGAGCGCATGAACAAACATCCGCAAGAAGGCGCTGGTTTGGTGTATAGGCATCGCGCTATTGTTAAAAGGAAGCGCCGCGCTTCGAGACGCAGAGGTCCACCTGCCCCCTATAAAAAAAGGAGGAGTTCTTCAAAGAGCGCTCAGAAAAGAAAAACACCAAGACGGAAGAGAGCTTCCAAGAAGAAGAGATCCGCCTCTAAAGTAAATATTTTTTAAAGCAGCGCAAACTAAAGCATGGCCTTCGTACATTGTGCATCGGGCGAGTGCGCCAAATCCGAGTTAGACTTGTTTACTCTAAAGCCCACTCAGACAAGCATCGAAAACAGTTTTTTCATGGAGGTATCACCTTTAGCAGCTTTGACCCCTCTGGCCCCTATAGAGTTTTATGTATCAGGGTCCACGGATATGTATTTGGATCTCAACAACACGCTACTCCATCTTATGTGTAAAATCGTAAAAGCGGATGGTTCCGACATAGCAGCAGACGCTAAATTGGCGACGATCGCATACCCCCTAGCAACTGTGTTTAATCAGGTGGACATCACCCTGGGCGATCGCCTCATCACACAGAGCGATAACATGTACGCCTACAGAGCCTACCTCGAGAGCATTCTAAATTACAGTAGCGACACCCTCGACACGCAGCTTTCAGCAGGGCTCTTCTACAAGGACACATGCGGACACTTTGAAGCCAAGGAGCTGGACGTGACAATCAGGGTTTTGTAAAAAGAGCAAGTTTTGCGACGGGCAGTCGTCACTTTGACCTCCTGGGTCGCATACATTCAGACCTCTTCTTCCAAGATAAACTGCTCATCAACGGAATTGATCTTAAGATCAAGCTCACTCGCAACAAGGACTCATTCTGTCTAATCAGCGGGGATGCGGACCAGTACAAGCTGGACATACTGTCAGCGAGTCTGTTTGTAAAGAGGGTGAAAGTGTCCCCAAGCGTCAGATTAGCTCACGCTGACACTTTGCAAATATCAAACGCCAAGTACGCTGTGGAAAGAGTAGCTCTGAAGGTGTTCAGCATCCCTGCCGGTACCCGATTAACTCAGCAGCAGAATTTATTTCTGGGACAACTACCCAAGCTTATCATCATCGGATTTGTGGACAATACAGCTTTTAGCGGCGTCTACGCCTCAAATCCCTTCAATTTTAAGCACTACGGCATCAACTACGGTGCGCTGTTCCACGAGGGCACTGTGATTCCTGCAAAACCCTACACACCCAGTTTTATAACCTCCAACTACATCAGGGACTATCAGGGGCTGGTTTCGATAACCGGGAAGCACCTACGGGACTTTGGGGTAGCCGTGTCAAGAGAAGGCTATGGGGCTGGGTACACACTGTTCGCATTTGACCTGATTCCCGACATGGAAGATGGCGATCACTACAACCTGGTCAAAAACGGCAATCTAAAAGCTGAAATACGATTTAGTAATCCGCTACCTGCGAATGTGAACATGGTCGTATTCTCAGTATTTGACAGCATCATTCAGATCAACCACGCCAGACAGATTTTGTTTGACTATCTTCAAAACGTTTGTGAAATGGACACTGGGCAGATACGTGACTTCTTAAGCAGACATAAATACGCTAAGAAATACTTTTTAGGTGTTTTCCCTAGCGATGGGTTACCAGGCGAAATAGGGCCGGAAAGACCACGCACCCTAGTGTCTAACACAGATCCTCATTATAAGGGTGGAACACACTGGGCGGCCGTGTTTATAGATAGTGACAAGGTTACAGTGTTTGACAGTACAGCCGAGTTCCCCGAACACAGTATCTATACACAGGCCATATTCAAGTTTGTGAAAAAAGCAGCAGGGAGGGTTGAGTATAACAAGCTAAGGGTCCAGGATTCGTTAGCCATCACATGCGGGGAACACTGTATTTATTTTATCAGTAAAATGTCGGAGGGTGTGGCGTTTAGAAATTTCTTAAATCTATATTCGCGTGACCTTGTTAACAATGACAGTATAGTTGTGAAATATGTAAAAGAAGACACAAGGGCCACGGTCAGACCTGTGAAAACAGAATATAGCATTTGTCAAAATTGTAAGGGCATGTAACGTGTGTATGTTTAATGATGAACGTTTAAAATAAAGACATTTTTAAAACAAGCATTCAGACTCTGCATTTCTATGCTTACACATGCACCATAATTAAAATGTTTTAAAAGACGAGTGAGATGGGTTGAAAAGTTATAAAAGTGTTTATTACAAACATTTATGTAAGGTGCGCATTACAATGACAGTCATTACTAGAGAAATATATGAAGAAAAATCAGTCACGGTTATACACGTAATAGGCACAGTTATTCAAAAAGTCTGTAGAACCATTAAGGATTAATCCACGTATGGGCTGTGGGCAGTGTCCATTTTCTCGGTACAGTCTTCGCAGGTGGGGTGCTCCAAGAGGGGGATAGTCGTAGGGCGTCAGAGACGGCTGGCGATGGAGGGAAGGGTGCCTTCAAACTTTCAAGCATACGGCGGTGATCGTTATTACCCACGAGTGTGGAAGGGATGTTGAGTTCAGCGGCGGCGTGCAGAAACTGATCCCAACCTCTAGGAGCATTTTGCTGCGTTAGGGTTTGGGGTGCGTGAGACCTTTGACTAGATCGTACATGTGTGAGCCAACAACCGGCTGCCCCTTGTGGAGAAATTCACTGCATTCATTCCATGCTGTTAGGTCTTTAGAAGCGGCGAGTTTACTCATCAGCATTTGCGCTGCCCCCCTGTGCCTCTGACTTAAATTTTTTAGGAGGTCGTCAACAAAGATATCCGGGGTCGGGGCCAGGGCCGGCTGCGGCTGTAGGGGTTGCGGAGCAGGCGCTGGCGTTGCTGGCTGTTCAGAGTCCTGTGCATATAGAGTTAGCTTATTTTTTTCAGTATCCCACTGCTTGTAGTAGGTTAGAACATTTTTAAGGGTGTTGGTGTAAAGGTTAGCTTTGTCGTACGGGTTTTGATCCTTACGGTTCAAAATGTCTTTAATTTCACCATCCAGTCGTAGAGTCTCATTTCGCCGTATATCCCAGGCATTGTCCGCAGAAGAGCCTCCAACTGTTGTCTAGGAACCAAATACATCTTTGCGGCATGCTCCATCACCGTCCCGAGAGGAGGCTTGTAATTATGGGTATAGCTATGCCCAACAATGAGCCTATGAAACCCCCAGACTGTTTCACCAGTTTCTTCTTGGTAATAAGCGAGGCACTTTTATTACTGAGCTTCTTGATAAGATGTCGCTTCTTCTTCAACACCTGTAACTGGCTCTTTGATATAGGGACGTTACCTTTTAGGGTGTTTAGGGCTATTTCTGAAATGGCCGCCACTAAATCATCAGAAGCAGCGCAGAGGATGGCCTTTCTGTGCTGGGGCCTGGCATTAACCAGCATTTTCAGGAGAGCTAAACTGCGGCGTAGGCGGTCAGACATGGTCAACACAGGGTGTTATAAGGGCAGGACTACAAATGTCTCTAAAGGTCTTCAGCGCGGCTTTTTATAGGCTCGGGACTTGGTCTTTGGAGTGTAAGCGACTGGGAGATCAGGGGGAAAAATATCAGCCCTCAGTCTGTAGTCTTCTAGAGTGTTATTTTTTAAGTCGACCAACAGGTAGCCGTGGGGTTTTGTTGTAGCGTCGTTAAAGGCCTCCATGAAGAAGTGTGTGTTTCCCAGGTACATCTGTTTAGCTATGATGGATATTTGCTGTTTGTCACGGGGATTTTTAAATAAAACAAGGTATGAGTCGTTGAGTGCTATAGAGCGGCTGTTCTTACCCTTGTAAAACAAGTTCTGCACAATGTAGCATATGCTTAGATTGCGATGGTGTGAATATTGAGTAAAAGCTCGCTCTAACTCAGGATGATCCCCACCTTCACGCATAAGGTCATCGACAATTACCATGTTTACAAGGGTCGGTGGCAGCAGCTCATCGTCGTTGAGGTTATCAGGTATACCTTCTATAAATCTGATATGCGGGACAGTTCGGTCTAAAGATCTTGCCAGCACGAATAAAGCCACACAATGTTATTAGGTGTTTGGGATAAAGCACCGGCAGCATTTTCTAAGAGCTTTTTTAAAAAGTAGCTTTTACCGCAGTTTGAGGGCCCTGCTAACACGCAGGAGAACGGATGCTGTAATCTGGTGTCCATAGTGCGATGGTGACCTCTCTAATGCGCCTAATATCCATACGGCAGTGTTTTATAGTCAGTAGTCAGGACCCTTTTGTCAAAAACAACGCGTAAGGTTTTATGTAGGGGCTGGGTTGTAATTTCCCACTTCTTTTTGGATCTGACTATGCAGGGCTGATTCACAACTATGGTTTTATCATTTTCACGATTGTCCGATGCAGAGTATTCATGCACCAGATCCTTCAGACTGTCAAAATTGATTTTTAGGGTGTTGTTGACATTTAAGGTTATACCTTTGACCTTCATGCACAACTTGTTGTTGTTTGTTTTGTACGCGTACGTTTTAGGTCCGGAGGACGTAAATTCTGTTATATGCTCATCTTTATCGAGTTCTCTGGTCAAATTACCTAGGTAATCCCCAAGAGGAGGGTCTTCATCCCCCGGTTTACTCAGAAAAATCACAGAGTCGGTATCGTGATACAAACAGCGGTCCTGGAGTTTATCCATAACCCCGTAAAGCTCAAGACGGGCGTGGGCTGTCGTGAAGCATTCTATGAAGATGTTTATGTTGTTACACGTTGTGGGGTACTCTTTTGTGTATTTCCAACACACAGCCGCGGTATCGTCATCGATAAACTCGCAGCTGGACACCTCGTAACAAGGGGCAAAAAGGTACTTAAACAGCTCGTCAGGATCTGTTATTAAGGTTGTATTCGACATGTTTGTACGCTGTGTGAATTTTCCCCATAAGGAGTTGAGGCAGAGTTTGGCTAACTGGCGGCGGGCTGGGTTGACCTCTATCAAATGGGGTCGTAAACGTATACCCCCGTGAGCGTGGTAGTCATCGATGTATTTTTGCTTTGCATCTTGACTAGTACACCATTCGGGATATCCTGAGGCCTCCTGTTTGTCTCTGAGAAACAAATTAATGTAGCGTGAAAAGAGGCGTGTCGTGGTCCTCTTAAAATGCCACACCTCGTGTACTCTCCCGAGTCTGTAGCCTTTCTCTAAGGCAGCTTGGACCTCGATGCTACACCAGGTCCCGGTGAGCATCCTCTGTTCTTCAGTGTGTCTACAACCATCAACCTCTTTAAACACTGCGCATGTTCGACAGAGGGGGAACATCAGCTTACCATCGACTCTGTATGGTAACACAGGGAAGTAAAGATGCCTTGGTGGATGGATTTTGCATTTGACTAGCCCAAAGTATTCGGAAAGGGGCTTAAAGTCTCTATATATGATGGTGGGGTGCCCTAATGGGTATACCTTCATTTTGTTCACAAATGGGTACAGACTGGTGAAATCATAGTAGTGTATTTTTTCACCCTCAGCAGCGGCCCTGTACAGTTGTATGGCATTTGTACGACCCCCGAATAAGGCATCGCGGGGCTCCAGAGGTTGTGGTAAATCACGACTCTGAAGGAAAGAGCAGAGCTCGGTGTCAGTTGTTAGCATATCTAACCACTCATGCTCCCAAAGGGCCCTCAGAGCAAAGCCACATTTTTCAACATACTGGGCCTTCATCAGAGTACGTCTGTGTAAGTGTTCAAAGTTGGCACCCAGCAATTTGTTAAACTCGTGGGGCTTGTAACAATGGGGGCAGCCGTGGTAAAAGCAGCCGTTGTATTCAAAGGCCGTCGGCACTCCCTTAATTACGGCGTACCCATCCAGGTAATAGGGGCCCAGGCAGTATTCGCCCCCGTGTAAGGCGTGTTGAATATGTATGTCTTCTTTCTCAGACACGTACATAAGCCATTGGATAGAGGGGGTTGAATAACGTTTCTGTTTACCGTTATAGAGGTCTGGTTGCACTAGAGCGATACTTTTTGGTCTTAAAAACATGTGTTTGTAGATGGACATACACATGGAGGCCAAAGTGATGTTTTGAAAAGGGTCTATGTATTCGACCGTCTTTGTCATTTCAGGGGTCTTGGGTTTCAAAGCCTTGACTTTCTTAGTCATCTCCACCACAACATCTCTGAAGAGGTTGCAGGCTTGTCGTAGGATCATTACATCCACCTGACAATAAGCCTTCAACTCGGTTTGAAAATGAAACTCCCTTTCATGGTTTTCAGAGTACCATTGCAGAAAGCTCTCTTTCTCGGCAGGCATCATATATTGAACCCCGTAGCTGTCCGGAGGCGGCATGGGCCCAACATAGTCCTGGTTCGCCCAGGTGTTAAAAAAGTGTGGAAAATAACCTTTACACCCTGGGAAATCAAAGGCTTTTGGCAGCTTACTCAATTTCATGGGTAGGAAATTCAGGGTGTCTATGAATCTTATTTGTAACTGCCCAGCCGTTAGCAACATCAGCTTGGAACCCTGAGTGATGAGTTCTACTTGTACCTTTTCACGAATCAGATTTTGTAAAATAAAGAATGAGTCGTATGCTTTTGAGTTATGGGCCAGCATGGTATACCCTTTGAATTTGGTTTGAATGAAAGTGTTAAGGAAATCACCAATGCACGTTAGCCCTTCAAACTCCCAGCTGTCGTCGGAAGTTAGATGGTGGGCGTAAATATAGTTAGGTTGGTGTACCCCCGTCTCTTGTGTGCACTCTATATCGAACACTATGTAGGCTTCGGTTTTGGTCTGAGGTCTGCCTTTAACCATGTAAAAACGGTGATTTGTTCCTGCCCTAAAAGGCGTGTGACACCTTGGGCATTTCATGCCTTTGCATTTGTGATCTGATGCCACATACCGACCACACTCGAATCAATCCATTTTAGGGACGCATTTAACAGCTTTGTTATGTATGCTCAAGCATTCTTGCGAGCGACAAAACATCTTACAGGTGCGACACCTCACCTTCAGGGCGGCGTCTATGACGCAACCGTCCCTCTGACACATCTTACAGCGCATTTCACACTGATGATGTGCCTTATTGTTGTATATGTGGTCGCAATATGTGCACACATACTTGACTCCCAGAAAACTTTTAAGGTTCAAGATACCGTAAAAGTGGTTTTCGTGGTGAAGGACATATACGATCTTGTTTCTCACACGTTCCCCGGTTGTAAAGTACTTCCAAGAACCGTTGTGATAAAGCACTTTCACCGTAACGGCGAAATAGTTCTCAAAAAGACCTATGTCGCCAAAGCCGACCATACGGTCTGGAGGTATTTCAAGAACCTCATGGGCTTAAGCCGCTCTAGACATGATGACAGCGTCGGTGGTGTTGCGCCCCATCAGCAACCCCACGATACTGGCCGCCAGACACGTGTTGGCTGCGTCGTTGTTAAAGTTGAGCAGCCAACGTTGTTTCTTACCAATTATCTTGCTGTACAGCACGCTCTTTAAAGGCCTGGAAACACCCCCCTCACGACCCCCTACAATGAGGGCTATGACTCTGAAAGTGCCATAGGCGACTAGTTCAGCCTTACTCTGTAAAAGCCTCGAGAGGTTTTCTAAAAATTCCACGGCATCAAACACAACGCTGGACTTTCGCTTGGTGAACAAAGGGCTGTCAAAACCCTGCCCCTGGAAGCGTAGTTGAAAAAAATCATTAGGACCCACATCGCGTAACAACCTTTCTATGAGTGTTTGCACAGCCTGATGTATGGCTAAAATGCCGTGATCGGAGGACCTTATATGGTGAAGGTTAGCAAACCTAAACTCCTCGTAGTGTTCTGTAGCGTTAAATCTCTCTACAATACGACTGTAGCTTCTAACGCTCTCTAAAAAGACTGCCTCTAAATCCTCATCTTGAGGAATTTGACTTGCTGGGGTGGTCGCTGCTGTATCATTTTGGGGGTCCTGGCTTAGCACGGTCTCAGGGTGTCTTTTAAACATCCGTGTAGCACATATTCTGGCTTTCTTGAGCTTACTTATTAAAAGCCTGCGCTGCTTAGCGTTATTAGCCCACTTTTGCTTTTTATGGGACCAGTCTTTTCGAGGCAACCTCCCCCGCCTATCTGAACAGTATGCTTTGTACATTTGTGCGATGTACTCATGGATGCCTCTGCTACAGACCCACCCCCGGTCCTTCTATGTGTTCCTGGTGTTGGAGTATCGCCTCTCTACCGCCCGAGCCCTTCAAATGCCCTCCCCTTGGGGTGTTCTCTCCTGAACTTATGTGTTGGATGGTGGCTGGTACTGTTGTATGTGCTTCAGGCGCCGTTCGTGAAACTCTATGACTCTGTTTGAGGGGGTCTATGTACTTTTTACGCCTGAGCAAGCATAAGAAGCGCAGGGACTTGGTCAGTATAGTATGGACCTTACAGCTATATTTTGATTTATGTGTGTTTTTAGTAATACCAGGGGCATGTGGGGTCTTTAGGGGTTGACATAGGCCTAGTCACGCAGGTATACCCCATATGTCTGACACAGTTGTTTGACACGTATGGAGGATCACCCTTTTACACCTGTCAACCATTTGCAGTATCTTTTGCTGCGCCTCCATCTTGACCATGTCCTCGCTACCACCAAGCCCCAGTTTTAAGGCTGCAGCTTTCGCTTGGCGTTTTAGCTTTCTGACCGCCAGCTGTATATCTTTCACATGCCCCCTAGTACATCTTTTGGGTTTACAGAATCGTATTGCGGCGGATTAGGAATGAACACCCCTTTGGGTTGTATAACGCCCTCTCTCACACCAGCCGTCGCAACACAGCTCTGTAAAGGAGGGTCCGGGGGGATCATAGAAACAGGGTCCCAGTGCGAACACCCTGGGGCTGTAGGGGAAGGGGCCTCACTAAATGACACCTTCAAACACCCATCTGGAATATCGCTCCCTGCCGTGCTGTTATCGGCGTATATTGATGGGGGTGATGAGGGGGTTACAGTGGACGCGGGGCTGGTTGGGTCGTACGCTCCTGGCTGGGGGATAGGGGACATGGGGCAAGGGGAGTGTAAATGACGGTCAAAATAATCGAGGGTCCTAGCGGTGAAGGAATTGCCGGTGATGGGGTCAGGTGAATGTGTAACAGACGTGTGCAAATCCCCTTTGTGCGTGTTAGAAGACCCATCATGCGCTGCTTGTGAGGGTCTATCAATGCTGTCTACCAACCCTGCCAGTGCCTTGAGACAAACCCTGCCGGAGGTATAAGGTGCTCCTAAAGGTTGAACATTTTCAGGCGTTGGGTTCCTAAACCCATCAGGAATGATTATAGAGGGTTTTGGGTGCTGATCTAGGGGGAGCTCCTCTAACGATGCCGCTAGTTTATTTGAAACTACAGAGGGCTTTAGAGGATGGGAAGGGTCCTGCGGTGTAATGGGGTTGATTAAGAACCCATCCGTTGTTTCTACTTGCAGCGTAGGGAGCCCCTGCTTCTTCTCAACATACTTTCGCGAGAGGCAGTTGACTTTAGGGGTTTGGGGCTGTAACAGCGCTTCTGCAACAGGCGTCACAGCCTTTGACCCCTTAGAGAGTGTGGGGGTAGAGGATTCATTCCCCGGTTTAGCAACATTTTTTAATGATAGATCTAAAGGAGTAGTTTGGGGCTCCGGGACCACCTGTTTCTTCTTGAGGTCTAAAGGGGGTGTTTGGGACTCTGGGATCACCTGTTTCTTCTTGGGGTCTAAAGGGGCTGCTTGGGACTCCGAGTCCATCTGCTTCTTCTTAAGGGCGGGTTTGTTCGAGATGAGATTCCCTTTTGAGGCCTGGTGATGGTTCATCATTTTAGCGGTTGGCTTGAGACGGCATTTCATCTCTGTACCGGTTCTCTGCTGGATGTGTGAATAATAAGAGCACAATTGGTCCTGGCGTACACGCCTACTCACACCTTTTGCTGTAGGCACGGTGTTCTGGACTGTCTCTGTGATGTCGCTTAACGGTGTCGTAGACCTCTTAGCCTTACACGAATCTTCTCCAGAGAGCTTATGTGCAGCGCCTAGAATGTAAACATAAAAATATATATATATATATATATATATTAGAAAAAATAAGGAACCACAGACACCCCACCTCCACTTTATACATCCGGTACTACATGTCGCAGGCCCTTTCTGCTTAAGAGAATAAAACCAAGAGAGCTCTTTTTTTTTTTTGGCACCCTTTTGTGAAAAACACACCTGATAGGGGTCTTTTCCCCGCAACTTTCTTTGTCACCGATCCCTTTCTAGATGTTGAAGCTTTCCTCTTTAGCGTTCTTTCTTTTGTTTGAGCCTCTGCAGCCTCTTGCACATCCCCGCCGACCATGCATGACACCGTGGGTCCTGTAAAGAAAACAATAATCACAATTGTAGTATAAACCAAGCCTTAGCAGCCCACTCTGAGGAGCTCTCCTATAGTTCACAGCTGTGGTTTTTGGGACTAGGCCCTCCCAAGTCTTAGACAGTTTAAAGAACACAGGCATTTTTTTTTTATTTACCTGTAAGAACTGTGTTATCCTGCACACTCAAAGACGCGCCTTGAACCTTCATGTACCATTCAAAGCCGTCATTATCTAGTTGCTGTCCGGCGTCATAACCTATAAAATCGCACATACATGAGAACACCATTAGAAAAGCAGAGTTTCTGAGACACCCTAGTACAAAAACTACGCAAAACTATATAACTCTAAATACATATACCTGGCTGCAAGGCGCTCATTTCTTCATCGGTGATAGTTAATTCCGGGAGGTCCTGTGGCGGGGGTTAAATCAAACACGTCTGATTTAAAACTAGCGCTCATAAACATGGCATTACAGTTTGATACATTCACCTTAGAAAACGCAAATACATAATACATAGAGACAAGCATCCTTACACAGGGTATACGTAAAACACTGTCTAGGAAAATGTTACATAGACCCTAGACCCGCAAACTGTAGACACCCATAATCTATTGAGCGGACTGTGCATGCTGTTCTTTACATGCCTTTAATAAACACGGATCTATGTTAGGATATTAACTTATAAACTGTAAGTAACAAAAGGATATCTCCTAGGAAAAAAACAGTCACAATGTACCCACAACTACATTAATGCGCAGCGTGGGCTACCGTGTACAAATTCTGTGCATCACACATATAGGCATAATTGGTGTTTGCAAGGTGCTTGACAACCGCTGGTTTTAAAAAACATATAGAGCCGTTCCTAAACTGTGTGGCATTCACGCATGCTCAACCTTGTAAATGCAAAAGCTTGAGAAACACCCCCATGCGCCGCATCCTGTGATTCTGTGTAAATACCTTAATCTCCCCATACACATTTAAAATGAATGTGTGCTTGTGCATTGTAACCAGTGCTCATGTAAAAGCGCTCCAAACCCTAGGGTCGAGTTTGCGCTATATAAAATACCCCAATAAATAATTAATGCTACAGGGACGCTGCTAAACGGTCCCTGTAGCTGGAAATACTTTTTTCATTTATTATTATTTTTTTTTTATGGGCCTACCCCCAGAATATCCCCTGAGGAATCCTTGCTGGGAGTTTCCTCTTCGTGTTTGCTATGGAAGGGCCCGCCCCTCAGTGATGTCAGGGGCGTCCCCGGTGACATCACTGTGGGGCGGGTCCTTCCACCTCAAACACGAAGGGGAAGCTCCCAGCTCCCCTTGCCTCCACGTGGGATCCAAGGAAATGCCTGCCGCCCCCAGCCCACGGAGCGGCGCCTTAGGTAAGCGGGCTCTGAGGGGCTGATTATTAAGCATGCCTGGGGCCTCGAGCCCTGGGGCCTCCCATTGTCCCACAGAGCCAGCCCTCCGAGCACCGGCCCCAGCCATACGATCCCCAGAGCAACGCCTTCCACACACGTGCTCTGGGGGCTTCTATTTTAAAAAACGGGGCCTCGCGCCACACACCGCCCCAAGGCCTCAGGAGCTCCCCAGAGTCCTGCACTTGGGAATCGGACTCTGGGGGCCTTTATTTTTATAAAAAAAGGAGGGCCTCAAACCGCCACACTGTCGCACAAGCCCCAGAGTCCCGCACTTGGGACAGCGGGCTCTGGGGCCTTTATTTTTTTTATTATAAATAACGGGGGCCTCGAGTCCCACCCTGCCTGCACAAGCCCCCCGGAGTACCACGCCCTGAAGCAGACTCCGGGGGGCCTTTATTTTATAAATATACGTGGGGCCTGCAGCCCCGAAGTAACGCGAACCATGTCGCACTCCCACATCAACCACCGGAGCACCGCAACACCCTCAGCGGTCTCCGGGGATTTATTTTAAAAATATACCGGGGCATGCAGCCCCTAAGCAATGAGGTCCATGCCGCCCTCCCGCCTCAGTCCCCGGAGCACCGCAACGCCCTCAGCGGTCTCCGGGGATTTATTTAAAAAATATACCGGGGCATGCAACCCCTAAGCAATGCGGTCCATGCCACCCTCCCGCCTCAGCCCTCGGAGCACCGCAACGCCCTCAGAGGTCTCCGGGGGATTTATTTTAAAAATATACGTGGGGCCTGCAGCCCCGAAGTAACGCGGACCATGCCGCACTCCCACCTCAAACCCCGGAGCACCGCAATGCCATCAGTGGTCTCCGGGGATTTATTTAAAAAATATACAGGGGCATGCAGCCCTGAAGCAACGCGGACCATGCCACACTCCCGCCTCAGCCCCCAGGACCACCGCAACGCCCTCAGCGGGCTCCTGGGGATTTTATTTCATAAAACGGGGCCTCCATGCCCCCACAACATGTCCGCAACAATCCCCAGAGCCCTCCCTGATCTATGGGGGGGTTCTAGGGACCACCTCTACACAACGGAGCAGTCCACACATCCCCAGAGGCCCGCACTTGGAAAATAGGTCTCTGGGGTTTCTATTTTTATAAATAAGGAGGGTCTCCAGCCCCCAACAAGGCAGCAACGATCCCCAACTTCCAGCCTGTGGACCTGACCTAAACCACAGGCCAGCTACCACCAAATGACGCAGCCTGAGACAGTTCACCGCCAGCATAACCACAGGGTGAGTACAAAACAGTGTTATTTATTTATTTTTTATTATAAACATTGTTTATTATCTAGGTGTGTTCTGATCCCCTTACAGTACCACACAGACCCTGGAAAATGTTTCTAGGGGCTGTAAAATATATAGTTACTGTTGCGTGTACCCTACCACCCCCCCAAAACCACCAAACGTATTGACATTAAATGTCTGCACACATAGCGCTAAACGCAATGCTTCAAAAACGCCATTATCCACATTACATACAGGCTTCCTTGCGCTTTGCGACTTTTAAAAAACTTAAAATTGCAACCCCATTTACCCTCCAACCTTATCCACATTAAGCACCAGCCCCCAGCACTTAAAACATTATTTAAAACAATATAAACACAGTCCTACATAGCGCTAAACCCCATTTAAATGCAAACTTGTTCACATTAAATGCATCCCCCTATACTTTAAATAACCCCCATAAGCCTTTCACAATGTACACCCTTATTTATTTACCTCCATTAACGTGTAGCAGGCAGCGTCGTTCTGTGAGAAGTTGCTCTGATCCATGGTGGTCTTTAGTTTCTGATGCAGGTCTGTGCAGCACGCAGTCCAAACAAGGCGTTCCAAAAGGGTTTTTAAATGTCTGTTTCTGCTGGCCCCTAAAGTACACTTTTATACTTGTCCTGTTATGCTAATTAGAAGACCCCACACTTTATGGGTGGGTGGGCGGGCTTAGAACCAGGTATTGGTGGTCTTTGGAGGGAACAATTTCAGACCGTTGCATTGTCTATTTGGTACACTGATATCATTTACCGTCTGCTAATCAAGCCTGAGCACTGTCCTGAGGAACTAGGCCCAAAAAAATGTGTTTGTAGATCTTGCTGAGTCACCACCCTGCCTGCTGAGACTGATAGCTTTATCTCAGGCCTCTTGTTTTCCTTGCAGTGTATTTTTCCTGCCACATGTTATCCTGTTTCACATTCTCCTGGGGAAGTTTGGGACCACCGTCTGTTGTCCCTTTATCATTTTAACAACTGCTAATCATGACCGAGCCCTGCCTAAAAAGCTAAAGCATCTTCTCTGTTTGAAGTTTTTTGCCTTCGTAGCACTGGCTTGCCACACATCCATCATGTCCCCAAACGTTTGTGCACCATCTGTCACTTTTAAGGACAGACACACCCTTTAACTTTTAAGGACAAGCGTTTCACGAGCCTCACACTGACATCCCGTGGGGGTGGGGGGATTTGAGGTCGTCCTGTACATTCACAGCTCAGCATGCCCAAGCACCATCTGTCACAACCCTGACGTCACAGTTTTAAAACACTTTTGCGCACACCCACAGGCACACGTTTATTTTTCCTTACATAACCCTGCTAACTCTCTGACACAAACCCAGTGCCACACCCTCCAGCGCAGCTCCTGGTAGGGCTGCCACACATCCATCATGTCCACAAACGTTTTGCACACAAGCTGCCACTTTTGGTGACACACAGGCACGTCACTTTTAAGGACATACCTGCCACTTTTAAGGACACAGACCTGTCACTTTTGGGGACACAAGGTTGATGAGTAATGGTATCCCATTTTACTACTTACCTCAGTATAATCCTTTAAACGCCAGCGAGAATGCAGACCGAACTACGACAGCAAAGATCACTCCAATTGACATCATCAGGTAGTATGATTTGAATTTTTTATCCTTCTTTGTTGATGTTTTACTGAATTGTGAATATTTTATTGTGAAACTTGTATGGTTCTCTGCACCGAAATAAAGTTATTCTTGCTTTGGCTTGATTTGAATTTTCACTGAATTTTTCTTTTTCTACTACCTTAAGTATAACTCTCTGGAGGTAGGAGTAAATGTTACGTACAAATGCTTAATACTGGGCTAGGGACGATTATGAGCATCCACTGATCATCACCGACTGATAAATAGCACAAAGAGTCTATAGCATACCTGTATACTTTTTCAGATAATTTGTAATTTTTTTGGGGGGAGAGAGATTTGTCAATTATGATGTAGTTGTTAATAGTAATATACACTGTCGCGTTGAACCATTTTTCTCTCTTAATTAATATGGACTATTGCAATTTTTAATATGATGCTGTTTTTTATAGTACTGCAAACTGTTACTTTTAATCATTTCTCTCTCTTTATTATATGAGGTAATGCATTTTTTAATATGTGAAAGGGATTTGTGAATTATGAAGTAATTCTCGATAGATGTGTAGTAAATCACAATCAATTTTGTAATGATTTTTATTTATAAAAAATAAAGATTGAATGATTCATTCACTCACATTGTTATAAATAATGCATGCAGTGTTTGTGTTTAACGGTTTACGCACAGCATCTTTGTATACTATAATGCTCAACCTTTCTGATAACAAGAGGATTTGAGCTAACAACAATAGTGTAGGAGCTTGTATCAGAATTTGAAGATCGCTCTGATTCTTTGCTTCTTCACAGATGAGTGCTGGGGCTCTTTTTCTGTGGGGAAAGTTTCCTACCCATGTCAATTAACGTGTTTATACTTTCCTTTGTTGCTACTTGCCATATCGTGTGGCTTCTTTGATCAGTTACTCCTCGTGCTTTCCCTGGGATGCTCACTGAGCCATTAGAGCGCTGCCATACAGGAGCTTATAGGAAAATGTTTAACATCCCTAAAAACACCAGACGCACATTGATTCGCCTTGAGTTTGACCTTGTGAGCATAGACATTGAATGCAAAAAGGACGTCATTAAGTATCACCACCGAGTGGCCAGGGCAGATCCAGAATCCTTAAGAGGTGCACTGAATGTGATATTGCAGGATAAAAAAAGCAACTGGTCAAATTGCCTTGGTAGTGCCACAGCTCTATTGAACCTGACCTATGATATACAACAAACTCACTATTGACAATAGAACATCGAAAGAGAACCTTAAAAGTGCAAGGCAAGGGGACATCAAGGGAACATGACATTAAACAAATCAGAAATATCACAGGAGCAGTGGGGCTTGATGCATTACACAAGCCAACTCTTGTCAATCATACGGAAGCTACGCCCCTTTTTCCACTACTCTGCAAACGCGCCTCTTGCTGCCTTTTGGTGCACTGCTGGTGAGGTGAGGCCCCTTGCCTCCTGAGGGCCTCAGGAGTAAAGTAGGCTTCTTCCCCCAAGCAGCAGCGTGCCAGGAGTGTGCCAGGAGGCACGTTTGAAGAGTGGTGGAAAAAGGGGGCATAGCCTCTGACCACCTCTCAGCAATCCAGCTGTGCAGGGCTTACTAGAGGTAACAGTAGGGCTAGTTGGCCCCCAGGGACCCTCAAGAGGCAAGGGGTCTTCATCACCCAACCAAGAGCACACTAGGAGGCGTGTTTGCAGAGAAAGGGGGCATGGCCTGCTATCAGAATTCAGCAATACTGCTGTGTGGGACTTTCTGGAGATAACAGGAGGGGTAGTTGGCCCACAAGGATGTCCTTGGGGTGACCTACCCCTCTTTTTACCTCCAGTAAGTCCCACACAGTGGGACTGCTAAGAGGTCTTCGGAGGCCACGCCCCCTTTCTCCACCACTCTGCAAACGCACCTCCTGGCACAATACTGGTTGGGGGATGAAGTCCATTTTACCTCTGAGTGACCTTGGGGGCCTACGCAATGGAATTCCTGAGAGCTGGTTGGAGGCCCAGCCCCCTTTCTCCACCACTCTACAAATGCGACTACTACTTAAAAAAACCTTAGAAATTCACTGAAAAAAACCACAAGTTTCAGGGACATTATAGTTAGGAATATTTAAAAAACCTTAGAAATTCACTGAAAAAAACCACAGGTTTCAAGGGCGTTATAGTTAAGAATTAGCATTTAAAAAACCTTAGAAATTCACATACAAAAACCACAGGTTACAGGAACGTTATAGTAAGGCTGACATTTCACTCGTACAAAACCTGTGAAATTCAGCCATTATTGTTAGCAGAGCCAACTATATCTCACGCCCCCCGCAATGCACTGCTGATGATGTCACATATTACATCACTCATGACATGGTCAGTGACATCACTGATGACATCTCAAATTGCATCACTGTTGACATCACTGATGACATCATCCACATAATCTCTGATGTACCTACTCACACCCCAATATAATCTGTTATACACCCACTCCAAATTTCAGACTACCATTCTCAAAACCATAGACACACCAATAGCAGTACGTACATACCCACTCACTGATTCATAGGTCTACACACACACCCGTACATCTACTCATACACCCAGTCACTCACCATTACAGCCACTGATATATCCACTCATACAGACACTCACACACTGCCACTCATCTATAGAGTTACTCACACACCTAGTCAGTCACCCAATGAGTCAATCACACTCCCATTTACTCACCTATACAGTCATACACACACCACCTAACTTATTCATTCAGATAATAACACATACTAACTCTCTTATACAATCACTGACACAAGCACACACTCATCCATACAGACACTCTCACAATCACTCACTCTCACATACAGTCACTTATATACTCCAACACTCACATATACTGCCTTTCACATATGCAGTTACTCATCTATATACCACTGAGACATCCATTCACTCACCAACAAAGCCATACGCACACTCACTCACCTATACAGCCACTCGCAGATGCACTCCTGAACCCATACACCCAGTGAATCACCCACTCACACATCCATGTAGGGAGTCACACACACCCCCACCCACCCACACAGCCACTCAGGCACCCATACAGGTACTCAGACAACCAATCAATAACCCATATAGACACTCATGTAGCTACTCACCAACCCATGCAGCCACTTTCAAACAAACTGACAGACTGATACAGACATTCACACAGATTAGTCACTCTCCTATCCATTCACTGCAACATGTATAATCACTCACTTATACAGTCAGTCACGCACCCACTGAATCATCCATACAGACACTCATACACCCGTTCATTCTTCAATATACCTTGGCATATGTATATATATATATATATGCTTTCGAGATTGGTTCACTTTCCCCAGGTTCCTGGCGCTCCAGAAGGTGCGTGACCCATGCGGTTGAACCAAACCGCTCAAAATATCCAGCAAATCCTTCGTTTTGAAGAAAAAAGGGTCGCACTCCAGCAGTGATAGTTCAGGTGATTAATTTATTCTTGAATCATTTCCAGCAAGCACAGACCATATTTACATTTGTACAACAAGAAAAAAGAGCATTTTTTCAGGAAATTCACATTTGATTAAAGCAATATGCTTGGTCTTAATTCTGATCTTTAGTCAAGATTATCAATGGTATAGTACCACAACTGCAGGTAAGACAACTTTATCATCAATCATTCACATTTGATTTGTGCGATCTTGCTTTGGAGATTTAGTAACAGTTTTCAATGATATAGTACCATATCTGTAAATATGGTGAACAGAAAGTGTATATACTACAACTCCCATAATGCCGCATTGAGGCAAACATGGGATAAATAGTAGAAACAAAGAAAAACTCACTAACCGTGATCAAAGCCGAGAGGGCTGAAACGCGTTGGTCTGAGTGCTGAACTTGAATTAAATTAAGCAAAATCCAAGCTTTGAGTGCCGCGTCCTTTGTTTGAAAATTGATGGTTCTGGGCCAGGGTCCGGCCCCTACGCAGAGCACCCGCTGACGAGCGCGCTGGATCAAAGGATCACATTGCAGGAAAAAAAATATATATATATATTTAAATATATATATAACATTCTTAAACTTTTTAGAAACACTCACAGTCACTGGGTGATGTCATGAGTGATGTCATTTGAGATGTCATCAGTGATGTCATCAGTGATGTCACTGGCCATGTCATGAGTGATGTAATATGTGACGTCATCAGCAGTGCATTGCAGGGGCGTGGTTTATAGTTAGCTCAACTAACTATAACAGCTGAATTTCGAAATGGAATTGTACAAGTGAAATTTCAGCCTAACTCTAACATTCCCATAACCTGTGGTTTTTTCAGGAATATATATATATATATATATATATATATATATATATCAGGGGCGTAACAAACACCCCCGCAGCCCCCGCGGTGCGGGGGGGCCCCAGTCTTCAGTAGGTGAAGGGGGCCCCCTCAGCTCATCAGTAGAGAGCTGTGAGTGGATTTCTCTCAGGCAGCTGCAGTGTGCAGCCTGCTCTGAGCTCCTCGCGCTGACCCAGGACTGAAGAGAAACAAAGTAACAAGTTACATTGTTTCTCTTCAGTCTCTTAGCCAGGCCGGAAAAATGATGGGGGTGGGGGCCCCACAGCCTCTGAGAAGGGACGAGGCAGCACAGAGGAGAGCTGACAGGGGCAGGAGAAGGATTGCAGCTCCAGGATCTGCTGGGACACATTGGAAGGTAAACAAGCATTTGCATTATATGGTTTTGCAATATATGCATTTGCATATATGCAAGTCATATATGGTTTGGATTGGAATTGTTAGTTGTGGAATTGTGTTGTGTGGATTAGATCTGTGTAGTGAAATAATGTGGCATGGTGTGCAGTGTAATTATGTGGATAGTAATTGTGTGGTATTGAGTGTACTAGAATTATGTAGAGTGGGATTGTGTGTCATGGAGTGGGATTGTGTGTCTTGGAGTGAGATTATCTGGAATGGTATTTTGTGTTGTGGAGTGGTATGTAGTGGAGTTTACTTATGTGGTGTGCTGTTAAATATTGTAGCATGATGTGGAATTTTGTGGTGTAAATTGGATGTATGCTGTGTAATTGTGTTGTTGGTTTGAATTATGTAGTTTGTTGTTGAATTATGTGGTGTGGAATGGAAATGTGTAGAGTTGAATTTGTGTGATGTGGAAGTGTACGCTGTTGAGTGAAAATTGTGTTGAGTGGTATTATGAGGCATGGTGTGAAGTGTAGTTATGTGGAATGTTGCTACGTGGCATAGACTGGATTTATGTGGAGTGTATTTATGCAATATGGAGTAGACAGTAATTATGTGGAGGTAAATTATGTGATGCTGAGTGGTATTATGTGGAGTGTAATTATGTTGTGTGATGAATTGTGTGGGGATGAATTGTGGAATTGTGTGACGTGTGGAATTATGTGGCATGGTGTGGTGTATAATTGTGCGAAGTGGAATTATGCAGCATGTTACAGAGTTGTATTTGGTGGAGGGTAAATATGTCTTTTGCAGTTAAGTGTAAATATGTTGGGTGAACAGTGGCGGCTGGTGAGTTTTGAAAGTGGGAGGGCGTAAAAGTTGGGGGATGAGTGTTATATCGCGAGTGAGCAAACAAACAAGCCCAACTGAGAACATTTGGGATGAGGGGGGGTTGCACCCCAAGAATTTTTTTAGATAAGGAGCGGTAATAGAGAGATGGGAGGAAAGGATAGTGTGTGAAGGGGGCATTCTGCTAAGAGAAGGTGCAGGCACAGGGAGGAGGAGGTGTTAGAAGGAGAGGAATATAAAGGGGAGATGAAGATGGGAGAAAACACAAGTGTAATTAGGAGAGGGGTGAGCAAGAAGGAGGGAGTAGTGTAAAAAGGTTGAAGTATGTAATAGAAAGAGACCTGGGAGAGCGGGACATTGTAAAAGGGTGAGGAAGGAGGGAGAAAGCAAGTGCGTAAGATGTATGGAAGACTTGGTGGAGAGAGAGACAGGCGGGTCTAATGACCAGTCACAGAGATAGGGGAATGGACAGCCGAGAAGAAGCAGAGAGATGGAGAGAAGATAGGGACAAATGTGACAGAAAGAAGAGGAGTTATAGGCAAGTGAAGGAGCAGTAGAGAGTGAGTGAAAGCTTGGAGAGCATGAGTGAGGGTGTAGCGGTAGAGAGTAGGGAAGAGCGGGAGTACAAATGTGGAGAGAGTGGAGGCAGAGGGGGATGGGATTCAGCAGTTCCTGGTACAGCGCGATTGGCGGTTAGTCAAGAAGCGAGAAGCAGATGAGTGGCCCTTCTTACTGAACCTCTGTGCATTACTAAATATTAACTGCCCTTGTCCAGCACTGTGCACACGATCAGCCTCTATGCAGCTTTGTGCACACAGTCAACCTTTGTAAAAAATAGTGCCTCTGAGTTATCACTGTACCAAGTTATAAAACTCATAAGTGTCTGTGTGTGTATCCTTGCATGTGCTGAGGTTGAAAGGGTGCAGCAAAAACTGTGTCACTTCATCATGGTGGGGAATAAAGTCTAGATTTTGCATTAAACACAGGTGATAACCATAATTTGTATTTCGATCACCAAAACCCTTTTATTTTGTGCATTCTAAGGATCACACATCAAAAAAGTGATTGGCCTTCGGTATGCTTCTGGGAGTGACGTACTGTATGTAACGGGCACATTTTCACAATTGGACAGTTCACTGCCGGGAAGAGCAGAGAGTAACTGTTTGGAGTGATGGGGGGGGGGATAAAGGAGGCGCTGTGCTTGGATAAATGACCCTAACACTATACTCACAGCCACGAAGGCTAGGTGTGGTTGACAACAAATCTATCAGCTTTAAAAAAGATCATATGAAGAATCATTTCTCGACAGTTTCCATTTGGAAACCATTTCACCCATGAGTAACTTTCACCATCAATCTATGTCCTGCATCTATTTGAATTCAGCATAGTTCTAAGGCCGGCTGACCATGAGTTTTCGCCTATGTCTTTGCCTATTGTCTGTAAAATGCTTCAGTGGACTAATGGCACCCACTGTAGAGATCTGTGTGAAAACTGAAGACTACAGCTTCACATCTTGCAGTGCCTACTAAACATTGCATCCTTCCGAGGTCGATTCAGAGTTAGTTAACAATAATAATACTATTAGTGCCTAAAGATGGAACAAATCGTGAAGTGTGCCTTTGTGACTGTACTAATTATTCCGCACACTGGTGCCCTGTCATGTAGGTTTGAACTCTATAAAAACCCTGAGTAAATGAAATAAATAACAGTGTGATGAATCTGCCAGACGAGTCACAGAATCACAGTTGGCACAGGGTGCACTGAATTCATTCCAGTGGATTGGACATTATCTAAATAGTATTCCATCCATTTATTTTGGCCTTTTAAACATCAATACAAAAATATTTTACTGGAAAAAGAGCTGGTATGGACGCGACACTCTGAAATCTTTTAACTTTTAAAAATAATTAAAGACAGTCGCGGTTCGCAATACTCGCGGGGGGGTCGCGCGGAGTTGGGGGCCGGGGGAGTTTAAAATTAAAATAAAAACTTACCTGACTGGGTCCGCACCGCCTCTGCTCCTGGGCCAGGGTCCAGCATTGGCGCTCTTCAACAGGAACAGCCGCGTCACTGGCAACCCCTCTCAGCCAATACTGACGCTGCTCCAGCAGCGCCAGGATTGGCTTAGCAGGGATACTCGCCGTCCTGCCGCCCATTAGGAGACCGAGGGCCAGCCACAGCTAACACTAGTGCGCATGACTGGGGTGGTTGGAAAAATTCTCCGACCTAAACCCAATATGCGCACTTGTGCTGCTGCCTGCTGTGTTCTCCGCGCCACCCCCTGGTCTGACAATGCATGTCAGTCAGCATGACGCCAGACCGCCCACCCCCTTCAAACTCTCAAGGGGGTGGGCGCTCCAGCGTCATGCTAAATTAGGCACTTCAGCACTGTGGTGTCATCGTGTTGGCATCTTAGATCCCGGCTTCTCCATGCAGAGCAGCCGTTTTTGCACATCGCTCCCCATCGCTCCCCGCAGGGAGGCGGAGGTTATCCCGGGTCACAACATCACCCACTCCAGAGCTCCGGTGCCCTTCTCAAGCCCTAGCTCCCGTCAGGAACCAGTCCTTGCAGATGTCGCATTCGAAGTGGCTGACATCGTAGGGCATGCCGGTGCACACTGAAATGCGTTAGTCTAACGCCAGATGCGTGGTACTTGGCAGGGCTGAATTAGGTGGCGTGGATTTGGACAAGCTGTGCATGCAAAGGCTTTTATGTCATGGGGTACAAAGTGGACGTTTGTCTATTTTTCTTTGTAAAAATAATATGGGCTGTTTCTTTACCTTCCCGTACATTTCTGAACAATTTGTTAAGCTAAATTGTATTGTTGCAAAGTGTGCGCATGCAGGGAAGAACGAGTGTGTGGCAGACATGCAAAAAATCATCCTACGTCTCAGTATTAACTTCCACACTTCTAAGCCATAATTCCAATCCTATAATGAGTTACCTGTTTGCTTTAAAACGACAGTTAGTAAAACAAGTAAGTGCTTGTATAAGTAGCAAAGGTTTTAAAGGGACTTATTTTCGTGCAAGGTATTGCTTTTCCCAGTTCACGGAAGGGATAAAAAACATCTCCAGGGTTGACTGGATGGTGCGATAGCAGAATATTGATACGTGTGGATCTGGTGAGGACTGTGGGCAGCAAGTGCTTGATACTTTATTTGCATAAGAAAATAATATATATTTTTTTTGTTATCCTCCATTAGTTATTAGTAAAGAAGGGGGAAGAGAAGCGTTCACCGACAGCATTCGGTTAGTCTTAGGGAGACAAAGAATGCTGTGGTCTGTGGTAGATGCCGCCCAGAAGTCATAGGTATATGTATCAGGAGCTGCCATTGAAAGGAAGTGGAAATGCACTTTAGATGTTGCCGGTATTGATGGCTACTGTGCGGTTGCAGACTTCGGTGGGCTGACAGTGGGTGGGGAAATGCTACGTTGTCTCTGTAGGTTTAATTACATGAATCGCGCATTCTCTCTGGTGTTTGTCCTTGGGGTACTTGCTGACTGGTGCTACACATGGGATCAGGTTTGCCTTTGACAGGAGGTATGGTTTAGTGGGGTACATAGTGTAAATTAATGTTGGCGTGAGGAAACAAAAATCGGACCCTTTGTACATTTAATATTATTGTGTGCATCATGCAGAGGATGAAAAGTAGCAGGAACGGCTTTGATGCCGTAGAGGCTAGCAGGAAGAACTGTTTTGGGGTGGTCAGTTGAAGAGATTGTTTAACATGTTTTAAACTACTACAGTGGCATTGGGGAGGGCAGCAGCTGAAAGGCTCTGTCTGTACTGGTAGGCAGTGGTTAGATGGGGACCGGCCATCAGTCTTTCTGTTGGTGGTGGACAGGGGAGCAGTGGGCGGCGGTCACGAGTTCGCCGTGACATCCGAGGTGTGGTTTTAAAGGCGGGTGGAAAAGCATAACTGTGGGTTTCGTAGGGGTGAGAGTAGAGTTAATGGATGCGTTAGTAGCAGGCATGATGGAAGTGGTCTGTGTTTGGAGGTGGTCAACTGAGCGGGCTTCACTTGAAGGTGTGTCATCAAGTAGGAGGATGTGTTTGGTGGGCCGGCTGGAGGCAGTGTTATGTAACTTTGCTGGAGGGCGCAGCAGCAGTATTTACTGATGTATGTAAATCGCCCAATGAGAGGGCGGATGTGACCAATGGAGGAACCAGAATCCTTTTTTTATGGCTGGGGTGAGCCCCCGCAGTATGGCGGGTCGCTGGCCTGAGAGCTCTTGACTGGCGCGGAGAATGGGGGGCCCCCTCCATGTACTTTGCAGGGGGGCCCCCTCAAGTTTCGTTACGCCACTGATATATATATATATATATATATATATATATTCCATAAGAAAATCACGCAACATCACAAGCGTGAAAGCAAGCCACTCCAACCAAACCTTTCAAGTATGAGGTTTATTCCAGGCAGAATAACAAAACACAGCATGACGCGTTTCAGTCCTAACGGACCTTAATCATATGCAAATATGAGGGTTCAATTTCACCTGGATGATATATACTCAGGTTGTCAAAACAAACGAAGGACTACCGAGTACATTTTTCTTATTCAAGCGCTATGCCTGATTTCTATCAGCTCTGCCGACCAAATCACAGTTTTTTAGTTTTAGTACTCTTAGAAATAGCATGCTGGTGCATTTTCTCTCAAATAATGTTCGAGTTACTTGATTTAGGTCAGTTTTTATAACATTACTGGACTCCAGTGTCCATAATGCATTACAGCTGAAAATCACAACGTGGTAGATTCCTTCATTGTTACCTGTTTTACCTGCTTCGGTAAGTGTCAATAAAACAGAGATGCCATCCCCGTGCTTCAAAAGGATCAAATTCCATATAGTGCACAATGGCAAAAATGTCTCACTTTTACTTTCCCGGCGCTTCCCCTCGTGTCTTTGTTTCTTCACCATCAACGTGTAACTGCCTGTCATTTCTTTCGGTTTGGAAGTGCAAAGGTTAAAAACCCTCGCAAACTCTGGCTGTCTCTAAAGTGTTGAAGAAATCTTCAGCCTGCAGGCCTCCTCGGAGAAATATGTGGCAGAGCCTCCCATTTTACTCTAAGTGGCTCCAATTCAGCAAAGTCCTTCCTGACATGAAGAGCAGCCGGCGGGCTCCCTTATATTTATAGTTCCAAAAGCAATGTGACGAAAGGGAGCCTCAGCCTAGCGAGTCGGGGCTTGTAGGCGACGTCACCACCAAAATATTCCATAAGAAAATCACGCAACATCACAAGCGTGAAAGCAAGCCACTCCAACCAAACCTTTCAAGTATGAGGTTATTCCAGGCAGAATAACAAAACACAGCATGACGCGTTTCAGTCCTAACGGACCTTAATCATATGCAAATATGAGGGTTCAATTTCACCTGGATGATATATACTCAGGTTGTCAAAACAAACGAAGGACTACCGAGTACATTTTTCTTATTCAAGCGCTATGCCTGATTTCTATCAGCTCTGCCGACCAAATCACAGTTTTTTAGTTTTAGTACTCTTAGAAATAGCATGCTGGTGCATTTTCTCTCAAATAATGTTCGAGTTACTTGATTTAGGTCAGTTTTTATAACATTACTGGACTCCAGTGTCCATAATGCATTGCAGCTGAAAATCACAACGTGGTAGATTCCTTCATTGTTACCTGTTTTACCTGCTTCGGTAAGTGTCAATAAAACAGAGATGCCATCCCCGTGCTTCAAAAGGATCCAATTCCATATAGTGCACAATGGCAAAAATGTCTCACTTTTACTTTCCCGGCGCTTCCCCTCGTGTCTTTGTTTCTTCACCATCAACGTGTAACTGCCTGTCATTTCTTTCGGTTTGGAAGTGCAAAGGTTAAAAAACCCTCGCAAACTCTGGCTGTCTCTAAAGTGTTGAAGAAATCTTCAGCCTGCAGGCCTCCTCGGAGAAATATGTGGCAGAGCCTCCCATTTTACTCTAAGTGGCTCCAATTCAGCAAAGTCCTTCCTGACATGAAGAGCAGCCGGCGGACTCCCTTATATTTATAGTTCCAAAAGCAATGTGACGAAAGGGAGCCTCAGTCTAGCGAGTCGGGGCTTGTAGGGGGCCCCCTCAAGTTTCGTTACGCCACTGATATATATATAGGCTTGACAAAGGCTTAACGCCGAAACGCGTCGCCCTTTGGTTTGTGCACAATAAAATTTGTGCTTCTTCTGGTGTGCCGCATCTCGTTATTTTGGACAAATTTAACAAAATACGGAAATCCTTATATGTTAAACGGCTGCTGCCGCCGTTTGCAGGCACCGACGCCGGAGGCTGGGAACCACGAAGTGCAGCATCTGTGACTTATATATATATATATATATATATATATATATATATATATATATATATATATATATATATATGTATATATATATCCAGTGCAGTCGTGACTGGGTAGTTATAGTTATGATTGTGGTTCCGTAGGAGATGCATTTTTTGTGTTGCTAATAACTGTTGCTCCATTTCTGACAAATCTCCACAACATTTTTAAAAAATGTGTTACATATTGACTAGTTTGTGCACTGAAAGTTTCAGGGTGATACGTCAAGCGGGGGCCGAAAAAAAAGTGGATTACAAAATGCATTTTTCCCATTCATTTTTCCATGGGAACTGTTCAACTGATACAGCCAAACACATTGAATGGATTCACACCAAATTTCAAAGCAAGCTAGATCTTGGTCCAGAAAGGGTGCTTTTTGTGCTTTGGTGTAAATTCATTCAGTAGTTTTGGGGAAATTAAGGTTAAAATAATTTGTATATTTCATGCCGAGGTGGATACTCAGAGTCGACAGTTCTTAAAGCGATATCTCAAAAAGGAGATGGTGACAGCCATATTAGGACTTGGGACTCAGTCTTGAGCCCAAAGAAATGGTAGGGATACCCTAACCCCCTAGGCCTGGTGGTGGGGTTTCCCACACCTCTTTTTGAAACCCCGCAGGGTGGGCCAGGGCAGGGGTGGGTTGATGCTATTTTGGGGGAAAGGGGACACATGTGGCCCCTCTCTGCATGCCATTTTCAACCCTAAGGATCCCCATTCCCTTGGTCCTGTAGTATTTTTTAGGGGAGGGGCACACTGTCCCCCTCCCCAGGCCATTTTCTGCCCTGAGGCCCCATCCCCAGGGCTCGAATTATGTTTTAAGGGGAAGGGGTGCATGGCTCACCTCCCCAGGCTGTATTAAGCCCAGGGGACCTCATCCCCCAGGGCCCACTGTATTTTTTAAGGGGAGGGGTCCATGTAGCCCCCAACCCAAGCCTCTAAAGGGCATGGGTATACCATTCCCCGGGTCAGTTCACTAGCTATGACCCGGGGAGCCCACCCCCGAGACACAGCGGTTTCCCTACCTGCACCAGTGTGGGCAGGGAACCTGTGTTTGCTTCTACCTGGCCTTGTGGCTAACCCCAACTGCATACAGTCAAAGTCTGTACGCAGTGTGGGGTTGGCTGCATACGGGAAATTGGCTGTTAGCCCTCCTGCTAACCCCCCGCTATGAACGCCCGGGGCCGTGTGCTGTGTGGGTTGGATTAACGTACGGTAATCATAGATTACTTTGCATTAAAAAAAAAACAGCAATTCAAGGGGAAATACCTAAGGTTAAAGTAGCGCTATAGTTAGGCGAAATGTTCAGTTTTAAACTCTAAAAGTCACTGAAATTCACCGCCATAGTTAGAGTTATCTCAAGTAACTATAACTCAGGCCTTAAGAGTAACTATAACTCATGCCCTCACCATGCACTGCTGATTACCCTACATATTACATCACTCATGACATCTTCTTTGACATTATTGATAATATCACTGTACATGGTGGGGGAGCGAGTTATAGTTACATTAGGGCACAAGTTTTAGTTACTTGAGATAGCTCTAGCTATAACTGTTGAATTTCAGTGGTTTTGAGAATTTAAAACTGAACATTTCACCTAACTATAACGTTACTTTAACCTTTGTTTTTTCAGTGGTAAAAATAATGCATATATTTATCTATATCTATATATATATAGATACATAAATATATATAGTAGGCATTTATCTTACTAATATTGTATGTTTCTTTTTGCTATTGGTGATAGTCAGGTAATTTTAACATACAAATACCCTTTTTATGAGCTAATCTTATGATGTAATTATATGTGTATTTATTTATTTATACATATTTATATATTTATTAGAATTGCTCATTTGCAATGTCTGGCTCGTATGATCTTGATCTCCCATTGTCTCAGGCTAATTTTTAATTTCTCCCAAAAAAAAGGAAGACATTTTATTTCAACTCTTCTATGTCTCTGGTGAATTGCAGTCTTTCTCTTTAGGCACTGTCACTTTAAATACACAATCATGCTCCCCATTCGTGTCATGTGATCAAGGCCTCACGAGGGCTGAAACGCGTAATGGCGGTGGTGCAGGGGTTTGAACAAGAATAAACTACTTTGCACTGCAAATTGGGTTCGCTTCGTCTTTGCAGATCGACCAAGCGTGGAAAAGACGTTTCCTGTTTTATATATATATATATATATATATATATATATATATATATATATACTACTTATGCATATATATTCATATATGTATACATATATGATTCATTCTTTTGTCTCCTAATACTAAAAAAATCTTCTAGTAGTAGAAGTCTAACATTGCACATGAAGTGTCAATGCATAGTTTGTAACGAACACTCCTAGTGATTATATTTTTCAAACAAAATTATTTCTTCTTCATATCGACCTCTCACTTACAAGGGTGAAAGAAAATACTTGACCTTAGGTAGGCCTTACCCGTACTGCTGCAGTGATAATATGATGTGAATGTCTTAGCAGGTTTTCCTGACATCTACTCTCTGCTCTGATTTTCTTCTGTTTCTGACATAGGGGCTAATGAGGAGTTTGTCAGTGGGTTACTAGTATGTCACAAACATGAACGGTATCCTGTCCGCCTAATTATAGGCGTATTAGGATATCATGCATTTTTAATTAGACGAACGGGCTGTCCATCACATTCGTGATGGAGTAACCTGTCCACCAAACTCAAAAACAGGCCTATGGTCACTTCCTGAAACAAAGTGAAATCATCATCGTGCGACCCTTGTCACACGCACCTATCAATTTAGCAGCTTCATTAGGATGTCTTCTGGAATGTCAAAAAATACTAATAATGTGCTACCCTAATACCGCTACTGCAGAACCCTGGAAGCTCTCCTGGACACCAGTTACCAGACAGCAGTTACCTAAAGAAGAGATAGTGGTGCTGAAGTTGTGAAGAGCTGATAATGTATTACGTCTGTTTGCCACACTATTCCTCCACCTTTAACTGATACTACTAAGGGAAAATCCACAGTGTTGCACCCTGCACATACTATTGGGAAAGATTCACAGTAGATAATCTTTCGAAAATAAGGTCGTACCTGGTCTGATGTGTATGTCTTTGTCCACACAGTACTTCACCAATCCTCTCGCACTTGAAAGCAGCCTCCCTATGGATAATGGAGACAGAAGTCTGCCTTCTCATTTTTTTTCTCAGTCTGCAAGCGTCCCTTGGCCCTATTGAACGGGGGTTGCTGCTGACAGCTACTGAAATTAACAACTCCACCCTTGTCGCCCAGCAGGAGAACAATCTTTCCTGTGATAGATTCACATTTCTAAGAGAATCTTGACCTGCCACATGTTAGCACAGCAATTGCCTCCACCCAGCTAAATAGCTTAGGGGCAAATTTCATTAGTGAAAGACTCAGTGAAACAACTATTGTATGTAAGTTTAAGAAGCCTTTATTTATGACTTAGCTGACCTTAAATCTGAATTCAAGATTCAGGAACTTCTAAGCAAGGGACCCCCACTGGTCCATTTGCCAATTAAAAGTTATAATCTAACACAGTTTAGTCATAATGTGAAAACAACACAGATTATAACTGTTCCAACCAAGCAATCACAAATGAGAGGGGGCCCTGGCTTCACAAAACACTTGCTGTTTGATCGCACCAGCAGCACCCCTGCTGAGGCTTCGCTGAACATTGTAACTCCCACCGGGCCTAACAATGAAGATTCTTTCTTTCTCATGGACTGAGACTTCGGCAAGAACCTGCCACATTAAATATTCAGCATGTATTGCAGAACTCCCCTGCGATGTCTCTTTAAGAACTGACTCTATGCAATGTCATTATATGACATGGGCGGTTGGATGGGAGGCAGCTAAAACGGCAGCACTGGAGAGTTGCTTAGTAAATCTAATACTAAATGTATACTGTGCTCTGGATTGCATCTTTAAAGAAGAGAATAGAACCATCCTAATAAATTGTACCCACGTACCCGGTATGCCCAGATGTGGGTCCCGTGCTCACTTTGCCACTGGATTCAAGCTAGCCTGGCTGATGAGGAGTGTTACCCCGAAACAGGTCCAAGGATGCTTGTCTCTGCTCCAGGGAAGACCTGGCTTGGCAGATCGGGCTGGACTGCTCCCATGAGGAACAGGGTCAAGACTGATTTGCATATGGCTGGGTCTGAACTCGGGTGATGAAGTGAGCTGAAGAACGATGATGGATTCAACCCAGATCTGTGATGGGGGTGAGTGTCTGAAAAGTTTCAGTGCTCCGTCCATCATCTCCTTGTGTTTGCTTTGGTCGCCCTAAGTTGGCAGGGTATGCCCAGACGTGGGTCCCTTGCTCACTTTGCCACTGGATTCAAGCTAGCCTGGCTGATGAGGGGTGTTAAACCCAAATCGGTCCCAGGATGCTTGTTTAAGGTCCAGGGAAGATCTGGCTTGGCAGTTTGGTCTGGACTGTTCCCATGAGGAACTGGGTCAAAACTGATTTGCATATCGCTGGGTCTGAACTGGGGTGGCAAAGTGAGCTAAAGAACGATGATGGATTCAACCCAGATCTGTGATTGGAGGTGAGTGTCTGAAAAGTTTCAGCGCTCTATCCATCATCTCCTTGTGTTTGCTCTGTTTGCCCTAAATTTACAGGATATGCCCAGACGTGGGTCCCTTGCTCACTTTGCCACTGGATTCAAGCTAGCCTGGCTGATGAGGGGTGTTATACCGAAACCAATTCCAGGATGCTTGTTTCCGGTCCAGGTAAGACATGGCTTGGCAGTTCTGGCTGGACTGTTCCCATGAGGAACAGGGTCAAGACTGATTTGCAAATGGCTGGGTCTGAACTGGGGTGGCGAAGTGAGCTAAAGAACGATGAAGGATTCAACTCAGATCTGTGACTGGGGGTGAGGGTCTGAAAAGTTTCAGCACTCTGTCCATCATCTCCTTGTGTTTGCTTTGTTTGCACTAAGTTGGAAGGGTATGCCCAGATGTGGGTCCTTTGCTCACTTTGCCACTGGATTCAAGCTAGCCTGGCGGATATGGGGTGTTACCCCAAAACCGGTCCCAGGATGCTTGTTTCCGGTCCAGGAAAGACCTGGCTTGGCAGTTCGGGCTGGACTGTTCCCTTGAGGAAAAGGGTCAAGACTGATTTGCATATGGCTGGGTCTGCACTGGGGTGGCGAAGTGAGCTAAAGAAAGATGATGGATTCAACCCAGATCTGTGACTGGGGTGAATGTCTGAAAAGTTTCAGCTCTCCGTACATCATTTCCTTGTGTTTGTAAGGTTCCCAGGACGGCAATCACCTACTGGTCCCAAAAGATATGTGGTCTCTCTACGCTCTAGTCATACAATCCTCCTCAGATATTGCGGTGAGTGGAACTGACCAGGCTTCACCATAGTAAAAGCACAGAGTCTCAGCACTGGTGCTGTCAGAACTCAGAGATATCAAACTTTTCATAAGGCAACTGCCTCCTCTCTCTGTGGAAAAGCCACACAGTTTGCACTTCGCTGTGATATGCTTCTCTCCACAGAGAGAGCAACAGGGCGCCTTCAGATGCTTCACAGCAGTGCACAAATTGGCTAGATACTGTGAGTTCACCTAACACTAGCTTAATCTAGAGGCAAGCACACAGTCTAAACCCTCTTTTTCTCTGCTTTACACTGGCATCAAAGGTATTTCAGGCAAACACAGCTTCAAGATAAGTTGGACAAACCACTCTTGACTGCATTCTCAGGGTTACTACACCCTAAAGATGCAGTCACAAGCCCAACATTGGGTCGGAAACCCTCCACTTCAGCACACAGGCTCTATCTCTTTCTGTGTCCATTCTTTCAGGAGTATTGGTCTGCCTGTTTGGGAGAGTATCCTACTCAATCTTCTGAGTGTCCACTTCATGGAGGTTTGCTCCTGGGCTGTAAGTCAGGTTGTTCCCTACAAAAAAAGGGGCAGATTTATTAAAACTTTGCATCACCACAAAGTCAAACACAGTGACACAAAGTGGCAAAATGTTTTGGAAGGATATTTACTTTATGTATTGTGCAGGAAAGTTACTCTTTTCAACAATCCACTCCAAGGGTGTAATAGATTGGTGTGTAATGGGGTATCACTGCAAACACCCACAGGTTTAAAAAAATATGTTTCAGATACAAATAATATTTGAAGTATCATGCACACACCTCAGCACCAGGATGCAAACATTGTATTTGGCACTAGGCAGCCTATTTGTGCACCAGCACAGGGGATGACAGCAGCGGCAGGCCATTTTTTATAAATATGGCTCTGTGCCACCTTTCTTGCCCTTGCACAACATAACGCAGCAACTTTGGTTGCTGTGCTACATTGCGCTAAGAATTGATAAGTCTGTTCCTATGTATAATATCCTTTTTACCCATCAAGTCAAGGTCAACAACCAAAAGGATTGAAACATAATCCCTGATGTCTCTGTTCTGGAGGTCTCTGACCTTTAGATCAACAAGCACACTTCCTGGGTGTCTACTTCCCTTGGGCACAACCTCTGGGTCACTGATTCTTTCTACTCATTGAGCAAAAGGTCCTCTATGGGGCCTAGTACACCAGCCATTAGGTTAAGAACAACCACCATACTGGCAGCGACATCTGTTATGGGTAGATCTCCAAGTAATCTCCCCTAGGTAGCCTCCCACTGGAACCTTCCCCAGCTCATTGAGCTACCTACTCTTCACAAAATCAGGTTTAGGGGACCGGCAAGATCAACTATTTCAACTGACAGGTCCATTGGACATTGTGCAGGCACGATCTAGCATGCTCTAGCATTTCCCATTTCTCCAAGTACTCAACATGGAAACTTTATAGGGACCCAAGAGGTCCTTCCATGAAATTTGAGATTGCTCTGATCTTCATGCTGCAGATGCACACTACTACCTCCCACTACAACCACCTAAGTGGCTGAGTTATACAGCTAAGCTTGTGCTTGGCAATCCATGACTTCTGATGGGGCCTCGGCATACATTACCTCAAGGCTGGCACACTCACTTTGCGACAGGGAGAAGTCTGCTAATGAAAAGTATCAGAAATATCTAGCATAGCATCAACATCTGGCTCAGGACATGCCCACTGGAGTGGAATAACCAGGCTAACTGACTGTGCCTATGTAAGATTCACCCACCTCTTACATTGCCTCCATTTCATTGCTCTTTGCCCTCTAGCTACATCTATAGGATTTACCTGAGAGGTCACGTGGCTGTGCACTGCCACAGCCAACCCCTCAGAGCCTGACAACTCAGTGCCAAAGATGTCATCTTTTGCTTCTATTAGTCAGTCGCCTATCCCCCAAGTCTCAGGGTCCATCACTGACCCACCCTTCACATTTAAGGAACCCACCATCTTTTCTTTGTTCATCACAGTGTCCATTTCTAGCACATTTAAGGAAACTAGAACACTCAGGGGTTGATTCACAAGTTTTGTCACACAGTGCAGCGCAGCATGTCACCTTGCTGCGCTGCACTGCTTGGCAGGGAAACTGCAGGAATGAGCCGTCTTTGAGTCAATACGGCACATTCCTGCTTGTTCACCTGCGCTGGTGCCTCTTTGGCAGCCTAGCGCCAACGCACGCACCCGTGCACCATGGTGCAAGGGTACCTCCCTCTGTTGCATGCAGAATTATTCTTGTGTAGGAAGGGGCCCCTTCCTGCACAAAGACAAGCCTGTGAGGCATATTCCTCTTTCTATGCATGCTGCAGAATGCAGCTTACGTAAAAAGAGATAACAGGGAGAAAAAAATATATTTTTCCTTGTTACGCCTCCCCTAGGAATGCATATCTTTTTGGCGCATTCATAAGGTTTATCAATTCTGTACCCAATTTTTAGGTCGAGCCTATAGCGGCAGCGCGCATGCGCTGCTCGCTCTGCGAGGCATGCAGTAATGGAGTATGCTGTGGAAGCTCCGCCCACTCTCCGCCCATGTTTTTAATTGGCTCATGTCATTGTCTTTCGTAAATGCTGGCTTCTGATTGATTGAGGCTTGTTAGTCCCTCCTTATTATGGCCATGTCGTCATTTGTATCGTTCCATGGCTACTGGCCCCTTTACTTTGAGTGTTACACGGTATGTGTTATTTATATTGTGAGCACTATTTTCTTTAATAAGATTCTCTTACTGCCCATGCCTTCTCCCCCCATCCTGCAGTCCGTGCCTTCTCGCCCCCCCTGCACTCCCGTTGTTCGTGCCTTCTCGCCCCTCTGACCCCCACCCGCCCGCAGTCCCGTTTGCAATGAAATAGGTCTCGAGTAAATGCGAGTCCTATTGCATTACAAATGCTTGTTTATTTTTGACAGCGGGCCATGCCCGCTTTCACTTTCATAAGTGGTAAGCAGTGGGTGATCTTAAAGCCCAGTGATAGAAAATAAAGGTCTCAAAGTGAAAACTCTTGCACTCTAGGCTGAGCTGTGTTGAATGGGTGTGCAAAGTGCAGTCTAATGCTCTCTTTTTCTTTTCCGTGTCTGTTAGTGTATCGCCTCTTATTTTTCCTTATCCTGCCTTGTCTGTAGAGAGGATTGTACGTTAATGTTACTGCAATCAACAAAATATTCTCCACAGCGCGATAACAGTTCTGTTGTGTTTTGTTGTCACGTTACCACGTGTCACTGGAGAGAGTTTCGTGCTAATATTAGGACGTATGGTGCAACCAGGCTCCGGTTGATGATTAGTGGGGACAGGATGGCTTTAGACGTGAGAGTTCTGCGTAGATGTTGAAAGTAGAGACATTTTATAGCAGACACACGTGTGAAAAGCTGCATCCAGCTTTCTGTGATTTGACGGCGGTGACTCAGATAAAGGCGGGGACATCTTTAGCAGGTCCGGCTGACACACCTACGTGGGTGATCTTTAATATATATTTACAAGGAATCCTCGGGTGACTTGGTTTGTTTCGTGATCTGGTTTTACCACCACGGGATGGGTGTGTGGGGCGTGTGTTTGTGTGTTGTCACATAGTCATGTGAGACTTTGAATTTGCCTCTTGAGCAGGGTGGTGGGTGCTTTAATAAAATCCTCACACCAGATTGGGTTTTATTTTGTACAGAGCAGATATCACAGGCTTCAGTTTCCTCTGAGCTTCTATCTTCCATATTTTCATCTTGCCAGTGGCAAGTAGATATTTCACTGTGAATAGAAGCCCACAACCCTGTGGCTATGTTCAAGACTTAAGCTTGTCCAGGGGTTAAAATGCAACAAAGTGTAGAACTGTGACAAGCGGTGACAAGCATTTTCAGTAAGCACCAAACTGTGGAACACGCCAGGTATGGGAACACATGGAGAGAAATACTGCTTATCAGCTGGAAATGGTATTGTCCAAAGCTCTGTTTTTAATATAAAATCAGGGCCTTCGGTGCTGTCTTGGCACGACTCCTAAAAGAAAAGCACCACTTTAATTTATGAATTCAGATATCGATGTTTACAAGTTGTTACTCCAACAGTTCAAAGCTGCACGCTGCTTGGCAACAAAACAGATTTTGTTTATCTTCTTTGTGCTTCAGTCTTTTCTTAATGCAATTTGATGTAAAACTACAGGATTCAAACCGCACAGCCAAGTAGAAATATCAACCTAACGGGAGTTAACCCTTCCGAAGTACCTGGCCTCAACAGTGCTTAATTATCTCCCTCTGTCACATTGGATTTTAAAGTTAATTGAGATATTTGAGTAAGTGCAGCAGGCAGTACATACCACGTACTGCAGTACTTTTAAGCACTGGCGACATTTATCTATATAACAATAATTAGTAGACCTTGCAGATAAGTTGTGCATTTAAATTCCAATACAAACAGCTCCAAGTTCAGGAAAACTCGGGGGCAGATTTACAAGAACTGACGCATCTCTGCATATCAGCAGAGATGCGTCAGTTAAGTTGCTTCACGTAAAAAAACCCTTGCGCCACCATGGATGCGTTGCATTTACAATGCAGCGCACCCTGGCGCAAGGATTGACAGATGCGTGACGCATCTGTCGGCGTAAAGGTAACGCAGTGCTGAAGTCGTGTTGCAAGCGCGAGGCAACTCCAGCACTGCTCAGGGGCGGCCTATCCTTGCTGTGCTGCGTCACACCTAACGCCTGCTTCAAGCAGGCGTAAGGTTTTGACGCAGCGGCGTCGTAAAAGTGACTCAGTAAAATCTTGTAGATTTCATTGCGTCACTTTTACGAGGCTTTCTTGCATGGGAACGCCCACCCTGCATACATTATACCTGACGCAGGTATAATGTGATGCAGGGCTTTACAACGTGACGCATCTCCCTAGATGCGTCTGTTGTAAATTTGTTGCAACATGGCGCATTGTTTACGACGCCGCTGGGTCACAGAAGTGACGCAACGGCGGCGTAAATGTGTCACAAGGGGCTTGTAAATCTGCCCCTTGGTGTTTTTCAGCTGATGCGTCATTCTCCAGTTTTGGAAGCGGATTTTCCCATAAACTAAAGTCTATATAATAAATAAATTTTTGCCGATTTAAGATTTACTTGGAAATTAGCTGTGCTATTGTGAAGAACATGACATTGGTTGACATCTTTAATATGCAATGACGAAACGGAGTGATCCTGACAACTAAAAATTCTCAGGCTCTAAGGCTGAATGCAGATGTGTTTTCTAAAATGTTCCGCAGAGTGCGAGGGAACATAATTTCCATGACATTGTTTTCAGGTTGGAAAACTGAAGCATTCAAACAGCTCATGTCTTTTCAGCACAGCACCATTTATCTTTGGTAAACAGAAGCGAATCCTTTTCTCTTAAGCCTTCAACTTGGAGTCACCCGGTGCGCCTTCAACTCTTCTGGGTGTTTTGTGTTTTTTGTGGGGGAGGGAGCGAGAGGTCACATGGCCCTGACCCATTGTGCAGCTTTTCAACGTGAGGTAACATTAATGCATATGCAGCTGCTCTCTTCTGCCGCTTTGATTGGACCCTTCGTTCGATTAAATATTCCACGCTGGTAGAGAGATGCTGAAAGCAATCAGCTGGTAATTTGGTATGTACATCCGCTGCGAAATAAGCGACTTTCAAGTTGAGGTAAAAAAAAACTTGCAAAGCAGTAGTCCTCATTACGTTGAATGTACTCTGATTTTAAACCCACCACCTTACTTCAGAAGCGACTAATTGAATTATAGTTTGTATGAAAAAATGCTAAGCAGTATGTATACATTGCATGATACACGTGCAAACACATCCATAAATAGGACCCATACTATCACTCATTCACTGAGTATGACTCCACATAGTGGGGCAGATTTACAAGCCCCTTGCAACATCTTTACGACACCGTTGCATCACTTCTGGGACGCAGCGGCGTCGTAAACAATGCGCCACTATGTGACATATTTACAACGTGACGCATCTAGGGAGATCCGTCACGTTGTAAAGCCCTGCGCTACATTATACCTGCGTCAGATATAATGTATGCAGGGTGGGCGTTCCGTCGCAGGAAAGCCTCGTAAAAGTGATGCAGTGAAATCTACAAGATTTCACTGAGTCACTTTTACGACGCCGCTGCGTCAAAACCTTACGCCTGCTTGAAGCAGGCGTAAGGAGTGACGCAGCACAATAGGTATAGGCCGCCCCTGAGCATTGCTGGAGTTGCGTCGCGCTTGCGACACGAGTCCAACAATGCGCTGCCCTTAAGACAAAAGATGCGACACGCATCTGTCTATCCTTGCGCCACGGTGCGCCGCATTGTAAATGCGACGCATCCGTGGTGGCGCAAGGGTATTTTTGCGTGTCGCATCTTTACTGGCGCATCCCTGCTAATATGTTGAGATGCGCCAGCCCTTGTAAATCTGCCCCAGTGTGTTTTGGAAAATCTAGGCCGACCTGTAGCATCACAAACTTAAATTCTGTGGTTTTTAAAAATCAAATTTGACACCAAGAGGTTTTATTTTCTTCAAAGCCATAACAAAGCCTTAGTCATCAGCAAAGCCTTAGTCATCAGATTTACCGAACACAGACCAGTTCAATTCCCACTAATAGTTTGAACATTTTATACAATTAGTGCAACCTACTGTACTGCCCAGGTATGTTTCATTGCATGTATCACTGCCTTACCTCACAGTGGGCACTGCCCTACCTACAATAAGAACCATCACTTCTCCCCAATCATATGCTGCCTTTTCTCTCACTTTAATTGCCCCACTCTCTTTGTCTTGTATTTCTCCTCCTGTCTTTCACCCCCCTCCTTCTAACACACCTGTCCCCCAGACAAGGCCTCCCTGCTCTAACAATGTCTGCCTTTCTGTTTCTCTGTGCACCTCAAACACTGCATGGCATGCATGTTAATTCACAAAAACATACACAAACCTCTTTGTAGGCTCCACTTATTATAAATGTAAATAAAGTTTATCAATAATTTAATGTATTAATCTTCAGACCACTCCTAAGAGCTCAAATACCACGTTCACTGGCTAATCTAATGCCACACATAATCACTTCCACACAGTCCATTGGAGTAATGTGCGATAATATAATGCATGGCTAAACACTTATAAGGTCCCAAAGGCGAGACCGTTTGCATTGCAAATGCTTGTTTTCACACACAGCCGACTGAGAAAAGGGTAAAAAGAGCAAAAGCCTCTGAAGAGTGATTCAACGTCACGGCATCGCAGGGCATAACTCAAGATAGAGAATGGGCGGTTATTTACAAGCCCCTTGCGTCATCAGTGCGTCACTTTTTATATGGGAAAAAGTAAGGTACGGGCGGCACAAGGGGCTTCTAAATAAGCCGCAAAAGGTTTTTGAAAGCGCCCATTCTCCATCTTGAGTTATTCCCGGCATGCCGTGACGTTGAACCACTCATCAGAGGCTTCCACTATTTTCCCCCTTTCCTCAGTCGGCTTTGTGTGACAAAAACTGGGGGCCATATTATCAAGAACGGCGATAACATTATCGCCGCTTTAGCAGCAGGAAACTGCCGCTAAAGCGGCGATAAGGGGCTTGATAATATGCCCTATAGAATTCCAATAGAAGCCCAGGTTTGATGTCCTTCACACCAGAACCTGGGCTTCTATTGGAATGCTATAGGGCATATTATCAAGCCCCTTATCGCCGCTTTAGCGGCAGTTTCCTGCCGCTAAAGCGGCGATAATGTTATCGCCATTCTTGATAATATGGCCCTGGGTATTATAAGTGTGCACTCTAACTGGAATCATGATGCCTCACTGCTGGTAATCAGTGTGAGAAATGATGTTCGGATGTCCTACGGAATTAAAAAAGTTACTGGACCCCAAGTGCGTCAATAGGGAATATTTGCCTCCCTATCCAGACAGTCACATGCTAAAAGAAGTTCTTGTCACCAGTTTGATGGTCCACAATAATGAGGCCCCAGGACATCAGAGGCAAAAAAAACCTTTCTAGAATTAGGAAGCAGTTACTTCTAATTGTCCAGGACTCCTCCATCTGTCTTTTTCACATACACCCCAGCCCTACCAGTAAAGTCATGAAAATCATAGGAAAATAGTCATTTCATAGAATAAATACATTGACAACAACGATTGCATCGTTTGACTGTGTGGTTGTTTTGATGTAATTTGTATCTACTATGGATAGGATTTAAGGGGCGTGCACAGAGCAACAAAATAATGGGACAAAGTACAAAGAGCAGTTTACACGACAAGTGGCTCAACAGGAGGGACTGAGGGGCTCATTTACATGAGGGAAGGGGGGGCTCTGGTAGGTTGTCAAGAAAAAGGGTCATCAAGGGAAATTATTCTGCCGCAATGGATAATATGCAATGCTTCTGAGGATGTCTGTCAATTATACATAACATTCAAATATCTCTAAATGTGTTGTTACTAAAGTTAACATTGATAACACGTAATACAATATTTTCATTGAAAACATTTTGTGGAATCAGTGTTGCTAAAAGAATGCTATGTTTGTGTGTGCTCATATAGAATTTTCAACAGACTTACACTATATGTGTTAAATGTTTTCCGAGAGACACATAAATTGTGCTTTATGTGTTCATCTTCTGCTCAGAAAGGAAGGGTTCAGAGCAGCTACATGAAAGAAAGGGAAGTAGATACCACAGAGCTTTAACAGTAAAGAATTTTGCGGTGGTGGCTTTGCACATTGTGCGCACATTTTGTCATAATTTTGTCACGGTATCAGTCTTGGAGACGTCATGCACAATACTCTGTTTTCCCAATTGCCTCAGAAGGAGTCTCCGTGTAGACAAACCTCAGAGTTGTTTCGAAAATCCATCAAGCAAATTATGGCAACCCTTCAGACACATCTGGGACGGGACGATCAGCAGTGGCGTCTTCCCTGGCAGCTGAGTTGATGAGTGGCGCAGCTTTACATCTCAGTCATTGGTAATTGCGCTTCCTGTCTGCATACAGATCCGAAGCTTGCACTGTACCGTGCGTCTGAGATGCAATGCGCCAAATCCTTCCTGACTCTCTGGTGATGCATTTCTTTAATGCAAAACAGTGTTTATGATTGCTTAACATGTGTTCCTTTGAATCTGGGTGTGCAGGTTTTCATCACTGCTTTCCGTGCAGTCTTTGCTCATGTCCCAAAGTGCATACGTAGTGAGGCCTCAGGTAGCCTTCAGTAAGCAGTTAGCAGCCAGCTTTCACTCAGCCACCATCCTACCACAATACACCGCCAAAGTCAGGCACTCCCATACCAGAAAATAATGTCAATACAAGGACCCCCTGCTACTAAAAATGGTTCCTAGGGCAGGGAAAAATGCGACTATTGAAGAGAAAATCCCTAGGCAACTATCGGTCTATAAAGTATATGAGACCTTATTCTAGAAACACATATTTATAGACCCAGGGGCATATTTACGTTCCTGGCGCATTCCTGCATATCAGCAGGGATGCGCCAGGAAAATGCGTCACGCAAGTTTACCCTTGCGCCACGTCCGATGCGCCGCATTTACAATGCGGCGCATCGTGGCGCAAGGATAAGCAGATGCGTGACGCATCTGCCGGCGGAAGGTTGGCGCAGTGCTGAAGTTGTGTCGCAAGCGCAACGCAACTCCAGCACTGTTCCAACCTTCCCTATCCCTAACATGGTGCGTCAATCCTTACGCCTGCTTGAAGCAGGCGTAAGGATTTGACGCACCAGCGTCGGAAAAGTGACTGCGTGAAATCTTGTAGATTTCACTACGTCACTTTTCCGAGGCGTTCCTGCGCCGGAACGCCCCCCCCTGCGCCGGTACGCCCACATGAAACCTGACGCAGGTTTCATGTGGCGCAGAGGTTTACTACGTGACGCATCTCCCTAGATGCGTCACGTTGTAAATATAGCGCAACGCGGCGCATGGTTTGCGTCGCCGCTGCGTCACATGCGTGACGCAACGGCGGCGCAAAAGTGGCGCAAGGGGCTTGTAAATATGCCCCCCAGTGTGCACTAATATTCAATAAAAATACAAAATTCATAAAAATAATCATTCCAGGCTCTGTGGTACTTCTTGTGGAAAACAGATATAAGACAATTACATTACGATATACCCAACAAAACTGACAACAATAAATACATGTAACATACATAATTAATCATTAAACACAACTGATTATTATGTGATAAAGATAACAGTAAACTCAATTGAAAAAATCAAGAACACCATAAATCAAAAATAAAATCTAGTGGCTTTTGGTGTTATGATCAATCTTCTTAGTATCGTACCAGAACTCAGTCTCTTCAGCATGGAATCAAGGACTTTTTCCTCAGCTAGAACGATAAAAAAATGTCTGATGCAGATAACGGACTTGGATTACCTCGAAATGTGAATTATTGGGAGCTTTAGCTCCATAAGAAGTCAGTTAAACAGTTATCCTCATCCTGTAATTTCTTTATACCCAAGGGCTGTCGAACCTGTAAGAAGTGGTTTGAGTACTTCTGGTAATTTCGCATATTAATTTAAGATCAATTTCATTCCATAACCCAGTAACAACAAATTGGAATACATAAACCTCCACTGACAATATCCGTAAATTCCAGGTTGTTGGGGCATCTCTTGTCAGTCAGTTGTAGCCTAATAACTGTCCAACTTAAATGCCGTAATCAGTTGTAACCTCTGCAAAAGTGTTAAGCAATACCTGACCCTCACCATCATAAATGAACACTGTAGGAAATTGGATTATTATTTTGGGTGGGGGACGCTTTTGGTTGTTTGCTGGGCTTTTGCCGAGGAGAGAGCCAAGAACTACACCTTCCAGGATACCCTGCTACTGTGGACTGTGAAGGTAGGGAGGAGGAGGAGCTAGGCACTACATAGCCTGCTCTGATTCCACTAGTGCCTGATCTTCTTACCATAACTTCAAATGCCTGGAATTTGCCCAGTCTTTATTGGCTGTTTTAATTTCGCCTCTGAACTGGGACAGAAACCTCTTGATCAGTTGTTAGTTATTTAGAAAATGAAGGGGCATATTAGCAAGAACATCGTTAAAATTATCGCCGTTTTAGCGGCAGGAAACTGCCGCTAAAACGGCGATAATGGGCTTGGTAATATGCGTTATAGAATTCCAATAGAAGCCCAGGTTAGATGTGCAGGACATCTAACCTGGGCTTCTATTGGAATTCTATAACGCATATTAGCAAGCCCATTATCGCCGTTTTAGCGTCAGTTTCCTGCCTCTAAAACGGCGATAATTTTAACGAGGTTCTTGCTAATATGCCCCGAAATGTGTTACCATTTTAAGTTATGGCGCTGGTATTTGAGGTTGGTCGTCCAGTGCCAAATTACAACAAGAAGAAAATCACTTATTCCGCTGGTTATTGAGTCTGCCTCCTAATATGTATCAATTTTTTGCCATGAGGAGCATGGTCTGCCATATGCTGAGGATTTTATTTTTCTGGCTCCTTTATTATTATGGCTACCGATTTATTCTAGCTCTGTTATCATTCGCAATGTACCCCAATATAGGCCAGGGTAGTCTCCTAACCTTTAACCTATATTTACTCTGTCGTACTACATAACGGTTTTTGGTGCTGACCTTTTACCTAGTTAGATGCTGCATAAATGTTGTGTGGTTTTCCCCAAAAACTAGCCTCATTTATTACGCAAAGAGATTCTCAGAATCAGAGCCGGATTACCATCTTCTGCATAATAACTGTGTATAAGGTTCATCACTACCGTTATCCTCGGCCGACATGACACAGCAAGGTAGAACCCCTGAGGGTACCTTTTGGGTATATAAGCTCCATATCTTTGCTGAGGGAGGCAGAGGAGAAATACTTCCATGCTGACATGCTGACACAAGATGCTGAGGTTCCTGCACACAGACACTCAGCACACAGTGGTCTGGCATCCCTTGCGGGGTGTCCATCTTGAGACCAAGACAGGGTCCTTCGCTCTCCCACATCAGGTAATGGGGTTGGCTCTATCCTAAGGGGATTGTTGGCTATATACCTACATACATGCTAGGCACATTTAGGTACATCTAGTTAGGGTTTGCATCGTAGGAGTATGCATTATTACTGTCATGTATTTATATGCGAACATATATCCATTGTTCTAGCACTATAGTAGAATTCTACCAACTATTTACTCAGTTGGGGGCATATTAGCAATAGACGGCGATAAATATCGCAAAGCGCGCTTAGCGCTTTTTTATTTATTGCCGTCTATCGCTGGAATGTTTCGCCCGGTTAACGCGTAATTAACAACGCGTATCACCGAGGCGATAAAAATTCCAGCGATAGAGGGGATATCGCCGTTTTCCATGGAACAACGCTGGGTTTCCAGCAATGTTCCATGTAAAACGGCGATATCCTTGATGATAGGGCCTGTGGTCTTAGCCACACAATCCACCCCCCATGTAAGGTATGCCTTAGTCTGGAATTTAACAGACGTTAAATTCCAGCGTTAAGGCCCAGTTAGCGCGAAAAAAATCAGCGCTAAACCGGACGGGGCTTCGTTGTAAATACAGCGAAGCACCGTTACTGATATTTTATGATGTAGTTGTGAGGGGCACGCCTACCTTGCATCTCATTAGCGATGCGAGGTGAGGCGATAGGGAACCGGGCGTTAAGGCAGGGAAACACGCGCTAGCGTGTCCTTGCTAATAGTGCAATGCCATTATCGCCGCATTTCGGCTGAAAACGGCCACTAATGCGGCGATAATGGGCTTGATAATATGCCCCTTGGTGCTTACACCAGTATACATCTGTTTCTGTCATATGGTTGTTGCAGCACACGTATTTTACACTAGAATGACGCTGGTTCAATAAATGCTTATTGAAAACGTCCCATCGTTTATTCTGTGCATTTCTCTGCCACAAAGTGACACGAGTGACTGAGCGAAAAGTACTGTATTGTTTCCACGATCCCTGAGGGGATAGGTTTGTCATGTTCGATAGTTGCCAGAAACTATTCGCTCCTTGGTAAGAGGAGTTCATATTGGCACTGTGAGCTAGCTGGTATGCAGGCGAACATATCCAGTGGGGGTGTCTGGAATCAGTCTTGACACCAATTCCACAGTCTGTGTTGTCTAAACGCGCAGATCCTATATAGATTTATAAGAACTACACGAGAGCTCTAAATCTTCTTTCAACAGGGCCATTATTATTGATTGTATTAGCTCCCCTGATCCACTTAGAATTCCTTGGTTGAAATTTATTATTTTCTTTTTAGCAACCTCTGCAGATTCTCTCTGTTTGCTAACACTGAGAACATTGTTAAGTTAGACAAAAACATGGTTAGAGGGCACCTTCTTAAAAATTGTATCACTCATGCAAGGCTTCTGCGCTTTTCAAATCTTCAGTTTGTGTGTAGGTTTTGTTGCAGAATCCATTTGGCTTGGTTATACTTGTAGTCTTGTGACACTATGTGCGCTAGAACCCTTGCGTTTCTGGGCAGACTCAATAGAGGAATTACGTCACTTGCTGGAAGGTGTTACGGTTTGGTTATTAATGATTATGATGTAATCAGTGTTCAGGGTGTGATTTTATGCTGAGGAATTAAGACGTAGAATCCAGAGCTTCATGTGTGGTGTATTCATTTGCATGCTCCCGGGCTGGGGAGGATGCTACAGCTAGCAAAGAGTCCGTGATCTGTGCCCCGAAGAATACTTATCAGCTTTTATTCACTCCTCGGAGAGAAGTTTCCTTTTTTGCTACAAGTTGGGCTCTATTTGCTGTATCCTTACTTTCCCTCAGGTGCTATATATTTCTTTTTTTTAAATGTTATTTTATTTTTTGTCCTCATCATGCCATCTCTTCCTTACCGGCATAGGTTCCCCCAACAACAGGGAACCTACCCCACCAAAGATTATAGCTGTTGTGGAATCTGGCCCCACCAGTATTTTGAAACACAGCTTGTATGGCTTAATAGTGTTTCTAGACCCTCTTATAACTCCAGGGGTCACAAGCTATATCCATCCGACTTATTGATGCAGTTAAGGCGATCTTTCAAAAGAGGTTAGGTCGATGTCTTCCAAAGCCTGCATATCTCCCTCCATGCCAACAATACCACATAAAAAACAAACCGCATTGGCAGTATTAGGCCCAATATACATATCAGGACCAATCCCAAAGAATACAGGCTGGGGGCTTACCTCCATGCGATGCCTTATAATGTCGCTGATGAACTTACTTACGGCATCCCAATAGGAGGCCAAAGCTGGACAGTGGATGAACACTTGCATGCCATCCGCAGGGATAGCCTCGTAATTCGGACATCCGGTATCTTGCTTGGACATTCTCGACAGCTTACTCGGGGTCCAATAGACTCTGTGGATCATAAACAAATGATTTCTTTTAAGTGGCACTGCTTTCACTATTGAATATAATGAGGTGAAAGATACTTGCCATAACTGCCTTGTGTCACCTACCATGATGCCATCTTCCCAAACTGTGGATAGTTCAGAGTATTTCTTGTCTTCGGCCTCAACAACCTCCCAATACCATAACGCCACTTCCTTTTTCAATGGACTAATCTTCATCACCCATTTAACTCATTCATCCTCCTCTTCCTCTACCCACTCCTGAGTTGGCCACCATGATTGTAGCTGATAGTACTTATATCATGTAAGCTGTTTTTATAGTACATAGTAATAAGTCATGCCATTCCACTAATCTAGATCCTACTTTTAGGTCTGCCTAAAAGTTTAGACCTGCATGCCTTAGAGGATGGCTTAGCTGGTCCTCCAAGCACTTTGGTGTGCCTGGAGACTCCCAAATTGGGGCTGAAGAGTTACAATGTGGGATGCTAAAACTCCTTCTAGAATACACCCAGGTTCTTAATGCTGCCTTTAAAACCTTCAGCCTAACTTTTTTAAAGTATTTTGGATCCCCATATTTCTACAGGAAGTGCCTCTCCCCTAATCCAGATAACATTGCCTCGAATAATCTACCCATTGTTGAGCAATCAGGTTTATTGGCCAGCATCCACACATTTTTAAACTGGAAAGCATGGCAGTATAGCTGAAGGCCAGACAAAGCCAAACCTCCCTCTACCAACGTCCTCCTAGGGTTCTTCCATGCTATCCTAGTCCATTTTGAGGCCCAAATAAAACTCCCAATTTTTCCCTGGAGTTTACCAATAGACTCTTTGGAAAACGATAAAGGTGTAGAATTAAACAAAAAAGTGACCTTTGGGAAGATTCTCATCTCAACCAAATTAACTCTGCCATAGATGGTTAATGGCAGATTACTCCATCTCCCTAAAAGTTTCTCTATCTCTTGCTTACTTTTTCCTGTTGACTCAGGGGATGTCCTCCTTATTCTGAGTTATTAACACATACAGATATCTCATCTGTGGTTTTACCCCCTGGTTAATCAGGTCTGTAATCCACGACATGACTTCAGTTTTATCCACATTTACCAGATATCCTGATATGTTCCCGAATTCTTCAGCCCCCTTAATTATTCTAGGTATTGCTAGATGCGGGTTATCTGTATACAGTAACATATTGTAAGCGCACAATGCTAATTTAACCTCCATCTCAGCAGTCCTGAATGGGACAATGGAAGAATCTGATCTTATCTGTTGCTCAAATGGTTCAATATAAAGATTGAAAAGGGTGGGGGAAAGAGGACAGCCCTGCCTTGTACCCCTGTGGATCCAAAAACAGTCTCAAAGTTCACCATTCACCAGAACTCTTGTGACTGGGGTCATATACAGATGTTGTATTGCCTTTATCATATTTTGGGGGAATCCGAAACTCCTAAGGACTTCCCAGAGATAATCTGAGTGGAACCTATCGAACACTTTGGCAGCATCAAGTGCCACTACCATTAGCGGGGATATCTGGACCTCAACCATATCCGTGCCCCCCCATCAGCAAATAGGTAAGCTCATTCAACTGCCACATAGGAACGAACCCCCTCTGGTCTGGATGTATGACCCTTTTGATTACCCCAGCCATTCTCAAAGCCAATATCCGTGAGAAAATCTTATAATCTACATTTAATAGAGATATTGGTATATATGATTCTATTTCAGTGGGATCTTTATCTGGTTTTAGAACTAAAATTATAGTAGACTCCGACCGCGAGGCTGGAGCTTGTTCCCCCTTCATGTATATTGCGTTAAACAGCGCCTTCAATGTGGAACTTAATACCCCCACAATTGCCTTATATACCTCAGATGGAAGTCCATCCGAGCCAGCAGCATTACCCCCTTTAATTGTTGTAAGCTGGGCCTTTATTTCCTCTTCCGTGATCTCTAAGCTCAATGTATTCATCTGTGTCCTAGTTAACCTAGGTAGGTCTTTATCCGAAACCAGGTCATGATCTTCTCGCTCCCGGGGGATATATCTTCTATATATAACTTACTCATGCAGTTATGGGCTTCCTATATAATCTCCTTGTTGGTATCTAAGGGCTGACTTGTTTCTGAATCAACCAATCCGCAGATAGTGTTCCTAGTTTTATTTACTCTTGCTTTCCAAGCCAAGAGCAAGCTACATTTCTCCCCATACTTGAAGTGTTGCAGCTTGCTAACTCTCCATCTGTCCTGAATTTTCCTAGCCAGCAGGCTTTCATATTCTGCCTGCATACCCTCTAATCCCACTCGCAGAGGAGGTGTCCTAGCTGGTTCTTCTGATGAGGCATCTTGAAGTTCCTTCTCTTTTTTCTTTTGTTTAGCTTGAAGAGCCCCTTCTTTCCTATGGGTTTTGCACCTCCTTCTGATCATTATAGTGCTAATAATGTCCCTCAAGTATGCTTTATATGCATCCCACACTTTTCTTGTATCCCTTTCTGGTTTGCTTCAGATATCTGGAATTTCATCATCATATCAGATCTCAAATTCATCAGGATTTCTTCTAAAGAGTCATGAACTCTAAATCTTACCTCCGGGTTGGATTGTGGGTTACTTTCCAGAATTTCTGTGTTGTTTGCCCCCTTCTTAAATCTCCTATTGCCATCTGCAAAGAGCTCCCCCTCCTCATCCATCTCTGCCAATGGGTCAAAGCGATTACCAGTGGCGACCATCTTCTTGCTCCCTTCTGTGATACTCTAAACCCCTACCATCCTCTTCCAGGGATATCTCACCATCCGATGTCAGCTTAGACGGCTCCATGAGTCTAAAGAAAGAATTGAGTGAAGGTGTTGGTTTCAGGGTGGCATCCCCTTCTTTTTTTTCCAGAGATACACCGTTTTACCTTGCAAATATTTGTTGCTGCTTTATTGGTTGGGCCAACTGTAATTGCTTCTTTCCCTGCTGAGTCTTTGACCCTTGGACTCGTAATCTTTTTATCCAGCCCTGACCGTAGCTGGTATCTATTCTTGGCTAGGCCCTGGGGGCGCTACGCTGGAGGTGGGGCACCAACTACAATACTATCAGAGGTTTGAGGCAGGATGGGAGTTTTTTGTCTTGTGTTTACCTCCCCCGCCTTGGCACCCCAGAAAGATTTAACTGTATCTGGAAAAACACTTGATGCTCCACCGAATTTTTGTGGCGTATCCCCTAGCCTATATCCTCTTCTGCTGATTTCCCTTGACCCAGCTTTCACCGTAGGCGAGACACTCAGCAACTTCTTTCCCGTACCGCTCCACTCACCTCCTCGGTTATTGCCCGGTTCACTCCACTTACTCTGTTCTCTGCGCCCGGGTTCTCTTGTAGCTGTGCTGCCTCTGTCGGGGTTAACCTGGAAACACATACAGGCCACCGCAGTGTGAGTGTGCTGCAATGAGTCCAAAACCATGCACCACTGAAACCGCCCGTTACAGCTGGCGTCTTGGATCATTCAATAACCCCACTATCACCAATTTCATGGGAGAAATGCTGCTTCGTGTCTCCTACCTCCCAGGTACGATTTTTTCCTTATTGATTAAGCTCACCGCCACCATAGGGTTTTGCACATCCTAATCTGCCCGCATGCGCCAAGCTTCCTCAGGCTCCGAGTTCCCATGACTGGCGTCAGCTTGCCGCCATGTTCCTCCCAAATATTGGTGCGATATATTTCTGATTCCATCTGCTGTTGTGCATGAGACAAGCTTCACGGCAATCACATTTGCACTTCATCTTTTTTTGTTATAAATTTTTTTCCTTAAAAGTCTTAATTATGTTCCTTAAAGCACATGGTTTTACTAGGTGCAAGCCCACCTTAGTGCATTTACACACTCTGTCTAAATCAAGTGTTTGTTATAGGATGGGGTCTTTTTTAAATGTGTGCTTAGTCGCTGTAACTCGTTGATGTTTTAACATATTGTATTTGATGCTCATAATTGCGGTATTCTACCATTTTTCACATTGTAATTTTTATGACATGACTGTTATTTTTTATTTTAGGACATTTTTATATAACCAAATGAAGCTTTCTTTGATTGATTGTTTGATTGATGGATTCATATTTTTTGGGGTGGGCGACTGCCTCCTTTAAGGAATAATTAAAGCTCTTGCCAGGGTGAATCCTCAATGTCGGTAACTTAACCTGAGCTCAACACCCCTCCCCCCCGGTCACTATGGAATTTATGCAGTACCAAAACAGTACTGGTGTGAAAACACCACACAAATAAAAATCCCGAACAACATTAGAATAATAGAGAAAAATGTCATGAATAAAATGACACCACAATGGCGAAAACCCAGTAAGGGCAACCAGAGTTCTGAATTTCTAACATTTATGGGAAAATAGCTCCAAAAAGTGCTATTTCAAAAGTTACTTTTCCTTAATGTTTCTATTAAAAAGTTTACTTAGCGAATTGAATTGGATTTTCAATAACTATTTAAAACAGTAGATTAATTATTTTTCTAGCTGGCCCCATTCCTGTGATACAGTGTTAGTATTTTAATCTGTACTCTGATTTACTACATAGGACAGCTAAAGCTGCCACAGTAAAAATAGTTTTAATGTTTGTCACTGTTGGAACATGAAGATTATACTACAACTGGTTCTGTCTGGTGACCAATTTCTTAGCGTTCCTTCATTAAATATACAGAAATAAGAAGAAACACATGAGGATGAGATAAATCAAAATTAGTATATTGTACTCTTTTTCTTTTTTTACATATGTGAGGCTGTCACCAACACAAGTTCATAGTTGGAAAGGCGAGAAGGTGACTTGTAAGTGAATAAGTGATCTTAAAGTGACAAGGTGTTTGAGTGAAAATAATATATACAGTGCAATTGTAAAAAACACTGTATAAAATGTTAGAATCAAGAGACATCCGTCCCTAAGAGCACATATCTCCAGTAACCCTCCTTTGGATTCTATTAAATTTCGTGAGGTGGAGAACGTGGGGTATGGATTGTCAGGATACGTCGATGTTTCGACCCAAGATTGTGCGTGATTGCGACAGAGTCACCGCGGGTCTTCTTCAGGACAAAGAATAGACAGCCTATATGGACATAATGATTGAACAATGAGTGGGGTGTATTTCACACAAATGTCATAGGAAACTGATGGTCAACAAGGCCTACCAGTAGTGGTGTGGGGTACCACTTGTAGTCCATAAAAGATGCAAAATCCACCATCCAGTTGGATTCTATGGGTGAGCAGGTACTAGAGTGAATCCATCTGCTCAGTGCGGAATATCATTCCGTAGGTTAAAACTGCAAGGGGGCCAATGAATACGAAATTATAGATATTGTGGCAACTCAAATAGGAAACTAATAATGGTGCCTAACATCCGCAATGTAAACAAATTACACATCCATGACTAAAATACAGGAGTGCCCGAATCCCTTTTCGGTAGAAAAGAAGGCAGGAGCACCATGGGGGACTGTCAAATGAAGCGGAATGCTTACGCGATTAACCACAAAAGAAAAAGTATTTTTGCATGTGGGGAACTAAATGTATTTATTACGATTCTAGCCCAGGTACTAGTGCGATAAAAACGATGGTATGCACACATAGAGAGCTTGTGCATGATTAAACTACAGGACCGCTACAGTCCAAATGACAAACGCCGTGGGATGCATGTGTGTATTAATGGTAGAAATCAATGCAGCTAAAGAACTGTGGTGCATTCATTCAATTTTATCGGGATCAGAGAATGGAAGGACACGCGCCCCTCGATTTGTGAAGATCGGCTGTCAAAAGCCATTCGAGATAATAATTAAAGGTACTAGATTTAAGAGAAACATGCAGCGAGATGCCGGCGTGTCTCACCTTCAGGAAGCCAATCCGTAGACTAATCACGCACCCTGTGATGGGGGCAGCGTGAAGAAATTTAAGGAAGAGCCTGTCAAAGTTAATCCGAGACGTGCACATGATGACGTGCTAATTGTTTAGAACTCTGGGCTCGACACTCGCCTGTCAATGCTTGACAGTGACCTGCACGTAGTGACGTGCTGATGCAAAACGTACTAGTTGTATGTACGCTGGGGCTCAATTAGTAGCAAAAGCTAAGCTTGGAATAACTATTGATGGGTTTAAAACCAGCCCGCCAGGTCAGCGAAGAGGGATTTAAGCAAACAGTATCGAAAGGTGGGTAAACCAATACTCCACATGAGGAGACATAAACAGTTGATATTGCCAATGAGTAAACAAAAGAATTCAATCAATCAATAATCAATTGTCATCGCACATACATGTGGGCTCATATTACACAGTCCAGAATACATTGTTTAGACTTGCAACGTTGCATGAAACATAGATGTACTTGTTGGTTTAAAAGTGATACATGCAGAGTCATAACCATGTTGTGCAATCGAGGTGGTAGTTTTAAAAATGTTATTGGAATTGAACAAATCCTGGAAACTGATCAAAGTTTGTAGGCATAGTAAGCATATTCAATTGACATCACACATGCTGTCAACGGTTAATATATAGGTACCTGTAGGGAACATAGTACAGTAGGACTTTATTGAGATACCTGATCAACAACTGTATCGACATATGATCAATTACTGAATTTCAGGGAGTTACATGTGGAATCAAATTACACAATCCAGGCTATAGTATTTAGACTGGCAACATTGCATAAAACGTAGGTGTACTTGCTGGGTGAAAGGTGATATTGCACAATCAAGGTGGTAGTTTTTTAAAAACAGATAGTCACAAAAAATCCAAGATGTGAACAATGAATTAAAAGTGACATGTTTAGAGTCATATTGCGCAATCCTGGTAATGGTATTAGCGAGTCTTTACAGATGTAGGACATGACAGTATGAAACTCTCTTCATGCCTTAGACAAGAGACCTAGTTGTCTACTGGTCTCCTCTAGCTCATTCAGGCCCTGGGCGACCGTGTTCAGAATATGTATCCATTTACATTCCTTGTAATTCATTGCCCCCCCTTGCAGTTTTGACCTACGGAATGATATTCCGCACTGGGCAGATGGATTCACTCTAGTACCTGCTCACCCAAAGAATCCAACCGGACAGTGGATTTTACATCTTCAATTGTTTTATGGACTACAAGTGGTACCCCACACCAGTACTGGTAGGTCTTGTTGACCATCAGTTTTCCTATGTTGTGTGAAACACACCCCACTCATTGTTCAATCATTATGTCCAAAATAGGCTGTCTATTCTTTGTCCTGAAGAAGACCCGCGGTGACTCTGTTGCAATCACGCACAATATTGGGTTGAAACGTTGACGTATCCTGACAATCCATACCCTACGTTCTCCACCCCACGAAAATTAACAGAATCCAAAGGAGGGTTACTGGAGATTTGTGCTCTTAGGAACGGATGTCTATTGATTTTAACATTTTATATGCTGTTTTTTTATACAACTGCACTGTATATATTATTTTCACTCAAACACCTTGTCACTTTAAGATCACTTATTCACTTACAAGTCACCTTCTCGCCTTTCCAACTATGAACTTTTGTTGCTGACAGCCTCACACATGTAAAAAATGAAAAAAGAAAAAGAGTACAATATACTAATTTTGATTTATCTCATCCTCGTGTGTTTCTTCTGATTTCTGTACATTTAATGATGGAACGCTAAAAAATTGGTCACCCGACAGAACCAGTTGTAGTATAATTTTCTAGACGCCCAGGTTCTGAGGGAAACTGGGTTACCCCACTATATTTTATGCACTGTTGGAACATGGTCATATTAATATTCTACTGGTCCGACTTTTAAATACCATGCACCCTGCCTTGTGAGCTACCAAGCCTGCATAGTGGTGATTTAATATTATTCAGCCCCATAACTGCTGACACTTTTTCACCCCTGTGCTGAGCCCATTTTTGGATATTTGGGGTACTTCTCTCTTAGGCCTTCATAACTTTTTTTTTCTACATAAGGTATCCACGACATATTTACTACCTTTTATTTCAACATCCTGGAGAGATTTTAAAGTTTTGTGCATTCCTCTGGAGTGAACCGAGAAAATAAGCAAAATATAGCTAAAGGGTAAGTTTATTGGGAAAACAGAAAAAAGTGCTTCGCAAAAAGGTGCCTGTTTTGTTCCCTAAAAACGGCATCAACAAAAGGGTTGATGTGCTCAGCTCACCATCTTCCCAGGTTTCAGGAACATGCAGAGCTGAATCAAAAACAACTTTTTAACCATAGTTTTGGAATTTTTCAAAGAGTTAACCCTTTTTTCCTATTTCTTCTTCTTTAAACCTACTTCCCAGTTTGCGGTGGAAAGTGGTGTGAAACCCATGGGTGATCCAGGAAAGCTGTTGATTTCTGAAAAGTAGACAAACTTTTGAATTCAGCAATTGGTCATGTGTGTAGATCCCTTAAAGGTTTCCCAAAAAAACTAACTGTTGAAATAAAGAAATATTGAAAATGAGGCGAGGAAAAAATGGACATTTGAGGCAATGTTTTTGTCATGATGGCCAATTTACAAAAGCAATGTACCATTGTGTCTGCTAGACCATTCTGGTTGCAATACTATATGAGGTTTGTAGGTTGCCCAAGAACACGAGGTACCGAGAACCCTCAATTGAGCTGCACAGTACAATGTTTTTTTCATTGTGGACCGAGTATGGACTAATTCATTTTGTGAAATATGTAGGGTGAAAACTGGGTATCAAGGAAACCTATATATATTTCAGAAATGGGCACAAGATATGGGGCCTGATTCACAAAGGTGAACTTAGACCTGAAGCCTAACTTTAAACCTGAAGTTTAAGTTTAGAACTAAAGTCTAACTTTACACCTACGGCCGTATTACATACAGTGCCCCGGTGGCGAACAGGCGTTTGCTCCCGCTTTGCGTACCCCTGGGGCTCTTTGGTATTACAGAAGGGGCCGCAGACGCTTTTGTAGCCCTTTCTGTAATACTGATAGTGCTGGCACACATAAAACACCAGTGCTATCTTCAGGGGGCGTTCCCTCATTTGCATGTAGGCATGCCCCACGCAAATGAGGGAATCCCTTTGCCTCTGCACCCGGAAGTGCTCTCATCATGCACTGTGCCACTGGATTCAAGCTAGCCTGGCTGAAGAAGGGTGACATACCCTGAAACCGGTCCCAGGATGCTTGTTTCCGGTCCAGGGAGGACCTGGCCTGGCAGTTCGGTCTGGACTGTTCCCATGGGGCACAGGGTCAAGACTGATTTGCATATGGCTGGGTCCAAACTGGGGTGGCGTAGTGGGCAAAAGAACGATGGATTTAACCCAGATCTTTTGACTGGGGGAGAATGTTTGCATTGTCAGCATTCCGTCCATCATTTGTTTGCTGTAACACTTTTCGCACTAAGTGGGATGGGTATGCCCAGACGTGGGTCCCTTGCTCACTGTGCCACTGGATTCAAGCTAGCCTGGCTGAAGAAGGGTGACATACCCTGAAACCGGTCCCAGGATGCTTGTTTCCGGTCCAGGGAGGACCTGGCCTGGCAGTTCGGTCTGGACTGTTCCCATGGGGCACAGGGCCAAGACTGATTTGCATATGGCTGGGTCCAAACTGGGGTGGCGTAGTGGGCAAAAGAACGATGGATTTAACCCAGATCTTTTGACTGGGGAGAATGTTTGCATTGTCAGCATTCCGTCCATCATTTGTTTGCTGTAACACTTTTCGCCCTAAGTGGGATGGGTATGCCCAGACGTGGGGCCCTTGCTCACTGTGCCACTGGATTCAAGCTAGCCTGGCTGAAGAAGGGTGACATACCCTGAAACCGGTCCCAGGATGCTTGTTTCCGGTCCATGGAGGACCTGGCCTGGCAGTTCGGTCTGGACTGTTCCCTATGGGGCACAGGGTCAAGACTGATTTGCATATGGCTGGGTCCAAACTGGGGTGGCGTAGTGGGCAAAAGAACGATGGATTTAACCCAGATCTTTTGACTGGGGGAGAATATTTGCATAGTCAGCATTCCGTCCATCATTTGTTTGCTGTAGTGAACACGTACACATCATGCCTATCAGAGAACTTGACTCTGAGCAGTTTGTTGGAAAGTAACGCAGGGCAATTAGGAAAAAGACAATTTAAACACGTTTAAAAGGGGGAGCACATGCACTGTACTCCTGGTTGGTGTAGTAATGTGCACAGAGTTCTAAAATCAGAAATAATACGGTCCTGCAAAATGCAAAAAAAACTGCAGTGGCAATGCAGAAAAGCAGATTTCCCACAAACACTGTGATGAGACCTTTTCTGCCAATGCTCTGCTCTGCCACATTGACCCATTTGGGTAGCCATCAGGGGTAAATGAAGTTCATATTGCCAAAGTGCTATTATTTTCTTCATGTATATATTTCAACAATATCTGGACACTACCAATAATTTGGGTGTTTCACAGGACTGCTCAATGTACTGCTCCACATAAGATATCTGACAATGCTTTATTAGTTAGAAGGTTTGCCTCCTGCGTTGGAACTGAGACATTCCATCTGCCAACATATTGCAAATATTATGCAGACTAGTTCAATTCATGATTGGGGGCCAGATTTCCCCAGGACTTCTCACTATCTGTCACTTTTAGGGGTCTGCGGTAAACTGTGCTCCGCCGGTGGAGTTCGCAGAGATTTGCCAACTCCACGCTGGAGTACGGAGTCCAGGAAAAACTTAGCGAACCACCGTGTGGCGTAGTAAAATTGAGTACTAGTATGAGTCTCTGGGTGATTTCTCAACGTGTGCAGTTGAGAAGGTCGCTACCATTCGAGCTGAGAAAGCTGCCGCTCGACTAACAAAATCTACTCGAGTGGCAAAAAGAAGCAACACCCTCTTGCATGGCGCGTAGTGCCGTTCACACTGATTTTACAGCATCGAACAAGCTCCCGGTGCTAAATATCAGCACGAGCAGCGCAATGTGCCGAATTTCCACCACTTGCAGAATTTCTGTGAGTTTTTATGTAACTCCACAGAATTCCATGGAGAAAAAAACTCGACGAGTTCCGCGCAGACCTAGTCATTTTCCCACCCCAGCCGAGATAATAGAAAATGTGGGTCTCTGAAGAAGGATTGTGGCACTTTTACAGGAGGATTAATAATATAACATAGGAGTAAGGGAAGAATCTTGATTTAAGAAAGTGCAACTATGTCCATTACTAACAAAACTAAACACTTCAAGAATCTATTCAAGGTTCTGATCGTCCCTGTGTCCTGTAAATGCTGCTTGCTATCAAATCTTCTTCTTAGGGGCCGATTCCGATCTCGGTCGGAGGCGCACCTAACACCATTCGGTCGGGAAAAAAGCCATGCGAATGCCTGTTTCCCGACCGAGCCGCACATTATTCCGAACGAGCAAGTACGATGCGCACAACAGCATAGATTCCGACCCAGTCGTACTCACCCAATCCAGGTCCTGTTCCCCGACCGAGCCGGATCCGGAATCGTAGAATCGAGCCGCACGGAAGCAAAAATGCAGCCCCGTCCGGCCGGACAAGTACGATGCGCTTCCCCTACGCGCCGAACCCGTCGCTATGCACGGCACGTCAAAGCATCCGGGCGAGGCGCACATAAGCTCCGATTCGCGCCACAACACGATCCACGGCTACGAGACGAACACGCCAGCGACGAGGACGAGGCGAAGCAAAGAGAAAGACGAACGAGACGAACCAACCATGAATCCCTTTGTGCCGATCCTACCAATATTCTACCTCTATTACCGGAACAGGCACGGACGCGTACGGCGCAGAAGGTAAGTCAGACACCAACAACAAAAACAAACTACACGTACCCGACACATCACACACAGAGGGATGCAGAAATACCTACACCAGCAACAGCAGCACCATAGGGGCGGGATGGCTCTCACCAATGCCACACATACACATAGGGGCCTGTATGCCTACCACTACTACCACCCCTACCCAGGGTGGGCTGGATGCCTGTCACTACTACCACCTCTACCCATGGGGGCTGGATGCCTACCACTACTACCACCCTTACCCAGGGGGTGCCAGATGCCTACCACTACTACCACCTCTACCCATGGGGGGCTGGATGCCTGTCACTACTACCACCTCTACCCATGAGGGGCCGGATGCCTACCACTACTACCACCTCTACTCATGGCGGGCTGGATGCCTGTCACTACTACCACCCCTACCCATGGGGGGCTGGATGCCTACCACTACTACCACCTCTACCCATGGGGGGCTGGATGCCTACCACTACTACCACCCTTACCCAGGGGGTGCCAGATGCCTACCACTACTGCCACCCTTACCCAGGGGGTGCCAGATGCCTACCACTACTGCCACCCTTACCCAGGGGGTGCCAGATGCCTACCACTACTACCACCCTTACCCAGGGGGTGCCAGATGCCTACCACTACTACCACCCTTACCCAGGGGGTGCCAGATGCCTACCACTACTACCACCTCTACCCAGGGGGTGCCAGATGCCTACCACTACTACCACCTCTACCCATGGGGTGCTGGATGCCTGTCACTACTACCACCCTTACCCAGGGGGTGCCAGATGCCTACCACTACTACCACCTCTACCCATGGGGGGGCTGGATGCCTACCACTACTACCACCTCTACCCATGGGGGGCTGGATGCCTACCACTACTACCACCCTTACCCAGGGGGTGCTAGATGCCTACCACTTCTGCCACCCTTACCCAGAGGGTGCCAGATGCCTACCACTACTACCACCTCTACCCATGGGGGGCTGGATGCCTACCACCACTACCACCCTTACCCAGGGGGTGCCAGATGCCTACCACTACTACCACCCTTACCCAGGGGGTGCCAGATGCCTACCACTACTACCACCTCTACCCATGGGGGGCTGGATGCCTACCACTACTACCACCCTTACCCAGGGGGTGCCAGATGCGTACCACTACTACCACCTCTACCCATGGGGGGCTGGATGCCTGTCACTACTACCACCCTTACCCAGGGGGTGCCAGATGCCTACCACTACTACCACCCTTACCCATGGGGGCTGGATGCCTGTCACTACTACCACCCTTACCCAGGGGGTGCCAGATGCCTACCACCTCTACCCATGGGGGGCTGGATGCCTACCACTACTACCACCTCTACCCATGGGGGGCTGGATGCCTACCACTACTACCACCCTTACCCAGGGGGTGCCAGATGCCTACCACTACTACCACCCTTACCCAGGGGGTGCCAGATGCCTACCACTACTAGCACCCTTACCCAGAGGGTGCCAGATGCCTACCACTACTACCACCTCTACCCATGGGGGGCTGGATGCCTACCACTACTACCACCTCTACCCATGGGGGCTGGATGCCTGTCACTACTACCAACCTTACCCAGGGGGTGCCAGATGCCTACCACTACTACCACCCTTACCCAGGGGGTGCCAGATGCCTACCACTACTACCACCCTTACCCAGAGGGTGCCAGATGCCTACCACTACTACCACCTCTACCCATGGGGGGCTGGATGCCTACCACCACTACCACCCTTACCCAGGGGGTGCCAGATGCCTACCACTACTACCACCCTTACCCAGGGGGTGCCAGATGCCTACCACTACTACCACCTCTACCCATGGGGGCTGGATGCCTGTCACTACTACCACCCTCACCCAGGGGGTGCCAGATGCCTACCACCAACACCACCCCCACTCATAGGATGGACAATGCATGACACAACCAGCACACCACAACCTAGGGAATGCAAGAAAAATACATCCCCCCAACACCATGACAAGCATGTGTAGACTGTGTCAAATGCCTACAACACTGAACATGACTTTGAACATACAATGTGACCCCCTATCACATGTGCCACACATATATGTGTGTGGCCCCCACAATGCAAGCAGGCCATGACCATTGTGGCAATGGGGTCCAAAACCCCATCATCACAGTGACCAAAATGTTAGTGTGGGGTCCATAGCTGAAGCACATTCAGAACATTGTGGCAATGGGGTCCAAACCCCCATCATCACAGTGACCAAAAGGTAAGTGTGGGGTCCATAGCTGAAGCACATCTTGAACATTGTGGCAATGGGGTCCAAACCCCCATCATCACAGTGACCAAAATGTAAGTGTGGGGGCCCATAGCTGAAGCACAATCAGAACATTGTGGCAATGGGGTCTAAACCCCCATCATCACAGTGACCAAAAGGTAAGTGTGGGGTCCATAGCTGAAGCACATTTTGAACATTGTGGCAATGGGGCCTAAACCCCCATCATCACAGTGACCAAAAGGTAAGTGTGGGTTCCATAGCTGAAGCACATTTTGAACATTGTGGCAATGGGGCCTAAACCCCCATCATCACAGTGACCAAAAGGTAAGTGTGGGTTCCATAGCTGAAGCACATTTTGAACATTGCGGCAATGGGGCCTAAACCCCCATCATCACAGTGACCAAAATGCAAGTGTTGACAAAGAAAAAGCTGAAACTGCCAAACTGCATGGATGATACCTGGTCACAGAACATAAAACACATCAGTGGCAAAGTAGTGCATGTGTCCCATTGCAACATATATTGGGGGAGGCAAATACTGCAGTGCAAATAAGACATACCTTTGGCCATGTGCAGACAAACAACACCCATGGGGGCTGACACTGTCAACATTCATCAATGACACAATGACAGAAGTGACCATCAGAATGCAGACCCACATATTTGCACCAATGGGCACACACATGCAGATACCCTGTGGAGACTGTAGATGTGAGGTGAACAGATACCATACCATGGCAGCAATGGGACACACAAACCATGATCATTGTGCTGACCGATGACCTAGGAGTCCCAGGGACAGCAGGGGAAAGCCACCAAACAACATACAGCCAATGGCACACCAAAGATATGCCAATGCAGTGGTGCAGATGCACAAACACAAACAGGCAGACCCACACTGCACATCAAACACAACAGGTGAGGGGGGTGCCAGTGTCCCCAGGCAACCACACAACACATGAGGAGGCCTGAATACCAATTACACAGATGTGCATACAGTGCCACACAAAGGTAACTCATGGATCCAAATCCCCTATGTGGCCAATCAGGCATTGTCAGATGAGAGGGAGCACAAATCACACATGTCACACAAGCATGTAGGAACAGCAACTGACACAGCAAGACACAGACACACCACAGCACTACCCCCAGGGCCCCCACAATGTGGTGACCCTGGGCTGCATTACAATCCCACTGTGATGACAAAGCTAAATGTCGTTCAACCTGTGAACCACAGTCATGTGTCCTGAGCAACAAACTACCATCACACCTACACAAGCACAAATCAATCAGCACGGCCAGTAAGCCAAGGCCAACATGGAGGCAGGGGTCTAGCCAGGCAACAACTCTCATCTGCACACACTCAACACCACACACCTCGACCTCCAACAATGTGCAGCACTGAAGCACACATGCACTGGTGACATTGCACATGCACCCATGACAATGCCAGGCTGGTGGGTGGGAACCAAGGTGCAGAAACACATCACACATGGCCACTCAACAAGACTCCTGAATGTCTGACACACTGCACACTATGCTGTACATGGACATGACAGCAATACCACACCAACCAATGGGATCCCAGCCACAGTCACACACCAATGAAGAAGCCAAGGACACCCACAAAGAACACACATAGACAACTACCAACATTGCAGCCCGGACCCTGAGGAGTGCCAGCAGTCACACACACAACGTGTCACAATCACTGAAAGATAACACAAACTGGAAATCACATGACAGGTGTAAACAACAAGTGCCAAGGGGAATCCTGACTGTGACCCATCTGCGTCTGCACACAAACTCAGCCCTGACAGCAAACACACCTATGGGTGACACCCTGATGACCAGTAATGTGCCATGCACCCACATCACAGAGAATCCAGGGAGAAGACTTGGGGGAACATAGGTCAACTCAGCAAGCATCACAAACAGGTACAACACTAGGGATCCCAGCATGCACAGCAAAACGGAAGTGAACACACAGACATGCTCATATAACACACACCTTGGGCGCAGGCAATGTCACAGGAGTACACACTGCCATGAGGGGACTCCACTCCTGTGTGAGGAAAGCTGTGCCATATGTTGCCTCAGTAGGGCTCCATCATGTCAGCTGAGCACTTGGTCACACAGTCAACAATTAGCACCAAATTAATGCTCCTGTCACATCAGCCTGGTCATGGGAGTGCCAACGAAATCATCAGCACAGATCCAACACACTTGTATAGCAATGTTGCACTGACAACACAGATGAGTCCTTCCCCATTGATGCCCAAACCTGCATGTCCAGTGGAGATGGCCACACGGTCAGGGAAGTAGACGAATTGAACAATGGCAGGCACAACAGATGTGCAGGGGTGGAAGCCACAGATGTGAAATTGCTAATGTAAGTAGGAAATCCCATTGCCAAATAATGAACACATGACACCCTCAGATGCTGCTAAGGATGACATGGATACACCACAGGATAGGACACATTCCCCCTGGACCACATGTGTTCCTGCACAGTAACAGTTCATCATCATGAGACCAAATATCACCATCACTGCAGCAAGGGCATGGTTAGCATCATCAACAACATGTACATCAGAAGCAAAAGCACTAGAGAACAGAAAGGTGCTTTATTCAGCATATGTGGGTCTAACAGTTGATGTCCAGCAAGGAATTTAACAAAGGCCAATGGCCAGTCCAACCTGAAAGTCAAAACAGGGTGACAGTGGCAGATGTCACCCTACGCATGCCTGCACTGATGAAAGCCAGGGACAATCCCCTCGGAGGGGCATACGGGGGGCAGGCCAGGCACCGCAGGGACAGGATCATGGCTCACCAGAAGGAGGCAGGGAAGGGGTGGTGGGTGCTGGAGAGCCACTGACAACTGCAGTGGAGGTGTCTGACATGGTGTGTGCCGGCACAACTGGGGGCATGACTCTGATGGTGTGGGTGCCGGCAAGACTGCAGGCGACTGTGCAGATGGAGTGGACAGGTTCCCCACTGCAGTGCCCAAGTCAGACAGGGTGGTAGTGGACTCCACTGCAGTGCCTACCTCCAGGGAGGAGAATGGGGATCAGGTAAGGTGGGCAGGACAGAGGGGGAGGACACCGTCTCCACACCAGTGGCACAGACAAGCGCAGCGGGGGTGTGGGGCCGGAAGAGCAAGTGGCAGGGGGAGAAGGCCTGATCCTTTTGGGGATGGTGTATCTGTGGGTGGGGGAACCTGGGGCAGGGTGTGGTGGGGCACCTGTGGAGTGGGGGCCTGAGGGATGGAGGAAGGAGACTTGGTGCCTGAGCTGCAGGGCGGCGACGGGGTCTTGCTCTTCCGGGTCCGGGGGGACTTGCGGATGGGGGCCTCAGTCGGTCTGCGCCTGGGGGAGGGTGTCCGGTGGCGAGGAGCACTCTGCTCAGTGTGGGTGGGCTTCCTCTTCCCCCTGAATGCTGTATCAGCTGGATCGGAGGGGAAGAGGCCGAGGTCACTGAGGAAGAGCCGCTGGGTCTTTGGGGTTGCAGGTGAGGCAACGGAGGGGGCTTTGGAGGGAGAGGCAACTGTGGACTGCACAGTGCTCGTGGATGCGTGTGTGTGTGACTGGGCCCCATCCCCTGTGAGTGTGGTTTCAGTCCCCTGACTGTGCGTGCGTGTGCGTCTTGTCTGTGGCGTGTGTGTGTGTGTGCTGCTCGTGTCTGTGCTGGTGTGTGCCTGTGCCGGTGTGTGTATGCTTGGGACAGGTAAGGTGCTGGGGAGTGTGGATGGGGCAGAGACAGGAGGGGTGAGGGACTGTTGGAGGAGGGACACTGCTGCCATCAGGGAGGAGTCCATGGACCTATTGCCCCTCTGTAGGGCAGACATGCCCGATGAGATGCCCTCCATGAACGACACCAGCTGAGTCAACAGAGTGGTGTGTGCATGGAGGACACTCAGCATCGCTGTCTGCCCTACATGGAGCTGCCGAAGGAGGTACACAGACTCCTCACTCAGGGCAGCAGGGGACACAGGGGCAGGGGGTGCGGTGCCTGGCCCGAAAGAGACACGCTCCCGAACATGGGAGCCTCCACGGACCTCGGGAATGGGAGCCGATGGGAGGGCGGTGGTGGTGGTGGTGGCGGGGACAGCAACACTAGCTGGGGTGTGGTGGCTGCTGACACCCGCCTCCATAAGGGAGTCATCCTCTGAGCTGCTGTGGTCCTCAGCTGAGGTGGATGGTGCTGAGGACTCCTCGGTGTGGCTTCCTCGCCCTGCGTGCCACTGGGTCCCTCCGACCACTCCTCGGCTGTTGACCCAGTCTGGCTCTGCGGCTCCTCCTGGTCCGTGGAGCTGTCCCCTCCTGTGGCCGTGGATGTATCTGCAAACAATAGGGAGACAGACAGACATCAGTCACCTGCACCGAACGCACACACCACAGTAAGTACAGCACAATACAGAGCAAGGCCTGGCATCCTTAGTTGAACATTGCTAAAATTGCCCAAACAGAATAGGAGAAGCCAATTGTCAGTCTGATCGTCAACCATGGCACTCACATCACACCTGGCCTTGCACCCATCTGTCTGGCGTCCGTTGGCTGGCAATACCCCAGTGTGGACACATGCACCACCTACACAGTAGTTGGACGGTGCAGAGAACACGGTGAAGCATGTAAACATGCACACCACAACTCTTGCCACTGAGTCAGTACAGGTGCCCGGATGAAAGTGATGCCCAGAGTCAGATACATGAAATGCATGTGATGCATACCAGCGACAGACACCACAATGCACCCATGTGCTGATAGCCATTGCCACTATGGTGTGCATGTAGCACATGTCACTCCCCTGAAGGATCACACATAGGAAGTCACATGCCATGGCACAGGCATGCCTGCTAAGTCATACATCACTGTCTTCAGTCACATGGGCAGGGCAGCCACACAACAACAGTCTGCACTGTGTCACAATAGTAGGTCATGGGGAATGCAAGTCCTGGAGCTGAACAAGTGCACATGTACATCCCCCACATCATCTGAACCCTTATCTGTCCAGGTCATACTGATTGGACATATGGGTGACCTGTAACACAAGCCTCTGAACCTGAGCACCTCACAATCTGCTGTGAATGGGAAACAGCTGCATGGACCTCACATTCGCATACCCCAGTCTGCACGGTCAGGTGGTCAAACACCTATGTGTCACACAAGTATCGTCTCCTATGGTCACAACTCCGGTGGCATGCTGAGCCCCAACCGATAAACACCCCAGCAGTCCTGATATCGAAGCCACAGCACACTGACACAGAGGCTGACACCTGAGGGGACATATCACTGAGCACAACGTGTCAGCTGATACACGGGAGTGGGAGTACAGAGTGCATTGCATGGCCTGGAGTAGGCATGACTGTCCTGCCCCACATGAATGAGGGATGAACCCAGGACAGTAGGCAGCTGGCTAAGTATGTGTGACACACGTAATATACACACTCCTGGGGCCCAAACATTGTTCCCACCTGCAGCTTGGGTGTGTGCCAGTTACCCCAGGCACATGTGGTGGATCAGCTCAGCAATTGGACCACAGATCAAAGTAACACGCAGATTACATGGCAGAACACAGGCATTGTGTAGGCAATGGACCCACCCATGATGCCCACCACAGTTAGGGGAACAGATGCTGTCCCCCACCTTGAGTCAAGCAAACTGCAAGGACACAGTACCCAAGTGACACAATTCCCTGACTGCAAGGGCCACACCTGGGTATCAGATGAGGAGTGGGCAGTGCACAATCGAGGGACATGGGTCCTGGACCACATGACTGATGTGCTGTGGAAGTTTAACCAGGCCAGAGGAGGGCACATAGCATGGCAGACAGAGTACACAATGCAGTCATGGACTCACCCCCTCCGTGCTGCTCCCTGGCCTTCAGCTGCCCATCCAGATCAGGGAAGACCACCACCAGGATCCTGAGCATGTGGGGAGTCAGGGTCCGGTGTACGCCCCTCCTGCAAGGAGGCGACAGCTTCAGCTGGACCCGTGCGATCCTCCGGGTCCAGCCCCGAAGGTCCTGCCACCTCTTCTGGCAGTTGCGGATCCGGCGCTTGTAGTCCCCCACGGATCTCACTGCCCGGACGATGGTCAGCCATATCTTCTGCTTCTGGTGGGCATCAACCTGTGAGAATGACAAAGTGAGAATGCTATTACTACACATGCAACATATCCGTGCATTACACAGTTGTGTATACATGTTTCATACACAGGGGCACATGATGTACACAGGCAGTGCAACGATGGCCATGGACAGTATGCCAGCAGTAACTGCATGGTATGATTGCCTGGGAAGTAAAAACCTGTTTAAATGCACTGTCACTGCACTATACCTGTCCAGTGCATGTAACTAAACACTATGGGGGGTGACAACTACTCAGGGAGCCTGCTAGCCAGTGGCATGCAGACTGTTAGCCTTGCTAGTCAGACAACATGCAAATTTAGGAAGGCAGTGGACAGGACACTCACCTGCTCCCCTGCTTTCCCATACAGCTTGCTGTACTGTGGAAGGAGGCTGTCCAGCAGGGCCTGGTTCTCCTCAGTGCTGAAGGCTGGGGCTCTCTCCACAGTACATGCCATTGCAGGGTCCAGAGGGTGCAGATACAGCAGCAGTGGTGGTGGCAGATGTCGTCCTGGAGCATGTAGTGCAGGCAAGTGAGCTCTCAGGGGAACAGCCAGCATTATATGTGTGCTGCAGAGGCAGTTACTGTCCCATGTGTCCAAAGTGATAGGTCCAAGTCGTTAGCATCTTCTGAATCTGGCCAATCCATGGAATTGCACCACTTACACACGCCCACAGCATCCTTCAAAAGTTCAACTTCATGACACCCATGAATTTGCAACATTGTTGTGGGTGACCAACTAAATTTCCAGCATCAGACTCGTTCAAAATTTGAAAACGCGTCCGTTGCCAGGCCAGGCCATAGCCAATGGGTGCACACCGATCGGTCCATTGCTGTTCAACGCGTACCTAGTATACAACGCGTACCCACACACATTGAATGCAATGGGCCGGCCGGGCACACCGATCGGTCCATTGCTGTTCAACGCTGCACTGGATACAACGCGCACTCGCACACATTGAATGCAATGGGCCGGCCGGGCACACCGATCGGTCCATTGCTGTTCAACGCGTACCCGGGATACAACGCGTACACGCACACATTGAATACAATGGGCCGGCAGGGCACACCGATCGGTCCATTGCTGTTCAACGCGTACCCGGGATACAACGCATACCCGCACACATTGAATGCAATGGGCCGGCCGGGCACACCGATCGGTCCATTGCTGTTCAACGCGTACCCGGGATACAACTCGTACCCGCACACATTGAATGCAATGGGCCGGCCGGGCACACCGATCGGTCCATTGCTGTTCAACGCGTACCCAGGATACAACGCGTACCCGCACACATTGAATGCAATGGGCCGGCCGGGCACACCGATCGGTCCATTGCTGTTCAACGCGTACCCGGGATACAACGCTGCATCCGCACACATTGAATGCAATGGGCCGGCCGGGCACACCGATCGGTCCATTGCTGTTCAACGCGTACCCGGGATACAACGCGTACTCGCACACATTGAATGCAATGGGCCGGCCGGGCACACCGATCGGTCCATTGCTGTTCAACGCGTACTCGGGATACAACGCGTACCCGCACATTGAATGCAATGGGCCGGCCGGGCACACCGATCGGTCCATTGCTGTTCAACGCGTACCTAGGATACAACGCGTACCCGCACACATTGAATGCAATGGCCAATGTGTGCGCACCGATCGGTCCATTGCTGTCCAACGTGCATTGCGAATACAACGCGTACCCGCACACATTGAATGCAATGGCCAATGTGTGCGCACCGATCGGTCCATTGCTGTCCAATGCGTCCCTGTACATGTCACTGGCATATGTCACCATGCCTGTCACAGGTGAACATATGCCAGCCACATATACTTCCCAGGGAGTGAGGGGCACACCTACAACACCACAGCCTGTCCAAACTGTATCCTAAGACATGTAAGGCTGCATTACCTATTCCGTGTATGGGGTGAACATGTTGTTCTGTGGGTGTCACTTGGGGCAGCCACCCCCAGGCTGTGCACGTGTTCATGGGGACAGTATCCTTGGTGTTTCGTGTACATGACCACTGTGATGTGCAACTGTTCATATCTGAGCATGTGGCATGGTCACATTTCACGGTGGTGTATGTGTATGTCATGTCACATGCCCCCTGAGTCCCATGTGGGACGGTATGTTTAACCCAGGCTGACCCATTGGCACAATAGTGATGGTCCTCCGCAGTCTGTGTGCATGTTGTGTTTACAATGTCTCTGATTTCATGTGCACAATGGGAGACAGTCTCCACATCCACGTTGTTTGTGCATGGACTTTGATGTTGTGCATGTGTGTGTCACAGACGTCCATGTCTGTCCTGCCGAGGCAACAGGGACCACCACCTGTGGGGGTCATGGTTGTTTTGCTGTGGTGTGTACATGATACGCCATGTCATGCCAGTGTCCATGTGGCAATACAGGGTCCCTGGGAATCTACCTGTCGTTGAGCTGTGATGCCTGGGGCACATCTGTCCTCACATGTCACTGTGGGGTGTGTTTGTAACGTGGCAGCAGGAGATGGGAAATGTGACACGTCCTCATGATACCCAATGGCACAACCTGGGACTTATTGATGCCACTTGTTGAACTGTGATGTTGGATGTTGGCCATGTATGTGCCATACATGTCCTTACGGAACTGCACACATCATGTACTTGTGCCTCATAATGATGTATCGTGTGATATTGAGTGTGTTCAATGCCACATATGTGGGGTGACTGACAATCTTTCTTTCTTCACCTATGCACTGCAGGGCACCAGCTGTCCATAGACCATTCCCTGACCTGGCAACGATGGTGGAACGTGACAGCATCCGAAGGTACCGCTTCACCAGGCAGCTGATTGATGATTTGGCAGTGCGCTTGGCACCACACCTGCAACCTGGCCGGCTGTACCCTACAGTGCTGACCCCCAAGGTGAAGGTGATGGCAGCCCTACACTTCTTTGCCACCGGTACCTTTCAACACACTCTGGCGACTGCTGGTGGGATGTCACAGACCATGTTCAGCCGTGTGCTCCGCGATGTATTGGAGGCTATGTTGATATACCTGAACCAGTACATCTATTTCCCTAGACTCCAGCAACTGACTGGCGTGAAGAGTGACTTCTATGCCCTGGGGAGGATGCCGCATGTCATTGGCTCCATTGATGGGACACATGTGGCTTTGGTACCACCACAGGCCCAGGAGCAGGCATACAGGAACCGCAAGCACTACCACTCGGTCAATGCACTGGTGGTCTGTCTTGCAGATATGACCATCACACACGTGTGTGCCCGTTTCCCGGTTCTGCACACGATGCCTACGTGATGAGGAGTAGTCGCATCCCGAGGATGATGTCACAGATGCGGAACCAGCGTGCCTGGCTTGTTGGTGTGTACTGACTTTGTACCATTGTGTGTGTTCTGCAATGTAGTGTTCCACCCTCTTTTCCAACTCAGCTAATGTGCAATTGTCTGTATGTAGGTGACTCCGGATATCCCAACATGCCGTGGTTGCTGACGCCCCTCAGGAACCCTGTGACACCAGCCCAGATGCGCTACAATGAGGCACATGGTCGGACGAGGAGAGTTATTGAGCGGACATTTGGTCTCATGAAGAGCCGCTTCCGCTGCCTGGACAAGACAGGAGGGTCCCTCCCATTTGCCCCGGCAAAGGTGTGCAAGATTGTCATCGTCTGCTGCATGCTACACAACCTGGCAGTGCGGAAGCAGTTGCCTCTCATCCTGGATGACGATGACCAACGTCCGCCACCTGTGGAGGATCCTGGCCTGGACCACGATGCCAGTGATGATGATGATGATGATGGGGATGTCCGCACACAGCTCATCACCAACTTCTTCAGCTGAATGTAAGTATCCAGAGATGTCATGTAACTGATGTGAGTTTGCATGATATGTGTTGGTGGTGCTCTGGTGCTGTTTGAGTGTGTGCATGTGCTACATGACTGTATGCGTGTAGCGATGTGTCCTTACAGGTAGTCTGTACTCCCCAACAGTGTTGACATGCTAACTTGGTTCTACTTCTGGGTGGGTATCTTGTGACATGTATTGGGCATGAGTATTGCAGTTCTGTCCTGTTCTTCAGTGCTTTTGACTGTGTGTCATTTCTGTCCTTCACAGGGTACTTGCAGAGTCGTTTGGTCAACTGTGATCCCCGACACCGTGATTCGACTTCCAGGGTGGTAGCTGTCGTGTCCCTACAGGTGATGTGCACCACACCCATGGACTTCCTTCCTTCTACACTTGTTGACTGTGTGCCCGCTGCCAGGTGGGATTACCTTGCATCTGTGGTGGTTACAACATGTTGCAAATGTGTAATAAACCTGTGCTTCACTTTGTGATGTGCGTTGTCTGTGGTCACACATCTGACTGACATTTGCTTACTGCACCAGTGGGCTAGTTAACACAGACTGTGAATAGGTGTTGGGTCTGTGCAATGCAACGTGTTTCCTGGCAACATCAGTGTAGGCGATGAGTCAGATGGCCATGGTGTGTATGTGTTGTGTAGCCCTGGTGGTGTGCCTCCCTCATATGTGTGACGTCGCCATGACTCACATGCCGGTGTTGTACTTGCTGTAGCAGTTAGCATGCACAGTGTCATTTCCCAGATCATCATCGCCACTTCAGAGACAACGTAGGAATCACAACAGAGGCAAGTATGGTGTATTAGTGAGTTTATTGACATACATGTGTGAGTATAGTGCACAGGATGGTGGGTGCTGTACATTGTGATTGTAATCCAAAGTTCCTAGATGATTTGGAAGTCCTGGTAGCAGAAATGTCCAGAGTAAAGTCCACAGTCATCTGAGACATTGGTCCAACTTGAGCTCCCCATGTCATGTGGGAGAGTTGTGTTGCAGTCAACAGGGTGAACAGTTTGCGCACAAAGGTGATTATCCAGAACAGGTTTTGGCTTCCTGGGGGTTGCACATGGCCATCGGCCTCTCACTTGCCCCTCCTCGGACGGCCCCTCTTCTTTGGGGGGGACCCTCAAGTGCAGGCTGCTGCGGTGCAGGGGACTCTCCGCCAGAGTCATCCTCCCTCCCTGTGGCAGTTGCAGTTGTTTCAGCAGCAGATGTTGTGGGCACACAGGGAGGTGTTGACTGGTTGCTGCTCATCTGGCGGAGGCATTGTAATATGTCCCTATGCACCGCCGTCATCTCTTGCAGTGTGTCCCACTTGGACTCCACGCGGGACATGTGTGAGTCCAAGCGGGCATGATGGGCAGCCTGCTGCTGTTTAATGTCCCTGAGGAGCCCCACTACCTGGCTGAGCTCTCCGGTGCTGGACTGGTACACATCGGCTATGCGTGCCAGTTGAGGGTCATCATGCAGTCAGACCCCTCTGCGATCAGTGACCTGTGTCTCCCACCCCTCCCACCACCCCTGGCGACACGTGCAGTACCTGAGGTGGCACGCACAGGTGACCCTGGGCCCCCTTGGGGGTTGTTGGTGGTGTTGGTGTCCATGGCCCCACGTTGGTCCAGGGTCCCTGTGCTGGTGGTGGTGGTGCTCCTTGGTCTTTCCATGTCGGCAGGGGTGGTATGTGTGTTGATAGTCGTTGGAGGGGTGGGTGCAGGGGGTGCAGCTGGTGGTCCTGCTGGTGCTGCATGATGACTTGCTCCGGAGGTGCCAGGTTGGTCTTCTTCATCCGAGGAGGGCAGAGGCTGTTCCACACCAGTGAGCTCCGTATCCTCTTGAGCCTGGGACGGGGACTCCTCAGCGTCTGCTGCTGTGTCCCCATCATCACCTGTTTTTGGGAGACACACACAATGTATGTTATGTTTCTGCAGGCATCAATGGTTGACACACCTGACAGTTGTGACTGTGCCTCTGGATGCGGGCCTGTACATTGCATTGTCCGAAGTTGTCACAGTCAGGGGTTGATATTGGTGTACAGGGGCTCCACTCCCTGTACCAAAGTGCACACTAAAATAAGGTGCCTGTTCTTTCCTTTACCCTTGGATTCTTTAAGGAGGTAGGGATTTTATCCTTATTGGGATTGTTCAGGTGAAAGTCCTGAAGAAAGCCGAGGTAGTATTTTCATTCGGCTGAAACATGTCGACATTTTAGCAGAGTGGGGGGGTAGGGCTCTCTTTACTAGTAGCCATTACCACCACCCACCGGTCCGATGAGGACCAGTTTTTGTGTCTGGACAGTGTACCCACCATTAAAGTTAGTGTAGGGATTCACTGTTACCAGCTTTTTAAATTTTTCTCTGCCACATTTTTTCACCTTCTAAATCCCACACAATTTGTTCATGTGTTATGTTGTGTGTTTGTTTGTTTCCCCCTCCCTATTGCTCCACCTCCAGCGTTGGCTAGCGCGGAGGTGTGTTTAGCAGGCCCTATGATGAAGCATGACACAACTTGCTGTGTGTGAGGGCAATTTTTTACACACACTGCTTGTGCCCTTCTCTACACCTTTCTTTCTACCCCCTCTATTGATTACCCCTCACGATTTATGATCCTGTTAGTCCCTGGTCCATGTTGTGTGGATCTATAGTTTGTAGGAGGGTGACCAGGGATTTATCCTCTTACCTCTCTTTTGTGTTATTTTGCTGCGAGCGGCCGCTGAGCCGCAGAGGACAATTTTATTACGATCCCTGTCTGTTTGACACCTATTTGGGTTTTCCCACACGAATTTCTGTGTTGAGGAATCATGGCAACAGAACAGGGACTAGCTTACGGGGATGATGCGGCGGCAGATATCCTCGCAGGCCCTTCACTTTTAGGAGATACCTCTATCAACCAGGTCCTTACGCAAGGGGAAGGTTGGGAAACTCTTTTAGAACTTAAAAAGTCTCATGTTAAAACCATACTGCATGGGGCAATCTTAACGGAATACCTTAGGGGCAATGCAGCTCCTAGAGGCCTCCTTGTTTCTAACAAACCTCTAAATTTTCCTGGATGACCCCATTTTTCGAAAAGATTGGTCTCTCATCGCCTGGAAATGCACCAGGGATTGGTTAATCCTAATTATAAACACGGCTAAAAGGACTGCCGATGCCCTGTACATCAAAATCCAGGCTAATGAGCAGGGAATTAAAACGAGTATCATTCTGGCCACTTTCAAAAAGAAATTAGAGGAAACTAACACAGAAATTGGGGAATACAAAGATTACCTTTTAAGATCTAAAGTAGATAAATTACAGAAAGATCTGAAAAAGTTCTCTAGAGAAAAAGTGTATCCCTATATCACAGATGACTATGGGCCATATGTATCAAAGTTTGTGTTTGCGATTCTCAAATAGCGACTTTTTGAGAATCGCTATTTGAGAATCGCAAACGAGATGTATGTAGGATTCGCAAGAAAATTTGCAAATCCTACATATTCCTTAATTGCGATTCGCAAATTGCTAATCGCAGTTAAGGAAACCCTCCCCATTCATTCCTATGGGCCTAGAGGCCCATAGGAATGAATTGGAGGACATTCTCAATTTGCGATTAGCAATTAGAGAATCGCAAATTGAGAATGCAATTTCAAGGTTGCAAGGGTGTCCAAAGGACACCCTGTTGCACCCCTGAAATGAGCATGGGTGCACATGTGGCGCACATACATGCCCTAGGGGCATGTATGTGCGCCACATGTCACTTTGAAGAAATGCAAAAATGCATTTCTCAAAGAAATCGCAAGTTACCACCAACCTGTAGTTGGTGGTAATTTGCGATTCCTTAAGCCATAATCGCACAACTTAGGTGCTTCATACATTTCATTTAAGGAATCGCAATTTGCGATTCCTTAAATGCATTCGCAAAATAGAGAATCGCAATTTCTGCGATTCTCTATTTTGCAGAATGCCTTTGGGATGATACATCCCAAAAGGCTTGTTCCCGTTCGCAAACAGGCCGATTCTGAGAATCGGCCCGTTTGCGAACAGGAAATGGGCTTGATACATATGGCCCTATGTGACTAAGAAAATGGAAGATATGAAAAGGGGCCAGGTTAGGGACAATAGGACCTCCGATAGATCAGGGTCTAGTTCCGGGAGTGAGGATAGTGATTATGTCAGGAAACCCAGAAGGAGAGGACGAGGCAGGGGTTTCTATGGGGGACCCTTTAACCGCCCTCAATTTAACCCTCTGTATCCCAACTTTCCCAATAATAACTTTGGCTGGCCCCCTTTATACCAACAACAATTTCAAGGGATGCAGGGTGGTCCCACACAACTCTTTCCCCAAGTACCACAACCTTTTTTAGGGAGAGGCCGAGGTCGAGGCAGAGGAAAACAGAAGGGAGCCCTAGGGGGTGTCCAGTGGGAAGACTTGGAACAGAGGGTAACCAGGAGTATGGGAAGGGATCAATCCCCGAGTACGAGCAGGGACTGACTTCCCTGGTAATGAATCTCTCTGACACTACTCTCACGGACACCCAGTTAGCACTCCTGAATAAAGGCCTGGGTTTTGTCCCGACTCACCTACCTGATATTTTCAAAATTCGCCAGGAATTAGCATCCTTTTTCCGGAACATCAGACTTCGGATTTTCTTTGGTCACCAAGAGGAGCGTTCTATCTCTGAAGGGGATACCGATTTCAGACCCAAATCCAAATTCACCCCTGCACTGGGTGGTCTCCCAGTGGAGGTTGAGGCTTTTGAACAAGCAGTTGTTAACGAGGTGGAAACTTGGGTTGCCTTACATCGCTCCACTTACAAGAATCTCTCGAGTATTGAAACCAAAGCCCTTGAAGAACTGAGAAACAACGAGGAGTTGGTTATTAAGCCAGCTGATAAGGGTGGCGCAATTGTGGTTCTTGACAAAACCGCCTACGAGACAGAATGTCTGAGACTCCTGGCTGACAGAAGAAATTACACTATTCTGAGAGAAGATCCCACTGAAACACTAAGAAGAGAGATTACCTCAGTGGTGGAAGAAGCCGTACAAAATGATTGGATCACTGACAAAGAAGGGGCTTTTCTTTGCCAACACGAACCTGTGACCCCTTACTTCTACACTCTCCCCAAAGTGCACAAACCCACACGTCCACCACCGGGAAGACCTATAGTGTCGGGTATGGGTTCTCTGTTGGAACCTTTATCGCAGTTTTGCGATTTTTTCCTCAAACCCATTGTACAGTCTAGGCGTGCCTATCTTAAGGATACTACAGAAGTCCTTAACCTGCTTAAAGACTTATCCTTTGATCCGGAGAGTGAATTTTTGGTGGGTCTGGACGTAGAGTCTTTGTATACTAACATCCCCCAGTTGGAAACCCTGAGGGTGGTGGAAGAGATTATCTACTCGGAAGATTGGATATATACCACACCCAGACCTTTTATTCTGAACTTGGCAGAAATTGCCCTTACCAAAAACTATTTTGAGTTTCAGGGCACATACTATCTGCAGTCGCATGGTACATCCATGGGGAGCGCTTTCGCCCCCAGTTTGGCAGGGCTCTATATGTCAGCTTTTGAGGACCAGTATATTTATGCTCCCAATAACATCTGGACTAACAATGTAATAATGAGGCGTCGTTATATTGACGACGTCCTCCTCATCTGGAAGGGGGACAGACAATCTATTGATGACTTTATGTTATGGCTTAATAGCCGGAATTCCTTGTTGCTGTTCACCTCCACCATTACAAAAGAGAGCCTACCTTTCCTCGACCTGACCATCTTTCCTCATCGGGGCGGCCTTGAGACTAAAATGTTTCACAAAACCACCGATAGAAACAGTCTACTATCATTTAACAGTTTTCATCCCAGATCCCTAAGGGAGAATATCCCCGTGGGACAGTTCCTACGTCTCCGCCGGAACTGTTCTGACATAGATGATTTTAGATCAGAATCCCGGGCTTTACATAATAAACTGATTCGGAGGAACTATCCCAGCAGGATTGTTAAGAGAGCTAACAAGAGAGCTGCCAATTGTAACCGTGAGGCTCTGTTAGAAACAGTCACTAAACCATCTACTGTTAGACCCATCTGTGTTACTACTTTTAACACAGCCTCCAATCATATTCAGAAAATCATCACACGACATTGGCGAATCCTGAATTCCAATGGGGTAAACCTGGATAAACCATTGTTTTCCTATAAAAGGAGCAATAACATCAGGGATCTCCTAGTTCATACCAGACCCAGACCCCATTTTCAGAGTATTAACATCGCGGCCTGGGCTAGTCGACCTGGACTTCTTTTACCACCTGTTATTGGTCACACGAGATGTGGGTCTTGTGATGTATGTCATCTGACTGCAAATACCAAAACTATTGACATTGGGCTCCCCCATCCGTGGGAACAAAGAAAACATACAAATTGTAACTCCATGTATGTTATTTACTTGATCAAATGTGCATGTGAGCTCATTTACATAGGTATGACCACGAGGAAGGTAAAGGTTAGAATAATGGAACATAGGTCTACCTTTAGATGCCAGAAATCTGTGAGTCGACTTACCACACACTTCAAAGAAAAAAATCATTCGGCAGATGATTTTTTCTGGTCTGTCATTGACAAGCCCTTTATTGACAGGACGCAGAGTAAACCAGAGAGAGTGCTTTTCATGAGGGAACAACGATGGGTTTACAGGCTATGCAGTCATGTGAGCGGCTTGAATGATGATATTCCCTGGAACAGCCTAAATTTTTAAGTATCCATTGAATATCTGTACCTTGATATACCGTCCTGTTTTTAATGTTGAGCCTTTATCCCTTCCTCTGACTCCTAACAGCGTTCCACAGCTGTATTTATGTGTTGCTTGCTATTTTCAACATGACCGTGAGGGTGATGTTGTAGTTGTTGTACGCACCCCGCGCTAACACGTGCACGTAGTGGACGTTTCCCTTACTGCCTATGTAATGACGGCTGGAACGCCCATATAACATTCTACACGGTGTTGGGAATGTGTTGAGATGACGTTTACCAGCTCACCTAGATGTAGTGAGTGGGGACGAGTCGGTTTTGTCTGGAGGGTCTTATTACATGCATTATGTTCTAGAATGCCCCCTTCTTTGAACTTGTCAAGGTTAAATTACTTTTTAGGTAGTTCACGAGAGCACATCAACCTCCCTCATGGTTGTACTGCTTTCCTCTCAGTGCTGACCTCACATTCTTTCTCTGACTCCTAATAGCGTTTTATAGCTGTGTTTATCCGTCACTTGCTATCTCCAACATGGCCGAAAGGGTGACGTTTTAGTAGTTGTACGCACTCCGCGCTAATACGTGTGCGTGATGGACGTTTCTCCCTCACTGCCTATGTAATGACGTTTAGAACGCCCATGAAACACTCTACACGGTGTTGGGAGCGTGTACAGATGGCGGATACTAGCTCACCTTGATGAAGTAAGTGGGATCGAGTGGTTTAGTGTGCAGGGTCTTATGACCCATTTGCGCCTTCTGAAACTAATGGGACTCAAAACTTTGTCTCGGAGGGCTTGTGTGCTTGACTGGTGATTCCCTCTACCACGCACAAGTTTTTCCTGTATTTTCCCTTTGTGATTTTAGTTTACCTGCATTTATAGAACCCTTTCTTTTTGTATTTTCCCTTGTCGAAATATAGAGTGTGACAACAGGGAGCTACTTGCACCCCCCCGCCAGTTCGAGTTTGACTTTATAATAAACTCGGTAAGACCCTTGCAATGGAACTGGATGGATGGTATTCTATATTGTAGGAAATCTCTGTCTCTATTTTAGATACAGTCATGGGGAGTTTATTGCGTTGGACTTAGACGCTGTACTATAACTTCACTTTGTCTACTTTTTTAACATGTTTGTAAGATTAATTTATCAGGGCACAAACCACTGAGTACTCTATAGGGGTAGTGCTACTCGTTCTTTGCCGATTTGGCTAGACGCATTAAGGATCATGATACATCTACGTGTTTTTGGGCACTTTATACTATCCAGGGATCTTGTATAGATGTGTTTTTTTAGGGGGGGCCACCTCTCACATTGATTGTATGGGTTATGAGGTGGGGCACAGCACTTTTGCACTCTGTACCTTACTTCTCTATGTGCTTGTTTCTTGATTTTATCCTTTACAGGTTCCTCATTGAGAGCAAGGGGCTCCACTCCCTGTACCAAAGTGCACACTAAAATAAGGTGCCTGTTCTTTCCTTTACCCTTGGATTCTTTAAGAAGGTAGGGATTTTATCCTTGTTGGGATTGTTCAGGTGAAAGTCCTGAAGAAAGCAGAGGTAGTATTTTCATTCGGCTGAAACATGTCGACATTTTAGCAGAGTGGGGGGGTAGGGCTCTCTTTACTAGTAGCCATTACCACCACCCACCGGTCCGATGAGGACCAGTTTTTGTGTCTGGACAGTGTACCCACCATTAAAGTTAGTGTAGGGATTCACTGTTACCAGCTTTTTAAATCTTTCTCTGCCACATTTTTTCACCTTCTAAATCCCACACAATTTGTTCATGTGTTATGTTGTGTGTTTGTTTGTTTCCCCCTCCCTATTGCTCCACCTCCAGCGTTGGCTAGCGCGGAGGTGTGTTTAGCAGGCCCTATGATGAAGCATGACACAGCTTGCTGTGTGTGAGGGCAATTTTACACACACTGCTTGTGCCCTTCTCTACACCTTTCTACCCCCTCTATTGATTACCCCTCACGATTTATGATCCTGTTAGTCCCTGGTCCATGTTGTGTGGATCTATAGCTTGTAGGAGGGTGACCAGGGATTTATCCTCTTACCTCTCTTTTGTGTTATTTTTTTTATTTTATTTTTTTGATATTGGTGTAGCACATTGTCCTGCATTATTTGGGCATTTCCATGTGAATGTTGGGGTGTGTACATGGTCTGCATTGGTTGTATTTGGTTGACATCCGGCCCTCCTTCCCACCCAGCCAGATATCCCACCATGGAACTTGCTTCCATTGCAGTGAGTGCAAGTCGTCTTTCAGGATGTCAGTCAGTGGTGTCCTGCTGTTGGTTGGTGCACAGTTGCCAGCAGGGCCTTGTGCTCCCCACAGCAGTAGCCAGTGTCAGCCATCTTGTCAGTTGTTTTCCACTCCCTGTGATGTGGGCATGGTTCATGGTGGTGTTGATGTGCGCATTGTGAGGGTGAGCAATATCTGTGACTACCACTCCCATCATGCTATTGCCTCCACCCCCTTCCCAGCATGCCCATACTTCCTTCCTTTTGAGTGTACTTCACTGTGTGTGGGTGTGACAGCAATGGCAAGATGGCTAACAGTGGTGTCCTGCTGTTGGTTGTTGGCCAGTTCCCAGCATGGCCTTGTGCTCCCCACAACAGAGCACCAGTGTCAGACATCTTTGAAGTGGCTTTTGACTCTCTGTGAGGTGTGCATGCTTGGGTGTGTTCTTGCTGGGCCATGTGGGTGGGGGATGTTGGGCTGTGACTACCACTCCCAACATGCTTTTGCCTCCACCCCCCTTCCCAGCATGCCCATGCTTCCTTCCTTTTGATTCAGCTTCCCTGTGGGGTTGTGTGCCTGTGCTGACAAGATGGCTGATAGTGTTATCCTGGGGTTTGTTTTGCTACAAGTCCCATGTGTGTCCCTGTGCTTCACACTGCATGACCCAGGGTTGTGGTTCTTTGTGGGATATTTGATTGGAGTGTGAGGCAATGCTTTCTCCCAGGTGAGTTGTGTGTAGTTTGTGTTAGGGGGGGTGTGGGTGGAGCTGCTGGTGACTATGGTCAGTGCTGTGAGTCCTCCTTCCCACCCAGCCAGATATCCCACCATGGAACGTGCTTCCATTGCTGGGAGTGCAAGTTATCTTTCAGGATGTCAGTCAGCGGTGTCGTGCTGTTGGTTGGTGCACAGTTGCCAGCAGGGCCTTGTGCTCCCCACAGCAGTAGCCAGTGTCAGCCATCTTGTCAGTTGTTTTCCACTCCTTGTGATGTGTGCATGGTTCAGGGTGGTGTTGATGGGCCAATTGTGAGGCTGACCAATATCTGTGACTACCACTCCCATCATGCTATTGCCTCCACCCCCCTTCCCAGCATGCCCATACTTCCTTTCTTTTGAGTGTACTTCACTGTGTGTGGGTGTGACAGCAATGGCAAGATGGCTGACAGTGGTGTCCTGCTGTTGGTTGTTGTCCAGTTCCCAGCATGGCCTTGTGCTCCCCACAACAGAGCACCAGTGTCAGACATCTTTGATGGGGCTTTCCACTCTCTGTGAGGTGTGCATGCTTCAGTGTGAGCTTGCTGGGCCATGTGTGGGGGGGGATGTTGAGCTGTGACTACCACTCCCATCATGCTATTGCCTCCACCCCCCTTCCCAGCATGCCCATACTTCCTTCCTTTTGAGTGTACTTCACTGTGTGTGGGTGTGACAGCAATGGCAAGATGGCTGACAGTGGTGTCCTGCTGTTGGTTGTTGTCCAGTTCCCAGCATGGCCTTGTGCTCCCCACAACAGAGCACCAGTGTCAGACATCTTTGATGGGGCTTTCCACTCTCTGTGAGGTGTGCATGCTTCAGTGTGAGCTTGCTGGGCCATGTGTGGGGGGGGATGTTGAGCTGTGACTACCACTCCCATCATGCTATTGCCTCCACCCCCCTTCCCAGCATGCCCATACTTCCGTCCTTTTGACTGTACTTCACTGTGTGTGGGTGTGACAGCAATGGCAAGATGGCTGACAGTGGTGTCCTGCTGTTGGTTGTTGGCCAGTTCCCAGCATGGCCTTGTGCTCCCCACAACAGAGCACCAGTGTCAGACATCTTTGAATTGGCTTTTGACTCCCTGTGAGGTGTGCATGCTTGGGTGTGTTCTTGCTGGGCCATGTGGGTGGGGGATGTTGGGCTGTGACTACCACTCCCATCATGCTTTTGCCTCCACCCCCCTTCCCAGCATGCCCATGCTTCCTTCCTTTTGACTCAGCTTCCCTGTGGGGTTGTGTGCCTGTGCTGACAAGATGGCTGACAGTGTTATCCTGGGGTTTGTTTTGCTACAAGTCCCATGTGTGTCCCTGTGCTTCACACTGCATGACCCAGGGTTGTGGTTCTTTGTGGGATATTTGATTGGTGTGTGAGGCAATGCTTTCTCCCAGGTGAGTTGTGTGTAGTTTGTGTTAGGGGGTGTGTGGGTGGAGCTGCTGGTGACTATGGTCAGTGCTGTGAGTCCTCCTTCCCACCCAGCCAGATATCCCACCATGGAACGTGCTTCCATTGCAGGGAGTGCAAGTTGTCTTTCAGGATGTCAGTCAGTGGTGTCCTGCTGTTGGTTGGTGCACAGTTGCCAGCAGGGCCTTGTGCTCCCCACAGCAGTAGCCAGTGTCAGCCATCTTGTCAGTTATTTTGCACTGCCTGTGATGTGTGCATGGTTCATGGTGGTGTTGATGTGCGCATTGTGAGGGTGGGCAATTTCTGTGACTACGACTCCCATGATGCTATTGGCTACACTGACTTGCCCAGCATAGACAGAATTCCTTCGTTTCAGTGGGCTTCACTGTGAGGTGGTGTTGTAGTGGTGGCTACATGTCTGGATGTGTTTGTTAGTTATATTTGTGCCACTGCCTATCTGTAGTTGTAGTTGTGTTTGTACATGTGATGACACAGTTACATATCACTATGAGATGGCATGTGTTGTGTTTATCTGGCTGACATACACATTTTGGGATGATCTGTTTTGGTTGGTGTGTATTTGCTAAGGGTGCATGGTTTGACTCTCCCCTTGACAGTGATGTGTGTGTATTGTGGCACAATATTGTGTACATTTGTTGTGTACTCACCAGGCTCTGGGATGTTTTCTAGTCCATAGACGCTCACTGGTGGTAGGATGGCCCGCACCTTCTCCTCCCAGGGCCTGAGGTATACTGGTTTGGCAGGAGGGCCACTGCCGGTGTGTTGGCTCAAGATGTAGTCCTTCTTCAACAGCTCCTTGACCCTCCTGCGCACGTCATACCACCTGTTCTGGATGTCTACCTTTGTGCGCAAACATGGTCATTGTACGTTTACCCTGTCGACGATCCTCTCCCACATCTTGGTTTTCTGCGACATGGGTGTCTGTTGGACCAATGTACCAAACAGCTGTGGCTCTACCCTGAGGATCTCATCTACCAGGACTTCCAATTCACTATCTAGGAACTTGTGATTCTTCTTTGGGGGCATGGTGTTGGGTGGTGCTGGTGTGTGATGTGTATGTTGGTGTGCAAGTGAGGGTGTGTGAGTGTGTGTTTTGCTGGGTGTATGTGAGGGTGCTATTTGTTGTGGTGCTGCTGGTGTGTGGCTTGTGTGATGGATGAGCTGTGAGTGTGTGTGTGGTTGCTGTCTGTTGGTGTTGAGTGCTGGCAGGTAATTTGAATTTGCAAGGGATCATGGTAGGGATTAGTGTCCTTTATATGGGTGGAGTTGTGGGTGTGTCTTTGTTCCCTGTTTCCCCCAGTATTTATTTGCTTAGTGATAGCTTGTTTGGCCTTTTTTGTGTTTTTTTTCCTTGGTTCTTTTTGTGCATGTTGGAGACGTTCTTGTGACCGAGTCGGACCCTCCAGTTGTCTCGCGCGAGCCTCTCCGATTCGCTCACGCTGTGTTTGTGCTGTTTTCTGTGCTGCGTACGCGTCGGTCGCGGGGTTTTGGGTTGCTTCGGCTCGCAGTTTTGAATGCGTGTCGGTCGTGCGGCTTGGGCTCCGTGCGACTCGGTCGTGTTTTCCACGAGTTGCATCGTACTTGGCTGGTCGGAGTTCGCGGGCACGCTTCGCTCGGGATTCTTCCTGGTGCGTGTCGGTCGGTTAGATTCGCGTGCTTTTCCGGCCGGATGGCTGTTTTCCACGCGGCTTGGTCGCTCGGCTTGTGTTCCGTACGAGTCGGTCGGATTTAGCACGCTTTTCATCGTACTTTGCGGGTCGGGCTGCACCGGTACGTGTCGGTCGGTATTTATTCCGGCTCCGAGTCGGTCGGTACGTTTTCCGGCCCGAATCGGAATCGGCCCCTTAGTCTTTGAAGATGATATGGATGCATGTCAATGCTGCAGGGTCAATCCTACAGAACTTCTTGTGCTATTTAAGGGAAATACACATGACCTTTCTCAATTGACTCTGTACTTTGCGCAACAGTAAGTGTGATTCGGGTCTTCTCACATATTAGAAGATATTGTCAACCTACAAGGATATCACATGTTGTATACTCCATATACTCAGTCATCTTTTAAGGTCCAGTTTTACAAAGTGGCATGCCATCAGCTTAATGGCTAGGCTACACACACAATTTGAGACATGCAGCATATCTTCCTGGTTCCTCTATAAAGTGACTACTGGAAGGTATAGACATGAACAGTGCAGACCCTATCTGTGGGATTGCAGTATACCAAAGAGATCCATCCCCTGATATGTGGTGCAAAACCCATTTTGTCTAGCACAGCATTCAAGAAAACCCACCAAAGGAGTCAAACATGTTCTCCACATCTAAAGAGGTCAGAGCCAAAGATGAGCTGTCCAAGAGAGTTATCGTCATAAGGTAGAAAGCTATTCAAGATTAGATGATGTCTTATATCTGGGTACAAACCCCTTCAGAGTGGGATGAATCAAGGAATCGAACACTGTCAAAATACTGGTGGCAATAATTTTACAGATAATTTTATAATAACAGTTGTGGAGGGAGAGAGATCTGTGGCTGCAAATCTTCATCTGATATTTCCCAGGATTTGGACGTACTGCTAAAACTGTACCCCTTGTTGTGCACAGTAGCTTACATTTCTCCATCACTCCCTTGTATAGGGTGAATATCTTGCGACTAAGACGGCCAACATATACCTCATGAAATTCCAGACCAAAGCAATCACAGCCTGGGGATTTGTTCCTACCTATTATTCCACTGGCACCTTGTATAGTTATAGGAATGTCCAGATGAACAGCCACTACTTGTGTCAAGTTTCCCAGAACAGCCTCATCTAGATAATCAGTTACTGGATATGGTGATGGGTTGGGAGCTGATTGCACAAGAACACATAGTACTCATAAAAGGTATCATTAATACTCTGTGGTGTGCATGCCATCTCCCCAGTAAAGTCTGTAGGGGCAGACCTTTATCCTGACCTTGATTCGTGCTCTTTATCCGATAGGATGCTTTATCCTGTTCCGAGTGTTCCCCTTTATCACTACTTTAAACTGCTTTCCACTACTTTAAAGTATCCACACTAACACCCCCAGGTCTTTCATTCCCCTTGAAATAGTCAATGGCATTGCTGATCGATCCCTGAAAAGATGCAATAGTAATGCTTCAACTTGAAATCTCCAAAAAGGAATCCTAGTGGGCACCTACCCAAAGTGAGACTCACCTTTAATGGAATGGGCACCGTAAAGGTCTAGTACAGATATTCTATGCTGACTGTTAGGCACACCAAATTCATCTGAAATAGAAATTTATCAATTCTTGTTTACAGTTTGTTTGCAGGTAGATAAAATAAATGCTCCCAGAGACAGTAAGTTTATTTTAGCCTTGTAAGAAATTTAAATTACACAGGCAGATTTCACCTATTTTAAAATCCCACGTTACGCTTGTTACATGAAATTCCTGAAATTATGCCATTACCCGACATAGGGGCCGATTCCGATTCGGGCCGGAAATCTCCCCGACCGAGCCGGACCCGGAGAGATTTCCGACCGAATCGGACCCTAGCAGTCCGACCGAACGAGTACGATGCGCACGTATGCTATCGGACTCGATTCGGTCGGACTCCCATTGAAGTCAATGGGAGCCAGTCGTACGACGCGTACACGGGCTCCCATTGACTCAATGGGCACGACGCGAACAAGGGCGCCCCCTACAGCGTGTTCGCGTCGATGCGGGTCGCACTGTACATGCACGTGTAGGGGGGACCCATGTGGATCCGACACGGACCCCCAAAGTGCGGCTCCGACAGCTCCTTGGAGCCGGGCTGCGCGAGTCGGTCGGAGCGGTCGAGGTGCGCATCGTACTTACCCGGCCGGGGAACGTCTCCATTGCGAGGTGCGCGTCGTCCCCGTGCGAGTCGGTCGGAGCGGTCGGGTCCTGCGAACGAGTCGGTCGGAGATTTCGCGAGCGCACGCATCGTACTCGCTCGCCCGGACGCACGTACGACTCGGTCGGGAAATAGGGCTCCGAATCGGATCCGGTTAAGCCGAATCCGATTCAGTGCCCTACCGGCCGAGATCGGAATCGGCCCCATAGTGTAATTACATACCATTTGTGGCAAAAGTTTACTGTGAGCACTCAAGAATAACATGAGCAGCCAGAACATGAGCAGCTGCTGCTCTTTCCACTATTGTTATTCGTGCTATTTTTTAATGCACTGACAAAAAGACACATTTTGTGCTAAAATATAGCTCTGAATGCTGGATTTGAATTTTGTGTAATTGTGCATCATTTTGCACAATTACCTCAAAATTTCATGTAATTACATTAAATCAAATTACGCAAATTGTGCACATCCCTAGCTTTCTGTCAATACATCTTGCAATCCCGGGTGTAATATCCACCATGACATAGATACAACATTGTTTGCTATTTTTGCACATTGTAAAGAGGGGGTCTATTTTGTCTCACATTAGTAACAATTAACATCCCTTTCGTAGACCACCATAGAGGTCTCACATTTTAGCACCAGGCAGTTACATCACTTCATGTACTGGCATAACATTTGGTCATCTTTACATACATAAGGGTTGCAGAATCCAGATTGTTGTGTACAGTTACAACATTTTATCTCCCTATCAATGATCAATTTTCTCACTTCCATCAGAATACCAGCTCTAATTCAAATCCTTTTGTCCAGCGCAGAGGAGAAGTATGTAGCAAAAGTGGACCTCTCCACCTTCTTCTCAATTTGTTCTCTCCTGTAACAGTCTGGTAAGTCACCTGAAAAAATAAATACCGGGTACGCCTTCTTTTCAGGTATGTCACAATCTTTTGCAGTTTCACAGTGGACAACATTCCTCTCACATTTCTGTTCGGAAAGTTTAGTGCCTAGTTGATGCCATATCAGTTAAAAGAAATGGTCAACAGGATCTTAACCTCCAAACCTCCTTAGTTGACTCACCCTTTCTAACCCTAAAACGAATGACTACAAGTCACATCTCTCTCCTCCATTTGAGAGGGCAGCCATCTTAATCCGTACCATGGATGACTTCTCCATGGGCAATACTCCTTGGAATATTAATGAATGCCCTAATGCAGCAACAATATCCTCTCCAGGACTGGGCTCATAAATTCCCTGTCCATAATAACCACCCTCAACTATAACCTTACAGACACCCATGAAGGAATTCCATCTCAATCCATATTTTCCCTGCTTGCCAGCTCCACCTTATCCTACTTGCCTCCAAGCATTCTATTGGAAAAAAAAGTGCCCAAAGTTGCTATGCTCAGTCCATAATGTACCAAAAATATATATTATGAAGCAGTGGGATGTGGGGTACCCATCCAGGACTCCTCTGTGCCCACCCTTTTTCTTAAAACTTTTGAGGGTTCTCCAAGCATCCTTTTGTTCAATGCCTGAAGGCTTCTGTATGTCAATCATGAAGTGAGAATAAAAGTTAATTGGCAACTTCACTATTAGTCAATCTTAGCTCTGCCATTATCAGCAACCAAGGGTCTCAGCTTAGAGTATTTGACCAGAGTCAACGAAGGTGAACCCATGACCCCCACCCACCCAGCTTGTACAGAGAGATCATTGGTGTCATCACCCATAATCTTCTGCTCATCACCTAAATCACTTTCTTGTGTACATGTGCCTCTGACATTGATCACCCCACTGCCATCACAGCCACCAATTTTCCAGCCAATTTTTTTTAGTGATGAATCTGCCAGACTTCTGAGTGTGTCTACAGAACCTGGGCCTTGGATAATGTTTAAACTTGAGGGGTTGCCTTGCTGTACTCATCATATTTTATCATTTCTACAGCCTTTCTCATCTTTTATCTGCCTCTACTATGACTTGTCCATTTGATATCACCTTATGATTTATCAGGCAGAACAGCATGCAGTGAATCTTCATGTCACAGAGCTATTTTGTAGACTTCATACATGATTTCCTTTGCTGTTTTACCACAGGTGTATAATTTGTAAGTATCAATACTTATGCATTACCAACAATGTAAAGACGACAATGTTAGGCTTTTTTGATATTATGCCCTAGTAAAAAAATGGGTTTCAACCATTTAACTTTTTTCAGAAACCCATTTTTAAACTTTTGCTGTGAGTGAGTCTCACTAACTGAGCCTCACTCAGTGTAAGCTCTGTTAAAATGGATTGGGAGTGCTAGCTGCCAATGTATGCCATTTAAAACAATGTCTGCTGCTGCACACATGAGGCAACAGATTCAAGTTTGGTTTCTTGAACATGTGCATTTGTGCACACGTGTGTCGGCTAAGTGAGTGCAGCTTCTGTCAAGCTCAGCTCAGTATCTGTGCACATTTAGCCTGTCGAAGAAGAGACCCTTCATTTATTGGTGCTGGCCATATGTAGACTTTACTACAATGTGAGCAGGCATTCATAGTGCAAGTCATTTATGCTTTACTGAAAAGAGTGTTCACTTCAATATATTGCACAATATGAGAGAAATCTGTGTCAAAGTACAGATTTGCCATAGTTATGCATAGAGAATAAAGTGTTGCACCATTCTAATGGTAGACAGGTATCACAAGTTCACATTTGAGGATCCTTTGGGCATATCTCCACTTTATTTTGCATTTGAAGATTTCACATATTTCTGTGACTCATTTCCTAATTATACTTCCGGTTTTTACTCACCTTGTTGGACCTAGTAAATTACTGTGCTGGCCTGCAGGAGGGTCAACAGCCGCACAACTTGGCCATTTGACAGTGATTAGGGCTGTTCCTGGCAGAGGGATAGGTTGAATCTGTACATACTAATTACGTTTTGGACTGCACCAGGTCTGGATAGGCTCATTCCAAGGAGAACAAAATGGAAAAGGCCAGCCTTCTGGTGTCAATAAGAAGAGGTGCTCCCCTTTGAAGTTTTGGAGGGAAGGGACCAGCTATCTGTGGCAGGTAAGGGCATGGGTTTAGGATCCTAGAGACATCTTTCAGCAGGCCATTTTAAGTTCCCAAAATGCATTGCAGTATAGACAGGGCAGGGGTGGGGTGATGATGTGTCATCCCAGAAATGGGCAGATATGTCTGCATTTTATAACTTACAATCCCACTGTAAATGCCTCTGCACAGCGAAGAAGAAGAGAGAAAGAAGATGGATTTTACAGAACATGGAGACCTGTACCCTGCCCAGTATGTTGGGACACATTGGACTTAAACAGAATGGTACTCTGTGGGTCTACCTCTCCAGGGCTAGTGGTGCAGGTTAGTCATAATGAATAATAGGCCCTAACCAGTATTGATATATCAAGATTGATGTTTGTTCCCCTATTCTTCTTTTAATTGGTAAAAGGAACTGACTCTTCTAAGTTTGCCCACTATGAACTTTAAAGAGTAGAATAGGGGATTAGAGATTTGGTTTACCAAGGACTGATTCTATACTGTTACCTCCTACTGCATCGTTCTCATACAGTCTCTACAGCACTCTTGCTGAATTTCTCCTACAGGGGGTAAATGCTAATGTATACAAAGAAAACAACTGTGTGATCTACAATGCTCTTGTCATTATTATTAATTTCACAATCTATTATAACTAGAAATGTGCAATATATAACTGTTAGTCTATTATATCAATAAGTAGATTTGAATCCTGAAGGCTAGTCTTTCCTTCACAGCAGGCTTATGAAATCACAAGCACTGAATCACAGCGTCATAATGCTATGCCTACATTCTCTTTTAATCCTGCACAGAATGGGCCTTATTCACAAAGGTAATTCACTCTTTTGAGTACGTTTTCTACTTTTCGGTATTCACAAATTCCGAATGTAAGATACTATTAAAAGAAAAAAACAGTAATAAGTCCGGGACAACAAATGTCTAACCACTGGTACTGCAACACCCTCTATTGATAATGTGGGGGGAATTGGGTCATTTGGGTTTATGGCTTGTAGGGTTGTTAACTTTAAGCTAGTGTCACACTAGGTATTTCCACATGTCTTGTACAAATGTGTAAATTAATGCATAGTATTCAGTATTGTGTGTGTATTAAAATACTTTCTCTTTTTATAAGTAAAAGCACTGAATGTACAATGATTATTGAGTGCTGCTTTCTGCATGCCTGCAGACTGGGAAACTAGCTCACACTGGTGCCTCCGACCTTGGACTGTTCTACCTCACTCTTCTGCCTCACTACTTTGAGAGTGTTCAGTGCTACAACAGGGTACTTGGTTACCATTAGACAAAAAGTTGCTGTTAGACCTGGCATCCGTGGCATGGTCTCCCCCTAACCATTTGCCTTCAGACTCCCTGTTTTTTCTGACTTCATTTTAGCTCGCATTAGGACTCTGCACCCTTTATCACTGCTAACCTTTCTCTTACATATGGTAACATTGGCCAATAAATAATTGGCGTATTTAATTTACTTTTAAGTCCATAGTAAAGTGCACTACAAGTGTCCAGGGTCTTTAAATTAAATCCAACTAGGGGTTCTGCAGGACTGTTTTTGTCACCCACCTAAGTGGCCCTTTAAACATATTTCAGGCCTGTCATTGCAGAGCCTGAATGTGCAGTTTAACCTGCCGTGTCAACCTGGCAACATAAATCTTTTTCCAGGCCCAAACCTTTCTTTTTAATACATATATGCCACCCCATCATAGGCCCAGGACAGCCGCAAGGGCAGGGCGCGGTTTAAAAAGTTGGATATGTACTTTTATGTTTTAGATGTTCTTGCAGTAAAAAACTGTGTTGTCTGAACGCAAAGGGCTGCATATCCCTGTAGTTAGTCTGGAATCAGGGCCAGGAAGGCACTGTATCTGCGCACATCAAAAGCATGCCTCCAGAAGCTCCTCCCCACTTTAAAGACACAACTGTGTATAAAAGAAGAACCTTAGACACCACCACTTCAGTACACTTCTGGACCTGTGGATGATCTGCCAGGAAGAAGGGCTGCTGTGCTGCTGAAGGACTGCCACTCTGCTGTACTCCTACTTTGCTGTTCTGATCTGCTGCCTGATGGCCTCCCACCTGTGTGAGAAGGACTGGACCTGCATCTCTTGAACCCAGAGTGCCTTTAAGGGCTAGTTGGCTGGACTCCTGATCTGAAGACCCAGGGACATAACAAGCTTCTAACGACATTGCATCTGCACCTGGACATCTGAGGGTCTACCGTGCTAAGTGGCACCACCCAGGCCTGGACCCTTGGAAGTGGGCCTATTGTGCTGTGCCATCCTTTGGATCCACAGGAACTGATGCATCTCCTCTGCTGCGAGGCACAAACCCGAGCAGAACCGACGCATTGCTCCTACTGCGTGCATTGGATCTGTCACAAAGGCTTGAATTGCAGCCTCATTGGGGCCATCTATGCATTACGCATCCTCGGCTCAGGGCCCTTGCATCCCTCGTCAATGGCAACCTTGATTCCAGACTCCACATCGAAGTCTCTCCAGCTACTCGGAATGAGCACATCAGCCCAACTGCGTGTCGCATCCTCAATGCCAGACTTCGCATTGCAAGCCCTGTTGATGGGATCCTTGACGACGACGCAGGCCCTAGCACCGCAGCCTGGGAACCAATGCATTGCCTCGACTGCACACCGCATCTTCGACGCTGATTCTAGCAACACTCCACGAACCAAAATAAAGGTACTGTGTTCAGCGGCCCTGTACTCGGCCCACACTCCATCGCAGTTGGACTGAACTTGTGATTTTGTCCTGGTCCGCCATGACCGGATATCCACAGTTGGTGCTGTATGCTTTTTGGCGCTATTTTGACTGAAATCTCAAAAACCGCATATCTCTGGTTCCACCAATTGAATGCATAAAAATTAAGCTCTATTTTCTAACCTGGTGTAGGATTTTTGTGTGGTGTTTTCACTGTTTTACTGTTTGAAGGGTTGCACAAATACTTTACACATTGCCTCTAAGTTAAGCCTGACTGCTCTGTGCCAAGCTACCAGGGGTTTGAGCACAGGTTAATTGGGGATTTGCTTGTGCCTTACCCTGACTAGGACTGTAATTGCTGCTTGACCTGGGCTTAACCACCAGTCAACCTGTAACCCAATTTCTAACAGTTGCAGACATATTACTTGTAAAGGACTCACATACTTCTCCTCTAGTAACCCACTTCCTTACAGACCTGACTGCAAAAGTTACAAAAAAGGCAATGAAAGTTCTGGCAAAGCCCTTGGCTTGAGGTAGGCCCAGGGCCTTGTGGGATCTTTCTAGTACAAAAAATGAAGTCATGCCTCACAGTGCCACTGTGTTGCTCGGCCATGCCTCTAGAAATGATGCAGTGCTTAGGCATTTGGTTTTCCGTGGAAGGTGCACTATCTTGATTTTGCTTTGGCAATACTGACATTCCACATTCTAAATTTGAACTCCAAACAGTGCACCAGTTTTCATAATTGTAACAGTGACTGCTTTAAATCTTTGCCATCAGGGCCCAAATGTATTACTGTCGTATCTGCTATGTTCACTCTATAAGCAACCTTGCACTTGGCAGTTCATAGAAACACTTTTCTACCTAATTTTGTCCAGCTAATCAGTGTAAGTGTTTACAAAATGCATGTGCTCCTAATGCACCATAGGTGTGTGGAGGCACTGAACACTTTATACATTTTTGTATTGAGGAATAACTCTGTGTGCAGGTGACGGCTTGCATTAATTATGTTATGCACAAGTTTTTTACACTGATTAGCTGGACAAAATTAGGTAGAAAAGTAATATGGTAGTTAGTTGCCACTATGTAAACTATAAAACAAACAAACACGCACATTGGATGATGTCATTAGTGATGTCATGAGTGATGTCATCAATGATGTCATTTGAGATGCCATCTGTGATCCGTAAATTATGCCATAGAGCATGTCATGAGTGATGTAATATGTGAAGCCATAAGCAGTGCATGGTGGGGGTGCAAGTTTTAGTCAGATCTGCAAAAAATTAATGTTGTCACTGACAAATTCACCTAACTATAAGGTTACATTAACCTTTGGGTTTTTTCAGTGATTTTCTAAGGTATTACTTTAAACAAAAACAGGGTTCACTGATAGAATATCGACAACTAATGTGTCCATTACGATGACGGATGGTAAAAAATCCGCCAACTACCACAGTGGTAAAAATCCGCCCGCCTACACCGTCTGAATACCGACCCAGCAATCATGATGCCTCCAACCGAAAACCGCCAGCAACGGAAAAAACACACAAAATACCGCCCGCCCTTGCCCGAGTCGGAGTCAAACCGCCCGCCACGGACGGAAAGACGCACGACAACACAAAACCGCCCGCCCTCACGGTCGAGACACCGCACGTGAAATTACGATCGCACCGACATGAGCGCGGAAAAACAACAAATACACCGCCCGCCAGCGTAAACAACACTGAAGAAAATGGACACGGCAGAAGCCATGGCGGCCACGTCCCTGCACAGAAACAGCCGCGGACTCAAACAAACACACACAACATGGCAAACAAGTACACACAGCAACCCACGCACAAATACACAGACAAAGTACACATCCCGAAAACACACCACCCCTGGACAAACAAATAAACTACAAAGCCCAGAACACCAGCCACAACACACCTGAAAACAACAGACCATCAGGACACACCCAAACAGGTAAGTACAAAAGCAGCCCCTCCACAGACCACAACCCCTTGCAACATTGCAAAGCAGAGAGGAGAGGACACAGTGACACAGCAAGGACAGCAGCACACCACAGATACGCACACATCACACCCACCACCACCACCAAACACCGGCACCACAAACCGCCTGCAAATCACACATCACACACCGCACCAGCACCACAAACACCATGGCATCACACAGAATGCCCAAGTTCACTTCCACTGAGCTGACGGTCATGGTCGACGAGATCATCAAGGTGCACACACAAATCTATGGCAACCAGGTCCAGCACACACCACTAGCCACCAGAAACAGAATGTGGAACAGAATTGTAGACCAGGTCAATGCAGTCGGGACCGTACCCAGAAACAGAGGAGAGATAAACAAACGGTGGAACGACATCAAAAGCCTGGTCAAGAAGAAGGAGAGCAAAAATCGAGAGCTGGCTGCCACGACTGGCGGAGGGAATCCCGCGCATTACAAGACCTTCAAAGCGTGGGAGGAGAAGGTGCGAGTCATCATCCATCCGGAGATCCTCACCGGATTACCAGGGGGAGTGGAGGCTGGTAAGTACAAACAAATGTATACCAGCACACTGCTATGTACTCACATGCACTACCACCATGCCATAGCTCCGAGGGACAAACACCCCCATGTCCAGTACACAATACACAACACATCACTCAAACATGCAACAGGCACCACCACACACACAGCCCAAACATATCAACTAACAAAACCATGGGGGCATGTGTACACCCAGCCAGCCATGTAACTACCAACAGGTCCCCTAGTACTCCAGAAGCACCACAACGAGCACCCCCCACACCCATGTGGCAGCCATAGCTGCACCAACCGACAAGTAACAGGTAAGTAGCCGCAACACAAAGGCAGTGGGTGGGAGGGGGACAGCTGAAGTACAACACACACCAGGCCCCTAGTTCCACAGCACAGCAAGGAGGAGCACAGCCCACAGCCCACACCCACGTAGCAGCCACTGCAGTGCACACCGGCAGCCGACAGGTAGACATCCCGCCCCAGGACAAACGGTGTCAGTGGGTGTCCAGCCATCACCACGACCCATAACACCGCCCCCACCCCCACAGACCTGCAACATGGAGCACCCCCCGCCCATAACCATGTTGCATCCAGTCCAGTGCACGCTCAAAAACAACCTGCAGGTGGGAAACTGGACAGGGCGGGGTGACTGGAGGCATGAGGACTGAATTACGACTAACACATGGGACATGTCAAGTAGCAGAGGAACACGCAGCACTGCTCCCTGTCACAACCATGTGAACAATGTGCACACGGAAATGAACCACAGAGTCACACCCCACATGACCCATCACAGACACAGCAACACCCAAGGAGCCACGTCTGCATGCACAAGTCACACTGATTACAGAACCACACGGCAGGCACAGTGCAACCCATCACACACAACTGCAACACCATCGAAGTCCTGTCCATGTAGCCCCTACTGCCTGTCAACCACACATCCCACAACTACGCCCATGTAAGACATACCACACTAGACGCAACAGCGTGGAACAACATAAATGCACACGAACACCACTGGACCCATCAAACACACAGACACACAATGCACATACAACATACCATCCATCTCATCCGTCAGCCCCAGTCACATGAAAGGTATGTCATCCGAACAGCTGGTCCACATACAGTAGTCACGCAAAGAAACATGCCCATGACAAATCATGTGCCAGAAGTGAATGAAGCGCACGTCACACTGTGAGCAACAACACACATAACATGGGCCACACCCCCGAGCACTGCATTGATGCACATGGCACAGGGCAGCACGCACACCAAGGAATTGGACCATCTGCAATACGTTGTGTGGCACACAACCATCACTCACTCATAACAATGCGTCCAATTACATGGCCAGAAATCACAACAGACAGCAAATATGCAGGGTATGTCAGACATACACACACCTCAGACCATGCACTGTCATGTTGCCACAACACATGTCACGTTCTGCACCCATGGCTCACAGTATGTACCCCAAAAGCATAGTTCATCTCAAATGCGTTTCAGGGGGCTGACCCCCATTATGCCATCTGCGTTTCTAAGTGTTCCATATGAACCCCCAAAGCATAGTTCATCTCAAATGCATTTCAGGGGGCTGACCCCCATTTTGCCATCTGCGTTCCTAAGCGTTCCATATGAACCCCCAAAGCATAGTTCATCTCAAATGCGTTTCAGGGGCTGACCCCCATTTTGCCATCTGCGTTTCAAGCGTTACATTTGAACCCCAAGAGCATAGTACAAACCAACCTCCACGATGGGTCTGGAGTCCGCATACACCAGAGCCACAAAAAGCAGGAGCACAGCAACACACCCATCGGCATTGCCAATCCGTCCCATGCCACATGTCCACAGCACACAGTCCCATTGGCATGCCCACACAACAACAAATAGCACAGCCACACACACGGCTCCGGGAAACCTGTGCCCGACTGTGCACGAACTATGGATGTCAGACAACCTATACATACTTTGTCATGTGCAACACAATAACATATCTCATTCCCCCCACAGGTGACGAACTGCTGGATGCTGGAGATGGAGACAGCAGCCAGCACAGCCAGCCTGCAAGCCCCCAACAAGGACTCACGGATGTGGAGGATCTGTCCTCCTATTCGGACACAGACCACCCAGCAGGCCCATCTGGTGTGGCAGGGCCCAACCGCACCCCAGGCACCCTCCCACCCACCAACCCATCATCCAGGGCTGATGACCACTCACAGCCCCCTGCTGCCACTGTCGTAGCGGCCACTACCACTGTTGTAGCGGCCACTCCCACGGTCGTTGCGGCCACTCCCACTGCCGCAACCACCACCACGTCATCACTGGCCCCAGCCCGCGCAAGTGGTGGTCCGGCCGACTGGGTCCACCCTGGGAGCCACAGCGAGGACCGTGGTGAGCAATGTGGCTAGTGGGCAGGTCGGTGGCAGCAGTACTGGTAGGAGGAGCAGGGCCAGGCCAACGCCAACTGTGCCTGGGAGCCAAGCCCTGCCGCCAATCGACAGAGTCCTTGGGGCCTATGAAGAGGCCCAAGGCGAATGGGCCAGGTCGGCAAGCGACACGCGGGAGGTCCTTACGGTGTTGAGGTCCATGGACGCCCACATGGCCCAAATCGCGGACCTCATGGGCCAGCTGGTGGTGGGGGGGAGGGCACAAGCAAGGCCAGCAACACCACCTCCGCCACCACCTGCTGTGGCGCAGGTTCGTGCAGCATCGCGTTCCCCTGCGTCCACAGCGAGTGAGCACTCCTCAACCACCACCAGCGGAACATCAACACCCCCTACCAAACGTGGAAGGGGCCGTCCGAAGTGGAAACAGGTGTCCAGAGAGGACTTCGCCCGCACCAAACGCCAGTGAGTCAGCCAGCCACCTTGACCACCTACTGCATTGACTTGTAATACGATCCTAGCCCACACTGCCATGTGAATGGCATGTGTCTGTTGGACTGTGGACATAGAACTCCATGGGTACACCTTGACCATCACGCAGCCATGACCGTCAACTCATTGTCACAGCATGCACCACATTTGTCATCACCTTGCACACAATCACATGTCACCGCTGTTAATAAATACACCTTGATCACAATCGGCTTAATGTGTCCTGGGTTTATTCCACGATGTGCAATTGCCACCATGAGCAGAATAGCATCTGCTGTGTGGCATGTCGATGGGACAGGAGAGGCTGCAGGGACCTAGGGGTGAAAAACAGAACAAGAGTACATTCAATGAGTGTGTCACACACTCATCACACAGTACTTGTCACCAACTACAAGCAATGCACACACATCTCAGAGAGCAACAGGGCACAATGCTACAGCCACTGACAGTGGCATACCAACCTGGACATGGACCATTGACACACAGCACTCAGTGAACAAAAGGCCCCAGTAACAGAGCACACATACACCTGCACAACTACAGCTACATCAGCCGTCGTACATGGTCACTCACCGTCAAGTGAAGTAGCGGGCGATGAGCTGCTGACGCACATTCACAGCTTCATCCTCTCCACTGTCCTCTTCACTGGAGCTGTCCTGGTGTGCAGGCTGGGGCCCTGGTTGATCTCCGTCATCCACAATTAGGGGATCTGCTTTCGAATGGCCAGATTGTGCAGCATGCAGCACGCCACCACTATCTGGCACACCTTCTGTGGGGAGTACGCCAGCGCACCCTCGGTGCGGTCCAGGCATCTGAACCTGGACTTGAGGAGGCCAAAGGTACGCTCGACCACACGTCTGGTCCTCCCATGTGCCTCATTGTAGCGGTCATCTGCTGGGCTCCGAGGATTTCGCAATGGACTGAGCAGCCAGGGCCCATTTGGGTAAGCCGAGTCACCTGGGCGTGAGGGACACAGAGAACCGTTGCAATTCAAACAGGACAGTAGACAGCATCCTTAAGCCAGCACGCTACACAACTCCACATACTCACCGACAATCCATCCACGGTCCTGTTGCAGATTGGTCATCAGTCGTGGTAATATGCTGTTGCGCATGATGTGCGCGTCATGGGCCGAGCCTGGGAACTTTGCACACACGTGGGAAATGACCATGTCCGCAAGGCACACCACTTGCACATTCAGGGAGTGCGTGTGCTTCCGGTTGCGGAAGAGCTGCTCAGTGGCCTGTGGTGGGACAAGGCCAACATGGGTGCAGTCTATGGCACCAACGACGTGTGGGATCCGTCCAAGGGCATAGAATGCACCCTTCACTGCCGCCAACTCACGTGCCCTGGGGAATCGGATGTACCTGTTCCTGTACAGCATCATGGCTGCCAGTACATCCCTCAGCACCATGCTGAACATGGGCTGGGACATCCCACCTCCACTGCCCACTGTGTGCTGGAATGACCCAGTGGCGAAAAATGCAGTGCAGCCATCACCTTAGCCGTGGGGGTGAATGCTGTCGGATACACCCTGCGAGGACGGAGGTGGGGTTCCAACATGGCACATAGTCGATGCAGGGTTGATCGGTCCAGACGAAATTTCCGGATGACCTCAGAATCCTCCATGTCCGCCAACAATTGGTAAGGGCGGTAAATGTTTGGTCTCCACCTAGGAAAGATGGAAGTGGACACATGTCAAAGCAACACGCCACATGGCATTTTCACATGCACATAACTGATATGACAGAGCAAGAACATGAGTCACAGAACAGCTGTCATGCAGGGACAGCACAGCCACAATACACTTACACAGGTCTCCCACCAATAGCAATGGGCAGTGACACAAACCATTGCTATGTGCATGCACATGGGGATCCAGGCCTCAATGACCTGTGAGGCGTGCTGATGGGGACTGACTGCATATTCGGCAAGCGGCAACACCACGGCAACATGACTGGCTGCTGTGCATCACACTGCTTCCGAGGCTGGATGAGTATGGCACACACCAACGACGATGTGGGCACAGGCTGAGCGGCCAAGACAAGTGGGACCTGTGGCACGAGGGGATATGAGACAGTCATTGGTGTCACCACTGCACCCTATGTGCAGCACTGTATGGATCACACCTCCAGAAGCATTGTCAGGTGTACACATTGACAGCCCCATGCCAACACGGCTGTGTGCTTGCAAATACACATCACATGTGACACGTAACCTTGCACGTGCCAAGTGGCAGATGTACATAGTGAGAGATGACATGCGTGTGCATATGCGTATACCATGCACCCATGCCAATGTGCAGATGATGACATGCTAACAGACATGTGGGGGCCGGCCACTGGCCGTCCCTGCCTATGCACACGGCATGTTGTGGCCCCGTCCATTGTGCACCTGCACCCACACGCACATCATGGCCACACCTGCAGATGCAGTGCGCACATCATACTGTGTGGTGCACATGGCATCAGCGGACTGTCACCAACATGGGCCAGGCCATTACGGCCAACTCCGATGACCCTCGCGGTTGCACCCTGCGTGTTCCACTATGGAGGTAGGCGTCCCGGGCCAGCTGGGTGCAGGCCAACGTCTGCAATTGCCAATGCAGGTCTCAGTGCACTTGTTGCTCGTGTGAATGTCAGGCTGGGCCATGCTGCCCCTCTCAGTCCCAGCAGGCCTGGCCTGCACATTGACTGCACAATGCCAGTAGGTGACAGCACCGACTGCCTAGTGGGTTGCATGTGTCTCCTGTTCAGGACCCTCCAGATGGGCGCTAACTCAGTACTGACTATTGGACACACCATGTCTCGTGATAGGGATGTGTGTGTGGGATGGTGGCACTGAATGTGACCTCCGTTGCATGGTGGGCCATGCACAGGGCGAGTACGTCGATGATTGCGCAGTGTTGGTCACAGTGGGTGCACCCACACAGATGTGTTGCCCTATGTTCATTTTCTATGTCCGCATGATAATGGACTGTAGATGTGGGCAGACTACACATTGGTCGATGTGCTGTCAATTTGAATGTGCCTTCACACCAGGCACAGCTGCCCCTGCACATGTGACCCCTGCTGCACTCGCTGCTGGGTCTGTGGAGCTGATGCACCATCTGTGCGTGGGGCGGACAGCTCTCCTCACTTCCGTCATTGCGCATGTCATCACTTTGCCGCAGGTGACATGGATCATGGAGGGCCCACATGTACGCGTGGGTGGCCTCAACAAGTGTGTCCAATGGTTGTCACCCCCAGTCAGTGCTTCGAATGTGAATGATGTTGTGCTGGTGCTAATTTCAATGTGGCGGGTGGGCGGGGCTAGGTGCGGGCTTACATGCAGGACATGGGAGGGTGATCGGATTAGCGACTAGTTGCAATACACACGGGGCACGTCTTTTCCTGTCCACATCAGGGTCATTCCTTGAACTCACTGACAGTAATACAGTCGTCTTTGTCCCTGTCCTCATGGCCTCCCCTCGCTCCCCCAATATGCATTTGCACCTGTGGGGCTAGCGCATGCAGATGCAGCCCCAAGCTCGCCCCGGAGAGGCCAAGGAGTGTATGTGTGGGTCCAGTTGAACGAGTGGTCTGTCTCACGGCATGATGTGTGGCGGGACGCCGTCCACCTGCGTGGTGCCCCGACTCGAGACCCGGGCAACATAGACAATGCATAGCAGTCTCCGCAGTCCGGATACACCACCTGCGACACACAGAGGCTGTAGCTGCCCTAGCGGCCCATGCCGCGTCCATCTGGGGCTGATGGACCCACACATTCACTCTTTTGCCTCACTGGGGCGGGCTCGGAGGTGCTTGCGCACGCGCTGGCTTCTCTGTTGCAACGGCATGTGACGTGTGTGGAGATGTAGGCAATGGGTGGGATGGTGCGAGCCACCTTCCGTGACGTCACTCCTGCTCGTGATGTGTGCGTCCCCCCAATACTTCCATATGACTTGAGCCATGCTACACATTGAGGATGTTTTGCCTGCGTGATGTGTCCCGGAGGAGCGCGCCGAGTCCTCTCCCCCACCATGCTCCACTGCCATCCCGTGCCCTGGATTGCCTGTGCAGGTTGACAATGTTGGGGATACACCTGGTAGGCAGGGGCTGTGTGTGCCTTGTCAAGGGCCTGGCGGGCGCACAACAGGATCCAGCTTGTCCACAGAGGGTGGGCTGACGTGTACGCCTGATACCGCATTGTTCGTGTGCCCGGCTGCTGTGCACACACGTGTTCACATCCCCCCGACAGGTGGCCTTTAACATTGCCCAGGGAAGCGGTAATGTGCAGTTCCGGACCCCTCCCGACACAGCGTGTTTCAACTTTGCATGTGCGCATCTACCCGTCACACCCACCCACCTGAGCGAAGCGTCACTCCCGCTTCACACGACACATGTGTGTCTTCCACAGTTGTGCTACTCATTTGCGTTGACATCCAATGACAGTGGACTACATAGTCATGTCACGACTGCCGTGTACATCACACACTCTCATCATCTCACATTCGTACTTGTGAAAGGAATCAGCAGAGACAGTTTCTTTCTTCAAACCATGTATTGTGACTTATGTCCTCTGTGATGCAGTATAGTGGACACTACTGGCAGCGGTATGCATGTGGAGGATATACTGAGCATGATTACACATAGCTAAGGGTGTAGGGGTACATGTGATTAGCTGTTGCATGTGGGATGTGGGCTTCAGAGTTACATCTGCTTGGCCGTTGCTGTGCTAATGTTCATTTGCAAATAGCTGCGGTGCTGCGGACTTTGACACAGACGGTATACATTTAGCCTACCAGACCGCTTGGCATCATGGGCACAGTCCATCTCAGTTCCATGTGACAGGTGTGCTGCTGTTGTTACTCATGCACGCGTGCGTGTGAGTTGACATCAGGGCATGGGCTTACGTGCATGCAACGGCGTCCCACTTGTTGTTGCCATATGGTGGCTACTGGACATGTCACAGTCACTGGGGTCGTGTTGTTGTTTTATGCACTTGTCGTCCATGCAATGGTCCTGTTACGGGATTTCCGGGGAGGGGGAGAAGGGGTGCAGCTCTCACATACTCCAGCCGGGCGATTCCTGTCCACTGTGCGGTGCATATGTCCATGGGCGCAGGATCCATGTCATGGCATAGTTGTACGTGCAGTTCTGTCCATGTGGGTGCGATACACATATCCCATGCCACTGCCTCCCCGATACATGCAGAGTTCCTGGATGTGATGGGGTACAGAGTGCATGTCCCGGACACATCCGATGTCATGGCAGTGTCGTTGATGGTGTGGTATCAGTTGCAGGTCGTTTGGTATGGCTGTTGTAGTGGTTACTGGCCAGTCCGTGCGGAAGCTAAGCATGGGTACAGTGTCGGACATCATGGCTCAATTGGGGGATTGCGTCGGGGTCCTACGAATTGACAGGTTGACAGGTATGCGATGGCTTCCTGCAGGGCTTCCATTTCATTGGTGGTATACATGTTTGCCAGCCAATGTAGCGGATGGTGGCTGTCACGGTGTTGTTCGTAAGTTGTCCCTTGTAGGAGCATGATTGGGCATGCTGGGTGACATTCGATGTAGCTGTGATCCATGATCCGTCGTGTGGAGGCACAGTGGTCCCATTGCAGTGTGGGTCCGATGTTCGCCACATACGCCATGCCCCCATAGGCTGAACAGACCCTGTCGTGTGCGTCCAGAGGGTGGAATAGTGGTAGCAGGTCCGCCCTTGGACATGCCCGGTTGGAGAGGCACAACTCCACAGGATGGTGGAAGGGACACCTCCGACAGTAGAAGACGGGTATGACGCAGCTGAACAATGCGATGCGGTAAGTCAGTCGGTAACTTACGTTCAGCAGGGATAGGGGTTCGCATCCCATTATCTGTATCAGGTTGTGTTTGTACAGCTTGACCTGTCTGGCGTAGTTGGGTAGGTGTGTTGTAGGTGCCATTTTGCTGCGGGGCGATGTGGTGGCGTGCTCCGGCTGTGTGTGCAGTCTGCAGTGTGCAAGCTCCGAGGTTGCTGTGAGGTCTGTGATGGTCGTAGGGGGCAGGACTTGTGTTCTGTTAGCTTGTGCGGAGGACACGGGCCCTCATCCCACGTGCTTCTCTGAATGTTCAAGGTCAGTGGTGTGTGACTCCTTCCAGATAACTTGCATGGGAACGGCATGGGGAGTTTTATATTTTTTCTTTCCCGTTCGGTATGTTCTTAGGTGATATGCGCTATCTGCCCTGTGGTCGGTTTCCTCTGCATGCCTGTGTTGGTCTTTTTTGGGACAATGGCTGTATTCTCCGGCTTGTTTAGTCGGGTTGTGGTTTCGGAGTTGGAATGGAAGGTCATTCAGTGCTGTCTGCTCTCCCGTGTGTGGGCGGCAGGCTGTGTTTCCGCTATGCGTTGGGCCTTGTGTGTGGGTGTCATTCTTGGGTCCACCTGTTGTCGGTCCCCGGGCTCTTTGGTGTTCCATTTTGTATGTCTGGTTCATGGGTGCAGGGTGGTATGGGTGTTTCTGTGTGGTACTGGCGTACCTCTTCCCGACGGGGCCCATGTTCTGCTGGGTGGTGTTGCCGCCGCTGTGTGCTTCGCCATGTTTGTCACACAGGGGTGTGTCCTGATGTTGCGTGACTTCACTGACATGTGGGCGTCGGTTGTGTGACTTTGGGTGTTGTCCGTGAATTGGGCGTTGGGGACATGACTGTGGCAGGCCTGTCACGTGTCATGTGCGTACTGGGTGTGGCTGGTGTGTGTGGTGCTTGGTTGTGTCCCTGTGTTGTTTGTGTGCGACGCATACATGGCGTTATGGTTGGGCGCTGAGTTGTGCGCATGTGTGGCTGCGTCATCGCCGCTGTGCTGCGGTGCCGTGACGGGGTCGTTAGTTCCTGGTCCCAGGTGGTGTGCCCATGATAGTTGCGAGATGTTGCAATTTGCCCTGTGTTACATTTGTGGGTGCAGTGGTGGATGTGTCTTGTCCACGCAGGGGTGTTGGGGGTGACATGTCCTCCTTTTCCGCACTTGCACTGTGTGCGCTGTTTGCGTGCCCTTGTTGTGTGTGTGCCTACCTGCGTCTCCGCGGTACGTTGCCTCCTTGGTGGTGCATCAGGTATAGCATGGGGAGGGCCTGCAGTGCTGGATTCATGCTCGGGGGGTCGCCTCTTCGGTGTCTGTGCTCGGCGTTCGGGTTTCCGCCTCACTTTCACGTGCGGTGTCTCTTAGCCGTGGGAGCTGTTTGTTTGCGGCATCGTAATTTGTACGCCGGGCGGTACGTGATTTCGTCTGGCGGTGTGTCTCCATTGGGCTGCGCCACTACGTGAGCGGGCGCACTTTGATGGCGGACGGCGTCGCTGGCTTGCCGGCGGTGTTTGGCTGCCTTTTCACATCGTAATTTGGCGGGCGTGTGGGCTGCGGCATGCGGGCGGTAACTGGTGGTTTTTGCATCCGCCAGCACGGCGGTGGTGCTTCCGCCCGCCATCCTAATGGGCCCCTAAGATATCCCCATACCACAATATCGAATTATATATATAGATGTCAGTCAGTCAGTCATAATCACTTTATTCGGTTAATTAAAACCATAAAAGCATGCTACAAAAATTCATTTTTAAAACAGTGATAAAACGTAAACATGCATTGTCTTTACAACATGATAAAAAGTCTGATTCAAAAACTTTACGTAATTAAATTTTTCTTGAACATAGTAATCAACCAGAACAACATACAATTCATTATGATTTAAAAAAGGTTAAAATATATCAAATCATGGAGACCCTCTTTTTTTCCTTTCTCTAAACGCCGCAAGAAACTAGTGATATTAAACGTTTCCCAAACACTGTTCAACATCTGCAAATATGCTACTGTGGGCCTCACCTGCATAAAGCCTTTGCCCTTTAAAATGGGTAATTAAAATGTTTGCGAATGTGCAAATAATTCTCACAGAACATAACAAAGTGCAAAGTGTCTTGGGTAGAAAAATTATCACAGGAGCAGGGACCCAAATCCTCCACCTTTCTCCATCCCTGGGGTTCAGCCAATAAAAAGTGCAAATAGTTAAATCTAAATCTTATTAAAAGGAAACGATGATGGGGCTTAGTTACTACATCTAGATAGGGCTCTATTGCAAGGTTTGTTTTCAGTAGTTGGTGGGCTCGTACCGTAGGTTTCATCAGCTCTCTAGCCTCTCTTTCAGTATGTATCAAATATAGATAGGATTTCTTGGCCCTAGATAAATCTTCCTTTAATAACTTATCTAGTGAGTTAAACAGCTCAGGAGGTCCTAATTGCGTTGCTGACCTTTTAACGTAGCTCAACCAGGGTATACTGCTTGCTCTATCCAATGCTAGACAATCACGCACAAACTAACGATTCATTTCTAATTCAGGATTGATCCAAGTCGTTATCCATTTAAGTAAGGGGGCCATTCCAATCAAATCTGACACAAAACCAATGCCGGTTTCCTGGTGAATAATATAGGAAGATGTTGTTTGTGGAATTGATAGCAGATTTCTCAAAAATGTATTTTCCACTATTTGAAGCTTCTTCACTTTCCTATATCCCCAGATTTCAGAGCCGTAGTTTGAAATAGCAATACATTTTGCTCTGTATATGTTTAGCATGGCTTGTACTGGCTTCGCCCCTAGTCTACATGCGAAATCGAGAACCCCTATTGTCGATCTTGCCATAGCATTTCTTTTGGCTTTCTTTTGCAGTGCCCATGTACCCCTATCATCAAATAGAACACCTAAGTACAAAATTGTAGTTACCCTAGATATTTTGTTTCCTTCACAATGATGCGTTTTAGATTTTCTAGGTCTAGAGCCCATAATCATTGTGTGTGGAATATCTTTGCTGGCTACACCCAGAACTGAGTCTAAATTGTTAATATATAGGGTGAACAATAGGGGAGCTAAAATGCATCCCTGTCTAACTCCTCTGATGATGCGTATTCCCTGCGTGTGGTTGCCCCTTTGATCAAATCTTATTGTAGTGGTAAGATCCCTATGCAGATCGGGCAAAAAATGTACAATGTTCTTATCCATGCCCAGGTCAAGTAATAAAACCCATAGTTTGGATCTGTTTACTCGGTCAAAGCCTGAGGACAGATCCATAAAGGCCAGGTGTAGTGTCCCTTTCTTGGGAATGGTGTATTTCCCTGCTAACAGATGCAGGTTGAGGCTCTGGTCCGTGGTGCCTCTACCTTTCCTGAAGCTGTATTGCAGGTTTGAGAGTACATTGCACTCATTGAGCCAGTCTGTTAATTTACTGAGGAGCCCTTTCCTAAAACTTCAACTGCTGAATCAATCAGCGATATTGGTCAAAGGGGATAGGAGCACGCTGCCATCACGTCTCAGAGTCATTACCTCTAGGCATCTTGGTCGATGTAGTACATTGTTTTTCGCTCAGCACAAAGTTCGAAATGATAATTGGCTAATGCCATATTTTTAGTAGCGTATCCCTAGACACGTGTTTCTAGATTCCTCCGTCATCAGTAGGGAAAAAGTTAGTAGGTTGCTGGACATGCTGCCACTTGCCTGCATGCCCTGAGTGGAATTATGCCTGTGAAAATTAAGTGGCAGCATGTCCAGCAACCTGTGACCTTTTCCCTACTGATTACGGAGGAATCCAGAAACACGTGTCTAGGGATACGCGATAACAAATTAAGGCATTGGCCTATTATTACTATGAACTTTGTACTGAACTGAAAATGATGCACTACATCGACCAAGATGCCCAGAGGTAATGACGCTGAGACGTGATGACAGTGTGCTCCTACCCCCTTTTACTGTTTAAAAGGCTCTTTTGAGCCGCCTGAGCTGACGAGCTTGGGAGCGCCTGCATGCCCTGAGTGGAATTATGCCTGTGAAAATTAAGTGGCAGCATGTCCAGCAACCTATGACCTTTTCCCTACTGATGACGGAGGAATCCAGAAACACGTGTCTAGGGATACGCGATAACAAATTAAGGCATTAGTCTATTATTACTACGAACTTTGTACTGAACTGAAAATGATGCACTACATCGACCAAGATGCCCAGAGGTAATGACGCTGAGACGTGATGACAGTGTGCTCCTACCCCCTTTTACAATCAGCGATATTGGCCTGTAACATCATGGGTCTCCTCTGTGCCCTTTTTTAAAAACTGGAACAATAATTGACTGGGACCAGGATCTCGGCAGACCATACAGACAGGCCATGTTAAATACATGTGATAGTATTTTAGACCATAATGTCACGTTAAGCTTGAAAAGGTCAGCAGGAACTCCGTCCGGTCCAGGAGCTTTGTTTCTTGTCATTTGTGTAATGACCTCGGCTACTTCCTTTTCCGTGAAAGCCAAGCTGTAAGCCTCGACCGTGGGCGGTGTGCCTAAAACTCCCTGATCATCCTGGTCACCATATATATGTTTAAATATAGATGTAAAAAATATCAACATCCTATATTTATAATGGTGTGTACAAACATATCGGAAAAAAATATTGATGTCATAAAAATAGTTGTACAAAATATCGTTTTTTGTATATATAAAATAAATTAATAAATGTTGAATAGATTAAAGAATAAGATTAATTTTAAAGAATAAATTAGATTTAATATGCATTTTAACAAATATAACAAATAAACTTAATTTAAAAAATTTAAACACATATATAATAATTAATATATGTATATATTTACTTTAAAACAATTATTAAACTAACAATTTTAAGTAAAAATTTAACAAATAAATATACATATATTAATAATATAAAATCTATTAAAAAAACATTCTATTATAAATTAAAACATTAAACTATTTAAAAAATGTTAAACCTACATTTCCCACTCCACTCAGTGCAACAGTAGGGAAAGTGTTGGATAGTGCAGGGGTAAAAATTACTATTCCCACTCCAATGAGTGCAACAGTACGGAAAGTGTTGGATAGCGGAGGGGTAAAAATTACTATTCCCACTCCAATCAGTGCAACAGTAGAGAAAGTGTTGGATAGTGGAGGGAAACATTTACTATTCCCACTCCAGTCAGTGCAACAATAGGGAAAGAGTTGGATAGCGGGGGTAAAAATTACTTTTCCCACTACAATGAGTCCAACAGAAAGGAAGGTTTTGGATTGCGGAGGGGTAAAAACTACTATTCCAACTCCAGTGAGTTCAACAGTAGGGAAAGTGTAGGATAGCGGATGGGTAAAATTACTATTCCCACTCCAATGAGTGCAACAGTAGGGAAAGTGTTGGATAGCGGGGGGTAAAAATTACTATTCCCACACCAGTGAGTGCAACAGTAGGGAAAGTGTTGGATAGCGGAGGGATAAAATGTATTATTCCCACTTCACTCAGTGCAACAGTAGGGAAAGTGTTGGATGGCGGAGAGATAAAATTGACTATTCCTACTTCGGTGAGCGCAACAAGGGAAAGTGTTGGATTGCGGAGGGGTAAAATTTACTATTCTCACTCCAGTCAGTTCAAAATTTAAAAAAAATATCAACAAAATAAAAATATATATTTTTTAAATTAAATAAAAAAATAAGTATGTTAAAAATAAAAATATATTTAATATTAAAAATAAAAAAATAAAAAATATATTATAATGTTAAATACATATCACAAATACCTACAAATATATTAAATAAAATAAAATAAATATTTTCAAACAAATAAATATTTGTATTTAGAATTTATTTAACAAAAACATTAATTATTACATGTATTTAGTCTATTTACTTCCTACCCTATAACACTACACTGCTCACAACCCTCATCAAAAAAAAAATGTAATTGCTTATTTAACATAATTAATTTTCAATTACAACAATTACAAACATATTATTAATTAAAAAACAAATTAAAACACATAAAATTGTATTAACTTCCCAGCCTTTACACCTATAACCCCCACAACCCATACCTAAAACTAAACTGTAAAAAAATTAGTTACACAATTAAAAAAATAATTCAATTAAATAACTAATAGTATTTAACAACTAATTGTAAAGTAAGGAAAATTAATTTACTCCCCACCCTTCACCCCTATAAACCCAAAACCCCCACAAAAAAATAATTATACAATTACCCTAATTAATTATCAATTGATTAATTAATATTAATTCTCAACTAATTATTAATTAGTTCAAAATAAATTACTTCCCACCCTTTACCCCTAAAAAACCCACAAGCCGCAACTAAAATTAATTACACAATTTCCATATCTAATTGTCAATTAATTAATTAATATTAATTAACAACTAATTATTCATTAATTAAAAATAAATTACTTCCCACCCGTTACCCCTATAAACCCCACAACCCTCACCTAGAATTAATTACACAATTACCATAATTAATTGTCAATTAATTCATTATTATTATTTAACAACTAATTATTAATTAATTAAAAATAAATTACTTCCCACCCTTTACCCCTATAAACCCCACAACCCGCACCTAATTTACTCAAAAAAATTAAAAACACAATTAACATTATAAAATCTCAATTAAATAAATATTAATAAATAAAAAATATGAATTAATTTATTATAATTAAATTACTTCCCACCCTATTACCCTATAAACCCACATCCCGCTACGGAACTAAGAAACGCACAATTTGATTAAAATAAAATTAATTACTACTAAAAATGTAACACATATATTAAAAAACATAAACAATACTTATACAAAAAAAATACATCACATACATTTAAAATATATACTAAAATAAATAACACTAATTAAAAAATCGATATTTCTTATCTTAAAGTTGATATTCTTCACCACGATATTCTTGCTGTCGATATTTCTGTGTCACGATATTTATAACTCGATATTAGTCTATGTCGACATTTCCAACTGGATATTTTGACTGAATACCCCAAAACAGATCTTTTTAGCACACTTAACTATAAAGTTATTTTAACCTTTGTTTTTTCTGTGAATTTCTAGTTTTTTTTAACGTAAAGTAATATTTTATTACCATACATAAAGCCAACGCCACGCAGTGCTCGGCCTTTGCCCAGTCGCGGCAGCAGTTGGCCATAGGGCCTTATTACCATACATAAAGCCAACCCCCCACTGGCATGTGTAGTAGGCTGTGCAGAGAGAGTGGCCTCTTCCCTGCCACCTCTCTCTTGGATGATGGGTGTGCATAGAAAGGTGTGGGGAGAAACTGGTCACTCTGCTGAGAACTCTCTCTGGACTAAAAGGTGTGCGTAGTAGGGTCTGTGGAGGGACTGGCCTCTCTGCTGAGACCTCTCTGTGGAATGACAGGTGTACATTGTAGGGTGTAGAGAACTACTGACCTCTCTGCTAAGACCTTTCTCTAGGATAACAGGTGTGCGTAGTAGGGTGTCTCTGCTGACAGCTTTCCCCAGGGTGTCAGGTGTATATAGAAGGGAATAGGGAAGGACTAACCTCTCCAGAAGCACCCCTCCACACTGTGATAAGCATGCATAGTTGTGTGTGGGGAGGGACTAGCCTCCCCGCTGAGACTCTTCACTCGGGGAATGGGTCTGCATAGTATGGTGTTATGAGGGACTGTCCTCACCTTTGAGACCTCTCACTCGGATGACGGGTGTACATAGTAGGGTATGTGGAGGGACTGGCCTTTCTGCCGAGACTCCTCTCCTGATGACATGTGTGGATAGTAGGGAGTGGATAAAGACTGACCTGTCCTTTGAGACATCTCTCTCAAATGACAGGTGTGCGCAGTAGTGTGTGTGGATGGACTGCCTCTCCAGTGAGACCCATCTCTTGCATGATGTGTGCATAGTAGGGTGTGGGGAGGGACTGGCCTCTCCTTTCAGTCCTCTCTGTTGTATAACAGGTGTGTGTAGTAGGGCATATGGAGGGACTTACCTCTCCACTGAGACCCCTCTCTTGCATGACTGCTGTGCATAGTAGGGTGTGGGGAGAGACTTAACTCTACTCTGAACTCTCTCCAAGCAGATGGGCATAAATAGTAGGCTCTCATAAATAACATCTCCAGTAGGACTTCTTCATAGAGTAGCAACTCTGCATACCAGAGTGTATTCAACGATCACCTACTCCTTTCTATTTTTCATGATCCTGCGAGAGTCTTACAAGATTGTAACAATATAAAAAAAATTATTAGCATTCTATTCATCACAGTACTTATGTCTTACACACCTCCTCAATAATAAGGGGCACAATATTAATTTCTCCTAGTAGAGTGTATCAACAACTCACTTAGGGGCTCATTACGATGGCGGGCGGAAGCACAACCGCCGTGCTGGCGGATGCAAAAACCACCAGTTACCGCCGGCACGCAGCAGTCCACACGCCCGCCCAATTACGATGCGAAAAGTAGGCCAAACACCGCCGGCAAGCCAGCAACACCGTCCGCCATCAAAGTGCGCCCGTACACGTAGCGGCGCAGCACAACTGACACACACCGTCCGACGAAACACGTCCCGCCCGGCGCATAAATTACGATGCCGCAAACAAACGGCTCCCACGGCCAAGAGATACCGTACGACAAACCGAAGCGGTAACACGGACGCCGAGCACGGACAACGAAGAAGCGGCTCCCCGAGCATGAATCCAGCACTGCAGGCCCTCCCCATGCTCCTGCTGATGCACCACCAAGGACGCAACGTACCGCGGAGACGCAGATAGGCACACACACAACAAGTGCACGCAAACAGCGCACACAGTGCAAGGGCGGAAAAGCGGACAACCCCCACCAGCGCGTGTACACTACACATCCACCATTGCATCCACATATGACACACAGGCCAAATCGTAACATCGCGTAACACATGTGTACACACCACCTGGGACTAGGAACCAACCACCCCGTCACGGCCCCAAAGCGCCGATGACGCCGCCACACATGCGCACAACGCAGAGGCCAACCGCAGCGCCATGCATGCGTCGCACACAGACACAGGGACACAACCAAGCAGCACACACATCAGCCCCACCCCGAACGCACATGACACGTGACAGGCCTGCCACAGACATGTCCCCAACGCCCAATTCACGGACAACACCCAACGCCACACAACCGACGCACACATGTCAGTGAAGACACGCAACAGCAGGACACACCCCAGTGTAACAAACATGGCGTAGCACACAGCGGCGGCAACACCAACTAGGAGAAGCAGGGCCCCTTCGGGAAGAGGAACGCCAGTACCACACTGAAACACCCATACCACCCTGCACATATGAACAAGACATATAAAACGGAACACCAAAGAGCCCGGGGACCGACAACAGGTGGCCCAAGAATAACATTCACACACAAGGCCCAACGCAGAGCGGAAAGGCAGCCTGCCGCCCACACAAGGGAGAGCAGACAGCACTGAATGACCTTCCATTCCAACTCCGAAACCACAGCCCTACGACAGAAGCCGGTGAATACAGCCATTGTCCAAGAATAGACCAACACAGGCATGCCGAGGAGACCGACCACAGGGCAGATAGCGCATATCACAGAAGCACACAACGGACGGGGAAGAAAGAAGAAAACACTCCCCATGTCGGCCACATGCAAGTTAATTGGAAGGAGTCACACATCACTGACCTTGAACTGTCTGAGAAGCATGTGGGAAGAGGGCCCGTGTCCTCCAAACAAGCCAACAGAACACAAGTCCTGTCTCCCTACGACTACACAGAGCTCACAGCAACCTCGGAGCGTGCACATTGCAGACTGCACACACAGCCGGAGCACGCCACCACAACGCACCGCTGCGAAATGGCAACCGCAACACACCTACCCAACTACGCCGAACAGCTCAAGCTGTACAAAACCAACCTGTTTCATACATTGGGATGCGATCTCCTGTCCCTGCTGAACGTAAGTTACCGACTGACTTACCGCATCACATTGTTCAGCTGCGTCATGCCCGTCTTCTACTGTCGGAGGTGTCCCTACCAGCATCCAGTGGAGATATGCCTCTCCAACCCGGCATGTCTGAAGGCGGACCTGCTACCACTACTCCTCCCTCTGGACGCACACGACAGGGCCTGCTCTGCCTATGGGGGCATGGCGTATGTGGCCAACATCGCACCCGCACTGAAATGGGACCACTGTGCCTCCACACGACGGATCATCGAGAACAGCTACATCGAATGTCACCCAGCATGCCCCATCATGGTCCTCCAAGGGACAACTTACGAACAACACCTTGACAGCCACCATCCGCTACATTGGCTGGCAAACATGTACACCACCAATGACATGGAAGCCCTGCTGGACGGCATCGCATACCTGACAACCTGTCAATTCGTCGGACCACAACGCAGGTTCCCCGATTGACCTATGATGTCCAACCCCGCACCCATGCTTAGCTTCCGCACGGACTGGCCAGTCACCACCACAACAGCCATACCAAACGACCGGCAACTGTAACCACACCATCAACGACATCGCCATGACATCGGATATGACCGGGACATGCACACTGTTCCCCATCACATCCAGGAACACCGCATGCATCGTGGGAGGCAGTGGCATGGGCTCTGTGTATCGCACCCACATGGACGGAACTGCACGAACAACCAGGACACGACATGGATCCAGCGCCCATGGACACACACACCGCTCAGTGGACATGAATAGGTCGCCTGGAGTCTGTGGGTGCTGCACCCCTCCCACCCCCGCCCCGGGAATCCCATACCAGGACCTTTGCATGGACGACAAGTGCATACAACAACAACAACACGACCCCAGTGACTGTGACATGTCCAGTAACCACCACAGTGCAACAACAAGTGGCACGCCGCTGCATGCACGCAAGCACATGCCCTGATGTCATCTCACATGCACGCGTGCATGAGGAACAACCGCAGCAAACCTGTCACATGGAACTGAGATGGACTGTGCCCATGATGCCAAGCGGTCTGGTAGGCTACATGTATACCGTCTGTGTCAAAGTCCGCAGCTCCGCAGCTATACGTAAATGTACATTAGCACAGCCTTGGCCAAGCAGATGTCACTCTGAAGCCCACATCCCACATGCAACAGCCAATCACATGTAACCCCACACCCTATCCCATTTGCAATCATGCTCAGTATATCCTCAACATGTATTCCGCTGCCAGTAGTGTCCACTATACTGCATCACAGAGGACAGAAGACTCAATATAATGTTTGAAACCAAAACTGTCTCCGCTGACTCATTTCACAAGTACGAATGAGAGAGGATGAGAGTATGTGAAGTACACGGCAGTCGTGACATGACCATGTAGTCCACTGGTATTGGATGTCAACGCAAATGAGTAGCACTACTGTGGAAGACACACATGTGTCGTGTGAAGTCGTATGGACGCAGTGCTCAGGTGGGTGGGTGCGACGGGTAGATGCGCACATGCCAAGTTGGAGCACGCCGTGTTGGGAGGGGTCATGAACAGTACACCACCGCTTCCCTGGGCATTGTGAGAGGACACCTGTCGGGGGAGTGAACACGTGTGTGCACAGCAGCCGGGCACACGTACAAAGCGGTACCAGGCGCACCTCAGCCCACCCTCTGTGGACAAGCTGGATCCTGTTGTGCGCCCGCCATGCCCCTTGACAAGGCACACACAGCCCCAGTCGACCAGGTGTAACCCCAACATAGTCAATCCGCACAGGCGATACAGGGCACGGGATGGCAGTGGAGCATGGTGTGTGAGAGGTCTCCTCGCGCTCCTCCTGGTCATATCACGCAGGCAATAGAACCTCAACGTCTAGCATGGCACAAGTCAAATGGAAGTGTAGGGGGACGCACCACAGCACGAGCAGCACTGACGTCACGGGAGGTGGCTCGCACCATCCCATCCATTGCCCATCATACCAACCACGCCACATGCCATTGCGACTAAGTGCAAGCGCGTGCGCCACCACCCCGAGCCCTCCCCAGAGAGGCCAAAGAGTGAATGTGTGGGCCATCAGCCACAGACGGACGCGGCCTGGCCGCAAGGGCAGCCACAGCCACTGGGTGTCGCAGGTGGCGGATCCGGAAGGCGAAGACTGTGATGCATAGTCCATGCAGGCCGGGTCTCCATTTGGGGCACCACGCAGGTGGACGGCGTCCCGCCACACATCATACCCTGAGACAGCCCACTCGTGCAACTGGACCCACACATACACTCCTTGCCCTCTCTGGTGCGAGCTTGGGGCTGCCTGTGCAGGCGCTAGCCTCGCAGGTGAGCATGCATTTTGGGGGAGCGAGGGGAGGACATGAGGGCTGGGGCGAAGATGACTGTATCACTGTCAGTAAGTACAAGGGATGACCCAGATGTGGAAAGGAAGAGACGTGTCCCGTGTGTACTGCAACTAGTCGCCAATCCAACTACCCCCCATGTCCGGAATGTAAGCCCGCACCTAGGCCCGCCCATCCGCCACATCGAACATACCACCAGCACGACAACCTTCCCATTCGAAACACTGACTGGGGGTGGCGACCAGTGTACAATCATGTGTAGCCTACCCACGCGTACATGTGGGCCCTCCATGATCCATGTCACCTGCGGCAAAGTCATGACATGCGCAATGAGGGAAGTGAGGAGAGCTGTCCGCCCCACGCGCAGAAGGTGCATCAGCTCCACAGACCCAGCAGCGAGTCCAGCAGGGGTCACATGTGCAGGGGCAGCTGTGCCTGGTGTGAAGGCACATGCATATAGACAGCACATTGACCAATGTGTAGTCTGCCCACATCTACAGTCCATCATCATGCGGACATAGGAATTGAACACAGGGCAACACATCTTCAGTTGGTGCACCCACCGTGACCAACAATGCGCAATCATCGACGTACCCGCCCTGTGCATGGCCCCCCACCCAACGGAGGCATATCCAGTGCCACCATCCCACACACACAAGCCTTCCACGGAACATGCTGTGTCCAATGGTCAGTACAGAGTCAGCGCCCATCTGGTGGATCCTGAACAGGAGACACATGCACACACATGCCAGCTCCCACTATGTACGTCTGCCACCTGGCACGTGCAATGTAACCTCTCACCTGTGACGTGTGACTGCAAGCACACAGCCGTCTTGGCATGGGGCTGTCAATGTGGACACCTGTCAATGTTTCGGGAGGTGTGATCCGTACAGTGCTGTACATAGGGTGCAGTGCTGACACCTACTACTGTCTCATATCCCCTCGTGCCACAGGTCCCACTTGTTTTGGCCGCTCAGCCTGTGCCCACATCGTCGTCGTCGTGTGCCATACTCATCCAGCCGCGGAAGCAGTTCCATGCTCAGCAGACATTCATGTTGCCGTGGCGTTGCCGCTTGACGGATATGCAGTCAGTCCCCATCAGCACGCCCGCAAGTCATTGGGGCCTAGATCCCCATGTGCATGCACATGGCAGTGGTTTGTATCACTAGCCATTGCCATTGTTGGGAGACCTGTGTAAGTGTATTGTGGCCGTGCCGTCCCAGCTTGACAGCTGGGCTGTGGCTCATGTGCTTGCTCAGTCATGTCAGTGATGTGTATGCGAAATTGCTATGTGTCGTGTTGCTTTGACATGTGTCCTCTGCCATTGTCCCTAGGCGGAGACCGAACATTGACCGCCCATACCAATTGCTGGCGGACATGGACGATACAGAGGTTATTAGGAAGTTTCGGCTGGACAGGCCAACCCTGCATCGACTGTGTGCCATGTTAGAACCCCATCTCCGTCCCCGCAGGGTGTATCCGACTGCTGTCACCCCCACGGCTAAGGTGATGGCCGCCATGCATTTCTTCGCCACTGGGTCATTCCAGCACACAGTGGGCATTGGAGGAGGGATGTCCCAGCCCATGTTCAGCAAGGTGCTGAGGGATGTACTGGCAGCCATGATGCTGTACCGAAACAGGTACATCCGCTTCCCCAGGGCTCGTGAATTGGCGGCAGTGAAGGGTGCATTCTATGCCCTTGGCAGAATCCCACACGTCGTTGGAGCCATTGACTGCACACATGTCGGACTTGTTCCACCACAGGCCACTGAGCACCTGTACCACAACAGGAAGCACACGCACTCCCTGAATGTGCAAGTGGTGTGCCTTGCGGACATGGTGATCACCCACGTGTGTGCAAAGTTCCCAGGCTCGGCCCATGACGCACACATAATGCGCAACAGCATCTTGCCACGACTGATGTCCAATATGCAACAGGATCGTGCCTGTATTGTCGGTGAGTATGTGGAGTGGTGTAGCGTGTTGGTTGTGCGATGCTGTCCCCTGTCCAGTTGGAATTGCAACGGTTCTCTGTGTCCCTCACACCCAGGTGACTCTGCGTACCCGAATGGGGCATGGCTGCTCAGTCCATTGAGGAATCCTCGCACCCCAGCAGACGATCGCTACAATGAGGCACATGGGAGGACCAGACGTGTGGTCGAGCGTACCTTTGGCCTCCTCAAGTCCAGGTTCAGGTGCCTGGACCGCACCGAGGGTGCGCTGGCGTACTCCCCACAGAAGGTGTGCCGGATAGTGGTGGCGTGCTGCATGCTGCACAATCTGGCCATTCGGAAGCAGATCCCCCTCATCGTGGATGACGGAGATCAACCAGGGCCCCAGCCCGCAGACCAGGACAGCTCGAGTGAGGATGACAGCGGAGAGGAGGAAGCTGGTGATGTGCGGCAGCAGCTCATCGCCCGCTACTTCACTTGACGGTGAGTGTCCATGTACGACGGCTGATGTGGCTGTATCTGTGCAGGTGTGTGTGTGCTGTGTCAGGGTGGCCGTTTGTTCACTGCGTGCTGTGTGTCAACGCTCCATGGCCAGGGTAGTATGCCACTGTTGGTGGCTGTGGCATTGTGCCCTATTGCTCTGTGCGATGTGTGTACATTGCTTGTAGTTGTTGACATGTACTGTGTGATGGGTGTGTGACACACTCATTGAATGTGCTCCTGTTCTGTCTCCCACCCCTAGGTCCCTACAGGCCCTCCGGATTCAATTGCCATGCCACGCATCAGGTGCCTTTCCGCCCAAGGTGGCCGTTGTATTCCGTACAAATAAAACACAGGGCACAAACAGCAGTTAGTGTAAAAGGTGCATTTATTACAAACTGTGACATGTGATTGTGTGTAAGGTGATGACAAAAGTGGTGCGTGCAGTGACAATGAGCTGTCGGTCATGGCTGCGTGATGCTCAGGGTGTACCCACTGGTTCTATGTCCATAGTCCAACACACACATGCCATCCAGATGGCTGTGTGGAGTGGGATCGTAGTCCAAGTCAATGCAGTGGCTGGTCAAGGAAGGCTGGCGGAAGGCTGGCTGGCTGCCTCACTTGCGTTTGGAGCGTGCGAAGTCCTCCCGGGAGATCTGTTTCCACTTCGGACGGCCCCTTCCACGTTTGCGAGGGTAGTGCCTGCTTGCGACATGCTGGTGGTTGAGGTGTGCTCACTGGCTGTGGACGCAGGGGAACTGGACACTGCTGCTCCACCCTGCGCCCCGGCAGGTGGTGGCGGAGGGGAGCTGCTGTCCCTGGCTGTGACCTCACCGCCACCACCAGCTGGCCCATGGGGTCCACGATTTGGCCCATACGGGCGTCCGTGGACCTCAGCACCCCCAGCACCTCACGCGTGTCTGAAGCAGACCGGACCCATTGTCCTTGGGCCTCTTCATAGGCCCCAAGGACTCTGGCCATTTGAGGCAGGGCATGGCTCCCAGGGGAGGCTGGCGTTTCCCTGACCCTGCTCCTCCTACCAGTCCTGCTGCCACCGGCCTGCCCACTAGCCACATTGCTCACCACGGTCCTCGCTGTGGCTCCCAGGGTGGATCCAGTCGGCCGGGCCACCACCTGCGCTGGGGCTGGTGCCAGCGAAGACGTGGTGGTGGTGGCGGCGGTGGTGGTCAGTGCGGCGATGGTGGCGGTTGCGGCAGTGGTAGTGGCCACAATGACCGTGGGTGTGGCCGCAACGACAGTGGCAGCAGGGGGCTGGGAATGTTCAGCAGCCCTGGATGATGGGTTGGTGGGTAGGAGGGGTCCTGGGGAGCGGCTGGGCCCTGCCACACCAGATGGGCCTGCTTGGTGGTCCGTGTCCGAAGAGGAGGACAGATCCTCCAGATCCGTGTGTCCTCGTTGGGGGCTTGTAGGCTGGCTGTGCTGGCTGCTGGCTCCATCCCCAGCATCCAGCAGTTCGTCACCTGTGGAGAGAATGAGATTTGTTATTGTGTTGCACCTGGCGAAGTATGTATTTGTCGTCTGACATTAACAGTTCGTGCAATCTCGTACATGGGTTTCCCGGAGGCGTGTGTGTGGCTGTAGCATCTGTAGTTGTGTGTGCTTGGCAATGGGACTGTGTGCTGTGCACATGTGGCATGGGACGGATTGGCCATGCCGATGGGTGTGTTGCTGTGCCCCTACTTATTGTGACTCTGGTGTATGCGGGCTCCTGGCCCATCCTGGGTCTGGTTTGTACTTTGCTTTTGGTGTTCAGATGGGACGCTTAGGAACGCATATGGCAACATGGGGGCCATGCCCCAGATTCGCATTTGGGAGGGGATATGCTTTTGGGGTTCAAATGGAACGCTTAGGAACGCATATGGCAACATGGGGGCCATGCCCCAGATTCGCATTTGGGAGGGAATATGCTTTTGGGGTTCAAATGGAACGCTTAGGAACGCATATGGCAACATGGGGGCCATGCCCCAGATTCGCATTTGGGAGGGAATATGCTTTTGGGGTTCAAATGGAACGCTTAGGAACGCATATGGCAACATGGGGGCCATGCCCCAGATTCGCATTTGGGAGGGAATATGCTTTTGGGGTTCAAATGGAACGCTTAGGAACGCATATGGCAACATGGGGGCCATGCCCCAGATTCGCATTTGGGAGGGAATATGCTTTTGGGGTTCAAATGGAACGCTTAGGAACGCATATGGCAACATGGGGGCCATGCCCCAGATTCGCATTTGGGAGGGAATATGCTTTTGGGGTTCAAATGGAACGCTTAGGAACGCATATGGCAACATGGGGGCCATGCCCCAGATTCGCATTTGGGAGGGAATATGCTTTTGGGGTTCAAATGGAACGCTTAGGAACGCATATGGCAACATGGGGGCCATGCCCCAGATTCGCATTTGGGAGGGAATATGCTTTTGGGGTTCAAATGGAACGCTTAGGAACGCATATGGCAACATGGGGGCCATGCCCCAGATTCGCATTTGGGAGGGAATATGCTTTTGGGGTTCAAATGGAACGCTTAGGAACGCATATGGCAACATGGGGGCCATGCCCCAGATTCGCATTTGGGAGGGAATATGCTTTTGGGGTTCAAATGGAACGCTTAGGAACGCATATGGCAACATGGGGGCCATGCCCCAGATTCGCATTTGGGAGGGGATATGCTTTTGGGGTACATGCTGTGAGCCATGGGTGCTGAACGTGACATGTGTTGTGGCAGCATGACAGTGCATGGTTTGAGGTGTGTGCATGCTTGACATGGCCTGCATATTTGCTGTCTGTTGTGATTACTGGACATGGCATTGGACGCATCGTTATGAGTGAGTGATGGTTGTGTGCCAGCCAACGTATTGCAGTTGTCCCATCTCCTTGGTGTGCGTGCTGCCCTGTGCCATGTGCATCACTGCAGTGCTCGGGGGGTGGCCCATGTTGTGTGTTGTTGCTCACAGTGTGTCGTGCGCTTCATTGACTTCTGGCACATGGTTGGTCATGGGCATGTATCTTAGCGTGACTGCTGTATGTGTGGCAGCTGTGCGGATGACATGCCTTTCATGAGACTGGGGCTGACGGATGGGATGGATGGTATGTTGTATGTGCATGGTGTGTCTGTGTGTTTGATGGGTTCAGTGGTGTTCGTGTGCATTTATGTTGTTCCGCTCTGTTGCGTCTAGTGTTGTTTGTCTTACATAGGCGTAGTTGTGGGGTGTGTGGTTGACAGGCAGTAGGGGCTACATGGACAGGACTTCAATGGTGTTTCGGTTGTGTGTGATGAGTTGCACAGTGGCTGCCGTGTGGTACTATATTCAGTGTGGCTTGTGCATGCAGACGTGGCTCCTTGGGTGTTGCTATGTCTGTGATGGGTCATGTGGGGTGTGAGTCTGTTGTTCATGTCCGTGTGCACATTGTTCACTTGTTCGTGATGGTGGGCGGTGCTGCGTGTTCGTCTGCTACGTGACATGTCCCATGTGTTGGTCGTGTTATGGTCCTCATGCCTCCAGTAATCCAGCCCTGTCCAGTTTCCCACCTGCAAGTTGTTCGTGCGTGCACTGTACTGGATGCCACATGGCTCTAAGCGGGGGTGCTCCATGTTGCAGGTCTGTCGGGGTGGGGGGTGTTGTGGGTCGTGGGGGTGGCTGGACACCCACTGACACCGATTGCTGTGGACCGTGATGTCTGCCTTTCGGCTGTCGTTGTGCACTGCGGTGGCTGACACGTGGCTGTGGGGTGTGGGGGATGCTCCTCCTTGCTGTGCTGTGGGACTAGGGGCCTGGTGTGTGTTGTACTTGGGCTGTCCACCGTCCCACCCACTGCACTTTGTGTTCCTGCCACTTACCTGTTACTTGTCGGTTAGTGCAGCTGTGGCGGACACATGGGTGTGGTGGGTGCTCGTTGTGGCGCTTCTGGCATATTTGGGGACCTGTTGGTGGTTACGTGGCTGGCTGAGTGTACACATGTCCCCACGTATGTTACAGTTGTTCGGTTTGGGCTGTGTGTGGTGGTGTCTGTTGCATGTGTGTGTGATGTGTTGTGTATTGTGTGCTGGACATGGGGGTGTTTGTCCCTGGGAGCTGTGGCATGGTGGTAGTGCATGTGAGTACATAGCGGTGTGCTGGTATACATTAGTTTGTACTTACCAGCCTCCACTCCCCCTGCTAATCCGGCGAGGATCTCCGGATGTATTATGACTCGCACCTTCTCCTCCCACGCTTTGAAGGTCTTGAAGAGCGCGGGATTCCCTCCGCCAGTGACGGCAGCCAGCTCTCTGTTTTTGCCCTCCTTCTTCTTGACCAGGCTCTTTACGTCATTCCAACGTTTGTTTATTTCTCCTCTGTTCCTGGGCAGGGTCCCGACTGCATTGACCTGGTCTACGATCCGGTTCCACATTCTGTTTCTGGTGGCTAGTGGTGTGTGCTGGACCATGTTCCCATAGATTTGTGGGTACACCTTGATGATCTCGTCGACCATGACCGTCAGCTCAATGGGCGTGTACTTGGGCATTCTTTGTGGTGCCATGGTGTTTGTGGTGCTGGTGCGGTGTGTGTTGTGTAATGTGCAGGGGTTTGTGGTGCAGGTGTTTGGTGGTGGTGGTGGTGGTGGTGGTGGTTGTGATGTGTGCGTTTCTGTGGTGTGCTGCTGTCCTTGCTGTGTCACTGTGTCCTCTCCTCTCCTCTCTGGTTTGCAATGTAGCAAGGGGTTGTGGTCTGTGGGAGTGCTGCTTTTGTACTCACCTATGTGGGTGTGTCCTCATGGTCTGTTGTTTTCAGGTGTGTTGTGTCTGGGGTTCTGGCCTTTGTATTTTTTGTTTGTCCGGGGGGTGTTTTCGGGATGTGTACTGTGCTTGTGTATTTGTGCGTGCCTTGCTGTGTGGACTTGTTGGCCATGTTGTGTGCTATTGGTTTTGTGAGCGGATGGTTTCTGTGCAGGTACGTGGGCGCCATGGCTTCTGCCGTGTCGATTCTCATCGGCGTTGTTTGCGCTGGCGGGCGGTATATTTGTGGTTTTCCCGCGCTCATGGCGGTGCGATCGTAATTTCACGTGCGGTGTGTCGGCCGTGAGGGCGGGCGGTTTTGTGTTGTCGTGCGTGTTTCCGTCCGTGGCGGGCGGTTTGACTCCGACTCGGACGTTGGCGGGCGGTATTTTGTGTGATTTTTCCGCCGATGGCGGTTTTCGGTTTGTGTAATCGTAATGGCGTGGTCGGTGTTCAGACGGTGTGTGCGGGCGGATTTTTGCCGCTTCCATGCCTGGCGGATTTTTTTACGCCGGGTATCGTAATGGGCCCCTTACTTCTTTATTAATTTTCATGGTCCCGTAAGAGTCTTGCGAGATCGCAAACGATTTTTAAAAAGAAATGACATTTGTTTCCATCACAGTATTTATGCCTTAAACAACCCCTCTCAATAACTAGGTGGACAGGATGTCTTTGTCCTGACCCCTTATATAGCTTTTTTACTTCATTCCCACATACCAGCAATTTTTCACAGTAAATAGTAATGGCGGCCATTTCATTTCTAAACCTCCATCAGCCAACCAATCAGAGTTGGAGTGGTCTGACCAGCTGGGCTCGGTGCTATACTTGACTCTGCTGCTGGCTGTGAAAATAGGGTTGAGCGTATATCCTGCCTTGTGTGTGGGTTTGGTGACTATTTGGGTGAGGTCGATTTTGTTCATGCTTTCAAGGAGGTTGGCTGGGTTGGCGTTGATAAGTTTGTTGAGGTGAAAATTGAGGTCTCTGAGGAAGATGTAGTGTTTGGAGTCAATGGCTAGCGATGCGATGAATTCGGAGATAGCATAGTAGAAGCTGGGGCATGGTCCTAGAGGTCTGTAGGCGAGGGTGTCATTGGTGGTGGTTTTGCCATCTGTTTTGAGTTGGAAGTTGAGGTGTTCTATGATCGGGGTGGTGTCCACTGTGGCGTTGGTGCAGTGGATGGTTTCTTTGTTGATGATGGTGCTTCCACCTCCATGTTTCTTGATTCTGTCCTGGTGTACTATCTTTCAGCTGGTGGGGGTAACCGTGGCGATATCAGGCACTGATGTGGGGTTGAACCAGGTCTCAGAGAGGAAGACGACATTGGGGGTGAGGGAGGTGATGGTGTCGCAGATCTCGGTGGCGTGCTTGCAGAGTGATTGGATATTGAGCAGGAGGCACTGGAGTTGTTCTGATGGAGTTGTGTTAGGCATGGTGGTGGTTGCGTGTGCGGGTGCTCCGTTGTTGAAGGCAAAGAGACAGTTGCGGTTAGAGAATGGTCCTACTGTTGATCATGGAGAGGTGGGGCAGCAGCTGTAGAGTCTGGGGCCCATGGCTATGAACTCAGTGGTGGTGTAACTGCGAAGAGCGGGAGGGTCAGGGTTCCTGCTACTGGATGTGATCCAGGTGTGGACAGGAGCCAATGGGCTTGTCTATGGCATGCCTTCGGAGTGCCCGGGATAAGCACACCCACTGAGCGTAGCTGCGCTGCAACCCCCATTAAATCTCTGACTTTGGGCGGCTCAGAGCCGACGCATCGCCTCCATCCTAAGGAACCATGATGACGCATCGCCTCCTCTGCTCCCCGCATCTCCCTCGATGCAAACAAGGTACTTTACATTAGGCCAAAGCTAGTCCCTGTATCTGACCTGTGCTCCATTGCAGTCAGCCTAAACGTTTGGATTTGACCCAGTCTAGCGCGATCAGATAGCCCAAGTACGCGCTTCATACACTTAAGCACTACAATTCAGTTTATTCTTTAAAAGTTCATAACTCCGGTTAAACTTATTTGATTTTGGTTGTTTTGGTATTGTTTTGTTCATTAAATTAATCTCTTTTTTTCAAATCAGGCGTGGTATCTTTTTGTGTGGTGTTTTCACTGTTTTACTGTTTGATGTATTGCACAAATTCTTCATACAGTTAGGCCTGACGGTTCTGTGCCAAGCTACCAGAGGGTGAGCACATGTTAATTTAGGGTGTGTATATGACTTACTCTGACTTGGATTGTGGTTCTTGCTTGTACAAGGTGCATACCTCTGCCAACCAGAAACCCAGTTTCTAAAAGATGGCAGAGGTGCCTGAGGGGATGCCTGAGGGGGAGCAATTCTCCTCCCCCTCAGGCACTGTCTTTGTGAACTATTTCATGCCATCTCATCATTGTGGTTGTGTTTACCCAGTATAATTCTCTCTAGCATAATCACTCATACTTACAGCAAAATAAACTGTAATTATGCGTAATTGTGTGAGAATCATAAGCCAGCTTTTCAGCGCTATATTCTTAGTTGAAAATGCACCCTCGCGTCTAAAAGGGGCCTGAGGATGCATTTTGCGCTAAGAAAATAGCACTAAATATCACAGGACAGGAACAGAAGTGGCCAGCAGCCACTCAATTTCTCTTGGTTCGTTGTTCCTGTTCTCCTGCAGTATAAGGCTTGCTCCAAATTACTCTTAATTGCTCAAGCTGGTGTAATCACATAAATTCATTAATTTTACATCACTAGAGTAATGTGTAATTGCTGAAATTACTCCGATTACTCGGGTGTAATTAGAATATCTCCCAGGCCTACACATCATTTAAGCTCATAGTATCTTGCCAGTACCCTGAACTATATGGCATGCTTTATTGCATTACTGTGGCTGTTGGCATTGACGTTCAAAATGATTTCTAGTTCTCATATTCTGATCTGAATATGCATGTTTGGCATCATATTACATCTCTGTGTTTGCTGACGTTGTTCTGAATTCAACTGAATCCTGTTAGGATTGTATCTATATTATGTATCCCAGTGTCCAATACTCCCACAATAATGGCATTTTTCAACATTCCAACATTTGCATTCATCCCATCTCCCCTGCTACTAGCAATACTTGATTTGCTTCAATCATTCCATTTTGCTGAAAATTCATATTTGAACCCATTTGATTCCACCACCCTTTCTCAATCTGTTTTGTCTGAGTGATCAACATCTTCTTCAACTTCTTTAGCTTAGTCTCAAAATAGTCACTACTATTTTTCCCCAACATCAAGATTTCATCAATCAATCAATCAAGGCATTTGTAGAGCGCACTACTCACCCGTGAGGGTCTCAAGGCGCTGAGGGGGGGTGCTTCTACTGCTCGAACAGCCAGGTCTTAAGGAGTCTCCTGAAGGTCAGCAGGTCCTGGGTCTGTTGCAGGTGGATGGGGAGGGTGTTCCAGGTCTTGGCGGCGAGGTGGGAGAATGATCTGCCGCTGGCAGTCGTTCTGTGGATGCGTGGAACGGTGGCGAGGGCGAGGTCAGCGGAGCGAAGCTGGCAGTTCGGGGTGTAGAAGGTGAGTCGTTTGTTAAGGTATGCCGGTCCGGCGTTGTGGAGTGCTTTGTGAGCGTGGGTGAGGAGCTTGAAGGTGATCCTCTTGTTGACGGGGAGCCAGTGCAGGTTTCTCAGGTGTGCTGCGATGTGGCTGTGGCGGGGGATGTCGAAGATGAGGCGTGCCGAGGCGTTCTGTATGCGTTGTAGTCTTTTCTGGAGTTTGGCTGTGGTTCCCGCGTAGAGGGTGTTACCATAGTCCAGTCTGCTGCTGATGAGGGCCTGGGTGACCGTCCTTCTTGTTCCGGTGGGGATCCATCTGTAGATCTTGCAAAGCATGCGGAGGGTGTTGAAGCAGGAGGAGGAGATGGCGTTGACTTGCTGGGTCATTGATAGCGTTGAGTCCAGGATGAACCCCAGGTTGCGTGCGTGGTTGGTGGGTGTCGGTGCAGCTCCCAATGTGGCCGGCCACCAGGAGTCGTCCCAGGTGGAGGGGGTGGAGCCTAGGATGAGGAACTCCGTCTTGTCCGAGTTCAGTTTCAGGCGACTGTTCTTCATACATTCGGCGACGGCCTTCATTCCTTCGTGGAGGTTGGTTTTGGCGGTGGCGGGGCCCTTGGTGAGGGAGAGGATCAGCTGGGTGTCATCGGCATATGAGACGATGTTGAGGTCGTGCGATCGGACGATGTTGGCGAGCGGTGCCATGTAGATGTTAAAAAGGGTCGGGCTGAGGGAAGATCCTTGGGGGACGCCGCAGGTGATCTTGGTGGCGTCGGAGCGGAATGGGGGAGGCGGACTCTCTGGGTTCTGGCGGTGAGGAAGGAGGTGACCCAGTCCAGTCAATGCCCTTCGTTTTTCAACACAATTCACTCAGTTGAATATGATTGCTAATCTCTGATCTCAATCCATTTGCAAAAGCAGAAACAAAATCACAAACTGTTCTTTCTCTATGTTTACGACTCCACTATGTTTCTTATAAACATTCAACAACCACTCATACTATGACTGCACTGATTCTTTGGTACCTGTGACATCCTCAAAATCTCATAATTTATAACCATTTCATGAGCTCGCCTTTTCAAATACTCAATCACAACCTTGTATTTGTCTTCTGTCTCCAGTGCTGGTGCATTATTAGGATCAAGTCTAGCTGGTTCTTGTATCTACCATCCAATAACAACCTTACACTCTAATCACAAGTCTCCAGGAGATACAATATATTCAAATCAGTTCATAACATCAAGGAAATGTGTGTCAATTTATGTATTTCCTCATACCACTTTGCTGGGTCTTCATGCATTTTTGGAAATTATACATAAAAGTATACAAATAAGCCATTGTCCACATACCTTGCACCAGATTCCCTCCATGTACTTCCCTTAGAACGAACTCAGTCACCAAAACTGTCCCTGTTTCTGAGTCACTTGCAATATGTCACACCTTTCACTCAATCTGTTTCATTTTCCTTTTATTCACTGTCCCATTCTTCCATTTCACCCGATATTTCTTCAAGTCATTCCAGTCTCTCATTTTCGCGATTAAATCTTTAATATGAGCCCTTGATGTAATCAAGCCCAATGTTTTTAGCTCATCATGTGTCAAATCCATTTTATAATTTTGTTTCAAATTTCTCATTTTGCTAATGTCAAGTTCTAGCTCATCGGCTAATTCTTCCTATTTGTCATGTGCTTCATTTATCTGACACCTTATTTCATCGGCATTGTAGTAACCCAATACTCTTTTAAAACCCTCATACCCTTGCAGCATTTCACCAAATTCTATTTTTAAATATCCAAATCAAATTTCTTTAGAAGGTGTCTCTTCTACCACTGGTTTCACAAAAGTAACCTTTGTCTGATCCTCTAGTACCACTCTTCAACTTGTACTAGTCAAAGCCCTTGTCACTGTAACTTCTGTCGGGCACTTGGTACAATTCCAGTAGGGGCTTCTACTTTTCCTGATTCCCCCCCAGCAAACTTATCAACCCCTACAGCAGTCTGGGTTGCCTCCAATGATCAGTATACGGGTATATCTAGAATTTAACAGCTCACTTATGATTTGATCATCATCTGACTATTCATTCTTTTTTAATTTTTCTCTTTATCCTATTCTTTTCCAGAAATCATAGCAGCAAAGGTCTTTCATTCATGCCTTCACTCCAACCTTTCACTTGACAATCTGATTTACTTTCTAACCAACTCCTGAATTACTTCTTTATAGTCATACATTTCTTTTCCCTCTCCTTTTTTATCACCATGTGATTACATTTATTGAGCGCCTCCAACTGTGTAGGACTGGGTACTAGAAATTGTAAAGCCTCCTCATATGCTGTGTATTTATTCCAATCAGAGATCCAGGTGTCAGAAGAATACTCGACCTCTATCATCATTACATATGCTGGTGTTCCTTCACTCACCAATTTCTGACCCTTCTAGGCATATCATCCTTAGGTTTGGGCTTTGTGAATACACCACACATGGTTTACACCTAAGCAAACAAAAACAAACTCAAATCACAATAAAATGCTATAAATAAACTTAGCGAACAACACCCAACAACAGCGCATCTCTGTCAAAGGTCAACCTATCACAGTGAAGTTATGCAAGCAACCAACCAATCAGAGCACAACTTTGTGGTGACATCTCACCAATCTCAGCGCAGCTCCCTGGCTAAGCAACCAATCAAAGTGTGACTTCTTCACGAACAAGAAACCTATTATGGAACCACATTGGAGCTGGACTCTGCCTTGCAACTGAAGTGATCTCCAAGGGCATGTTGGCCTGCCTCCTGTTGTTTGAGACTCAGGGATACCAAAGTCTCTATCCCTGCTCCTGTTTCACTGAAAGTGGACCCTGATACTTGCACCAGAAAAATCGATGCATCGCCAGCCTGAGGGTAGCAGAACCGGTGCATCGACTCTGTTGCGGGAGCAGAATCAGCACATCACTCTCAGAACCAACTCATCGCATCCAAAGTCCGATGCATCAGAACTCATATTGCCATCGCAGAAGTGTTCAAAAATCATTGAATCCCTTGAATGCGTGAACAAACCTGGCGCATCGCACTTTGGAACCAACGCATCTCAGCTCGGCACTTCATCTTCGGAACTGACACATTGCTGCCAATGCGTGAAGTAAAATTGACGCAACACTATGTCGGTGGAATCGACATTGACGCATCGCTCAAAGCATTGGTCGACTGCCCCCGCATCTCGCTGTTGTGACCGGGATAAGCTACTTGTTCACCGGTGCCTGTGTGGGTCCTGTAGCTAGCCAGTCCTCCATTGCAGTCGGCCTGAACTTATGACTTTAGCTTGGTCCAGCGCGACCAGATAAAGCTCATAGGCACATATTGCTTCTAAGCACTAGAGCTCTTTTTAATCTTTGAAAATTCATAACTCAACTTCTAGTTATTGATTTTTGTCGTTTTGGTCTTGATTTATTTATACAATTATTGTATATTTTTCTAAACCTGTGTGGAGTCATTTTCATTGTGTTACTGTGTGTGTGTGTGTGTTGCACAAATACTTTACACATTGCATCTTTAGATAAGCCTGACTGCTCTGTGCCAAACTACCAGGGGGTGAGCACAGGTTATTTTTAGTGTGTATCTAGCTTACCCTGACTAGGATTGTGGTTCTGGCTTGGATATGGTGCATACCTCTGCCAACCAGAAACCCAATTTCTAACATAAGTATAGTAAGTAAAAAACTCAATTGCAAATCATTGAAACTCAAATACAGGTAAAGTAAGAAAATCTAAATCAGAGACAAGAATGAATAACAGAACAGACCAAAACAACCTGCAAAACTCTTGCTTGTCAAACTATGAACAGTCGAGGTCTACCTCCAAGCCAATGTACTCCCCCCCCATGCACTCAGGGTAAGCACAATAACTCAAGTTATACTTTCAAGCCTGAAAAGGAAATCATTAATTTAGAGCCCCTATAGATGTGTATGTGGCGCCTCGCTCTACAAACCAGAATACAGACAAATAATCAATATCTCAAGATCTGGGTTTTACAACAAACCAATAATCAACTCAATTGAATCCAATAACAAAATATTCTCCAAATGTGATTACAAATATTAATAGTACATCAACACAATAGAAATCAATCCACCAATCAACCCCATGATCATCATTACATATCCAAGCAATTTAACACAGAAACAGAAATCCATCATTACAAATTCATATTTCAAGACACATTCACAAACTCAGTTTCTCCCAATTCATTCACTCCACATTAATTCAGGAAAGCACCGCCAATACAGATAGTAACTTCCCAGGAGGATCCAACACTAAAAAGTTGGCAAATTTCCCAAAACACTTTTTTGATCTGAGAATTAAGAGCTCAGAAACTACAAAAACCTTTAGTAAACCCCTCAAAAAAGAGGTGTTCTTATGCTAACCATCATCTGCTACCAAACTTGTGGGAGTCGAACCCCAATAATTTTCTGAACCCCAATACCTTATGCACCACAATTTTTTTTTACCTTAAGCAGGTTGGCTCCAGGATTTCTCATTAATCTAGTGGCAGGAGACTATCCTCCCCATCGATAACTCAATAATTTAGCAAAGTTGAATTCAAAATGGAAACTGGGACTTTTTAATATCTGCTCTGTTGATATAAACAGTACAAAAAATGAATTGCTTACCTTGAAGGTTTAGATACAGAACACAGACTCATAAAATCATAATAAAATCTCTATTTTGGCAAATCAATCTCTCCAGATTCTAAGTGGCAAACCCATTAGGAGTACTGACAGCATCCTCTGTAACGAAACGAAAGTCTCAAAATAATTGGACAGAGCTTCTGGAGGAAAATGAGAAGTTGCCCCTTAACTTTCAAAACCAGGCTTTTTTATACACAATCTGTGCATTACAATTTGCAAAAACTGCAAATCCAGCATGGCATGATTATTGTTAGACTGCTTGGGTAAATCAAAAACAACCTTGTAGTAATTTAAACATCTTAACACTAACCCATTTCTTAAGGTAAGAGAAAGTTTCCACCTGCCTCTTCAGCAACTGTACTCCAGAGATGTACAATATAATAGAAATATTTCCCAAACAATAGTGCATAGAATTATGTTCTTCTGTATGCCTGCATCAGTACTTCCAGAGGAAATCCTTTAAAATGATTCATCAGGTACTCGATGGAAAGTTTTGTTCTCAATACATGCTTTCTACTACAATTGCCCTTTACGTCATAGACAGGATGCTCTGCAAAAACCAGTGAAGAGAGACGACTTGTAGCAAGTCTCTGATTGGAGGGAGAATGAGCAGGAGCAAGAAGAGCAAAACACCAGAAACTACATTCATTTTAAATAAATAGTGTCTCACAAGAAAATGTGTCATTAATTTTAATACAATATTATTCGCACTTCTTAACAAAATAATAAAATGATTTTTCATGCAACATCATTAGTTTATCGGTTACAACAATATGCATCATTAACATCACTAATTTTCTCACAGAATTTGTCACACACAAATACAAATTAAGAACAATTTCTACAAGACCACAGCTTTAAGTACGTTTTAGACTTGGCATCTTTGGCATGGTTTCCCCTGACTTTTTGCCTCTACCTCCTGTATTTTTTATACTGAGCCTGATTTCGTTTTTGCTGGCTTAGATGCTTTGGGAACTTTGCCACTGCTGATCAGTGTCAAAGTGCAAGTGATCCCTGTGTAAATTGTTGTTACAATTGGTTCTCCCTTATTGGCATATTTGATTTACTGGTAAATACCTAGTAAAGTGCACTGAAGTGTGCCAGGGTCGGTAAATCAAATGCTACTAGTGGGCCTGCAGCACTGATTGTGCCACCCATATGAGTAGCCCTGAAAATATCTCAGACCTGTCACTGCAGTGTCTGTGCTCAGTTTGTTAACTGCCATGTCGACTTGGCAAGTGCACCAACTTGCCAGCCCCTAATCTTCCCTTTTCTTACATGCAAGGCACCCCTATGGTAGGCCCAATGTACCCCCCTGGGCAGGGTGCAGTGTATGTGAAAGGTAGGACATGTAATGGTGGATATGAAGTGCTGATAGTGAAATACTGCCAATTCGTTTTTCTCTATTGAAAGGCTATCTTGCTCCATAGGATAGAATGGGAAATGCTTTGTAACATCTTAAAAGTATAACTTCCCATTGGGACAAGATAGAGAAATACAGTTTAGGCTCTCTGAACTCAGAATTAAATAACACATCTTTTAGTAAAGACGGTTTTTAATTGTGTGTTTGAAAATGCCACTTTTAGAAAGTAGGCATTTTCTTGTTTAACCATTCTGTGTGCCTCCCCCTGTTTGTGTATTGAGTGTCTAGTTTTGGAGTGACAGGGGCTGGGGATGTGCATTCACTGTAGGCAGCCACTGGGGGGGGGTGAGGTGTGCCTGGCCCTTCCTGGATGACTCAGAACTGAGCTGAATAGACCTTGGCTGAATTTAGAGTAGTGGGAGGAGATTTCTTTGCACCTGAACAGGGCCTGTCTCCCTTGCACAATGCTGTCTCCACCCCCTGTGGTCATACTGCACCAGTGAGCACATAACTGGTTTGGACTGGGCTCAGAGACCCTTGCACAAAGAGAACAAAGACATTTTGGGGTATAAGTATTAGACCTAAAACGCCAGAACTTTAGACTACTTCTGAAATCAAGAGGAACCTTCGCCAAGTAGAAGAGCTGGAGAAACTGGAAGAGGAGTACTGCTCCTTTTCTGTGTGCTGTCTGGAGTTGGCCTGCAGTAGCTGTTTCTGCCAAGGAAAGGACAAGTACTTTGCTGTGTGCTGTATCTCCCTGCTAGAGGAAGATCTCCAAGGGCTTGAGTAGAGCTTGCTTCCTGTTCTGAAGTCTCACCGACACAAAGAGTTCACCCCCTGCTCCCCTGAACTTCCTTGCTGGGAGTTCTGACCTGCCAAGAGGTGCCTGTGACTGTGTTTGGCCTCTGGAGGTTGTTCCTGTTTTCGGGAGCTGGAAAAGCAACACAACTATAAGAAATTTAGACACACCGCTCTTCTTGCGGCTGTTTTTCCAACGGAGCACCGCTGTGCGAGAAGAATCTCCATGCATCGCTGCGCCGCTGCCAAAACCGACGCAGCACACATCGCCACTGCAAGAACCAACGCATCGAGGGATCGCGGCTGAAGAAACCATTGCAGCACCTCTTGCTGTCGCCTCATCGATCGCCGCCGCATTCCGGATTTCCACACATCGTACCTGTGTGGCAAGTTTTTCTGATGCATCACTCGTGGACCAGACCCGTCTCGGAATCTACGCATCACTTCCCCCTACAGACCGGATTCAACGCATCACTTATCCTGCGTGCAGCAGAACAGTTGCATCGCCTCCCCATGGTCTCAGGAACTGACGCATCTCTTTGTTTTTCTACGCTTCCCATCTCTGCAGCTGATTGGCCTTGTGAATTTTGTCGGTACTTTGAGAGAAGTCACGCATCCACAGTTTTCAACGGGCCAAGTTGTTTGAAACCTTTTTAAAGTAATATTCTTATTACATGTATGTTGGACTTTTGTCGTTTTGGTCTTGTTGAGTTTAGATAAAGATACTTTATTTTTCTAAACTTGTGTGGTGTCCATTTGTGGTGTTATCACTGTATTACTGTGTGTTTTGAGTACAAATACTTTACACATTGCCTTTGGGATAAGTCTGTCTGCTCCTGCCAAGCTACCCAGGGGGTGAGCAGGGGTTATCTAAAGTGTATATCCCCCTTACCCTGACTAGAAGCAAGGGTCCATATTTGGACAAAGGTACCTACCTCTGCCAATTAGAGACCCCCGTTTCTAAAAGTACTATGCTGTCAGCAATCTGTGTGACGAAATATGGGTCAACTTCATGCAATACGCAATGCCACAACAGTAAATTCTGAGTCAGCTGCAATATCTCTAACACAAACTGTGTCAAAGGCGCATGCACACATACACACACCCACATACTCAATAGAACCACAGTGTAACCTGGCTGAGAAGTCCTGTGACCAGTTTAAAATGGTTCCCACCACATTCATTTGAGGCATATGTGTTTATAGTCATCAAATGAAATGCCACAGACACATTTCCAATTCATCTTTTTGCAACCTACAGCTTGATACTGGGTTTCAAATGGGGTATTTGCTTTGCTGTTGGTACTTGATTTCTCTTATGCGTTTTTTTTCCTTCTTCTGGTCTTAGATCACCATTCAAAACCCTCTGTTCTACACTATTTGCAACTCAAATGATTTGAAACAAGTCAACGTAAAGCAGTAAGTTGTATTACTACATCTTACCGATCTACAAACACAGGTAAAGCCCAAGCCACTGGTCTCAACACTGGTTTGTGACAGAAGCGTAATGCTAGCCTGTGCAGCCCCATGGGCAGGTGGACCCCCAACCCTTCAGGATCCCCCAACCCATTCAAGGGGACCCATTTAACCCAAGGCCAATGAATATCTGTGAGATATGGGAGACTCATGTGCCCCTCTTCACAATCTGCAGGGGTGGCATCATTTTGCATTATGCCGCTGGACTGGGAGTTAGGGACACTGCAGAAATGGAATGCTCTGCAGCAGGAAATTTTGATTTATGTATCGTGGTTCAAAATTGTGATTTCCTGTCACCAATGTCCGCGCTAATCTTATAGTATTCCAGCGGAGAAGTGCATACCTGAGCTATACGGACATGAAGGGGCAATTGTTGGCGATAATAAAGGGGCAAATTAAGTCCAAGTGCCATCTGCTAGAGCCCAGGAACAGGTGTAGGTTGGTTTCACTGCTGAAAAGGGTGCTTTTCAAAGCACAAACTTGTCATGGTGCAGTTTTTACTGCAGGGTGGGCTCTTCGGGGTACAGAGCTACTCTGGTGAACTGACAGAGAGGTGTGTCAGGGCTGAATAGGATAAGGCATCCTAAACCCATCCAGGGGCTGTATTATGGAAAGTGGCCCTGGGACGCAACAGGCATGTGCCCCCGAGACACTGTGGTATTACAGAAAAGGTGGCACATGCTTGTTCAGCCCTACTGCTGGCGCACATATAGCACCAGCGCTATCACCAGAGGTTGTTCCCTCATTTTCGTAGGGAAGTGGCCCCATGCAATCGAGTAGACCTCTTTGCCTCTGCACACATGCTGTATTATAGTGCGGGTGCAGAGACAAAGAAGCTGTCAGGAGATGCCCCCTGATAGCAGCCATCTGGAAGGTGGACCTATGGAACCCCCAGACATTCCCTTGCAGGTGGGTGCAGTCACTCACTGCACCCGCCTGCAAAGGGATCTCTCGTCCCATTTTAAAAGTGCAGGTGGGTTGCAGTTTTGCCTGCATCAGTACTTCCAGAGGAAATCCTTTAAAATGATTCATCAGGTACACGATGGAAAGTTTTGTTCACAATACATGCTTTCTACTACAATTGCCCTTTACGTCATATACAGGATGCTCTGCAAAAACCAGTGAAGAGAGACGACTTGTAGCAAGTCTCTGATTGGAGGGAGAATGAGCAGGAGCAAGAAGAGCAAAACACCAGAAACTACATTCATTTTAAATAAATAGTGTCTCACAAGAAAATGTGTCATTAATTTTAATACAATATTATTCGCACTTCTTAACAAAATAATAAAATGATTTTTCATGCAACATCATTAGTTTATCGGTTACAACAATATGCATCATTAACATCACTAATTTTCTCACAGAATTTGTCACACACAAATACAAATTAAGAACAATTTCTACAAGACCACAGCTTTAAGTACTTTTTAGACTTGGCATCTTTGGCATGGTTTCTCCTGACTTTTTGCCTCTACCTCCTGTATTTTTGATACTGAGCCTGATTTCGTTTTTGCTGGCTTAGATGCTTTGGGAACTTTGCCACTGCTGATCAGTGTCAAAGTGCAAGTGATCCCTGTGTAAATTGTTGTTACAATTGGTTCTCCCTTATTGGCATATTTGATTTACTGGTAAATACCTAGTAAAGTGCACTGAAGTGTGCCAGGGTCGGTAAATCAAATGCTACTAGTGGGCCTCCAGCACTGATTGTGCCACCCATATGAGTAGCCCCGAAAATATCTCAGACCTGTCACTGCAGTGTCTGTGCTCAGTTTGTTAACTGCCATGTCGACTTGGCAAGTGCACCAACTTGCCAGGCCCTAATCTTCCCTTTTCTTACATGCAAGGCACCCCTATGGTAGGCCCAATGTACCCCCGTGGGCAGGGTGCAGTGTATGTGAAAGGTAGGACATGTAATGGTGGGTGTGACGTGCTGATAGTGAAATACGGCCAATTAGTTTTTCTCTATTGAAAGGCTATCTTGCTCCATAGGATAGAATGGGAAATGCTTTGTAACATCTTAAAAGTATAACTTCCCATTGGGACAAGATAGAGAAAAACAGTTTAGGCTCTCTGAACTCAGAATTAAATAACACATCTTTTAGTAAAGACGGTTTTTTAATTGTGTGTTTGAAAATGCCACTTTTAGAAAGTAGGCATTTTCTTGTTTAACCATTCTGTGTGCCTCCCCCTGTTTGTGTATTGAGTGTCTAGTTTTGGAGTGACAGGGGCTGGGGATGTGCATTCACTGTAGGCAGCCACTGGGGGGGGGTGAGGTGTGCCTGGCCCTTCCTGGATGACTCAGAACTGAGCTGAATAGACCTTGGCTGAATTTAGAGTAGTGGGAGGAGATTTCTTTGCACCTGAACAGGGCCTGTCTCCCTTGCACAATGCTGTCTCCACCCCCTGTGGTCATACTGCACCAGTGAGCACATAACTGGTTTGGACTGGGCTCAGAGACCCTTGCACAAAGAGAACAAAGACATTTTGGGGTATAAGTATTAGACCTAAAACGCCAGAACTTTAGACTACTTCTGAAATCAAGAGGAACCTTTGCCAAGGAGAAGAGCTGGAGAAACTGGAAGAGGAGTACTGCTCCTTTTCTGTGTGCTGTCTGGAGTTGGCCTGCAGTAGCTGTTTCTGCCAAGGAAAGGACAAGTACTTTGCTGTGTGCTGTATCTCCCTGCTTGAGGAAGATCTCCAAGGGCTTGAGTAGAGCTTGCTTCCTGTTCTGAAGTCTCACCGACACAAAGAGTTCACCCCATGCTCCCCTGAACTTCCTTGCTGGGAGTTCTGACCTGCCAAGAGGTGCCTGTGACTGTGTTTGGCCTCTGGAGGTTGTTCCTGTTTTCGGGAGCTGGAAAAGCAACACAACTATAAGAAATTTAGACACACCGCTCTTCTTGCGGCTGTTTTTCCAACGGAGCACCGCTGTGCGAGAAGAATCTCCATGCATCGCTGCGCCGCTGCCGAAACCGACGCAGCACCTGTCGCCACTGCAAGAACCAACGCATCGAGGGATCGCGGCTGAAGAAACCATTGCAGCACCTCTTGCTGTCGCCTCATCGATCGCCGCCGCATTCCGGATTTCCACACATCGTACCTGTGTGGCAAGTTTTTCTGATGCATCACTCGTGGACCAGACCCGTCTCGGAATCTACGCATCACTTCCCCCTACAGACCGGATTCAACGCATCACTTATCCTGCGTGCAGCAGAACAGTTGCATCGCCTCCCCATGGTCTCAGGAACTGACGCATCTCTTTGTTTTTCTACGCTTCCCATCTCTGCAGCTGATTGGCCTTGTGAATTTTGTCGGTACTTTGAGAGAAGTCACGCATCCACAGTTTTCAATGGGCCAAGTTGTTTGAAACCTTTTTAAAGTAATATTCTTATTACATGTATGTTGGACTTTTGTCGTTTTGGTCTTGTTGAGTTTAGATAAAGATACTTTATTTTTCTAAACTTGTGTGGTGTCCATTTGTGGTGTTATCACTGTATTACTGTGTGTTTTGAGTACAAATACTTTACACATTGCCTTTGGGATAAGTCTGTCTGCTCCTGCCAAGCTACCCAGGGGTGAGCAGGGGTTATCTAAAGTGTATATCCCCCTTACCCTGACTAGAAGCAAGGGTCCATATTTGGACAAAGGTACCTACCTCTGCCAATTAGAGACCCCCGTTTCTAAAAGTACTATGCTGTCAGCAATCTGTGTGACGAAATATGGGTCAACTTCATGCAATACGCAATGCCACAACAGTAAATTCTGAGTCAGCTGCAATATCTCTAACACAAACTGTGTCAAAGGCGCATGCACACATACACACACTCACATACTCAATAGAACCACAGTGCAACCTGGCTGAGAAGTCCTGTGACCAGTTTAAAATGGTTCCCACCACATTCATTTGAGGCATATGTGTTTATAGTCATCAAATGAAATGCCACAGACACATTTCCAATTCATCTTTTTGCAACCTACAGCTTGATACTGGGTTTCAAATGGGGTATTTGCTTTGCTGTTGGTACTTGATTTCTCTTATGTGGTTTTTTTCCTTCTTCTGGTCTTAGATCACCATTCAAAACCCTCTGTTCTACACTATTTGCAACTCAAATGATTTGAAACAAGTCAACGTAAAGCAGTAAGTTGTATTACTACATCTTACCGATCTACAAACACAGGTAAAGCCCAAGCCACTGGTCTCAACACTGGTTTGTGACAAAAGCGTAATGCTAGCCTGTGCAGCCCCATGGGCAGGTGGACCCCCAACCCTTCAGGATCCCCCAACCCATTCAAGGGGACCCATTTAACCCAAGGCCAATGAATATCTGTGAGATATGGGAGACTCATGTGCCCCTCTTCACAATCTGCAGGGGTGGCATCATTTTGCATTATGCCGCTGGACTGGGAGTTAGGGACACTGCAGAAATGGAATGCTCTGCAGCAGGAAATTTTGATTTATGTATTGTGGTTCAAAATTGTGATTTCCTGTCACCAATGTCCACGCTAATCTTATAATATTCCAGCGGAGAAGTGCATACCTGAGCTATACGGACATGAAGGGGCAATTGTTGGCGATAATAAAGGGGCAAATTAAGTCCATGTGCCATCTGCTAGAGCCCAGGAACAGGTGTAGGTTGGTTTCACTGCTGAAAAGGGTGCTTTTCAAAGCACAAACTTGTCATGGTGCAGTTTTTACTGCAGGGTGGGCTCTTCGGGGTACAGAGCTACTCTGGTAAACTGACAGAGAGGTGTGTCAGGGCTGAATAGGATAAGGCATCCTAAACCCATCCAGGGGCTGTATTATGGAAAGTGGCCCTGGGGCGCAACAGGCATGTGCCCCCGAGGCACTGTGGTATTACAGAAAAGGTGGCACATGCTTGTTCAGCCCTACTGCTGGCGCACATATAGCACCAGCGCTATCACCAGAGGTTGTTCCCTCATTTTCGTAGGGAAGTGGCCCCATGCAATCGAGAAGACCTCTTTGCCTCTGCACACATGCTGTATTATAGTGCGGGTGCAGAGACAAAGAAGCTGTCAGGAGATGCCCCCTGATAGCAGCCATCTGGAAGGTGGACCTATGGAACCCCCAGACATTCCCTTGCAGGTGGGTGCAGTCACTCACTGCACCCGCCTGCAAAGGGATCTCTCGTCCCATTTTAAAAGTGCAGGTGGGTTGCTGGCTGCACAGTGAAACATGAAGTGGCTGCTTCAAAGTGGCTTCGTATTTCACGTGATTCAAGTTTGTGGCTGCCTCTTGAAAGGAGTGCCCAGCGCTAACAAGGAAATTGCGCTGCATAGTGTAATACGGCCCCATGTCTCAAACTACCACCAAGGGAGGAAAGCATCATGTACTTATAGGCACATATGTATTATGTGCTGTGGCAGAAAAATGAAGTTCTCGACCTGAAGTATACACTTGTATAAAGCTCTTTTTTAGGGTAGCATTGTGCTCATCAGATGTTACTCTGAGTTTCATGGGGAGTGGAATGATACCATTTTATAATGTGATGAGTTCTTTTTTTTTAAGTCTAAAGAAGCTTTATTGAAATAAGTTCAGCAAAAAGTACATCATAATAAACATGTCTAAATATGTTTAACATTCACGTCAAAAAGAAAAACAGAAGTAATGGAAGATTATAAGTACAACCTAAGCAGCAATAACTAATAAAAAATGCATTATAAAATCATAGACCACTAAAAAATAGGAACTATAGAAAAGAGTACCTAAGGAATATCGCAGTTTAAGCTTTATGTTTTAGGGTAGGGAAGGAAAAACAAAGGAAGAAAAAGAGAGAACAAGGGAAGAGAAAAGACAAGAAAAAAAAGATGGAAGATATACACCTTACCAATACCAAACATTATTATGATTGTCAAATAAATAATGCAAACATATTAAATCCCAAGATTATACATAATATGAGAAAAAGTTAATGCTGGCCGAAATGCAATAATTTTTATCCGGGTGCAGTTACTAGAAAAATATGTGGTAAGAGGAGACCAAAACATATCCTTCTGAAGAATTTGTTGCGTAGACGTGGCAGAAGCTCAATCAAGTCAATGATGATGACAGAGTAAGTTTCCACTATCCGGTAAAGATAACTTTAGTAGCGTCCTTCCAATTGAATGTAATTATTTGTAAGCCAATTGAAATGTGTATGTCTACAAATCTTCCAAATTTATATATACTAATCCAAGTAAGGGACGAACTACCCAAATAAATAGATGTGATATCAAAAGGAAAAGCAATGGAACACATTGTTCAAACTGTTTTACATCTCTTCAACCAGAAAGAGTGAATGGAAGGACATTGAAAAAACGTATGTATATATTTCCCCAGCATTTGCCTACAGGTCCAAAATGTGTTGTGAGTATTAGGATCGTATTTACATACGAAGGTAGGACTTAAAAACAACATATGGTAGAAATAGTATAAAGTTTGTGTAGTGCTGGCATTACAGGAAGTGTGATGGATTCTTGACTAAATTAAGTTCTATGTTCGTAAAAGAATGAGTGATGTAATTCGCATCATCATCCATGTAAATATGGAGCAGATGCAGCGCTGCAGTTGCGTCAAAGAACGTGACGCAATGGCGGCGCAAGAGGCTTGTAAATAAGCCCCAGAAATGGATAAATCAGTGTCCAGGAGGGGAAAGTCTTGAGACGGATGAAAGTATGATGGAAGAGAATTAAAGAAGGAATCAAGAGCTTTATCTGAAGGGGACTGCTCCGGGGTGTATAAGTTTTGATAAAAAATGTGTAAAACTTCTTAAGATTTCAGCATTTCTAAAATGTTTGAGACTGTTGTCATCCTTAATACTAAGGGGCTTATTTACAAGCCCCTTGCGCCGCCTTGTGCCACCTTGCACCGCCTTGTGCCACCATTGCGTCACTTTTTTGGATGCAACAGCGGTGCTGCATCTGCTCCATAGTTACATGGATGCTGACACGTCACTTTTTAACAGACTACGTCGGTTTTCATCGGCATGAAAATCGCCTGCGCCACCTCAGATTTTAATTTACGCAAGGGAGGCGCTCCATCGTAAACGCCTATCTTGAAACTGACGCAGTAGCATTTACCACTTTACAACACAGTAAGGGCTGGATGTGACAGGAGATTCATCTGCATTCATCTGCATAGTGGTAGCCTTCCTGGGCAGGAAGTGGGTAGAGGTGGCTCACACTTCTATTTAAATAGGTTGTGCCCTGCCCTCATGCAAAGGGCTGATTTGCCTCCTACTGGTAGGCTGGAGCCAGGGCTTGGTTGAAAGGGATCCTTGTGGGCTTCAGAGAACTCCTTTAAAGTCACCCCCTACATCAAAGGCACTTTTGGGTATAAGTACCAGGGCTCTGGCCCTTCAATTCAGTACACTACTGTACCTGGGAAGACCACTGCTGGAGTAAAGATTGCTGTGCTGAAAGGATTGCCACTTTGCTGGCTGTGACTGACTGTTCTGAGAAACTGCTTCTCTGCTTTCCTGAGCTTCCCTGCTGCCTGCTGATCTCTGCCCTGCTGAGAACTAGGACTGGAAGCCCTAACTTAAACCCAGAGTGACTCTAAGGGCTTGCTGGCTTCTCTTCTGTTTTCGGAAGTCTCAGGTACACAAAAGACTTCCTGAAATCAGGCTAGTGCTGCTGGCCTCTGCCATCTGTGAGTCCTACCCTTGCCTGAGGTGCCTCCTCCAGTACTGGGCCTCAGACGTGGGTTCTGCAGCTGATTTCTGCAAAAACCGACACATTGCCTCAACTGTGGGAGAATTTCTGCCACAATGCAACTTTGACGCTGACAGAGAGGCTGTTTGACAACAAAAAATCCACAGTCTGCACGGCTCAATGACGACGCAGAGGCGGCTCGATGAGAAAGTTTTGCATTCCCTTCAACGAAGCTCGACAACGATGCAGGACCCTCTCTCTGTGGCTCGACAACGACACAGTAGCCACTCGACGTGGACTAAAGCTCCATCTAAGGTATTTCTTCAATGGGACTTCTAAGCACTGTTTTATCCTTTAAACATTCATATCTCGCCTTCTACTGATTGGATTTTTGTTGGTTTGGTCTTCTTTTAATCAGATAAACATTCTCTATTTTTCTAAACTTGTGTGAAGTCTTCTTTGTGGTGTTTTCATTGAGTTACTGTAATGTAAGTGTTACACAAATACTTTACACATTGCCTGACTGCTCTGTGCCAAACTACCAGAGGGTGAGCACAGGTTAATTTAAGGTGTATATCTGTCTTAGTTTCAATCAAAAGGAGGGGGGGAGAGAGAAGGGAAGTAATGATCCATTCATCTTCCAGGATAATACAAAAAACCAATAGGGGAATGGATCACTTGTAACCACTTTACCAGAGTTTATTAGTTCGTGGTTCCGTCTTAAAAAACCCTCATATACGTACGTAACTGGATTTGGGAAAAAGGCGGTATATCTTGGTTCTCCGCCTATACGTAACGTAACAACATAGTCATGGGGTTTATTAGGTATGTTGACCTCCACCCGGAGGTTTAACCACTGGTATTTGCAGTAGTGTCCAGAAACAGAAACGTTAAAAAATGGTTGTGATAAGGTGATGTTAAAATTCTTCAAACATCCCCACTAAAGCGAAAAAAATGTTTTATTAGCAAGTGGGAGTTAAAGAAATTAAAATGGTGAGCGTGTTTTTTTTTTAGACCAGGTTAGTATGTCTAAACACACTGAAAAAGTGTCCTTTTATTCGGTCGACATGTTTCTGCCCCGTATGCCCAGCCGGGTCTATGGGGCTTTCTTCAGGACCAGAAAGAGTTTATCAGTGCAACTACCATTTGTATTGCACTTCTCAGTGGGGTAATATTAGTCCGCTGTAGACAATCAGGTCAATAGTACCTTAAAGACACTTGTTATAGCGTCTTCAGGGCTTGGCAAGTTTATCCTTGCTTGCTGCAGCATGGACTGTCCTCTGCTTGTGCTTGCTCTGCCGTGGGCCCACTTTCTTTCCTTTTTCAGGCAGGGTTGTTAGAAAATACAAAACATGGATAGCTGAGCAAGGCAGTGAGCTAGAAAAAGAATGTCAGGGAATTAGAGGCCCACTGGTCCAGGGCACAAGTCCTGTGACTAAGCCTTCAAGTTCAGAGCCTGAGGGCAGTGCTGTTGGCTCACAGCAACCAAAACCAACAACAAGAACACCATCAACAACACCAAGAACAGGAGCATCAGCCCCCAAATCTGCAACTGAGTGGTTTCTACTGGCACGACTTAAGTCCAGTGCAGAGGCGAAGGCAAAAGAGGTCGAGCAAAGTGGAGAACCAGCAATGAACATTGAGTGAATGGTCCAGGCCTATCTGGCTGATGCAACAGAGGTCTACCTTGATCAAAAGCCATGGTGTATTGGTATGGAAAGAGGTGCCAATGGCCAGTGCTCAGCAGTCTGGCAATAAATGATGTGGCTTGCCCTGTCCCCAGTGTCTCCGCTGAGTGTGATTTCAGTGCTGCAGGGGCTGTTTTCACAGTGAGAAGGACCAATCTCTCATCCCAGAGCATGGAGAGATTAACCATGATCAAAATGAATTCGCGCTTTAAGCCACCGGATTACACCATACCTAAAGTACCACTGGAAGAAGATGATGACCTACTTCTGGGCAAACCACCAATCAATCAATCAACCAATCAATCAGGGAGTTGTTAGCTTGCTACTCACCGTGAGAGTCCCAAGGCGCTGGGGGGGTTCATCAGTTCCATCTAGTCGAAGAGCCAGGTCTTGAGAGCCTTCCTGAAGGTGTTCAGGGAGGGGGCGTGTCTGATGCCGATCGGGAGCTCATTCCAGGTCTTGGCTGAGATGTAGGAGAAGGCTTTTCCCCCTGTTTTGGCTCTGCAGATGCGAGGGGTTTTGACGAGGACAAGGTTGGCGGATCGGAGGTTTCTCTTGGGAACGTGGAGGGTGATTCTGTGGTTGAGGTATTGGGGTCTGGTGTTGTGTAGGCATTTGTAAGTGTGGGTGAGTATCTTGAAAGTGACTCTCTTCTCTACGGGGAGCCAGTGGAGATTTCGTAAGTGTTGGCTGATATGCTCGTGTCGAGGGATTCCGAGGACCAGTCTGGCGGCGGTGTTCTGTATGGTCTGGAGCTTGCAGAGCAGAGACTTATTTATTCCGGCATGGAGGGCATTTCCATAGTCCAGTCTGCTGGTGACGAGTGCATGGGTGACTGTCTTCCTTTACCCGGGGGATCCATTTGAAGGTCTTACAGAGGATGCTGAGGGTGTTGTAGCAGCTGGAGGCAACGGCTATGATCTGTCCGCTCATGGAGAGGGAGGAGTTGAGTATGATGCCTAGGTTTCTGGCATGGTCCGTGGGGGTCGGGGGCTGCCAAGGGCAGTGGGTCACCAGGTGTTGTTCCATGCCGATGAGGTGGCTCCGAGGACTTCTGTCTTCTCTGCATTGAGTTTCAGGCAGCTGCTGCTCATCCAGGTTGCAACTTCCTTCATCCCTTCCTGGAAGTTGAGTCTGGTGGTCAATGGGGGGGTCCTTGGTGAGGGAGAGGATGAGCTGGGTGTCGTCGGCGTAGGATACTATGCTGAGGCCGTACTGTCGAACGATGGCTGCGAGGGGGGGCATGTAGATGTTGAAGAGGGTTGGGCTGAGTGAGGATCCTTGGGGCACTCCGCAGTTGGTTTTCGTGGGTTTGGAGAGGAAGGGTGGTAGTCTGATCCTTTGTGTTCTGCCGGTGAGGAACGATCGGGATCCAGTCGAGGGCGGTTCCTTGTATGCCAGCATCACGTAGTCTGGCGGTGAGTGTGCGGTGAGAGACGGTGTCGAATGCTGCTGACAGGTCGAGTAGAAAAGGGCTGCGGTGTGACCTTGGTCGAGGCAGATGCAGATGTCGTCAGTGGTGGCGAGTAGGGCGGTCTCGGTGCTGTTGTTGCTGCGGAATCCGGATTGAGAAGGGTCGAGGATGGCAGTGTCTTCGATGAACCTTGTCAGTTCTGCGTTGAAGGTCTTCTCTGCGACTTTCGCCACGAAAGGGAGGAGCGAGATGGGCCGGTAGTTCTTGAGATCCGTCGGATCTGTTAAGGGCTTCTTGAGCCGGGGCCTGACTTCTGCGCGTTTCCAGTCGTCAGGGGAGATGCCGGTCGCGAGGGTGGTGTTGATGGTGCGTTGTAGTTCTGGTGCGATGCTGGTGGTGGCTCTGTGGTAGATGTGAGGTGGGCAGGGGTCTGTGGGGGCCCCGAGTAGATGCCTTTCATGGTTGAGTCGGTCTCTTCGGCCGTGACCGGTGTCCAGGAGGAGATGGTGGGCTGGCTGGCATTGCCGGAGGGCGGGATGGTTGCGGCATCAGGTGTGTGGTCATTGAAGTTGTCGTAGAGGTTTTTGATCTTCAGGTGGAAGTAGGTTCCGAGCTTGTTGCAGAGGTCCTGGGAAGGGGTGATGTCCGTGGCGTCGCTGGGGGGCTTGGTGAATTCCTGGATGATGCTGAAGAGTTCTTTGGAGTTGGTGGAGTTGGCGACGATTTTGTTGTGGATGAAGGTCCATTTGGAGGTTCTGATGCGTTGGTGGTATTCCATCATGGCGTTCTTGTAGGTGATGAAGTTTTCGGGTGTCTTGCTGTTTCTCCAGTTCTTCTCCAGACGGCTGCAGGTGCATCTGGCTACTTGGAGGTAGGTGGTGAACCAGGCGGCTTTTCTGGGGCGCTGTCTGTCGGAGTTGCGCAGCGGGCGAGTTTATCTGTGCAGTTGGAGATCCATGTGTGGAATTCCTTGGCAGCGAGGTTGTCGTCGGTTGGATCGGTGGGGGTGTTGCGGTTGAGGGTGGAGTTGAGCAGCAGTTCCTCTGGGACTTTGCTCCAGTTCCGGGTTTGGGCGGCTTGGGTTTGTCAACGAGGAAGTGTATGCAGTGGTGGTCGGTTCATGGGGATTGTGTGGTGTGACTGAAGTGGACGGTGTTTCCTCCTGTGAAGATGGGGTCGAGGGTGTGTCCTGCCTTGTGGGTTGGTGTGGTGACGAGTTCAGTCTGATGTTGGCGAGGTTTTCCCGGAGGGTGGTGGAGTTGGGGTAGTTGGGGTTGTCGAGGTGGAAGTTCATGTCTCCGATGAGTATGTAGTCCATGGAGGCGATGATGTGGGGCGCGATGAGGTCGGTGATGGTGTCGGCGAAGAGGGGCCGGGGGTCTATAGGCGAGGGTGCCGCAGAGTGTGGAGTTGGGGCTGGTCCGGACCTAGAAGTGCAGGTGTTCGGGGACAGGGAAGGTGTTGCTGGAGGTGGAGAGGTAGAGGGAGTTTTTGTGTGCAATGGCGAGGCTTCCTCCCGGGTGATTGGGGCGGTCTTTCCTCTGGATCTTCTATCTGTCCCGTATTGCGATGGCAATGTCAGGGGCAGAGGAGGTGTTGGTCCAGGTTTCTGTAAAGAAGGCGACGTCGGGTGAGAGGGTGTCCAGGAGGTTCTAGATCTCCATGGCGTGTCTGTGCAGGGAGCGTACGTTGAGGAGGATGCATCTTAGGGCGTTGGTGGTGTCGGCAGCTGGGGCGGTGGTGAAGGTCTGGCGGCAGTGGCCTCAGGAGAACTGGACGTCGGTTGTGTTCGGCGTGGCTTGCTGGCAGTTGTTCTTTCTTCTGGGGATGAGTGCGAGGAGGGCGGCTGAGTCATAGCGGTAGATGGTAGGAGATCCAGGGTCCCTGGTGCTGGTTGCGGTCGGGTCGCAGATGGGTGCAGACGGGCTTGCCTTTGGTGCACCTTCAGCGCACCAGCGGCGCGACCACGCAGCGGCCACCATTAAATAGGGAAGGGGGCGGGACGTGCAGCTGGGAGGCGGGAGCAGGGACCATCAGGGGGGAGGGCCGCAGGAGCAGCAGCTGCGGGAAACAGAAGCAACGCAAAACAATAGGAAAAGAGAAAAGTAAGCAAAATGCGCAGAATACAGAATAAAATTAAAAAGGATTAAATAACGAAGGCAATAATATTAATGAAGGCAGAATGCAAAGTGAAGACAGCGGTGCGGGCAGGGATATGGGACAATTACCAGGTGGCGGCGGGTGGCAGGAGCAGACAGCGGCCTCGAACCCTATATGGTGGAGGTCAGTGTGTCAGCGGTGGGTCACTACACAGCGGAGCTGCTGAGGAGAGAGCCAGCCCCAGACCAGAGGTCAGAGGTCTTGCTCTGTCACTCCTGCTCGCAATACTAGAGTTTCATGTGGCAAAACTCAAAGTTACAGTAACACCTGCAGAAACAGGAATCCCCACCAGTCACAAGCAGCCTGTTTCTGAACTCATCACCACAGCATTTTGGGAGGAGGGGAGGGGGTATTACATTTAAATTCAATGGAAGAGACTGTTCTTATACTTATAACCACCAGAGTTTGAGGATGACCTCTACTTCCCTGACTACTAGGCTTTCTTTCTTTGACACCCCAAACAAAATATATATAGCTATGGAACATTATTTACTTTATTATTTATGTATGTCTTGTTGACCAATTCATCCCCACCGTCTTACTCTTAGACACATTTTATTGCCAGATTGGAGTCGGACTCGCAATGGTGTGCAGTGAAAAAGTCCCGACTCGCCTTCCAAAGCCATTTCCCTCAAGCAAGACATTGGGCGGAGAGTAAACAAATGTGTGCCTGCCTCCAACCCTGGGCTGTGACTGTTACTATATAACCATTCCTTTCCTACCCTAGAGGGACTGCCCCACATGTGACATTATTATTATTCATTTTACACTGGTAATTCTCTGCTTCACAAACAAATGGAGGATCTGCATTGTGCAATGTACCACTCAGCGATCACGGTGAGCACACCGGAAGAACAGGTAAATGCTGGCATGCATTGCACGTGGAGTGATTGTTGTTTGTTGTGATGTGAAGTTGTTGTGATGATATGTCATCTTCATGTGTGTTGAGAATGAGAAGAGATGATTCATGTGGTGGCAGGCAGTGTGAGACTGGGTGTTTGTTTGTTATGCTTAATGTGTTAGTGATGATTCAGATTTGAGATTCACAATGTTGGTGGCCCAAGTACCGACGGCTGATCAGTAATTTGCCCCTAAAGATTATTTTTTTCCTTCCCCTTTGAGAGATAGGATAGCGAGATTCCTTCACCGGTTTCCACTCCACACTGTCAACACTGCTTTGTTTTTTAGTTTATCTATGCTTTATACTCCCCAAAGACTCAGACCCGACCAATCCCTTACAAAATGCAATGTTTGTAAACACAAATCTAGTCCACAAAAGTTGGCTCAATCTTTCCCTTCTGTTTTTCAATAACAACAGTGTACTACTACAGGCCAATCTATTGCATTTTTGAGATGGGACTCGGGATACTGTTGGTACAGAGTTGGACACCATACTCGGAGTCAGACTCAGGAGGATCAGAGATGATCAGGGCATGGGCAAGAGCGTGACTACTTCGAGTACTGCCATCAGAAGAAGATGGACGTTTTCAAAATCACTGAAACCATCAGATTTGGATGATTGTTTATGACTTTGAAGTGGCCTAAAGGTAAACAACACACCAGACCTATACAAGTCTGTGTAGTGGTGGTGGTGAGTGGTGTGACTGACAGCGGTGCGAGGATTTTTTACTCGATTGGGACATTGCTATGTTGCTAGGGGTGTGTGTACTGCTCAGTACTGTCTGGTTCAAATTTGAAGCAAAGTGGTGGTTGGGTGGGGGGTCTGTGTTGTTGAAGGTAACTGGAGACAGACATTTAGTTATGAATGATAAATAATCACATCATGCATATGCTGCTGTTAGTCTACATTTTTCGTTATATATGATGTGATGATGAAATGATGATCAAGACAGTTTGATCAGCCTGATACTGATAGTTACATTACATGCAGCCATTCTTTGTGGGATTTTTGCTGGTTGTTGTAAAATTGGTCTCACCATATTGTTCATACACCAGGCATAAAATGAATTAATGCAAAAATTAAAGGACTATTCTTTTCTCCTCTTGCGCTTCCTCTGAGTCTTCACGCTGCACTCCTAGTCCTCAGTTTAACTTCTTTCTTTCTCCTAGTCCTTGATTTTTCAATATCATTTTTGTTTTCCAATCTACAGGCCCTCTTATCCAGTGCCAAACTGGAAAACCAAAGCTTACCTTGCCAGACCAAATCTGCCATGCACACAAGATTGATGGACCGTATAAGAGGAATCAATGCAGATTCAATTCCCAGTCCTGATTTGCCAAAACAGAATCATTTTTTCTTTTAGTAATCAATTGAACTATGTGTGTTTGTGTTGTTTAGTTGAATTCTACAGAAAGTTTAATTTGTAATATATTCGATATCTTTCAAAGCTCTGTAAGAGAGATCATAATAGTGTAACTTGGTCTCTCTGTGGGCAGACAGACAATTTGGGTTGGTTTACTGTACTTATTAATTCCTGTGTTTCCTTTTCCTCCAATAACAGATGTATGATGGTTGGCTGCTCATCATTGCCAAAATGAATGTTGTCCTTGTGTAGTGTTTGTCTTTGTCTAACCTTTCCCCAAATCCCCCTTCCCATCCATTCATCAAACCCCCAACCCTCTTCCCTCGGAGGAACGAATCGTTCAAAGGGTGCAGAATAGTAGACAATTTCCATCTGGAAAGAGATTTGTCTTGCCTGCTTATTTATAACCTTTTTCCAGACTGTGTAGAGAACAAAGTCTGCTGTTATTGATGATTCCTCAATTTGTAGGGATCTTATGGCCTTTACAATTTGTCGGTTCCATGGGTTCCCAGAAATAGCAAAGGTTTCTTTTAGACGGGTTTTAAGAGTGTTATCAGCGGCTTTTAATACCCTTATGTAATACTTCAGGGTGTCTGCCTCACAGGAGAGAGATTGTCTTATAAGGCCCAACTCCAGTCGTAGTCTTGCCCTATGTATATATTTCGGAAGTCGAAAGATTTTTTTATAGATATTAATCTGGGCATGATCAAGACTGGCCATACATGCATCAGGGAAAGCCTGATGCCCATAACTTAGGGCGGGAAGCAGGGAGGCTTTAATCACCTTCAGTATAGGGTCTGCTGAGGGACTGCACAGGGGCTGATTGAGTCGGGTTAGGATGTCTGTTATAGCCCCGGCTCTCTTTTTCAGGGCAGCTAAGTGGACGGATGGTCTGGAAGACTCACTAAACCATACCCCCAAATAGTTGTACTTTGATGTAGATTCAATCTTTGCGGACCCAATGTTCCATGTTAGAATTTTCTTTTTTTTGCAGCGGCCAACAATCAGGACCTTAGTCTTGTCCTGATTGATTTTAAGGGCGTTAGCTTTGTTGTATTCATCAAGCTTACACAGGGCTCGCTGAAGGCCAGATTTGGCCCGGTCCATTATGACGATGTCGTCAGCATATTGTAAAATGTGCAGATTCGATTTTGCATGACCCAATTGTGGCGGAATCAGACTGCTATGTTCCAGGTATCTCCCGAGATCTGCAGTATAAAGGTTGAACAAGAGGGGTGCGAGGACGCATCCTTGCTTTAGGCCGTCTGATGTAGAGATTTTTGCAGAGACAGACGTGGGTCCTGTTCTAACACGCACCCATGTGTTCTTATGCAAGGAAATTAGGGCTCCGAGCAGACTCCCTGGGATCCCCCACTTATCTAATTTCCTCCAAAGAGTGTTAGGAGACACTTTATCGAAGGCGGCACTATAATCTATAAAGCAGCAAAAGAGGGGAAGCTGGCTTCTTTGAACTTGCTTGATGACTCAGGATAGCTAGGGCAGTGATGTTTTCAATTGTGGAGGCAGAAGCTCGGAACCCAGTTTGAAAGTATGGTAATATATTATTTTCCGCAACCCATTCTTCTAATGCCTTAAGAAGACACCGGGCATAGACCTTAGCCTCAAGATCTAGTAGGGCTATGAGTCGGTAATTAGCTGGGAGGGAGGGAACTCCTTTTTTGAAAATTGGGCATAAAATCGAACCTTTCCATGAGTCTGGAATCTGGAATGTAGTGAACGCATAGTTATACAGGGGGGATAACAGCTTGGCCCATTCATCTGCCGCGCATTTAAATATGGTGGATTGAAGGCCATTAGGCCCTGGGGCACCGTCATTTTTCATGGATTTCAGAAGCCTACACACCTAGGCTGAAGTGGTCAACCCACGGATGTCCGTTGACATGTTATCGTAAGCCTCACTGTTTTCGGCCTCAGTGAGGTCTGGACTTTCACGGCAGTATTGTTGGGTGACATCTGTACACCACTACAGAGAAGAACCCTGGTCCATTGTTTATTATCCTTCCCAAGGATTTTTCCATTCATCATTCCATTGTTCTTCTAGTATTTTTTTTATTTTTCACCCTTGGCTTTGCTACAAACCACAATTTAAGTTTTACATTCTCTCAATCTACTCTTCACCATTGAAACCATCCATCCATATAGCCATCCATCCAAACATGGCTCTCTCTCTCACTCTCAACAAACCTTTCAGCAACATACATTTGTCAATTAACCACCCATGCGTCCTTAAGTTTCTTTCAATCAAAAGAAACCACCACAGGATTCCAATCACCCACACAGGCAGGCATCCTTTCACACATACACTTTCACCGACCCAGGCAGGCTTTATATACGTATACCTTTCTTCCATCCTTCACCCACCCATACAACCCAGCTATCAGTGCCTATAGTATATGCATCTGGCACTTTCACCCACGCATCCTTCTCTTTCAGTCATATATATTACATTTCACCTGTCCTTTCTCCCTTCCATCCTGCTTTCCATTTTCCATCAACCCATAGTTACAGGTTTCGTTCATAAAACGTTCTCTGCTGAGTTGAAGATAGGAGCAGGCCATTAGTTACTTAGCTCAACTCCTGCTGTGTTAACCTGTTGTTCACAAGCCAACACTACACCTTTAAAGTGAGTATATAATTAATTGTCAATAAGCAAGCAATATGACATGCCACCTCCCGTCACTGCCGCTGGCTCACCCACTTCCGCTGCCGCATCTGCAGACTGGCTGGCGCCATCACTGCTGGCCCCAGCACTAGTGGTCGGTAAAAGATTACACATTTCTTAGATGCCAGATACGCCTCTCCCATTAATTGTTTTATAGCAAATTACACGACACACATCAGTCACTACAATTTGGATACATTACAGACAGTATGTTCTATAAAAAATAACAGGTTGGGCATTTTGTTGATGCCAATTTTTAAAAGAGCCTCAAGACAAACTGTTAAGTAGTGGCTGGAGCTAATGATGAATCTGATGTTTTGAGAAAAATAGCAAATGGCCCTGGTTGGCAAATGCAATGGGTCCGTCCTCTTCTTACTTCCTCCCAGCCATGGTGCACAGTCATCAGTTCACCAACAGCTGCTATTAATACTAGGCCTAGCTAAGAAGACACAGCTTTGGGGTGTCCAACGTGACCATGGCCACTCTCTTGTTTTAGTGATTGAGCCTTCTCTTCTCAACAAACATGCGTACAATACCTTACTTGGGCAATGGGCATGTGATTTGCATGCAGAATAGTAGTAGAAATATGTGACCAATGGGTTCTATAAATCTTAGAGTACCCCCACTAGGCAGTCCACAACATAAGGGGAGAAGTGGAAAGCAGATTGACAAAGCAGAAGTAAGGACGCTACAGACAGACTAGTAGCTACAGACTAGAGACAGTTTGAAGTAAGGTATAGAAACTTGAAATATAGAAAATAAGTAAATGGAATAATGCAGGGATAACAAGAATTTAGAAATGCATAGAGGATTTGTTAAAAAAAATGGGTAGACATAATTCAAAAAAGAGCGGTAAAAGTTAGGGGAATAAATATATTAATGTTAACACCAGGAGGACTTACTGGGGCCAGCAGAGCCATCGGCTGAGGAATTCTGGGAGGCACCTCCAGCCCCCACACCCTCACCCACCTCAGCCCGCTTCTTGCCCCTGGATGCTTATGTAAAACATAAAGACAAAAAAAGATTGGCAGTAAATTTATATTCTCCCCAAAATATTTTTTGACAGGAAAAGGCAATCGCAATAACATTGAACTTTTTCTAAATCAGATCGACTAGTAGTAGTATGTTGCGGACCATCCTATCCTATTCCAAATGTCCAAAACCTACCTACCTAGCCCTACTCCAAATTTAGTAAACTACATTTTGGAATTACTAATAATAAATTGCAACAAATTATGGGGCATATTAGCAAGACCCACGTTAAAATTATCGCCGTTTTAGCGGCAGGAAACTGCCGCTAAAACGGCGATAATGGGCTTTCAAAAAATCGTTATAGAATTAAAATAGAAGCCCATGTTAGATGTGCAGGACATCTAACCTGGGCTTCTATTGGAATTCCATAACGCATATTAGCAAGCCCATTATCGCCGTTTTAGCGGCAGTTTCCTGCCGCTAAAATGGCGATAATTTTAACGTGGGTCTTGCTAATATGCCCCTATGTTTGCTTCTTCTCAATTCTCATTCGCAACCTCTCAACCCCCTTTGACGAGCCAATTCACTAAGGGTCTTATTGATTACGACGATGCCTGGCAGACACCGTTGTGGTTCTGGAACCGCCCGACCTTAGGTCAGTGGTCACAACCGCACTATTACGATGCGATCGCCTATAGGCCATAGGGTGGTTGCAAACCTCCATTTGTCAATGGAAGCTTGTACAACAGGCGGAAAAGGGCTGCAGCACAAGCTTCCATTGAAAAATGGATGTTGTTGTTCACAGACCATGCGCCATGCGGTTACAAATTACAAAGAACTAATTACAGAATTTCTTACATAATCATACATAATCGTCAGCCCAAGTGAGCGCCAATGAACAAGTATGAGAACTAGGTTAGGTAGCGCCAAGTAAGCACCTGTCTAGAATAACTATCACAGAATAGTTGAAAACTTGACTTACCTGCATGTGAGCAGCATGCTTGCTATTTGGGAAAAAAATATTAGCAATAGCATAGAACATACAAGTAATATTAAAATTAATAATTATTTCGCTACTCGCCTAGCCCCTCGACCTCAACCCCTAGCAGGTCCAGCAGGTCCTGCTCTCGGTCCAGGATGTTGGACCAGCAGTGCATCAACTAATGATGGGTGCGCCGGACCCCAGAGCAGTGATACACTGCCCGGCGCACCCTCACCCAACGCTGCTGGCGCTCCCGCATCATGTACTCAGACCCAGGCCTGCTGCCTGCTGCCAGGGTGGAGGGGAGGTGGTGCTGGATATAAAAACCAGTGCTGCAACCTCCACCTCAGAAAACAGGACACGGGGCTGCACCCCTGCCTGGTGTCGCCTTCCGCAAGTAAAGTGGCTGCTACTGTGCGCCTTGGTGCGCCCTTATCTGCCATGGCACTGGGGGGGAAGAGACAAAAAAAAAGAAACAGGAAAAATAAGGAAGAAGGGTAATAAGGAGGTAGTAAAGCTAAAAAATAAAAAAGTACAAAACTAACGCAAAAACACACACAAAATAGAAAAAAACTCAAAATAAACACTAAGGGGCACATGCATCAAAAATTTTATTTGCGATTCCTTATTAGCGAATATTAAGGATTCGCTAATAAGGAATCACAAATGCCTATGCATGTAGGAATTGTTACAAAATTAGCGATTCCCTAAAATTCCTTAATTGCGACTCGCAATTAAGGAATTGCAACCCATACATTCCTATGGGCCTAGAGGCCCATAGGAATCAATAGAAATTGCATGCGCAATTTGCGAGTACCCAATAGGTACTCGCAAATTGCGCATGCAATTTCAAGGGTGCAAGGGTCCCAAACGGATACCCTGTTGTACCCCTGAATTTACAATTTAACCACATGTTGCGCACACACATGCCCCAAGGGCATGTGTGTGTGTAACATGTGATGTTGAAAAATGCACTTTAGTGCATTTTTCAGAGAAATCGGAAATTACCATCAACTTTAGATTGATGGTAATTTGCGATTCTTATTAGCGAAATCGCTAAACTATTGTTTAATGCATTGCATTTAAGGAATCGCAATTTGCGATTCCTTAAATGCAATCGCAATTTAGGTAATCGCAAATTTTGCGATTACTTAAATTGCGATTTTTGCATTTGGGATGATGCATCCCAAATGCAAAAATACCGATCGCAAAGGGGCAGAATCTGAGAATCTGCCCGTTTGCGACCGGTTTCCTTTCATGCATGTGGCCCTTAGGAAGTAAGATAATAAATAAAAAGATGGGGAAAAGTTTTAAAAGCCAAGGATTACAGAGATTAAGGAAAGATGAAAAAGTAGGCCCTTGCACCATAATCAGAGTAAGAATCAAGATGGCCGTGCCCATGCATGACCACGTAGTGCAGTTCGTGAGATATTTCCGCATGAACACTCAATCCCTGTTGATGTACGACAGAAACATCACGCGAACGGGCGGGACAAGCAACTCCGCCTGCTCGCGGAACTCCACGTAGCACGGCAGAGTTTTTTTACCGTCCGCATAGCAATGCTACGCGAACTCCGCCCAGGCTTAGTTTAGTTGGCATTGCATGTTATTGTTTATGTTTATTTTTGCATTGCAGGTTACTTTTTCGGGGTTTGTGGTTTATATCAGGTATGTGAATTACAGTTGTGATTTTAGTAGGATTGGCATTGTGAATATTAGGGATTCAGGCCTTCTTTGTGGGTTTAGGTCAAATATATGGTTTTGGTATTAATCGTGTTTCTTTTTGGAATTAGTACTGGGGCTCAGTTAAATTTTAGGAGTTCCATTTAATATTTGCAATAGGTCCAGACCAAAACGAGAAAACCTTGGCTTTTTGAATCTGAAGGAATGATATAGAAGACAGGTTATGTGATAATGTTAACCTAAATACCAATACTCTCCAATTGTGCCTGTCTGTTTAATAACCAACATCTAAGTTGTTTCATGTTGTATATAACTTTTGTCTTTTTTACATTTATTTAATAAGTATTCTGTATAGGATAGATGACTAGGGTTAATAATTGACCTCAGAGCCCTTTTTCGGTGAGATCCAACAAAACAAAATTGTCGGCATGCATGATAATGGATATAGGATACCTGCCTAACATTGGCACAAAACTTCTCAGAGAACTCACAGCCTGTAGGATGTCCAAGATGCACAAAAAAAAAAGCAGCAGTGCTAAAACACACCCCTGTCTCAGGCCACTATTCAGAATGATGTTGGAAGTGAGTTCGTACTTAGCTCCACATAAAACTCAAATGCAATTAATAAAATGTAAGGTTATGAGAACATTCAGCAGATCATATTGAGTATCGTATGCTTTAATTTATCCCAGAGTATAAATAAATAGATCTATGGTGTCAAACGCACGGAAGAAGTTAATGAAGATGATTTTTGCTTCTGCTGCTTTCTTAATTAACAAAGTAACTGGAGAAATATGTAATGTTACCATTAGTACTAGATTGGGATCAAAAACAACCCTGTTAAAAAGGGGACACATTATTTTTCCCAGCCACTTGATTTAATGAAGCATTACTGTCTTAAACAATTTACCAGCAGGATTAAGTAGTGTGTTTGGACAATAATTCTTTGGGTCCCTCATGGTCCCTTTGTTATAAACTGGTAAAATCAAACTATCACACCATACTTTTTGGAATATGGCAGGTATACAAACAAAGATTAAATAATGCTGTCAAAATATAGTAACATAAATTAGTATTCATTTATATATACCATTACTTTGACTCTATCAGCCCTTTGAGCAAAAATTAACATATACATAGTGTACCTCGTTTAAATTATTCAAGTTTTATTGCAAACAGTAGGTACATTTATGATTATTTCACGCAACGCGACGCAGCAAAGGAAGCTGTGCTGAATTGCATGAAAGTGAGAGAGCAGATATGCACCTATGGGCATATTTATAAGAAAGTCACACAGCGCAGCACGTTACCTTGCTGCGCTGCATAACAGGGAAAGGGCAGGAATGTGCAGTATTTGAAAGAATACGGCGCATTCCTGTCTTTGTCCCTGCGCTGGTGCTATTTTGGCTGCCTAGCACCAACGCATGCATCCATGCACCATGGTGCAAGGGTGCCTGAATTGCCTGCAGGATTGTTTTTGTGGAGGAAGGGACACCTTCCTGCACAAAAACAATCCTGAGAGGCATATTCCTTTCTATGTGTGCTGCAGAATGCAGCACACATAGAAAGAGGAAGTAACAAGGAGAAATAAAGATATTTTTCCTCATTACCCCTCCCCTAAGAAGGCGCATTTTTTTTGTGCATTCCCTGGTCTGCCAGTGATGGTAAATCTGGGAATGTGTCAAAATCCATGGGAGCTGCGTGGGAACACCCACGCAACACCTATGGAACACTATCCCAGGGCAGAGTAACCAAACACAGTGATTTGTGCTGCATTGCATTACTCCAGATTTATCATGCCAATCAGGGTCATGCAAGTAGCCTTGCTTGGCTTCATTAATCATATTTTGGACTTGCGTTGCGCTTACACCACATTGTGTATGCAAGAGAAACGCATCTCCCCTTGTAAATATGCCCCTTTACTTACAAATATATGGAGCATTTCTGCTCTCTGCTTGTGCTGGCACACCGTGTGATGCCTAGTGCCAATGCAGTCATCCTTGCACTATATCGCATGGGTACCCGCATTATGGGCAGGATTGTTTTTATGCAGGCAGGGACACCTTCCTGCATAAAAATAATGCTTGCAGGCATATTTCTTTTTCTATGTGTGTGGCAGAATGTTGTACACATTGATGGATGATGTAACAAGTAAAAAAACTGCTATTCTCATTATGATCTGTCGGGTAGGTACACATTTTGGTGCAAACCCAGGTTTACAAGTCTTTGTAAAATACATGGGTGGATGCATGGGAGCGCCCATGCTCCATCCTTGTAATGCCTACCTGAGGCTAAGTAATGCAAGGCAGCACTATGTGCTGCTTTGCGTTACTTTATCACGCAAAGTGGCTTTGCATATTTAGTAAATGGCAAAAATGATTTTGCATCGTGGCAGCACCAAAAGGTGATGCAAGACTGATGCAAAATCATAGCAAATCTGGGCCAATGTTTCCTGAAACTTATTGTACGTTAAATGATTCAACACTTTTTTAAATTCCACAAATCTTTATTGGGTTTTTATTGCAACATACAGAAACAAAGGAAAAATAGGTATCAATGTAGACGATACATTTAGTACACAAGTTGCATTAAAGTCCTGTATAAGCAAGTGAGATTATGATCGTAATTAGGGTAATGAACCTCTTTCACGATTTTCTCTAAAAACCTTTCAAGTAATTTTTAACAACAATAAGAATGTCTCTCCCACCTTTTTCCATTCAGGTGCTCATCTCTGAATTCTCTTTCCTCTACTATTTCAAAGTTTTTAACAATTTGGCCAATATAGAACCATTTTATTAATTTTCGGAATTAAGGTAATGAAACTCTTTCACGATTTTCTGTCATGCTTGCCGGCTCCGATCTCAGCGAACTATAAAGGTGGCCGGTCCCCCTACCGCGCATGCGTGGGAACTGGGAACAGAGCTTAAAATCTCTCAGACCCCGAGCTGAGACACTTCGCGTTCCATCTTCGGGACTCAGAGCATTTGTTTTCCGGCTCCTTACCTTGCCTTCCGGGTCTCCAGTTCGCCGAATCCCTCGTCGGGTCTCCGGCGTCCTGCTTCCTTTGTCTTTGTCTCCAGCTCCAGCGTCCTGTTTTCTTCATTTTTGTCTGCAGCTTCGGTGTCCTGCCTCCTCGAATATCCAGTCCACAGTGTCCTTCTGATCTTCCTGGGTCTCTTGGCCGCTTCTCCTGCTTGCGACATCCTGCTCTCCGTTTTGGCTCTCCTGGCTCTTATGTGACTGCATATCTCTTGATACTCCTATAAAGAAATAAGAAAACAAGAAAGCTGCATTAATTCTTTACAGTAACAGCGCTTTTAGCACTGAACATACTAATTATGTTTTATTTACATTAATACTTATCTGATGTGGAACCCGTGTCCTTGGAGGTCTGTCTTTTTCCTGCCTTTTGATTAGGCAAAGAATATTCCTGAAAGCAAAGGAATTTCTATTAGATATACCTGACGCTAAGGTGGGTTTTATTTAGTCTTATTAGATTTACATCTACCTTATGTTAACTTTACATTCGAATATAGTGTTTGGAGTTACAAACCCAGTCATCGTGAGTCCATAGGTGGGTTTCAGTGCTCTCTTCCTCTATTTCTTTTTTTTCTGTTTTCTGAAATCTTTATTTACGCTCTTTTCTTTGTTTTTCAGACTACAAGGGCACCCCCCACTCGAAAAATGTATCAGTATTAATGGAAGAAGGGAACTTTCCAGGTAGTTAGAATTCCACACATGTTCCTGTATAGGCTTATAGGACTAGGATTTCCCTATATACTTACATTCTCTATCTTTTACTCAACAGATATTTTTCCTGGCTGCTTGGTTCTGTCTTAGAGTGGGGTAAGTTGTGGGACATATTTTCTCTCCCTATTTTTTCCCTTCTTCCCCTGGTCTCTGTAGACACTTTGACATTGTTGGGTGCGATACGTGATCAGGAGAGGTTGGGACCTTTCATCTTTTGCATAGCATTCCTGAGGAAACATGAGTACAGATTCTGACATTTTCTCAAAACACCTTTCGAGTCATTCTTAAACAATCACACATGTTTGGCTCCCCTGCGGTAACCCCCCACCCACACACTCCCATCCCCCTTTTTCATGATTAAACCTCTCCATACTTGAAGGTTTAATCACCACTGGTACACCAGGAAGTAGTGCCATTGGTGGCAGCCATCTTGAAAGTCAGCGCACCAGTTGCCCCTGGCACGAGGATGCCGACTCACCACGTTCACAGAGTAAAAAGAGCCAGCAACCATGGGCTCTTCACATCTTCGGAAACATGGGCGGGCACTCACCTTAAAGCAAGGGAATTGCCTTGAGGCAGTGAGTATGGCATAGCCGCTTCTGGACAAAAACGATATCTAACTATCGTACCACTAATAATGATGCATTTCTATTCAAATATTTTTTTAACCTGATTTCTTCGATCTACTGTTTGCATACAGAGTGTGATTACAGGCGTCCTTTCCCCCATATGGTCTCATGTTGTAATTAGAGACAACTAATCATGTACATGTCAATTTCTCAATTGATCTTTTATGATATGTGTTTGTGTGTCTTGTGCTTGCCTCGTATGTTAGTTTTCAAAGGGATACATCGCAGATGGCAGCACTAGAAGTGATCACATTTACTATGAAAAATATATCACGTTTTTACACACAGGTGGAGTGCTTTTACTGTTGGGGCACGGAGTATAGTGCTCCTGATGTGCTTAACATAACCATGTCTTTTCCTTTCCTTTGTAGTTGATATCTATCAAGATTCTGACACCAATGGGTGCTGTATATATTTTTTATTGTATTTACTAAAATAAGACAGGTATCAGGTAACCCTCATATCTTTGGTCCTGAAGAATAGCCTTGGAGTAGGGCTAGAAACAGGCCAACCAGTGGAACCTAGGCACATTGTAACCTCAAAGTTCCCAAATTTTCCCCCTTATTATAACCATACCGGAGAGGGGTAACAGTAAAGAACATTTTTCCTACTATCCAGGTATTTTAAATTCCTTTTTTTCCTTCCACTCAGAGCTCAACACTTCATCAACACATAGTACCAACTATAAGCGCTCCCATGTCTCGGTTGGTGGTAGCACGCCCCGTTCAGCAACGGGACGGAAGAACCCGATGATGAACCATGCCACCAAGCGGTAACCCTGGTGGGTGATGGTTATTTAAGGAAAACACATTGTTCTCCTTTAGAAGAACATATAAGTGGAAAGAAAAAGACCCTTCATGCAACAGAGGGGCTCTCTATGACTATTACATGTAGTAACAAATACAGGATGTACTCAAGAGAAACAGTGGTTGTGTACAAATAATTACCTTCAACTATTACATCTAAATACCACAATATATAGACCAAGAATAATACAAATTTCAAAACTTCTTCTGTATCGCAAGAAATATTCAACATGTGGGTAAAAAAAAGAAAAAAACAGGGATATAGGTGGGGGGCACTGAGTATGATGGTCTCAGACGTTATGATCTGCATGACACCTTTGTCGGTATTTAAAGGTAGTCAGGGAGAGGAGGAGTATTGTCGTGTTCTGTAAATGTATCTAAAGTCTGCTATATTTTAGGTGATGCCTTGGGGTTATTGGGTAGAGCCTCCTGGGAACTGTGAGCACTTTTTAGGAATCCTATCCAAGCCCACCGAGTGTGATAGGATATGTTGGTGAGCTACTTCCATTTTCATGAGGATATTCTTGGTTGCAATGGTCAGTAAGAGTTCGAGTAGTGCCATGTCCTGGGTGTTAAGGTATAAGTTAGTCGATGAGGCCCACGGGCCTAGGACAACCACTGGGAAATTTGAGTTAATCAATGTTCTAAATATCTTTGATAATTGGTCTTCAATCATTGTCCAGTATGAGCCAAGGTGGGTGCAACTAAAGAACATATGCTCGGTTGTCCCAGGTAACAGTTTGCAGCTCCAGCACTTGTCATTATCACACAGTTTAATTTATATAATTTGATAGGTGTCCAGTGAAGTAGATTCATTGTAAAAAAAATTGATTTTGTGACCAAAGGGACAATATTTTTGTGTAATGATGTGTCATAGATTTTTGTCCAGTTTCCTTCTTAGTGGCAATGGCTGTTTGGACTTTCTATATTGTGGATGCCATATGTCCAGCTGAGTGCCATGAAGTCAGGTGTGAGCAATTAAAGGGCAGTCAAATTGGCCTTGTTTATATAATCTAATCTTAAGTTTTAGGAAGGCGTAAAAGTTGGGGTTAGACAAATTAAATATCACTTGGAGTTCTGCAAAAGATCAGGGACTGTTATAGTTGTTTTATAGATCTCGGATTAGTTTTATACCTTTGGAAGCCCATGTACTACCAAGGTTAGTGATCGTTTCAGGTTTAATTTTTGGGTTATGCCATAAGGAAGCCAGTGTTGAGTTTGAGATAGAGTTTGGCACCTGTTTATCTAATAGTTTCAGTGCTTTGGCAATATCTATAAATAGTTGCCAGTAGTGCAGAAACATGTGTCTCGACATGGTGATGAGGGAGGTGTCTCGACATGGTAATGAGGGAGGTGACGTGGTAATGCACTTTCCATATCTGGCGGGTGTGCAAATGTATCTGTCAATAGCCTGTGGATACCTTCGGTTGCTAACTTGCAGCCACCAAGTTTGAAGTCTAATCAAAGGTACTTGTAAGAAATTCTGGCTTTTTTACCATTTCTCAGGAAGGTCGATGTTAGTTTGTCGCTGGTTTTAAAAAGGTGGGTGATAATCTTATGGGTAGCATAGATGTGACAAAATTGACAATTGGGGCGATCATCATTTTGAGTGTTTGAAGTCTGCCTCACCATGAGATGTGTTTCCGTGACCAGGGGAGAGTAGGTGTTTGACTTTAGATATGGTTTGGGTTTCATTGTGCTGTAGCGATTCGGTTACCTCACTGGCAAACCAAATACCCAGATATTTGAGGAATTTAGGTTGCTATTTGATGCCAGAATCTCCAAGGTGTGTAGGTAAGCAGTGAGGGCTGAGGGTAGAACTTCAGTTTTGTCTTTGTTTAAGGTGTACCCAGAAACCAAAGGGAACTTATGGATTATACTAGTGATTGCTTGTATTGCTACCCCAATGTCATCGAAGAATATAAGGATATCATCTGCGTATGCAGCCGTTTTGTATGTTGTTGTGCTAAAATGAAACCCTCTAATTTATGAAGAGTTATTAAGCATTTGCCATAATTGATCAATGGATAATAGGAAAAGTAGTGGTGATAGAGGGCAGCCCTGCCACGTGCCTTGGTGTAGGCTGAAAGGAGTGGATAGTGTACCATTAATTCTGATTCTCACCATCAGGTTGGCATATAGTGTCATGGTCATCTTTATAAATGGTGCACCTAAGTTATGTGTCGCAAGTACCGATTCTAAAAATGGCCACGAGACCTTATCGAAGGCCTTTTCTGTGTCGATGGCTACTCCCTCTGCTGGATATACAGATAGTTGAGCCTTTTCATTCATTCAATTGTCTTTATTTCAATTTGAAGAATCATAAAAAACATGACAATAAAAATTCCATTCAAGCACAGAAGATACATAAGCAATTTTTAAAACAAAGATAATTTCACTAAAAGTTAAAATGCATAACAAGTTAACAGATTAAAATTTTTAATTAATCAGACGGCTTTTGCTGCATTAGTCATCTTGATTTTAGGATGTATATAAAGTGCAAATGCATACTAGATTAACACAGTCCGAATTGATAATTTAACTAAGATTGTATTGAAGGAAGTTAAAAGATACAATAATACATTTATTGGATACTAAGATATTCTCTTCAAGCCAATTTACTATCATTCAAGTTGTGCTGGAGGGAACAATGACATGTTAGTTGAATTGAAACGTTTTCGGAACCAATTGGTAGAACAAGACTATGATATGACTACATTAAAATTTTAACCCTCTCTTTTTCCTTAGATAGCCAGCAACCAACAAGAATCTGCTAACACCAAATACAATGGGTCGTGAGCTGCCTGATTTTAGTATTCTCAGCGCCTATGGTATTTCCTAATCTTCAGATTCAGGCACAACAGCTTAATCCATTTTCTTTGCGGAATTGAGTATACTGGACAAAAGAATAAAATGTGTGCAATGTCTTTGTTAGTGCCGGACGAGCATAGAATACACCTGGGATCCCTTCCCATAGCCTGTGGTGTAGACCACTTGGCTAAGAAAGAGTTAATCTGCAACGTCTCGTATCAAAATTTCAAATAAAGTGTCTTTGTAAAATGGTGTTTGGTTTCGTCCAGAAATTGTTCGAAACTCTGGACCATTTTAATAGACAAGTATTGCGTGGTAAGTCTCCCTGATTTGAAGTCTAAAGGGACTTTGTGCAGAATAAAGTTCATAAAAATGTGCTTAATCTGCTTTTTGAGTCTGGCATCAGCAGGTTAGGGTTTTCCCAATACCTACTCAGGCCCAACTCCAGAAGCCATTTTCGCACGTGGGCAAACCAGGGGAATGTGAGTTGGACATCAAGTTCCAATCGTTCACGCAGTGTCTGCCTGCATGATTTTAATTCTTCAGTTGTCCAGATTCTAACCCAGTAAGACAAAGATCTCAATATAGCTAAGTGCTCCAGTCTTTTAATATCAATATAATATGTTAACGGAATCACTGGGGTGTTTTGGGGGAGTGACGTAAACATCCACATGAGTTTGTTTTCCCCTACTATGAAAGGATTTAGGTTTTCGCCACCCCATAATTCAGATCCATAGAGGGCAGCAGTTTGGGCCCTGTATTTGTAGACCTCCAGGGCTGGGGTGATGGCCTTTGACCAAGTAGATTGTTGTTTCTTTACTATACGAATGGAATTTTGTAATAAAATTGTCCTGGCCTCATTTAGGTGTGGTTTCCACTACAGTTTTGAATCGAGTGTGACGCCCAGATAAATAAAATTGGCAACACACCCCAATGGCACTTGATCTAAAACTATTTTCATTTTGAAACTTTTATGTGGTCTGATGGCCATATATTTCGTCTTGGTAGGGTTTACTTCTAGGCCTTTCTGTCTGCAATAATGGCTGAGGCTGTCAAGTAAGATTTGTAACCTCCTGGGGGTCTGGGACAATAAAATTGTGTCGTCTGCAAACATTAGGGCACAGATGTGAGTCCCTCCAAGCTTGGGGGAGTCATGGGAAGATTTTTGCAAATGCTGTACCAAGTCATTCACATATAATAAAAACAGGGTTGGCGCCAAGGCTCAACCCTGCTGCTCACCCCTCCTAATGGGAGTCTCCTCGGTAAGCTACCCCCCCTGTGCCCCATTGTACTTTTGCAAAATGACCTTCTTGAATTCTTACTATCTGTTTTAAAATCTCCTCTGGCACTCCCTGCTGACGTAGGGTTCCCCATAAAAGATCTTTTGGTATTGAAACAAATTCTGCTTTCAAGTCGATGAAAGCAACATATAGATGTCCGAGTTTCAGCTTAGTATATTTCCAGGCTAAGCATGAAAGTCTGAAGACTTGATCAACTGTACTTGTTTTTAGCCTAAAGCCAGCCTGACAGGGTGAGAGTACATCGTTTTCCAATATCCAGTCATTTAGTTTAACCCAGAATTTGCTTTGCATAAACTTTTTAAAGCGTATCTATCAGGCTTATAGGCCTGTAGTTAGCCGGATCATCCCTTCTACCCTTTTTATAAATGGGGACTATCTCTGCCCCCTTCTAGGATTCTGGAATAGGCGCCCGTCTTGCTACTGCATTACTTAAAAGGTTCGCATACGGCACCCATATTTCTGGGGCATGTTTCAAAAGGTCCCCTTGTATCTTATCTGGGTCGGGCGCTTTTCCTAGTTTAATGGCGGCTAATGCAGTTTCTTCAGTACTAAACTGGAGTAGTGAGTTTTGTGTAATGCATAAAGGCCCCTCGGTGAAAACAGTGGGGTTTGAACCAAGATCACTAGGCATGGCATATAGATAAGAGAAATGTTTATGCCAAGTACAGGGATCCAAGAAGTGGTCTGTGTCAGTCTTGCCCATTTTACTTCCATGTGCTATTATTCTAAAGAATGAGGACTGATCCTTAAGTCTGGCAGCAGTAAGATCATCCCAGTTGGCGTCTTCCCAATTCCTTAGTGCTACCTTCTGCACTTTTTTGTATTCTGCTCTCTGGTACCTGATCTGAGTTATATTTTTGGCCTTAAGGGCCAATAAAAGCCATTGTTTGGCTAAGGGGCATTCTTTATTAAACCAGGAATTTGATGATTGGATCTTAGATCTTAGTTTACCGTCTCCCAACTGTGGTTTTGTTAAGGAGGCTTTTATATTCTCTGCCAAGCAGGAGTGGATTTGCATAATGGGTATAGAATCTGAGCTTGTGTCAACATAAGGGGCGAGTGCTTCACAGAAAGCATTGTAGATATTTATGAGGGGATCAACTTGATCCACGATGGCGGACCATTTAACTGATCTTCAGTTGTTGCTTACTGACATTGCGGGTACTTGTTTCCAGAGTTAGTTGAGAAAGTTAAATGGGTGGTAATCAACCTCCCAGACAAGGATAAAACCAGTGGGAAGTGGTCACTCTCCCCTCTACTATCTCCCTTAAAATTCTGTATATAACCCCAGTGTGCTGTGGTTATCATCACACAATATATCCTTGACTTGGATTTACCCCTAGCAGAGGTGTTAGAGCATTGGGTATCTGAGGGAAACTGGCTATTTCTATGGTCAAATGGACTAGTTGCATTGCTGCAATGGAGCAGGGCACCCTAGCATTTGTGGCTAAAAGGGGAATCCCCTGGCCAGCTCTTCGTCCTCAAAAATAGGTTTGATCCCTGACATTGGTTCGTACCAACAGTTAAAATCGCCCCCCACAAGTATGGCCCTTTTGGATTTGATGAATTCGAGCACTTCTTCTAAACGGTGGATATCTAATGATTCTTTCGAGAGCTGTCTCAGTCTTATATACATATTAAAAAGATATAGCTGTGTCGTTTTTGGAGATTTCAATTTTAGCCCTAGGATATCTTGTGAGGCAGTGCTCATGGCTTCTATTGTGGCATTTAGGTTGATTATTATCCATATTGTCAACCCGCCTGAAGGTCTCCCTTTCTTTTGATGGTAGAGCCTCTATGCTAAATGTCCTGTAACCTAATTTATGTGGTGGCTCTCTTAACCAGGTCTCCTGGAAAAGGCAGAGGTCGAGGTTTCTGATGTATTCCTGCCAATCTGGTGCCAAGAGTTTTTGGTTGAGCCCAGCTATATTCCAAGATCTCACCTTCAGGTTTTCTGGGGATGGCTCAGCGATCGTATTGAAAACATATTCTGGTGCAATTCCACTGCCAGTACTGCCAGGTGGAAAAGTATTGTGTATCTGGGTGTCATGTGCATGAGTGTCATATATGTGCAAATATCCTAGTACTAGTGGAGTACACGCAATTTCTGTGTTGGTTGGTGTGTTTTTGACACTTGGATTTGCTTTATCCAGCTCGGTCAGTCAATCTACTAGGTCTAGGTTATTGGTTTCCTTTAGAACATGTGAAGAATTATTGCCCTTGTCTATAATGGTTTTATTCTGTCTGAAACTGATTCTAGACTCAAATAGGCAATGTGTGCGCAAATTCAAACGTTTTGACAGACTGTCTGCAATATATTTTGATTGGAAGGTTAACTTTATGTCATCCAGATCCCCAGACTCTTGGTGTAGGCGTTCAACTTTTATTATGTCGGATCTTATAACAGAAAGACATTGGCGCCTACTTCTAATCCAATGTATCACTTTGTTTTTTAGAGAATCCTCATCTTCTCTGACACCCCGCTTTAATCTGGGGATGTTTGTCTAAAGACATTGTAGATGTTTCTCTTGCCCTGGTTTGGGTTAATAGGATGTTGGAGTGTGGGGTAGAGTTTTGGTGGCTGTGGCTTTCCTTTACCCCCATGACCTGTCCTAAGGTTTTGCCACAGTCCTTCAGGTTTTACGGGGTTAGACCTGTTTGGAATATGGATGTCTGGGAGGATTACATGTGGTCCCACCTTTCTAGTTGGAGGAGGTGTTCTGAGCCTCAGACCTATGTATTGTGGGTGGTTACGATGTCCCAGTGTGGGTAGAGGATGGTTTAAGTTAGTAGGATAGTCAATATTACTTCCATGGACATTTGAAGGGAGAGGATGAGGCAGACTAGGTAGATGCCTGTCCCGAAGGCTGCCAATCTGATGGAGGTTTGTTTTTTCAGTAAGGTGTTTTTTATTTCTTTAGGGACTGTCGTTCTCACTCACGGGTGTGCTAATTGGAAGTACTAGATCCCCAATTATCCTTTTCAAAGCCACGGCCTCATCTTGCAGAAAGTTTAATTTTTGATGCAGTTCTGCAGTGTGTTCACATTTTCCTATTCTGTCGGTCTGGACCCCTTTGTCCTTACTATTATTTGATATTAGTTTATTACATTGGGCTGGCTTTGTTGGATTTAAAAAATCTTGGTCTTGCAATGTTGTTAGAGGTGCATATCTGTTAAAGCAATCTACTGTTACCACGTCATTATTAGTATGCCTATCTTGACTAGGTAAAAGTGTATCAGATGTAAGAGAGTTAGTTCGGGAGGAATCACTCGTCACATGGATCATTGCTGGAGTTGTGTTTGATAGGCCTGCCTCACCATGGTTATGGTGGATAATGATACTAGATATGGGAGATTTTGGACAATTAGACTTGTCCTGCTTGCTTTAATAAGAGGAGATCTTTTTTGTGCCATTATTTGTTAGCTCCTTCCCATTAGCTAGTATCATCTCTACCTCCTCAATTAAATCGTCAATTGCGGCTAGAGTACAATTATCTGCTGCTGTTTTATATGATTTAGTTGTCTTTGGCACTTTACTCTTTCCCGCAGCATTGTCTGTGGCTTTTCTTTTTCCCATTTTCTGGTAATAGAGCAATGAGTTCACCGTAATAGCTTGTTGTTGGACCTGGGCTGGGGGCTAAGAGCTAAAGCTGGGGATGGGAGTATTAGCAGCATCTATGTTTCTTATGTGACTTAACAGGCATATGGGCTAGGCAGACACACTCTCTCAGAGCATAGAAGGCTATCAGACCCGCATGGGGTTGAAGAAATAGTTCAATCAACAGCTTCTCAGTACGTCCAAATAACAAAAACACACACATAAGAAGAACTTTTCACCAAAGTCACGATTCCTCACGTGCCTACAACAGTAGATATAAAGTTTATCAATAGTCTTATGTAGATCCCAAAGTAAAGGTTAGTCACCTACTGGTGAGCATGGACCTCTTCCTGTCTCTAGCAGGTCCACCCTTGGCTCCGCGGGGGATGAGGTTGTACTTTAAGCGCGTTGGTGGCACTTCCTCCTCGTTAGCGGCTGCAGCAGAAGGCACAAGTTGCACCCTGGGGTTTAAGGTTCCACCAGGGTCTGGGACAAGCCAGCGACAGCACCAGCATGGCACAGCTGGTGTAACACCCTGGTACAAAAGACCCACCAAGTTGCCCAGAGGATGAAACGAATGCCCCCAACATGGTCCCCAGCAGGTCGACGCATCCGGGAGCCAAATGTTAGAGGGGGGGGCCCAGCCTCCTCTGGGCTCCGACGGGAGACCGGCGTGATTTTTAAGAGCGGGCTGGGCTCCTCCCCCTTGCAGAAAGCACAGGTGTCAGCTGGGGGACCGAGTCCCACCCCAGCAAAGGCAGCAGGCAATGTGCGTGGGAGCTCAAGGATGCCTGTTACAGTCTCCCGCGCTGCGTGAAACTGGCATGATTTTTAAGAGCGGGCGGGGCTCCTCCCCCTCGCAGAAAGCACAGGTTTCGGCTGGGGGATGAGTCCCACCCCAGTAAAGGCATCAGGAAATGTTCATGGGGGCTCAAGGACAGCCGTTACAGTCTCCCCTTTTCTACAATATGACATAAAGTATGAATGTTGTCTCTGACTAACCTTCCTTTAACGAAACCCATTTGAGACTTGTGAATAAGTTTAGGGATGAATGGTTCCAGTCTTTTGGCCAATAAATTTGCATACATTTTGGCCTCCACGTTTAGGAGAGATATTATCCTCTATTTCTTGGGATCAGTGTGATCCTTGCCCTCCTTGGGGCTCACTACGATCGTATCTTCCAATGCAGTTCCTGGGACCAAACTCTGCACTGCAAATTGATCTAGGGTATCCTTTAGGGGTTTTATTATGGATTTCATCTGTTTTTTTATTGAATAGTATGGAAAAACCATCCAGGCTTGGGGCTTTGTCAGGCCTGATAGATTTTATAACTGCCACAATTTCCTCAGTTTCTAGAGGTTTATTTAATCTAGATTTCTCGGTGTCCAAGATTGGAAGTCTATTTAGGAAAGCTAGACATTCTCCCTTATTAGTGTTAGTTTGTGGGTGGTATGGGGCTGCCTAAACGTTCCTGAAGACTTCCAGTACATCTATATGTCTAGCTTTTTGTTAGCCATATGAGGCTTTGATGTGTGACATCTGTTACTGAGTTTCTTGAATTTGAGGGTGGCAGCCAGAGCTTTCCCTGCTTTGTTATAGGACAGTTGTCTCTTGACATTTTGTGAATGTACCCGTAGGTATGCACTTTTGCTGATTATGGAGTTGTATTTGTAATTAAGTTGTTTAATTTAGTTTAAAAGGTGATTGTTTTTTGAATGTCGAAAGGAGACCTCCTTCATTTTTACTTCAGCAGCTAAGTTTTGTAAGAATACCTTAATATCCATATTCTTTTTGGCCATACGTTTGATATCCTGACCTCTTATGGAGCATTTAAACGTGTCCCATAAAGTTACTGGCGAAGAAATGGAGTGCGTATTTTCTTTAAAGTATAATTCAATTTCCCTCTCCAAGTGTTGTACATCCAGTTCCTTATCTAGGATGTCATCATTCATACACCACATTTATTTTTTCCCCTTAGTGGGCAGGTTCAGAATAGATATAGATATCACTGCATGGTCTGAGTTGAGGATGGGTTGGATTACGGTATCTGTGGTGGCTGGTAGTAGGGAGTTGTCCACTTATAGGTAGTCAATGCAAGAGAAGCTTCAGTGGGGTGGGGAAAAGAATGTGAAATCACTTCCCATGGGGTTGTGGATTCTCCATACATCGGAGACACTGTGTGAGTGGAGCATAGGCTACGCATTTGTGTGCTTTTGGGGCTCTAAATTTGAATGCTGTGTGACTGTCTAATATAAGATCCATTGGCAGATTGAAATCTCCTCCAAGGATTGTTTGGGAGTTGCTCGGGATATCTGATAATTTCTTGTTTAGCTTGCACACAGTTGCAGACCATCCTGTTGGGAGCATATATGTTCATTGTATAGAGGTCATTGCTCCCATTTTTTAAATTGGTAAGCAGCCAGAGGGGTGGGGAGTGGGAAGTGCAGGGTTGAGCATCAGCACAGTTGTGACGCCTTAATGGGGCGAGCAACCAGCTATACTGAAACAGTAGGGAAAGTGTTAAAAAGAAAGGGAAACATGAGCAAAGGGACAGCAGACATCCACCCGTGGTTTGAAAGGTGTATTGAGAATAGCGCCGTCCTATATGTTGTATTACATTATAAGTTGTCAGAATAGAAATTGTTTGTGATTACGTAGTGCTCCATGTAAGTTAGCATTCGCTGCGCCATTTTCTATTTTGGCGCCATTTTAGGCTGTTCGAAACTGATCTAGTTCAATTCCGAGAAATGCTCCTCTTTGAGTTTCGTTTCCTCACTTGGGTTTTGTTTCAGTAATGAGCACACTGTTCATGTCAGCACATAGCTTTCTCACTAGATAAAAAGCCCTCTCCCCGTTGTCTGGTGGTGGGCTCCGGATGGAATGACCTTGGACTATGTTACTTTGTGTAAGATATGAGCGCTGAAGCCCTTTTTTCTGTATTTTGCTGTTTAACTGCACCTGCTTGGAAAATTCCACTGTGGGTGTGTTTTCGCCCGGTTACGAAACGTACATAATGTATCTCTATGCTTGTTGATTTCAGTTCCCTCTGCAGCACTCCTAGCGACTGAGCAGATGGGGCTCCACTCTGAGTGTATATGAATAAAACAGTTATTGGTTTGTATTCTCTACTGTCTGACGGATTTTTCATTTAGTACGGAAGGCTGAGAGGTGGTCATTAGTGACCCGGATGGCCCTAAACGGGTAACTTCCTTCAGTTGGCACCCGAACAGGGACTCCTTCGGGTGATTGATCCATCCCCTTTTCGTAGATGGGGGGAGGGCGAGGACATCGTCGGGTCGGACTGACGGCTCAGGGATTCCTGCAAGAAGAGTTTCTGTTACTCGCAGCTGCTCCTTCTGTACCGCCGGACGGTGCCTCACCCAGTGGTCATCCCGACTGGAGACCTGAACGGCGAAACCCTTGGATCTGACCGTTTGGTCTGAAGAGTCGGCAGTGGAGAACTGGTTAGTTTGTACCACTGATATCAGGTGAGTTTGTTTTGGTTCTTTGTGGATATGGTACCGTTTGGGTTTGAGTTTGGTACGGTCTAAGGGCTGTCTCGATAAAAAAAAGTATTTGCAAATACTTTGCAGGTAAAACTAACGGTTTTGTTTTTCTTTCAAAATGCCTGGCCTAAGCAAACTTTGGAATTTGTGTTGTTGTTGTTGTTCTGCAGATGCTCGATTGGAAGAAGCTCAGCCTGCGCCTCCTGAGGGTAGCCCTAATTTTGAAATGTATGTGAAACATGGTCTTGACCCTATTATGTTTAGTACATTATGGCACAAATATACGAGGGACAACGCCGAGTTGCAGTGGCCTATGACGGAGACTTTTGATGAACAAAAGTTTGTTTTTTTACGGGAACAGTTATTTAAGAGACGAAGTAGACAGTCGATATTTAACTCCCTCAGGACTTGGCAGAAGGAGGCCAGACAGAGGCGGTTAAAGATGGAGGAGAGGGATGCACAGAAAGGGAAAATGCAAACATTGACGCAAAAAGCTGTAGCATATGATAGAGAAAAACAGGAGTCAGGAATTTAATGTGAAAATAGGAGATTTCGGTTGCATATTGACAAATTTTATTTGGCCAAAGAGGAAAATTATACTTTTGTAGAGGAGCTGTTAGATACTTAACCCCTGCCTCCTTATGCCCCGCAGAGGATATATCCCGGTGTTCCTTTACATTCACAGCAGCCTGTTTCATCTGCTTCAGTCGTTCCCGTATCTACGGCTGTTACTTCGACAGCTTTGGCTACGGAGCCCCCCCGCTCCTTCTTTGTCCTCGCCATCTTTGATGACTGTGACCTGTAGTACATCTTCTGTTCCAAGTCCTGTGTCCTCTGTTCTTTCTCCTCCGGCGCAAACACTAGCCTCAGCTCTACCTACTACCTCTGTTGCTTCTCCTCCTATGGTTATTCCTCCTCCAATATTTTTGGATGCTGCAACGCCAGTAGGAGGGTTTGAGGACAGGGATTGGGCAAAATTTAGGGAGCGAGTGGATCCGTTGGTGCGCTCTGGAGTAGGTGAGGATGAGATGGGCAGCAAGCTCAGCAGCTTGAGATGACTGATAGGGGACTCGTGATGTCTCTACCACAGTCCGCAATGTAGTGATAGCATAAGCTGCAGTGGTAGTGTCATCTGGTAATTTAAAACAAGAGCCATCGACATATAGTTCTCCTTGGGGGTCAGATAAGGGAACGTCAGTCAGGTCTACCCGTCCTTTCGTCTCTTCTTCCGTCCGGAAAATACAGTCATGTTTATCGACTGCATCATTCTCAGAAGGGAGGGGTAGTAACGTGGCTGGATTCAGAGTGTCACATCTCTTGATCGTAATGTGTTTAGCAAACAATGTCAATTCATAGCCAGTAAGACGTGCACTGGTGAGGTGCTGTGTCTTTGTCTTATTCAAAAGTGTATCCACAGCATGGGGTACCATAACTGTGAGGTCTGTATCAAGTATGAGCTCAGCCGATTGCCTGATTGAAGTGGCCACAGCCGCGACCGCTCTCAGGCAGCTTGGAAGGGCCCTAGCAACAGGGTCAAGGACAGCAGAAAAGTAAGCACAATGCCTCTGCTTATTGCCAAACTTCTGTGTTAGGACAGAAAGTGCTCAGCCAGCCATCTCATAGACATAGAGCACAAACTGTTTGTTATAATTTGTTGTGCCAAGTACCGGAGCCGAACAAAGCGCAGTTTTTAATTGCTCAAAAGACTGCTGGCATTCGGGCGTCCAAGGCAAAGGCTCATGAACTGCTTTCGCTGTTAATGCAAGCAAAGGTTTGATTAGTAGCGAGTAATTTGGGATCCACTGGCCATAGTAGGAAGTAATACCTATAAAAGCACGTTCGTCTTTCTGAGTCTGTGGAATGGGCATTTTAACAATAGTACTGATACGCTCAGGGGTCAATCTCCTACCTTCCTTCGACAGTAGGTGACCTAAATAGGTAACCTCCTGTCGACAATACTGAAATTTCAAAAGAGAGACCTTATGACCATGATGTGCCAAATGCAATAACAATTTCAACGTATTGTCTTTGCAACCCTGTTCCGTATCAGAAGCAATTAACAGGCCATCAACATATTGCACCAATACATTACCTGGAGAAAGCGATATTGAATCCAACTGACTTTGTCAGGCCTTGCCATTTTATCACTTTGATTCTCCTCATGTGCGCCAGGATTAGTTCAGAGTGTTGGTGTTGCAGCGGTGTGAGGATCATAGGTCGTGTCGCTGATGCATTTTTGGGTTTGTACGTTGAGACCCTGTGTGCCCTTTTGATTTCAAAGTCCCCAGTGAAGGAGATTTGTAGGGTATCAGGATTCCATGAGACTAAGAAGTTAACTGTTGACGTGGTCATATTCTCTACTCCCTCCGGTAAGCTGAAAATATGCAGATTACTCCTCCTATTTCAGTCTTTCAATTCAGCTATCTCATGTTTGAGGTTAGACACTGAACACTCCAGCCCCTGCAGGCTTTTTTCTTGTGCGTTGTTGTAGTCTACAACTGAGCCGATTATTGATTCAGCATTTGATATCCGTATTGTTAGATCCTTAAGGTCCTTGTGATCGGTGTATGTTTTGGTACGTTTGGCTATCTCTTGTACCATGTTCAGATTTTTAAGGATAATGTCTAGTGTGGAGGAAGAGTCTGACTTGTCTTTCAACGGTGACTCCAGAATCTTGGGATCTTGCTTCGAGCTTTTATGTTTCCTTTCATGTTGGTCTCCTTGGGATAAGCCATACCGGTGGTTTTGTGAGATAGTATTATCCTCCACAGTGTAGGGCTAGTTGTTTAGTAGAATTTAGGGAGTACCACTGCATGTGTCTTCACCAGTAACAATATGGGCTGGTTCTTGCCTCTTGTGTGTTTCCCCAAGGGTGTGGGTTAGGGAATGGGTGCTGAGCACCGGGATCAGGGTCTGCCTTTGGGGGAGCTTGGATAAGCAAATAAAATGCCATCTGTTAGGCTGCCAAACAGGTGCGGGGGTCCATCATTACATTGTGGGTTAGTCCCTAGACATGTCCATACCTGACGGCGTGAGTTGCATGTCTAACTGTGCCCTTCGCTCCCCATCATTGTAGGCCGGGGTTTTCTGTAGATAGCAAGATGTAGAGAGGGAACGGTGGGCCCAACAGCCTTCCGAAGAATTCAATGTGCCTCCTGAGGGTTCAGGCCCACCATGTTGGAGGGACCACCCTCTGGTGTCTGTGACTGGCGCTCTTATTGTGGGCAGAAACCTCTCAAGTAATAGCGTCAAGGGTGGGGCAGATGTAAGGCTGACACAATAGATTTTGGGTTGGGTACCCAGGTACATTGCAGAGAAGCACTTAATAGATCTTGCTGTTAATTATGCTCTTTCGTAGTTTCTGTGTTCCCTCTGCTCTTGTCCTTCTGATTGAACTTGGGGGCAGAGTTGTCCTCAGTGCGTTCTCTATATTGGCCTCAAAGCCGTCAGAGCTCCCTACTTACTGATGCGAGCGACATCCTGAGTGTAAACATCGGATCATTCCAGTCATGGCCGCCGCTGTTTTGAGGGTTGTTGCGGGTCCCCAGGTGCCAGAGATGCGCTGGAGCATCCGGCGCTCAACTGCAAGCCTCCATCTTGGCTGCGCTCCAGACCACACCCCATCCCGATTCAACACTTAGCTCCAGATGTATGACCCTACCAATTTGTTTTGCCACTCGCAATTTGCGACTCGCAAATTGGAATGTACAACAGTGTCTCAGACACTGTTTGAAATTTCTAATGGGGTCGCAAATTACATGCCTCATTAATATTCATGAGGCAGGTGCAATTTGCGACCCCATTATGAATGGCTAGCACTCCCGGGGATGGTGGCCTGCTGGGGTCAGCAGACCACCATGTCTGTGACTGCTTTTAAAGCAGTTTTTTTTTTAAATTGCAGCCCATTTTCCTTACAGGAAAACGGGATGCATTTAAAAAATAAAAATGAAAGGTTTCTGTTTCTTTTTTTAAGGGCAGGCAGTGGTCCCTGGGACCACTGCCAGCTCTTAAAAAATATTTTCGCTTCCATTCACAAAGGGAAAGGGGTCCCCTGGTGACCCCTTCCCATTTGCGAGTGGCTTACCACCTACTTGAAGTAGGCGGTAAACTGCGAGTGTTTTGCGGCCACAAATGCGGTCGCAAAACAATGGTACATTCCATTGTGACTCGCTATTAAGAAAGGACGCCCCTTCCTTAATAGCGAGACTCGCAAATGCTATTTTGCGAGTCACAAAATAGCATCTATGCCACGACCCTTTTTTGTGGTCGCAAACGGGCTGATTTCCCGTTTGGGACCACAAAAAATGGCCGTTCATCTGGTCCTTAACTCCAAATCGACACACTTATCATCCAGGTGCTGAATCCGGATCAAGCTGCTTTGCAGGTAAATCTAGGATACACGGGAGGAGGTGGAGAAGAGCGCTAAAAACAAGTAGAAGCTGAGTAGAACACCATAACTGACTGTCTGCAGTGTCCTCTTCCGTTTCGCAGGTCGACAGTTTAGAACCTTAGGAGGCACCAACAAAAACTATACTCTTCCCTCAATCTGATCAATAATCCTTGCTGCATATTGTATTTCATGAGTAGGAGTGGTCAGGAAAAAGTAGTTGAGTCTGTATCATCTCTGTAAGGCTACGCTGAGAAGTAAAAGGTAGGAGTTCACAACATCTGATCTGACACAGTCCTTCAGCATTGTTGTGCTTGCTACTTTGGATGTAGCGGCGATGGTCTTTATGCCTTTCATTATCGGCATTCTTCAGTTTCTGAGATAGACATTTGTAGTTTCTGCTTTAAGATAGGTTTTCTCTATAGTTGTTACTCTGTCATTACATTTAGTTGATTAACACATATATAGTGTGTCCTGTTGTCCTGCTTGATATCTATGGAATATTTCTATTTGATTTAAGCAATCCTTTTTTTCTCTATTGTGAATTTATGACGAATCCATCTCTTTATATTTCAAAGAAATGTGTGTCTGCGTGTGCATTTACAATTTAATTTGAGGGAATTCTTTATGCATATTTTTCAGTACTTTATTACAAGGGTTTCTAACAGTTTTAGGTTAATGTCTTACTTCCGATGCCTTGAAGTTCTTTTTGGATTATGTTTCTGTATTGGGTAGTAATAGAGAGCAAAGTGTGCTTTCCATTGAGGTATTGCTATAGGTATTGCTATAGTTTCAATTATTTATAGAGGCTAAAGGATGCACCTGTCTAAATGTGTGCTTAAATGTTACTGGTTAAAATTCTATTTCTAAATTATTTTATTAAATTAGTTGTTAGCTTTCTCTTTGAGTTGATATCTTTTAAGTAGGCTTATATGTGTTTTGTAGATCAATGACTATGTTGTTTAATTGGTGGATTTCCAAACTCTTTGTCCTGTCCTTCAAAATGAAAATTTTAGAGTGAGATGGAGATTTATTGTTCTCAATGCATACGTTTTTGTTAGCAATTATTTTTTTGTTAGTTTGAAGGTCTTTATTTAGTAAATTAATGTATATATTTTTGATGTATAGATTTGCAGATGGCTCTCTTGTATGTTTAGTAATGTTGATATTTTATAAAGTAAATTAAATGTATTTCTGGAAAGACTGTTATAGATATGAAAGAAAGATTCTGTGTTTTTTAGAATGTTACTGCCAGATTTCTGTCAACTATATTTTGGCTTTCAAACTTTTGGGTTTAGATAGAGATTAAAGATGTATGATATTTTTGTAGACAAAGTTTCAATATGATATAATTGTTGGGACTACTTTCATATTGATATTTTTAAAATGTTCAATATTTAGGTATTTTAGAAAGGGATTAAGACATATGTTTTTTTTTACACCCAATATAATTGTATGACAACATTGTTGGTCTCGCTATTGTATCATACAAGCCTCCATTCTCTTTTAAATAGTGGTCACCTGGCAGTCGGAAGGATAGCCTGCTAATCCTCTACCCCTTCAGTTAAGATCACCATGGCCTGTGGCTTAGGCAGATGGTAAGTGAGAGTGACACTCTGGAACCTAAGTATATTTTTAATATAACAGAGGATGAGACAATACCACACAGTGAGACGTATTACAGAAAAAAGAGGAAGAATTAACAGTAAATTAGTGACTATAATCATAAAATAGTATAGTTATGCAGTAACAATATTCATTCTAATAGCTGGCCATATCATTATAATTAATAAGTGGTCCTCAGTTCATGATCATAGGCTTGTTTCCACAACCATCTTTGATATGTTGTAACACATGCTCAAGTTCATATATCAGATTTAACCACTTCTCTACAAATGGTGAATTAGGATTGATCCATTCTAGAGCTATGCACAATCTAGCTACTGCAATAGTATTAAAAGCAAAGAACATATACCTATGGAGTATTTTATCTTCTGTTCCGAACATATTACATTTGCTCATTAAAATTACGTCATGGTTTACAAAAACCATATTTTCTGCTGTAAATTTTGCCCAAAATTCTCTCAAGTTTTTACCATTTGCAAAAAACACAAGAATTTCATCGGCATCCACATAATCGCATTGAGTGTATTTTGAATAATTCCTACCCTTCCATCTAAAATGATTCTGTGGGGAATAATACAGCATATTTAATCATTTAAACTGCTGAATCCATAAACCAGTGGCCCAGGAAATATTATACCCCATGTCTAATGCTGTAACAACTTCTCCTCACATACGTTAAAGCCTAATTTCTCAGAGCCGTCTCAGAGCATTTAATATAGAAATTATGCATATTGTAGTCTATAATATTATTGAAGATATTATAAAACTCCCTAAATCTTGCAGGTCTAAGAGATGTTTTAAAAGATTCTATTAAATCAGTGTTATTCAGCGTCATATATGCTCTATTTTTTTTACAACAAATCACACAATTGCAGGTATTTAAAAACATTAACCCATTCATTTGTAAGTCTGAGAAAGATCAAAGTAATTCCTTGTCATGTAGCCTAACTGTTGAAAGGTTTTGTTTCGACCACGCTTGAAATACGTGGGGCCTGATTTACAATGACAATCCGAGACAAAAGTCTAACTTTATGACTTTTGGTATTCATAGAGGTCATTTCCGGCCCAACATCCACAGTTTGGCTGGAATCACTGCACCCAGCCCGTACTCTCTGCGACCGGGCCATACTCTCCGGCTCGGGCTGGATGAAGTGTAATTAGTGGGCCGGAAAACAATTTTTTACAAAAAGGAACATTAGTTACGTGTGCTAAATGGTTGAGGACGTCGTGCAAATCAGTTTGGGCAGTGAAAAGGGTGTGGCTGGACACTACATCATATCCCAGGAAAGTTTGCTCCTTTGCATCATGGTGCACGCAGTCCACAACTTTTCTAGCTAAGTACGGCCGGGGTGCGGAGATTCCGGCCCGACTGTGGATGTAAAGATATGACTCGTAAATGACCACTGTGAATACCAAAAATTGTAAAGTTAGACTTTTGTCTTAGATTGCCTTTGTGAATCGGGCCCGTGATCTTGAAATATACTTGGCAGTGATGGATTGCCCCATAGGGGAGAATAATGATTTGCTGATGAGATACTAAAGAAAATTGCCCATTTATTCCAGAGAATCTTAACTGTTTGAGTGTATTTAAACTGTACTTGCATAACGTAGTTCCGATTGATTTGAGTTAGAGAAAGACCCCTTACATTTAAGCAAAGACTTAGTTGAAGATTGTAGAAAGATAATTTTGTGAATCAATATCTAATGCAGACATAAGTTGGGACACAGCTGTCCAATGATATAACTTATGGTCAGGGAGTGCTAATCTGACCCCTATAGTGGGCAGTTTCATGAAATGAATTGCTCTCTGAACTTGTGATAACCCCCAAAAAACTAACAATAGCAGATTCAAGGCATCAAAAAAATTTATTGGGAAAAAGCAAAGGAACTGATTGAAATAAAGATAACAATTTGACCACAATATTAATTTTTATATCGCATCGCCCCAGCAAATTAATAGGAAATAGATTCCAGTTTTCTGAAAACATGAAACACATTTTTCTAGCAACGTTTCGTACTTAATTTTACTAGTGTTACTTATGTTACTATTAATTCTAATACATTGATATTTTACCACTTGAACCACCCATGGATCATTACCCTCTAACATGTTTAGAAATAATTTGCGTCTTATCAGAATTTAACTTGTAGTCATAAACCTCTTCCTATGGTTCTGCCTCAGGCTCTTTCACCTCAATTGCTTCAATGATGTTATCAAAATTAACTGAAACATCATTGGCATATGCTAATATCTTAATACTAATATCATTGACTATAACAGGTCTCTGGTAAAAGTTTGAAATTACTCCAATAGAGTATGAGAGACTCTCTAGGCAGAATAGTTGAATCCTTGATATCGGATATATAAGAAGAAGCTTTGCTGCTTTTTAAAATTTTATAAGATAGTACGTGTCCAATCGATTCTCCATATTCTATTGCCTGACCTCTAATTTCCAGATAAGCTGCAGGATGTTATCCCTTAAGCAGCAACCAATTTTATGCCTCTGTGCAATCCTCTGTCCATTAAATATCTTGCTTGTTATAATAATAATTACTAATAGCTGTTGTTTGTAGTATTTCTAGGGTGCATAGCTGAGCTCCATTTTATTATTTTCCATTCTAATCCTATCGTGGGCACTAAAATATTGCATAGTCATACCTTAGATATATGCCTTAATAGTGCATTATAAATGCACTATTAAGATTATCATACAAAAACAATGTATGGTGTGGGACATATATTATTAGTAGGATTGATCGTTCAAATGGTTTGGTCAATGCTCCTTCTTAGGAGACATTCTTTGCAACCCCCTATGTCTAACTATAATAATAGACAATTGTGATCAAATACAATCATGGGACATATCTCAGTACTGGTTTTAGCGATCATACCTGTTGACATACATGCCATATCAATGCAAGAATATTATATTTGTGAGAAATAAGTAGTATCCGTTGTCATCCCCTTTCAGAGAGCCGGTACACTCATGTGAATCACTACAAATCCTGATAATTCTCACCGTAGCTAATCTATTAGAACAGTCTAATTTATAGTCCATAGCATTACAATGACAGCAACGGATCGGTATAATTTCACCAGACCCGCAATAGTTCAAGTGCAAGAAAACCAAATATATGTGGATCATCTGTATTTGGCCTTTAAACCTCAGACATCACCCTTGCCTATCAGTATTAGATTCTTGGAAGCAGTATATCTCCTTTTTAATCAGCAAGGATTGCAACTCCTCTACTCGCTATCTGTTGGGAAGAACAGGGAAGTAAATTGAAGCGCAGTTTTATTAAATGTGATCCTGTATTTATATGCAAAATGTATTTCTAACTGGTATACTACCTGTGCTTTGTATATTACCAGTGTTTTTCACACTAGCCTGCTTTTGTGGGGACTATTTAAATCACACACTTTAAAACATAATATTTATAAGTTATTTTGACTCAGTATAACTATTTTTGTTTTTCCTCTCACTGGGAATGTATCACCATAGAGAAAGCATATTAAAATTATTACTTTTAACTCAGTGTGCTACCTTCTTCCTCAACCTATTTTGTCTTTTGTGCCCCAGCCAACAGTCCTCCACCTTTCCATACCCACCTATTGTGTGTCTCATTACTACATCTGTGCTAAGTGCAGTAAGTCTGACTCAAACTGGGAAAATCAACCCCCTAACCGCTGTTGTGGTGGAGCAGCACTACAGAACCCTTTCATATTGCATACTACCATTACACTACATATTATATTATCAAAATATTGACAGTTTTCCAATAGTCAAATATCTGGACTCCCTACTACCTTTGCTTTCATCATCACATCATCAATTATCCAGATTTCCTACTACTTTTAATTCCAACATAACATCTTGACTTCATAAACTTCTTTCCTGGATTTAGGTATCAGTTTGACAACTTGATGCCACCCATTTCTGAAATCAATCCCTCAGTTATTCTGGCACACAATTGCAACACATGAATTGGTTTTCCATTATGTCTGGAAATTCAGATTAGGTTCTGACTTATCAGACAATTTTGAGATCAGCTGATAAGACTTAGGTCCCTTATTACAAAGTACATTTGACCATGCTAAATACTTTATTCCAAGAGGTTACTTGCAGGAAGACCAATGCACGCAATTCATGCAATAGCATAATCTATTTGCCCAGCCTCCACCAACGTTCAATGGTAAAATGGCAAGTATCAGACCGTCCAAATAATGTAAGATGCCCAACTTAAGTAAGCTCTGTTGTTTTTTTCTACAAAATATTTTAACATAAAATAAAGTATTCCACTGACAGAAGAGGATAGGCCTAGCCATTCGCATGATGCAACCAAATTAGCCACTAAATCCAGTGACATTGTCTCTTCAGAAGCATTGGTAGCTATAGATAGCCTTTCCTCTCTGCATTTTAAGCTGGATAATTTGCTGTCTGTAGTCACCATCCTAGTCAATTGAAAGGAGTGAGACTGCAAACGCAAGACTTCTAACCCCTGTTGCTGCCGCTGTCATGCCAATGCTATGCCTACACCTGCCATGTCTATAAATGTACTCCACAGGGATCTGGTGAAAATGCTAGGCAACTTAGAGGTGAGCAAGATGGGCTCTCAACATGTAATAAACTCTCTTTCATCTTGTCAAACCCAAGCAACAAAGAAGATCACAGTAAATCCAGAGAACATAGTGATCAATCCCTGCCGAACTCACAGTCCGCCTGGCGGCCACAGAGCTGACGACTGAGGGCTGAGCGCGCCCGCGAGGATTCTGGCCGACCGAACAGCTGCAGAATTGGGTCAATAAATCAACAAGGGCCAGGCTTGAGTTAGCAGATATTACCGCTCTGACACTCCTACTACAGCTTGTAAATTTCTTTATAATTCCTTGAGAGGGAAACGAAGGAGGGCTAATTTATTTGACTCCAATCCCTAAGTTGGTTGATTACACTTACAAGGACACCGAATCTTTAATCAACAAAGTAGCGTATTGATTTAGAGCGAAACAAAAGTGTCTTTCAATAGTGCCCTCTGATATTGAGTTCGATAAAAGATGTAACAACGACTCACTCAGTCTCGATTACATTGCAGTGTCCTTAAAAAGCAAGCTACTGGTAGACAGCCTAATTAATTTAGAGCTGCCATCTATGGGATAAAACTGATTCTGTAATCAAGATAAGACTCCCCCAGCCCCGCCAATGCAAACTGAATTTCAAGACCCGTGAACTGCAACAAAAGCAGGTTGCATATAAACCTAGCACTAAGCCTGTCATTTTTGGTCCAGAGTTAAGAAGCATCAATTCAGACTTGAACCCGTTTAATTGATTATCGCAGCAAGACAACTATGATTCTGGGGCCCAATATATCACCTCCCCCACATCAAGTTTCAAGCTTGTGATGGAAACTCTGAGGGCCACGATCAAGAGGACTGTTCATTTATGTCTAACGATAATTCATCTAATATTTGCAAGTCTCGAGGTAGGCCTGGGCTAAAGGGTCTTAGTACCCAAATGAACACTGAAGTACAAAAAGGGTTATCCCTGAAATCCTGGAACCTGGCAGGGATTAGCCCTAAACTCACTGAGAATGATTGGCTCTCCTTCATGGGAAAAAATGATGTTTGCGCTTTCCAGGAATCCTGGTCTGTTAGTAAAATATTTGCAAATGGTTATACCACTTATAGTGTTGAAGAGTTACCACCCAAAAAAACTGGGAGGCGATAGGGGAATTTTTTGGTTCTGGTGAAACACACTATTGCTTGTGTTCATACACAGCTAAAAATAGACTCTGTAGATCTGATGGGAGTTCAGATGAAGTTCCCCTCCACTCTACTTCTGGTACTGATTAATGTCTATGCCAGGTCAGTTTCCAGTAGGGCCGATTCCCCTGTTTTGGCCTTGTTAGGATATGATTGACATTCACCAACGGCGAGTAAAAAGCATGGTTGCAAGGGATTTTAACAATTCTTTTAAACCCTCATCTTCACTTAATGTATTGTTTGAGGATGAGTTATGGAACATTCCAGGCTTGACCAGTAGGCCCCGGCGCTCTTTCTCTAGTGCAGCATTACAGGTAGCATCAATGGTGTCTGGGCACAGTCATAGAGCCTGTAACGGATGGACTTGATCAGACCCTGGTAGATTGCCTACATTCAAAGGAGGCCTTAACACTAGCATAATAGATTATGTTTTACTTGATGTAAGATTCTGGTTATTGCTTAGCAACATGGGGATTGTAACCCATTTTGACAGCAGCCATAATCCACTACTTTTAACTCTAAGTGGAGACACCCTCAATAGAGAGTTTCAATGTGTTACATTGCAATACCGGAACCCATTCTAGTCAAGAACTCTAGAAGAGTTTCTTGGCCTCGGGTACTGGCCAACATTAAATTGCACTAATAGATTTACAGCTGGTACGTGCATTTTTTTCTCTCCGTTTGAAGGAATTTCTCCAATTTCAGTTCCAATCTTAGCTAGTCATGAGAATTTTTATAAAGAATTACAGCATGTTTTCTATAAAGAAACAAAACAAAATAGGCTCCTTGCAGGAAGGATCACAAATGGTACAATGCAGAGTGTAGACTCTTAGCGAAAGAGCTAAAAAGAGCAGTAAATGATTGTGATAGTAACAAAATTATCGTAGCTTGTTACCGGTACAAATCAGTGCTAGACAAGGCTAAGAGGGAGTGGGCAGACAGGAGCTGGGAGGACCTGCTGTTGGCTGTTAGAACTAATGACAACAGGTTGTTCTGGTACACAATCTCTCATGGGAGTCTAGATACTGTCAAGAAGCATCTCTACTATATTGATCCTGAGAAATGGGTTGATCATTTTATAGCACTTTATGTAGAAGGAACAAATTCTTCCTAGTTGCAATTCTGTACTTGGAATGCCTGTCCTACTGCTATTTCATATTCCAAGAATGACATTGACTTAGTACTCAGCATGGCTGACGCCTCCTCTGCCATTAGCTCCTTAAAAGCAGCAAATGTTCCTGGCTTTGATCATATATCAGGTGACTTATATAAATCCAAACCTTCAATCTGTGTATATTACGTAAATCTTTTAACCAATGCAATATTGGCAGGGGGTCGCAATCCCGGAGACTTGAAGGGGGGGCGGAGATAATCACTGTTTTCAAAAAAGCGGATGCATCTAGCCTATCCATAATAGGCAAATTAGCCTTATCGACAATCTGTAAAACATTTTTGCTAGACAATTGCTCGTTAAGTTGAAAGAGTGGATGGATACTTTTGTACTAAAACTAGCACCTAAGACCAGGTTTTTAGATTCCCATTATTGTACCGGAAGTATGCGCTGATTGGTAACCAAAAACCTTATGTGGCATTAATAGATCTTTGCACAGCTTTTGATATAGTTCAACGAATGAGTTGATGGAAGATCCTAATTGAGAAAGGTGCCCCTGCTAATCTGATTGACTTAATTGCAAGGTTGCACGAAGACAATTGCGCCCAGGTGCGCTGGAGGAATCAGGGGGTATTGATAGAGCAAATCCCAATTGTACGTGGGGTGCATCACTGGTGCCTCCTTGCACCAACTTTATTTACTTTGTACATTAATGATGTTGTTAAGGAGCTCATGGGCTGTAATAAGGATTCACACTTTTTGAATGATAGGAAGATTCCAATATTGCTTTTTGCTGATGACTCATTGCTTATCTCAAAGACTCCAATTGGCCTTCAAAACATATTAAACACATTTTCAAACGTTTGTGTTTCTTGGGGGCTAGAAATAAATGTGATGAAAACCAAATACATGATCTTTGGAAAGGGTACCACGGAAAACTGTACTGTGAGAGTTGTGGGTGAGCCCTTAGAAAGAGGTTATTGTTTTGATTACTTAGGTGTCAATTTGACCCACAAGCTCAGCTGGGTACTCCAGATCAGAAAAAGGACTCTGCTCTTGACACAAAGATGTAAAGCCATACTGCGATTGCATAAGCAGATTGTCTCGAGCTATCTCCCCAGCTTTGGAGGTATACCGTGCCAAAGCAGTAAGCGCTGCCCTTTTTGGCATAGAAGTCCTGGGATACACTATCATACAGAAATTGACAGCGGAAGAGAATACATTAGTTAGATCTCTTATCTGTGTGCCTATTAGCACCCCTCTTATTCCTCTGTTTTTTTACCTGGGCAGCAAACGCATCGCAGATATGACACAGTTAAAACCATTGATGTCCTGGGTGCATATCTGGTCTACTCCAGAACTAGCAGAGTAAAGAGGTGCATTAAGGGATCTGATGAAGATCAATGGTGCCATTAAAACCCCTTGGCTGCATCACATCTCTGCCTGGTGCAGGAAATTTGGGTTGAGCAGACTATGGAACAGCCCTGAAATTAATGAAAAGACCGAGGCCGTTGAACTTAAAACAAGCTACTAGGCTTTTGTATGTGACTAATATCTAGCAATAACATTCTCAGACTGTTTGACTAACCAGTTCCATTGGTTTAAGCCCAGCCCAAAGTTTGAAGCATTTCTTTACACAATTGCATATCCCCTGGCTAAAAGCCTGTATGTGTGATTCCGGCTGGATAGTCTACAGTTAAAAATGTTTATGGGTAAATGTTAATGGGTAAATGGGCAAAAGAGAGCAATTTGGACAAGTGTCCCACATGCGTTTAGCACCTCAGACAGAGGAACATATTTGTTTTTCTGCCCGGGTTATCAAGTCAACTAAACCAAAAAAGAAGGGGACTAAGGGCTTTTTCAAGGTCCAGCATACATGCCCAGTCGAAGTCTAACAAAAGAGGGTATGCAGTTCCTGGTAAGGCAGGGGGTTATCAAGTCCCCCGCAGAAAGTGGATACACCCAGTTTGTTTGTACCTGAAGGTCATCCGTTATAAAATCGCACAGAGAATCCTACATACAGGCACCTCTGAAGTAATAGTTGTTTCTTTAAGTCGATTTGTAGCTAAAGTTTGGTTTAAGCGATCGAAGTTCATATCCTAGCTGTGAGGAAGAATACATTATTTCATCCCTTAAGGTATTTTCTTAGTTCTGGAAAAATGACTGGACCAAAAGTAGATCTAACCTTAATGGTTAGGTTTTTATGTTTCTTTTCTGCCTGATTTTAGCATTCCTTCTACTGAATCAATTCTAATATGTACTGTTAAACCGAGGATGCATTGGCACTTTACAAAACTTGCACTTCTGTAGCTCAAGAAGAGTAAAGATGTAGTATTTGTCAAGATTTCAAATTACATTTCTTATATATGTATCTGAAATTTTTTAAGATTACTGTATTGTAAATTGTATGAATTATATCTTATATTTTCTCTTTTTTAATGATTGTAATCATTTTACTGTATGCTTTGATGGTTTTGGTAAACTGAATAAAACGTATTTGATGATGATGATGAAGTTCCCCACATATATTAAAATGGGCCTATCTTTCCCCACATGAAATGGATTGCGGGGAAAAAAGTATTCTGTGTGGCCACTGGATTTGTGAGTCATAGTCCCAGTCTGACAGACTCATAAATGCTTGCCTGAATAAGTCCCAATAAAAGAGCATGTGTATCTGCCCTCAACTCCTTCCTCAATGCCAAGAATATGAAGATTATTCTGACTTTGATTATTCTCTAAGACACTAACTTTCCCTTTCAGAATTTGTATCATTTGACCTTGCTCTTCCATGTATTCTTGAATTTTTGTAGTAGTTTCTTTGTTCTCCGCCATTCTGTGCTCCTACTCTGTGATATGATAATTGATGGCACAAATGTTATCGGCGTCTGAGTTTTTGCTTGATCAGAATTTACCTTTGTATAATGAAAATTTATTTCCTCTCTTTGTCACTGTACAAGGTCTTATATTGCAGCAAGAGAAGGCTCACAGGTACTAAGGTATTGCCACTTACATTTTGTGTCATCATTATCTATTGATCTTGGGAACCATCTACTGCTAGGATTTGTACATATCGAGAGACCTCCTCATTTATTGCAGTACATTGGGCCATCCCGAGAGTTTTTCCTTATCTCGATATTGACTTTCTTATATGTGGTTTCTTTGCTGCCTTCTTCCACTTTACAGGGTGGGGCACTTTTTAACCTACACCATAGCCTTTACAAAGATTGCTGCAACCATAATGATTGGGGTGTTTAACATACCATTGTTCCAAGCCACTTTTCTTACTCATCTTTGGATGTGCCACAGGGATAGGCCATACAATGCACCCAGTAGTCTGCTTTGATTTCCAACCTCCATCCACTTTCGGTTCTTTGTGTTCACCAGTGTGACTTTTTCTCACTAAATTTATGAGACTTTGAGCTTGTACACCCAAGTTGTTCCATAAGGTCTGGTGCTACTTTACTGATTTGATTGATAACTATGCCTCTATACGAGTTACTTGAATTACTGTTAAACTATGGCTCACATGTGGTATCTATACTATTCCTTTGTATTTTTCTCAGGAGCCACGGCTTTAAGCGCTAAGTTCATGTGCTCATTCAAGGGCTTATTTACAAGCCCCTTGCGCCGCAGGTGCATTACTATTTGTGACGCACCAGCGGCGCATTTTCCTGCCCAATATTTACAAGGACAAGAAAAGCCACCCTGCGTGGCATTTCCTGTCCTTGTAAATATGGCCCCTTTACACTCAGCACTTTGCGTGAAAGGGTCGTTCCATGGGTGTTGCTGTGAGTGTTTCCATGCAACACTCAGTGAACCTGACACATTTCCACATTTCCAAGAAATAGTAAACCTGGAAATGCATCTGAATGCTACACCCCCCCCCCCCCACGCGGGGAGGCGTAGGAAGGGGCAACAAGGAGAAATGTATTTGTTTCTCTTCGACTTTTTCCTCTTTCTATGCATGCTGCATTCTGCAGCACACATAGAAAGAGGAAATCACCTCTTGTGATTGTGTATGTGCAGGAAGGTGTCCCTTCCTGCACAAAAACAATAATTAAAAAATGACATTTTGTAACTTCTATGTGTGCTAATGCAGCACACATAGAAGCTGACAAATGCCATTTCAGATTGTTTATGTGCAGGAAGGAACATCTTCTTGCACATAAACAATCATCCACGTGACACAGGCATCTGCGTCGGTGCATGGCAGCCAATTGTGTGCACGCGCAGGGGAAAGCACAGGGATGTGACAAATTATTGTAAAGATGTCGCATCCCTGTGCTTTGAAAGTGCCGCACAATGGCGCAGCCAAAGGGCTTGCGGTGCCACGCTGCGGCACTGTCTTCTAAATAAGGCCCTCATTCTTTCACCTATCCAATTTGTCGCATTTTGCTCAGATATCTGCAGAGCCATAAATGCATCAGCGGTTTCTCATATCCCTTTCCTCGCCCCTTGAGGTACACTGCAAACCCAAATACGTTTTGAATTCTCACTATGAAATATTATATTCTTTTTCATACTCTGCTTGCAAATGCTGTTAGTGCTGTTATTATTGTCGTTATTACTGACAATACTTTCATTTATCACTGTTTCCTCTAGTTGTAAATTAACTTTCTCGTTCGGAGAATCCACCCCGCACCCCCTTGCAAGAGACACATCAATATGCTACAAGTCATCTTTGGAATTGCTGTAACTTTTGCCAATTCTAGTGTCAGTTACATAAGTGGGCTTGTGGCCTAATGTGGGATCAGTGGGATGTGACCTAATGGCTAGATCAGTCAAACTCGAAATTGGGGGAACCGATTTGAGTCTCTGCAGGGACGCTCAACAGCCGGTGATTCTGGGCAAATCACTTTATCTCCCCGTGCCTAACAAAATGAATGTGTCCATCTGTAACACAACTGGTGCTCATGTAAAACGCTCTGATACCTTCGGTTCGAGTTTGAGTTATATAAAACTCCAAAAAGAAGAAAAAAAACATTCTGCTATGCTGCCATCTGCAGCTGTGTCACTGCTACCTCTGCAGGTGGTAGCACTGCCAAGCTCCACCTGGAATTGATACAACACTGAGGGGCATATGCTCAAGCCCCTATCGCCACAGGAACGTCACTTTTTTTGACGTTCCCGTGGCGATAGGGCCAGCGCCCTATTCTCAAGGCAGCGTTAACCCACTTAACGTGGCTTAAGGCCACGTTAAGTGGCTTAACGCTGCCCTGAGAATAGGGCCCCTTTCACGCTAAACTTAGCGTGAAAGGGGGCGTGCAGTGGGTGTTGCGGTGGGCGTACTACCGCAACACCCATTGAATTCGACGCTGCCACCTATTATCAAGGGCGGCGATAATAGATGGCCTGGTCTTAAGGTGGCGAAACGAGGAGAAATGCTAAATTTCTCCTCGTTTTTGCTATTTCCATGTGTGCTGCCTTGTGCAGCACACATGGAAAAAGCTAAATGCCATGGTTTGTTTATGTACAGGAAGATGTCCCTTCCTGTACATAAAGAAACCTTTTAAAAAAAATGCCGTTTTGTAACTTACATGTGTGCTGCATGAAGCAGCACACATGTAAGTTACTAAACGGCATTTTAGGTTTGTTTATAAACAAACCTCCCTGCTCGCAGACACACTTGCACTCTGGTGCAAAGGTGCCTGCGTTGGCGTTAAGTCGTGAGACTTAGCGCCATCGCAGGGGGAAACGCCAGGCTGCACCACATTCTTGTGAATAGGGTGCAGCCTGCCGTTTCCGAAGTGGCGGTGAGAGGCGTTAAGCCAAGGAGGCTAACGCCTCTCACCGCCACTTCCTCGTGAATATGCCTCTGAGTCAAACCAGGAGCCGAACAAGAGGACTCCATGCTGTCTCTTTCATTTTCCCATAAAGAGTGTTAAAATTTCTCACTGGCACCAAATTGATTTCCGGAAGAGGCTGGGCTGGGCCCCCTCTCTTGGCTTGGCGTTCGGCGGGGGTATTGGACTGTGAGCAGGCCTGGTCTACACGGATTGTGAAAGGGCCCCCAAGGATATTCTTGACTGCTCCCAGCTATGAAACCTGTGAGGTAGGAGATCTTTTTGTGTACTGTTCCCTTGAAGCAGAAGTAGCACGTTATTGACTGAATATCCAGCTGCCGATCCGTATTCGTATCCCCTGTGGTACTGCAAGTTGGTTTTCAAGTTGGGTAGAACCCTTCCCAACTATGGGAAGACGTAAAGGTGTGCCGTTAGCACCTTCAGGTCCTCCATCCACCACGATGGACACCTTTTTAATGCGGGCAGCTGGGATTATTGACAAAGAAATCGAGCTGGTGTCCCATCGGCTCTCCCGCTCGCCTGTAACTTGCCTTGCCTCAAGTCCACCAGGTGCAGTGGAGGGTAGCACCTTGCACTGCGCCCAAGGAAGCAATTTTACATCTGGGACCTCATCTGGTCAAATTAGTTCACCGGCTCCGGGGGTTCTGATCGAGGGAGACCAGCGAGTGGGATCTCACGGGCCAGAGGCAGATAGAACCAGCCTTAATAGTCTTGTCCCTATAGTACCAACCACGTCAAATGGTGAGGGTAACATGGTTAACCCAGGGATGTTAAAAGTGGGGGGGAGAACGGGGGTAAAAAGGTAAGGTCCATTTACAGGTGCAAAAGCCAAATGCCCAAGGGAAGAAGGGAATGGACATTGTGTGAGCAAACCCACTTCACTAACCAAGGCGGACATGGAAGCCTTGATGGACGTTTGGATGGGCTTATTAATGACTAAAATTGAGTGCAAATGACCCCATCAGGATACGTTTAGTCGCAATTGAGCAGGAGTTAACAGAGATCAACCGATGGAGGCTAGCAGGGGGTCTGGATCTTTGAGGGGGGCCCCCTCTGGTCCTGTCGCAGTTGCCACCTTATCTGAAGAGCGAGGGACATCTGGCCCAAGTGGGCACCGGTCTTCAGCTACACCTGAGTACAATAGTAGTATTTTCTCTACACAGCCTACCGTGATCCCAAAGGATGGAGTAGGGGTGCCAAAGTCACAGTGCCCCACAGCCCGTCCCAGTCCAGTTAACCCTACAGCCGGAATAGCCCCAAGAGGAGGGGATGTTCACTCAGATTCTATTGTACCCGACCCTATGGGGGTGAACCCACTGCAGTTGCTTCCAACGATACATCTCCCCCCGGAATGTCTTCCTTATGTGGTGGTACTTGGCAATGTCCCGGCACTCCCCCTGGGTGCTGTTAAGGAATTCGACCAACTCAAGAATAAGGTTTTACATTGGCTGGATCGGAACACAACTCTTGGACTAAGGGTGGAGAAACACATCATCATGGTGCGTAGAGTTTCCTGGGTGGGTAGGTCAACTAAAACCTGGGCAGGAGACTGTGTAATTGTCAATTTCAACAGACCCCACCTAGTAGAGAGAATCTTACACTTGGTGTCTCAGAACAATCGGGGGGCCCAGCTTCGACCATAACACCCTTCCACCTAGGTTACTTCTAAAGACTCTCCCCCGACACCCCAAGGTCCAACTGGGTGGGCACCTGGAAACTTCCTACTCATCCAGGACGTCCAGAACAGGTTCAAAGGCTGGTAACCCAAGACATTACTACCTTTAATTCCTTTGCTCCTTTAGAATCATTGGATGCTTGTGATTGACTCACGGTCGACGAGTCAGCAGATCCAGTACCCCTACATTGAGTCATCACGGGGCCTCCCCCAGTTGGGGCGGATCATGCTAAAACCTGCAAATTTATTTCTTGTAATATTGCAGGGCTTGCAAATAAGATAATTGACCCCAAATGGATCACCTTTATTAAAGGATTTAGTATTATTTGCTTCCAGGAGATGTGGGCTACCTCTAACATTTTCTTCCTCGAGGGTTTCAAGAACTTTTTTGTATCAGCTACTGCTTCACGGTCAGGTAGACCGAAGGGGGGTCTGCTAATATACGTTTCTCTGGACATTCCATGCTGATTGAAGGAATTACCCCCCGAAAATGTTTGCTTGCAGGCAATTTCACTTTCTCAAGGGTCGACAAATATGTTGCTGTTAAATTTTTACAACGCTAATGTTGGGCATCCATCTCTTTGTAATATCACTAGAATGGGTACTTTCTTAAGGAATGTGGACACAAAGGGTTCCCTGATAGGTCACCTTGTGATCGCAGGAGATTTTAACATCCATCTTTGTGGGGACCCAGACGTAGGCTCCAAACCCAGAATGGGATGCCCCCGGTCGGCGGGTTTGCATGTTGAACACACCAGCCAGGGAGATAGTCTTAATGCTCTAGCTGATGAGTTTGATTTAACTATGTCAAGGACCAGGGTGGCTCATAGTAGGAAATATTTACTCCCGACTTTCACTGGAAGGGGTTGCTCAATGCTAATAGATTATATCTTTGTTTCTAGCCCCTTTTTCCAACTTCTTTTAGACTTCTCGGTTGAGGACAGCATTTATAGCGACCACAACCCGCTGTGCATCTCGACCACTTGGCCCAAGGTAGGGAAATCTCCCAGCGTTGTCCCTAGCGGATCTTTAAGGGTAGCAGATCAGGGCAGAATGCTTAGGTGGGAGCAGATATCCCCAGACTCTTTTTATGAGACCCTTATGGTAAAATGCAAGAGGGAAATCGACATCTGTACAACTGGACGTGGGGAGGCAGATGCTGCGTTGGAGGCATTTTTGGCCATTTCACGTACAATTGGACTCCTTCTTGAGGCCCCACCCACGTCTCGGAAGGGACGTGCCATGAGTTGGTTTGATCATGGCTGTTCTAGTGCAGCCAGGAATCTGAGGGCGGCCTTGAGTACCCTTCCAAGGAATCCCACCGCGGTAAGGGCATGTCAAGGGATATACAAAGCTGAAATAGCAAGCCGGAAGCCTGAGCTAAAAGAGGAGGCTTGGAGTAAACTCAATGAGGCCTGTCGCCAGAAAAATAGTACCCAGTTTTGGAGCATTATTAATTGCCCCTTTTTGTCAGGGGAAAACTCTGAGCCCTTAGATGCACATATTACAGAAGAGGATTGGGTCTGTCATTTTCAGGAAATGTTCTGCCAGCAAGCAGACATACACCAAGTTGGAGTGGGAGGGAAGTCGTCCCTTCTCATTACAGCCGAGGAAGTCAGTAAAGGTATAGCTGGGCTGTCTAAGAATAAAGCACCTGGTCCTGATGGCATCCCTCCGGACCTTTTTCTATCTAAACCCCAACTATCAGTGCCAATCCTCACTACGGTTATAAATGCTGCTATCGGCAAGGAATTGCCTAGTACTTGGTCCCTATCGATCATAGTACCGGTTTTCAAGAAAGGAAACAGAGATAGCACCCGATGTTATAGGCCTATATCCTTATTGGATTCATCGGTCAAGGTGTTGGAACAGGTCCTGTTGGAAAGGTTGTCCACATGGGCTGATGCTAACAATATCCTGACAGATATACAATATGGCCTTCGCCCAAGGAGGTTCACAATCGATCAATGCCTGAACTTGCATATGATCGTCAATAAATACACTGTTGCTCATTCAGGCAGTATATATCTTGCTTTTATGGACTTGTCGTCCGCATTCGATTGTGTTAACCGAAATAAGTTATGGGAATGTTTACTGGGCATGGGTGTGGACAAAGAGATTGTCCTTTTCCTCCGAGAGCTACACAGGGACACTAAAGCTGTGGTACGGTTCACAAAAAAGGGTCAGGTTACTCGGCAATTCCCTATCCAATGAGGGGTGCGCCAGGGTTGTATCCTGGCCCGTTTTTTATTTAACCTTTAAATTAATGATTTGGAGAAGGCCCTGACCGTTACTCAAGTAGATGCCCCACAGGTGGGACGGCGTGGTCTGCCGGTACTATTGTACGCAGACGACGCTGCCCTCATGTCTAGGACAGCGAGAGGACTGCAAACCCTCCTCAATTCCTTTGTGAAATTTATGGAGGACCGGGACCTGTTAGTCAACAACTCCAAATCCTATGTGATGGAGGTGGGACCTGGTACAGGGAAGTCCTTTAATTTTAAGGTGGGGTCCACATTGGTCCCCAAAACTGGGGCTTTTCCCTATTTGGGGGTTTTGTTGGATGCAAAACTAAATTGGGGCCCCTCTAAGAAGAAAGAAGAAAGGGGATCTTTTAAGAGCCAATGCGGCAATTTTTAATTTTGCCTCTGGGTTGGGCAGAACACCAATAGGTGCAATACTTGAGATATATAGAGCTAAGTGCCTAGCGCAGGTATCATATGGTAGCAAAATCTGGGGTTACTTCAGGGCTGATGAGTTACAAAGAATTGAAAATAGATTTTTAAGACGACTCCTATGTGTACCTCAGGGAACCCCTACCTTTATGGTACACGAAGAATTGGGTATGCCCTACTTGTCAGACCTATTGTTGTCTCGCCCTTTACTCTACTGGCTTAAAGTGTGGGGGCAGAAGGGGACCTCCTTACACAGAGACATCATAAGGGACTGTATGGCTCGTGATTACCCCCACCGTATCCCCTGGTTAAAATATATTGGGGATGGGTTCAGGACTCTTGGGAGGGTGGAACTCTTTAGTGACCCTGAATCAATCACCAGGAAAGATTTGGCCTAGGCCAAGGGGCATTTCTTCAGTCTTCAGACAGTAAAAAGGGAGGAGTCTGAACTAATGAAACCCAGCGTACGGAGATACATTATCATAAAAATAGTACAATCTACGGAACAGTATCTCCTAGGGCTTCCAAACACGTATGATCGTTTTCTTCTGACACGGTTCCGTTTTGATCTATTTTATCTTCTCCTTGCTCACCCCCAAGGGAGTAACAAAGGTTAGACTTTGCCCTTATGCGGTTGCGACAATAGGTCTCCGCAGGACATGATCCATTTTGTAATGTTTTGCAGTTTTTACGAGGTACCGAGGAAGACTTACATAATCCCACTTTTAAAATCCCTAAATTTTAATCAAGTACGTCCCGCTTTTACATTTTTAGCTCTCCTTTCAGGGCCGACTTTATGGTACGTCCTTAGCTTTTTAAAGGCGGCAGTTAGGCTCAGATCGAGCTGTGATTAGAACTCTATGTTTATCAGGCTGCTAGATCTTCTTTTATTTTTTTAACTTATAATATGTGTGAGATATTTGTATGTTATCTGTTGTCTGCTTACATTAATTGGTTGGGGGCATTTCGTTCCGTTTTTTTTGTCTGTACTGCTTTATTTGTGACTTTTATGGTTTTTATCTGAAAAGCCGAATAAAGTTTATGATGATGATGATGATTTCCAAGTCTAGACCAAGCTCCCTGTCAGCCACTAATAAACTGGGTCTCCTTCTGAAAACAGTAGGAAATGACTTAGGGACTGACTCTTCTTCTCAATAGCCACAGCTACACTGCCACCAGCTCCTCCTCATTGCAGTGCCTCAGGCCATTACAATAGGCTGGCATCCATGATGAGCTCAAAAGGCCACCATCTTCTGCTGCGCTGTAAGCAGCACTACAGAGGTAATTAGAGCTACAGGTCATAATGGAATTAATATGGTGTATACGTAGATTAATTTGGCTTTCAGAGAGCCCCCTTAATTCTCGTAGAACATAATGGCCATAATAGAGAGCTACAGTACAAGGCAGTCTGCCGAGATGATCTAGTCCTGGTACCCGCTAATATCGGGAAGCTATATTTTCCCCCAAAGCTTCATCCAACGTTAGCTGACACATTACCTTTTTCACAGCACTCTCAACATTTTATTAAATTGATAAATGCTTCTTCAGTAGCCACAGAGGACTGATGCATCATATTTGCTAGTAACAAATCCACTTTAGGGGCTAGGGGAAAGTCTACATTAAAATTTCCCAAATGGTATATCTTGGGAAATATTTGAGGAAACAGAGACTTGTCTATGTCACTATTTCAACATTAATTTTTGTGTAGCAGCTTGTAAAGGCAGTACATTTGATCTGGAAATATTGCCCAAACATTGATCAGTAGAAGCAGATTCAAAGTTCAAGTTTTTATTTAAAATATTGCAATGATGCTTCCTATTGCCTCTTTAGTAAAAACCTACCCTTGCTCCACATTCTGTTCAGAGATTGGATGACATTTAGAGGACTGAAGAACTTGAAGCAGAGCTCAAAGAGGATTTCCAGGTCACTCTCCATCATTACATGCCGTTTCTTCTTCACATTTTCTTCCTCCACTGAGAAATTATGACTATGCTTCACCAGACGTTTATGAGGCTCCATTGTCAATAATCTCTGGAACCTCAGCAGCATAAGACCCAGAAGGAGAGCGTAGATATATTGCATATGTGAAGGTCTGACAAATAGAAGAGATGTCTACATTGATGACAGGCAAGCAGACCAGGATAATAGGAAGCATCTCTGATTCTTATGGTTGGTAACAGCTGTCAAACCAATCACTTCTGTCTTTCTCAAGTTGCCCAGGGTCTTTGTTCTTAAAAGGCCCTCAGTTGTACCTGATGCCCATCCAAAAGATGGCTCATGCCATTCTGTACCACTTTCTGGAAGTGGATGAGTTGGGGAGAGGCAAGGGTGAGATACGAGTGTTTAGAGCTGCCAAGAACAAAAGTGCTGCTCTGCTGCTGATCTAATACAATTGGATAGCCACAGTTTGATTGAGGTGGAATGTTAGGAGAAATTCCTTCAGCATGAGGCATTGTTGGGGCCTCCGCCATCAATACTATGGTCTTATCAGGCCTAGGAGGTCCTCCCTCCATATTTTCCTCCTGGACAGTGGTCAAAACCACTATTAATTGCTTTGCTCTCAGCTCTCAGAAGCATCTGGTGAGGTTTGAGGAGCACAAGCTGATTCTTCATTTCTTCCTCATTCCATTCTTTCTATGTGCTATTTTTGGTGGCAACTGTCAGAGACTGGACACAGCGAAGCTCACTCTTATTTGCTTTGTTACTGCCTGAAGAAAGGTCAACACTTCCCAGTCAAAAGTTGAAAGTTTGCACATGTCTCCTTAAGAGGGTCACAGTTAGAAGGAAAAAGCAACAAAGACAAAAGCAATGTTAGTAATTGGAATGCATCTTGTTGATGAAGAGCTTTATAATTATTGGGAAACCAGACACCAAAATTACTGTGAGATAGAATAGAGAAATTTTATAACATAATCTTCCAGGCTAAAGAATTCAAAACAAAAATAGCTGAATAAAAGGGTTAAAACTCAGGGACAACTAAGTATCTAAGGTGAACAATGAACACAATGAAAAATAGGGTAATCCAAAGTGTTGTAACACATATTTCTCAGAGAGAATCTCCCTTCTACGTGAGTATAACAAGAATTGATTTCACAGGAAAATGACTGAACACCATCTTAAACAAGCAGGCTCCGGCTTCAAAAACTGAGTAGATATTCATCTTGAATATGAATGAATGGTAAGCAGACATAATATCGAACTTTTAATATCAATATACATAAATATCGAGTTCAATGTATCGTAAGTATTAAATATCGATGTTATGTATATCGATGTTAAAAATATCGTTTTTAAGTATTGTTAAAAATATCGAAGTTTGTAATATCGACTGTTAAATTATCGTTATGTTAAATTAGCGTTATTGTAGTATATTGTAATGTATATAGAGTTTGTTTGTAGTATAGTAATAGTAAGTTAATGTAATAAAAAAAAAAAAAATTATAATCTTTTTTAGGAGCGGGATGTTGGGTTTCTAGGGGATAAGGGTGGGGAGTGTTTTAAAATAATTGATTTGAATTTATAAATAATTCAAAATTTATCATTTAGAATACATAATTTTGAATTTAGAATAATAATTTTTAGGTGCGGGATGTTGGGTTTATAGGGGATAAGGGTGGGTAGTGTTTTAAAATAATTGATTTGAATTTATAAAAAATTCAAAATATTAATTTATAATTTAGAATATATAATTTCCATTTTAGAATAATATTTTTTAGGAGCGGGATGTTGAGTTCATAGAGGATAAGGGTGGGGAGTGTTTTAAAATAATGTATTTTCAAATTTAAGTAATTAGAAATTAAAAATTATATTTTGGAAATTACATTTTTGAATTTATAAAAAAGTTTTTAGGAGTGGGGTGTTGTGTTTATAGGGGATGAGGGTGGGAGTGTTTTAAAAAAAATAATTTTAAATTTTAGAAAATTGAAATTAAAATTTATAGTTTAGAAATTATATTATTTAAATTCAAAAAATAATTTTTAACAGCTGAATTTTGTATTTATAGGGGATAAGAGTGGGTATTGTTTAAAAAAATTGATTTAAAAATTTAAGAAATTAGAAAATTTAAATTACAATTTAGAAAAAATATTTTCAAAATTAGAAAAATATTGCAATTTATTGAATTAAATATTGAACAAATTTAATATAGGTATTGTGAAACAATTAAAATGTAATTTATAGTGTAGTTAGTTCTATTACATTAATATTAATAGGAAAAGAAAAATATATATGTTAATTGTCTGCTAATACTTTTTATTTTACTGTAATTATAGTGGGTATAGTAAATTTGTAAAGTTTACTGTTGAGCATTTACCATTCATTAACAGTAACTGCAGTGGGAATAGTAAATTAATTAAGTTTAGTGTCCAGCACCTACCTCTAATTAATAATTATTGGAGTGGGAATAGTAAATTAATTAGGTTTAGTGTCCAGCCCCTACCCTGAATTAGTACTAACTGGTGTGGGAATAGTGAAATAATTAAGTTTAGTGTTCAGCACCTCCTTGAATTAATACTAACTGATGTGGGAATAGTAAAATAATTAAGTTTAATGTCCAGCACAAACCCTGATTTAATAGTAACCGGAGTAGGAATAGTAAATTAATTAACTTTAGTGTCCAGCACCTACCCCTAATTAATACTAACTGGAGTAGGAATAGTAAATTAATTAAGTTTAGTGTCCAGCACCTATCCCCAATTAATAGTAATTGGAGTGGGAATAGTAAATTAATTAAGTTTAGTGTCCAGCACCTATCCTCATATAATACTAAGTGGAGTGGGAATAGTAAATTAATAAAGTTTAGTGTCCAGCACCTACCCCTAATTAATACTAACTGGAGTGGGAATAGTAAATTAATGAAGTTTAGGGTCCAGCACCTACCCTGATTTAATATTAACTGGAGTAGGAATAGTAAATTAATTTACTTTAGTGTCCAGCACCTACCCCTAATTAATAATTACTGGAGTGGGAATAGTAAATTAATTTAGTTTAGTGTCCAGCACCTACTCTGAATTAATAGCAACTGGAGTGGGAATAGTAAATTAACTAAGTTTAGTGTCCAGCACCCACCCCTAATTAATACTAACTGGAGTGGAAATAGTAAATTAATTAAGTTTAGTGTCCAGCACCTACCCTGAATTAATAGTAACTGGAGTGGGAATAGTAAATTAATTAATTTTAGTGTCCAGAACCTACCCTGATTTAATAGTAACTGGAGTGGGAATAGTAAATTAACTAAGTTTAGTGTCCAGCACCTACCCTGAATTAATACTAATTGGAGTGGGAATAGTAAATTAATTAAGTTTAGTGTCCAGCACCTACTCTGATTTAATAGTAATTGGAGTAGGAATAGTAAATTAATTAATTTTAGTGTCCAGCACCTACTCCTAATTAATACTAGCTGGAGTAGGAATAGTAAATTAATTAAGTTTAGTGTCCAGCACCTATCCCCATATAATACTATCTGGAGTGGGAATAGTAAGTTAATTAAGTTTAGTGTCCAGCACCTACCCCTAATTAATACTAACTGGAGTGGGAATAGTAAATTAATTAAGTTTGGGTCCAGCACCTACCCTGATTTAATATTAACTGGAGTAGGAATAGTAAATTAATGTACTTTAGTGTCCAGCACCTACCCTTAATTAAAAATTATTGGAGTGGAAATAGTAAATTAATTAAGTTTAGTGTCCAGCACCTACCCTGAATTAATAGTAACTGGAGTGGGAATAGTAAATTAATTAATTTTAGTGTCCAGCACCTACCCTGATTTAATAGTAACTGGAGTGGGAATAGTAAATTAACTAAGTTTAGTGTCCAGCACCTACCCTGAATTAATACTAATTGGAGTGGGAATAGTAAATTAATTAAGTTTAGTGTCCAGCACCTACCCTGATTTAATATTAATTGGAGTAGGAATAGTAAATTAATTAATTTTAGTGTCCAGCACCTACCCCTAATTAACACTAGCTGGAGTAGGAATAGTAAATTAATTAAGTTTAGTGTCCAGCACCTATCCCCATATAATACTAACTGGAGTGGGAATAGTAAATTAATTAAGTTTAGTGTCCAGCACCTACCCCTAATTAATACTAACTGGAGTGGGAATTGTAAATTAATTAAGTTTAGGGTCCAGCACCTACCCTGATTTAATATTAACTGGAGTAGGAATAGTAAATTAATTTACTTTTGTATCCAGCACCTACCCCTAATTAATAATTACTGGAGTGGGAATAGTAAATTAATTAAGTTTAGTGTCCAGCACCTACCCTGAATTAATAATAACTGGAGTGGGAATAGTAAATTAATTAAGTTTAGGGTCCAGCACCTACCCTGATTTAATAGTAACTGGAGTAGAAATAGTAAATTAATTTTCTTTAGTGTCCAGCACCTACCCCTAATTAATACTAGCTGGAGTAGGAATAGTAAATTAATTAAGTTTAGTGTCCAGCATCTATCACCATATAATACTAACTGGAGTGGGAATATTAAATTAATTAAGTTTAGTGTCCAGCACCTACTCCAATTTAATAATAACTGGAGTGAGAATAGTAAATTAATAAGTTTAGAGTCCAGCACCTACCCCCAATTAATAGTAACTGGAGTGGGAATAGTACATTAATTAAGTTTAGTGTCCAGCACCTACCATTTATTTATGCTAACTAGAGTGGGAACAGTAATTTAGATATATGTGTATTAATTTATAATGTTAAAAAAATATTATTATATTTAAAGTAGTAAGATATTTTAATTATAAGATAGTTATAAATGAAAACAATAACATTGTGTATATATTCTTAATTAAAACATATTATTTTTTGAAATTATATTTAATAAAAATTAATTTATTAACCAATATTGAATATTACAATAAGAAAATGGTAGACAAGAATATACACATTTAAATTTTTCGAAGAAGTTTATTTTTTGTAAAGTATTTAGAAATCAACAAGAAATATTTCTTTTATTAAAAATATGTTAGATAAATAAAGATGTAGAGATAGAAAATCATATTTATTTTACAAATCCTAAATGTTTTGTACATATAAATATTTTTACATGTAATAATTAAAGGAAAAACATTTATTATAACATTGGTACATTGTTTTAAACAGTTGTGTAAAGTTTGTAGTAACAGATAATGTAGGTTAATATTTTTTACATACATTAGAAAAAATATATATTTATTTATAACAGTAGTTAATTTCAGTTTGGTATTGTAAACATTTTTTTTTTAGATACATATATTGGTAACATATTAATGATATAAAAAAAATTACAATTTTTTACAATATTTTTTAAGTATAAACGTAGTTACATTTTCCTAAAAAATAATAATACATTTTAATTAATAATATTAATATATAAAATATTAATGTTATTAATTATTACATTGTTGAATTTATAAAAAATCTTTTTATAAGGTAGACATTTTTAAATATAAAAAAAATTCTTACAATTTTTTAATAAATGTTGTATGTAACTTGTAAATACATGGAATTATAATATTAAAAATTATGTGTTTAATAATATTTATTATTATAATTTTACAATGATATAAAAATGAAAAATACATTTAAACAAATAAGATATACATTGTAGTATTTAAATTAAATATGTTAGTAAATTATATATAATGTAATGACATTTTTTAAATAAAATTATATTTATTTTATATATTTGAAGCTGCCATATTTGTTTGGGGCTTGTATTTTGTAGCCGCTCGCGGTTGTTTTGGGTTATTTCGAAGGGGAGATGGTCGCGGTCGGGAGCTGCTTCGCGTCGAGGAAGGTAAGATTACTTTTCTTTATTTAAGCTACATTTTTATTTCAATTTGAAGGTAGCTAAGTTGTAGTTAGTATGTGTAGTTAGGTTTTTGGAGTTGTGGTGTTTTTTATGCGTTCATTAGGTTTTGACGATTTGTGTATCGTTATTTTTTTAGGCCTATTTTACAAGTGTTAAAGTCTGGTAGGATATGTGTTATTATTGTGTGAATAATGTTTGTAATACTGTTATATTCTGTATTATGTGTATAGTTGTGTGGGTGGGAATGTTTGTGTGTTTTTTACAGGTTTTGTTCGATCGGAGTTGCGGTTACTACAAGATAGCGTTTTTTTAAATTAAGGAAGTGTATATTAGTTTAAGGGGCCCATTACGATACCCGGCGTAAAAAATCCGCCAGGCATGGAAGCGGCAAAAATCCGCCCGCACACACCGTCTGAACACCGACCACGCCATTACGATTACACAAACCGAAAACCGCCATCGGCGGAAAACCACACAAGATACCGCCCGCCATCGTCCGAGTCGGAGTCAAACCGCCCGCCACGGACGGAAACACGCACGACAACACAAAACCGCCCGCCCTCACGGCCGACACACCGCACGTGAGATTACGATCGCACCGCCATGAGCGCGGGAAAACTACAAATATACCGCCCGCCAGCGCAAACAACGCCGATGAGAATCGACACGGCAGAAGCCATGGCGCCCACGTCCCTGCACAGAAACCATCCGCTGACAAAAACAATCGCACACAACATGGCCAACAAGTCCACACAGCAAGGCACGCACAAATACACAAGCACAGTACACATCCCGAAAACACCCCCCTGGACAAACAAAAACTACAAAGGCCAGAACCCCAGACACAACACACCTGAAAACAACAGACCATGAGGACACACCCACATAGGTAAGTACAAAAGCAGCACTCCCACAGACCACAACCCCTTGCAACATTGCAAACTAGAGAGGAGAGGAGAGGACACAGTGACACAGCAAGGACAGCAGCACACCACAGAAACGCACACATCACAACCACCACCACCACCACCAAACACCGGCACCACAAACCCCCTGCACATTACACAACACACACCGCACCAGCACCACAAACACCATGGCACCACAAAGAATGCCCAAGTTCACGCCCATGGAGCTGACGGTCATGGTCGACGAGATCATCAAGGTGCACCCACAAATCTATGGGAACCTGGTCCAGCACACACCACTAGCCACCAGAAAGAGAATGTGGAACCGGATCGTAGACCAGGTCAATGCAGCAGGGACCTTGCCCAGGAACAGAGTTGAAATAAACAAACGGTGGAATGACGTCAAGAGCCTGGTCAAGAAGAAGGAGAGCAAGAACAGAGAGCTGGCTGCCGTCACTGGCGGAGGGAATCCCGCGCTCTTCAAGACCTTCAAAGCGTGGGAGGAGAAGGTGCGAGTCATCATACATCCCGAGATCCTCGCCGGATTAGCAGGGGGAGTGGAGGCTGGTAAGTACAAACTAATGTATACCAGCACACCGCTATGTACTCACATGCACTACCACCATGCCACAGCTCCCAGGGACAAACACCCCCATGTCCAGCACACAATACACAACACATCACACACACATGCAACAGACACCACCACACACAGCCCAAACCGAACAACTGTAAGATGCGTGGGGACATGTGTACACTCAGCCAGCCACGTAACCACCAACAGGTCCCCAAATATGCCAGAAGCGCCACAACGAGCACCCACCACACCCATGTGTCCGCCATAGCTGCACTAACCGACAAGTAACAGGTAAGTGGCAGGAACACAAAGTGCAGTGGGTGGGAGGGTGGACAGCCCAAGTACAAAACACACCAGGCCCCTAGTCCCACAGCACAGCAAGGAGGAGCATCCCCCACACCCCACAGCCACGTGTCAGCCACCGCAGTGCACAACGACAGCCAAAAGGTAGACATCACGGTCCACAGCAATCGGTGTCAGTGGGTGTCCAGCCACCACCACGACCCACAACACCCCCCACCCCCACAGACCTGCAACATGGAGCACCCCCGCTTAGAACCATGTGGCATCCAGTACAGTGCACGCCCGAACAACCTGCAGGTGGGAAACTGGACAGGGCTGGATTACTGGAGGCATGAGGACCGTAACACGACCAACACATGGGACATGTCACGTAGCAGACGAACACGCAGCACCGCCCACCGTCACGAACAAGTGAACAATGTGCACACGGACATGAACCACAGACTCACACCCCACATGACCCATCACAAACACAGCAACACCCAAGGAGGCACGTCTGCATGCACAAGCCACACTGAATATAGTACCACACGGCAGCCACTGTGCAACCCATCACACACAACCGAAACACCATTGAAGTCCTGTCCATGTAGCCCCTACTGCCTGTCAACCACACACCCCACAACTACGCCTATGTAAGACAAACAACACTAGACGCAACAGAGCGGAACAACATAAATGCACACGAACACCACTGAACCCATCAAACACACAGACACACCATGCACATACAACATACCATCCATCCCATCCGTCAGCCCCAGTCTCATGAAAGGCATGTCATCCGCACAGCTGCCACACATACAGCAGTCAGGCTAAGATACATGCCCATGACCAACCATGTGCCAGAAGTCAATGAAGCGCACGACACACTGTGAGCAACAACACACAACATGGGCCACACCCCCCCCCCCGAGCACTGCCGTGATGCACATGGCACAGGGCAGCACACACACCAAGGAGATGGGACAACTGCAATACGTTGGCTGGCACACAACCATCACTCACTCATAACGATGCGTCCAATGCCATGTCCAGTAATCACAACAGACAGCAAATATGCAGGCCATGTCAAGCATGCACACACCTCAAACCATGCACTGTCATGCTGCCACAACACATGTCACGTTCGGCACCCATGGCTCACAGCATGTACCCCAAAAGCATATTCCATCCCAAATGCGAATCTGGGGCATGGCCCCCATGTTGCCATATGCGTTCCTAAGCGTCCCATCTGAACACCAAAAGCAAAGTACAAACCAGACCCAGGATGGGCCAGGAGCCCGCATACACCAGAGTCACAATAAGTAGGGGCACAGCAACACACCCATCGGCATGGCCAATCCGTCCCATGCCACATGTGCACAGCACACAGTCCCATTGTCAAGCACACACAACTACAAATGCTACAGCCACACACACGCCTCCGGGAAACCCATGTACGAGATTGCACGAACTGTTAATGTCAGACGACAAATACATACTTCGCCAGGTGCAACACAATAACAAATCTCATTCTCTCCACAGGTGACGAACTGCTGGATGCTGGGGATGGAGACAGCAGCCAGCACAGCCAGCCTACAAGCCCCCAACGAGGACACACGGATGTGGAGGATCTGTCCTCCTCTTCGGACACGGACCACCAAGCAGGCCCATCTGGTGTGGCAGGGCCCAGCCGCTCCCCAGGACCCCTCCTACCCACCAACCCATCATCCAGGGCTGCTGAACATTCCCAGCCCCCTGCTGCCACTGTCGTTGCGGCCACCCCCACGGTCATTGCGGCCACACCCACGGTCATTGCGGCCACTACCATTGCCGCAACCGCCACCATCGCCGCACCGACCACCACCGCCGCCACCACTACCACGTCTTCGCTGGCACCAGCCCCAGCGCAGGTGGTGGCCCGGCCCGACTGGATCCACCCTGGGAGCCACAGCAAGGACCGTGGTGAGCAATGTGGCTAGTGGGCAGGCCGGTGGCAGCAGTACTGGTAGGAGGAGCAGGGTCAGGGAAACGCAAGTCTCCCTGGGAGCCATGCCCTGCCTCAAATGGCCAGAGTCCTTGGGGCCTATGAAGAGGCCCAAGAACAATGGGTCAGGTCTGCTTCAGACACGCGGGAGGTGCTGGGGGTGCTGAGGTCCATGGACGCCCGTATGGGCCAACTCGTGGACCTCATGGGCCAGCTGGTGGTGGCGGTGAGGTCACAGCCAGGGACAGCAGCTCCCCTCCGCCACCACCTGCCGGGGCGCAGGGTCGAGCAGCAGTGTCCAGTTCCCCTGCGTCCACAGCCAGTGAGCACACCTCAACCACCAGCATGTCGCAAGCAGGCACCCCCCTCGCAAACGTGGAAGGGGCCGTCCGAAGTGGAAACAGATCTCCCGGGAGGACTTCGCACGCTCCAGACGCAAGTGAGGCAGCCAGCCAGCCTTCCTTGACCACCCACTGCATTGACTTGGACTACGATCCCACTCCACACAGCCATCTGGATGGCATGTGTGTGTTGGACTATGGACATAGAACCAGTGGGTACACCCTGAGCATCACGCAGCCATGACCGACAGCTCATTGTCACTGCACGCACCACTTTTGTCATCACCTTACACACAATCACATGTCACAGTTTGAAATAAATGCACCTCTTACACAAACTGCTGTTTGTGCCCTGTGTTTTATTTGTACGGAATACAACGGCCACCTTGGGCGGAAAGGCACCTGATGCGTGGCATGGCAATGGAACCGGAGGGCCTGTAGGGACCTAGGGGTGGGAGACAGAACAGGAGCACATTCAATGAGTGTGTCACACACCCATCACACAGTACATGTCAACAACTACAAGCAATGTACACACATCGCACAGAGCAATAGGGCACAATGCCACAGCCACCAACAGTGGCATACTACCCTGGCCATGGAGCGTTGACACACAGCACGCAGTGAACAAACGGCCACCCTGACACAGCACACACACACCTGCACAGACACAGCCACATCAGCCGTCGTACATGGACACTCACCGTCAAGTGAAGTAGTGGGCGATGAGCTGCTGCCGCACATTACCAGCTTCCTCCTCTCCGCTGTCCTCCTCACTCGAGCTGTCCTGGTCTGCGGGCTGGGGCCCTGGTTGATCTCCGTCATCCACGATGAGGGGGATCTGCTTCCGAATGGCCAGATTGTGCAGCATGCAGCACGCCACCACTATCTGGCACACCTTCTGTGGGGAGTACGCCAGCGCACCCCGGTGCGGTCCAGGCACCTGAACCTGGACTTGAGGAGGCCAAAGGTACGCTCGACCACACGTCTGGTCCTCCCATGTGCCTCATTGTAGCGATCGTCTGCTGGGGTGCGAGGATTCCTCAATGGACTGAGCAGCCATGCCCCATTCGGGTACGCAGAGTCACCTGGGTGTGAGGGACACAGAGAACCGTTGCTATTCCAACTGGACAGGGGACAGCATCGCACAACCAGCACGCTACACCACTCCACATACTCACCGACAATACAGCCACGATCCTGTTGCAGATTGGACATCAGTCGTGGCAAGATGTTGTTGCGCATTATGTGTGCGTCATGGGCCGAGCCTGGGAACTTTGCACACACGTGGGTGATCACCATGTCCGCAAGGCACACCACTTGCACATTCAGGGAGTGCGTGTGCTTCCTGTTGCGGTACAGGTGCTCAGTGGCCTGTGGTGGAACAAGGCCAACATGTGTGCAGTCAATGGCTCCAACGACGTGTGGGATTCTGCCAAGGGCATAGAATGCACCCTTCACTGCCGCCAATTCACGAGCCCTGGGGAAGCGGATGTACCTGTTCCGGTACAGAATCATGGCTGCCAGTACATCCCTCAGCACCTTGCTGAACATGGGCTGGGACATCCCTCCTCCACTGCCCACTGTGTGCTGGAATGACCCAGTGGCGAAGAAATGCATGGCGGCCATCACCTTAGCCGTGGGGGTGACAGCTGTCGGATACACCCTGCGGGGACGGAGATGGGGTTCTAACATGGCACACAGTCGATGCAGGGTTGGCCTGTCCAGCCGAAACTTCCTAATGACCTCTGTATCGTCCATGTCCGCCAGCAATTGGTATGGGCGGTCAATGTTCGGTCTCCGCCTAGGGAAAATGGCAGTGGACACATGTCAAAGCAACACAACACATAGCAATTTCGCATACACATCACTGACATGACTGAGCAAGCACATGAGCCACAGCCCAGCTGTCAAGCTGGGACGAGCACGACCACAATACACTTACACAGGTCTCCCAACAATGGCAATGGCTAGTGATACAAACCACTGCCATGTGCATGCACATGGGGATCTAGGCCCCAATGACTTGCGGGCGTGCTGATGGGGACTGACTGCATATTCGTCAAGCGGCAACGCCACGGCAACATGAATGTCTGCTGAGCATGGCACTGCTTCCGAGGCTGGATGAGTATGGCACACGACGACGACGATGTGGGCACAGGCTGAGCGGCCAAAACAAGTGGGACCTGTGGCACGAGGGGATATGAGACAGTAGTAGGTGTCAGCACTGCACCCTATGTACAGCACTGTACGGATCACACCTCCCGAAACATTGACAGGTGTCCACATTGACAGCCCCATGCCAAGACGGCTGTGTGCTTGCAGTCACACGTCACAGGTGAGAAGTTACATTGCACGTGCCAGGTGGCAGACGTACATAGTGGGAGCTGGCATGTGTGTGCATGTGTCTCCTGTTCAGGATCCACCAGATGGGCGCTGACTCTGTACTGACCATTGGACACAGCATGTTCCGTGGAAGGCTTGTGTGTGTGGGATGGTGGCACTGGATGTGCCTCCGTTGGGTGGGGGCCATGCACAGGGCGGGTACGTCGATGATTGCGCATTGTTGGTCACGGTGGGTGCACCCACTAAGATGTGTTGCCCTGTGTTCAATTCCTATGTCCGCATGATGATGGACTGTAGATGTGGGCAGACTACACATTGGTCGATGTGCTGTCTATATGCATGTGCCTTCACACCAGGCACAGCTGCCCCTGCACATGTGACCCCTGCTGGACTCGCTGCTCGGTCTGTGGAGCTGATGCACCTTCTGTGCGTGGGGCGGACAGCTCTCCTCACTTCCTTCATTGCGCATGTCATGACTTTGCCGCAGGTGACATGGATCATGGAGGGCCCACATGTACGCGTGGGTAGGCTACACATGATTGTTCACTGGTCGCCACCCCCAGTCAGTGTTTCGAATGGGAAGGTTGTCGTGCTGGTGGTATATTCGATGTGGCGGATGGGCGGGCCTAGGTGCGGGCTTACATTCCGGACATGGGGGGTAGTTGGATTGGCGACTAGTTGCAGTACACACGGGACACGTCTCTTCCTTTCCACATCTGGGTCATCCCTTGTACTCACTGACAGTGATACAGTCATCTTCGCCCCAGCCCTCATGTCCTCCCCTCGCTCCCCCAATATGCATGTGCACCTGCGAGGCTAGCGCTTGCACAGGCAGCCCCAAGCTCGCACCAGAGAGGGCAAGGAGTGTATGTGTGGGTCCAGTTGCACGAGTGGGCTGTCTCAGGGTATGATGTGTTGCGGGACGCCGTCCACCTGCGTGGTGCCCCAAATGGAGACCCAGCCTGCATGGACTATGCATCACAGTCTTCGCCTTCCGGATCCGCCACCTGCGACACCCAGTGGCTGTGGCTGCCCTTGCGGCCAGGCCACGTCCGTCTGTGACTGATGGCCCACACATTCACTCTTTGGCCTCTCTGGGGAGGGCTCGGGGTGGTGGCGCACGCGCTTGCACTTAGTCGCAATGGCATGTGGCGTGGTTGGTATAATGGGCAATGGATGGGATGGTGCGAGCCACCTCCCGTGACGTCAGTGCTGCTCGTGCTGTGGTGCGTCCCCCTACACTTCCATTTGACTTGTGCCATGCTAGACGTTGAGGTTCTATTGCCTGCGTGATATGACCAGGAGGAGCGCGAGAGACCTCTCACACACCATGCTCCACTGCCATCCCGTGCCCTGTATCGCCTGTGCGGATTGACTATGTTGGGGTTACACCTGGTCGACTGGGGCTGTGTGTGCCTTGTCAAGGGGCATGGCGGGCGCACAACAGGATCCAGCTTGTCCACAGAGGGTGGGCTGAGGTGCGCCTGGTACCGCTTTGTACGTGTGCCCGGCTGCTGTGCACACACGTGTTCACTCCCCCGACAGGTGTCCTCTCACAATGCCCAGGGAAGCGGTGGTGTACTGTTCATGACCCCTCCCGACACGGCGTGCTCCAACTTGGCATGTGCGCATCTACCCGTCACACCCACCCACCTGAGCACTGCGTCCATACGACTTCACACGACACATGTGTGTCTTCCACAGTTGTGCTACTCATTTGCGTTGACATCCAATACCAGTGGACTACATGGTCATGTCACGACTGCCGTGTACTTCACATACTCTCATCCTCTCTCATTCGTACTTGTGAAATGAGTCAGCGGAGACAGTTTTGGTTTCAAACATTATATTGAGTCTTCTGTCCTCTGTGATGCAGTATAGTGGACACTACTGGCAGCGGAATACATGTTGAGGATATACTGAGCATGATTGCAAATGGGATAGGGTGTGGGGTTACATGTGATTGGCTGTTGCATGTGGGATGTGGGCTTCAGAGTTACATCTGCTTGGCCAAGGCTGTGCTAATGTACATTTACGTATAGCTGCGGAGCTGCGGACTTTGACACAGACGGTATACATGTAGCCTACCAGACCGCTTGGCATCATGGGCACAGTCCATCTCAGTTCCATGTGACAGGTTTGCTGCGGTTGTTCCTCATGCACGCGTGCATGTGAGATGACATCAGGGCATGTGCTTGCGTGCATGCAGCGGCGTGCCACTTGTTGTTGCAATGTGGTGGTTTCTGGCCATGTCACAGTCACTGGGGTCGTGTTGTTGTTGTATGCACTTGTCGTCCATGCAAAGGTCCTGGTATGGGATTCCCGGGGCGGGGGTGGGAGGGGTGCAGCACCCACAGACTCCAGGCGACCTATTCATGTCCACTGAGCGGTGTGTGTGTCCATGGGCGCTGGATCCATGTCGTGTCCTGGTTGTTCGTGCAGTTCCGTCCATGTGGGTGCGATACACAGAGCCCATGCCACTGCCTCCCACGATGCATGCAGTGTTCCTGGATGTGATGGGGAACAGTGTGCATGTCCCGGTCATATCCGATGTCATGGCGATGTCGTTGATGGTGTGGTAACAGTTGCCGGTCGTTTGGTATGGCTGTTGTGGTGGTGACTGGCCAGTCCGTGCGGAAGCTAAGCATGGGTGCGGGGTTGGACATCATAGGTCAATCGGGGAACCTGCGTTGTGGTCCGACGAATTTACAGGTTGTCAGGTATGCGATGCCGTCCAGCAGGGCTTCCATGTCATTGGTGGTGTACATGTTTGCCAGCCAATGTAGCGGATGGTGGCTGTCAAGGTGTTGTTCGTAAGTTGTCCCTTGGAGGACCATGATGGGGCATGCTGGGTGACATTCGATGTAGCTGTTCTCGATGATCCGTCGTGTGGAGGCACAGTGGTCCCATTTCAGTGCGGGTGCGATGTTGGCCACATACGCCATGCCCCCATAGGCAGAGCAGGCCCTGTCGTGTGCGTCCAGAGGAGGAGTAGTGGTAGCAGGTCCGCCTTTAGACATGCCGGGTTGGAGAGGCATATCTCCACGGGATGCTGGTAGGGACACCTCCGACAGTAGAAGACGGGCATGACGCAGCTGAACAATGTGATGCGGTAAGTCAGTCGGTAACTTACGTTCAGCAGGGACAGGAGATCGCATCCCAATATATGTATCAGGTTGGTTTTGTACAGCTTGAGCTGTCCGGCGTAGTTGGGTAGGTGTGTTGCGGTTGCCATTTCGCAGCGGTGCGTTGTGGTGGCGTGCTCCGGCTGTGTGTGCAGTCTGCAATGTGCACGCTCCGAGGTTGCTGTGAGCTCTGTGTAGTCGTAGGGAGACAGGACTTGTGTTCTGTTGGCTTGTTTGGAGGACACGGGCCCTCATCCCACATGCTTCTCAGACAGTTCAAGGTCAGTGATGTGTGACTCCTTCCAATTAACTTGCATGTGGCCGACATGGGGGAGTGTTTTCTTCTTTCTTCCCCGTCCGTTGTGTGCTTCTGTGATATGCGCTATCTGCCCTGTGGTCGGTCTCCTCGGCATGCCTGTGTTGGTCTTTTCTTGGACAATGGCTGTATTCACCGGCTTCTTTCGTAGGGCTGTGGTTTCGGAGTTGGAATGGAAGGTCATTCAGTGCTGTCTGCTCTCCCTTGTGTGGGCGGCAGGCTGCCTTTCCGCTCTGCGTTGGGCCTTGTGTGTGAATGTTATTCTTGGGCCACCTGTTGTCGGTCCCGGGCTCTTTGGTGTTCCGTTTTATATGTCTTGTTCATATGTGCAGGGTGGTATGGGTGTTTCAGTGTGGTACTGGCGTTCCTCTTCCCGAAGGAGCCCTGCTTCTCCTAGTTGGTGTTGCCGCCGCTGTGTGCTTCGCCATGTTTGTTACACTGGGGTGTGTCCTGCTGTTGCGTGACTTCACTGACATGTGTGCGTCGGTTGTGTGGCGTTGGGTGTTGTCCGTGAATTGGGCGTTGGGGACATGTCTGTGGCAGGCCTGTCACGTGTCATGTGCTTTCGGGGTGGGGCTGATGTGTGTGCTGCTTGGTTGTGTCCCTGTGTCTGTGTGCGACGCATGCATGGCGCTGCGGTTGGCCTCTGCGTTGTGCGCATGTGTGGCGGCGTCATCGCCGCTTTGGGGCCGTGACGGGGTCGTTGGTTCCTAGTCCCAGGTGGTGTGTACACATGTGTTACGCGATGTTACGATTTGGCCTGTGTGTCATATGTGGATGCAATGGTGGATGTGTAGTGTACACGCGCTGGGGGGTTGTCCGCTTTTCCGCCCTTGCACTGTGTGCGCTGTTTGCGTGCACTTGTTGTGTGTGTGCCTACCTGCGTCTCCGCGGTACGTTGCGTCCTTGGTGGTGCATCAGCAAGAGCATGGGGAGGGCCTGCAGTGCTGGATTCATGCTCGGGGAGCCGCTTCTTCGTTGTCTGTGCTCGGCGTCCGTGTTACCGCTTCGGTTTGTCGTACGGTATCTCTTAGCCGTGGGAGCCGTTTGTTTGCGGCATCGTAATTTATACGCCGGGCGGGACGTGTTTTCGTCGGACGGTGTGTGTCAGTTGGGCTGCGCCGCTACGTGTACGGGCGCACTTTGATGGCGGACGGTGTTGCTGGCTTGCCGGCGGTGTTTGGCCTACTTTTCGCATCGTAATTGGGCGGGCGTGTGGACTGCTGCGTGCCGGCGGTAACTGGTGGTTTTTGCATCCGCCAGCACGGCGGTTGTGCTTCCGCCCGCCATCGTAATGACCCCCTAAGTAACTAATAATTATTTTACACTTCTTTAATTTTTCGGGTTTTCCAGGAGCGTTTCATTTTTAAAACATTTTTTCGGGTTTTTATGGATTGTGGATTTACGGATCGAGGATTACTTTTTGGAACAGTTGGATTTTTCATTTTGTTTTGGGTAATTTTTCTTCGATTTGCAATATGAGCGACCAGCTTTGTTTTACAAGAAGTGGGATTTTCTGTCTACAGCTACGGAAACGGTAAGTTAATTTAATTATTTATTGTGGGAGGGAAATGCTATAAGATTTACTGTTATTGTTGTTGTTTTTTTTTTTTTAAATCTAATTATTATGTCTATATATATATTTATTTATTAATTAAAAATTTTGAGACAAATTAGTTATTTTAAAAAAAAAATGGTATGCATTTTAATAATTTTAACAAAAAAGTATTATATATTTTACGCTGGTTTGAAAGTTTAGAGTTGGCTTTTGGCAATGATTGCTAAGCATTCTAGGCCTCTTGTTGTAGGGTATAGTCTGACTTGTTGTAGGTATTCAAACATTTGTTTGGATAGTTTAGGTTTGATTTGTGTAACTGACTGCTCCATTCTTAGCTGTTGGTAGCTTTGTTCTTTTTGGAGGGAGAGTAGGAGTTTTTGTAGAGTAGGTGTACCTCGTCCTGTTGTTGCTTGGAAGGCATTATGCCAACCTTCAACAGCATTGTTTGTTTTTGCTTCTTGATTTAGTGTGCTAAGGTAGACATTCCACCATGGAATTTGGTATTTTGGTTGTCTCCTATGTCCTGATCTATGGAGTCTTCCCACCCAGGTTTCTTCAAAATAGCCTAGGAGGGGACTTAATTTTTGTTTGTGTTGGTGGTAGTAAGGACTTTCTATTAAAAGATTGTGATGTTCGGCCACGTCCGTAACTGGGACGTAGGCCAGTGCAATAAGTTTTTTTATTTGGTATGCGAATGAACTGTTTGTCGCATAGTCAACACTTAGGGCCCGATTCCGATCTCGCTCGGAAGCGCTCCTGACAGCATCCGTCAGTAGCGAGTCCGAGTCGTATGCGTGATTTCTGTGCGACCCGTACAGCTGTACTTGCGAGCAAGTACGATGCGATAATCGCCTCGCGCTCCGAGCGGCTCGTACGCGTCAGCGATCCCCTCCGGACGACTCCGCCATGGCCGACACGCACAGCGCAACGGTGCGGATTCCCGGACGAACAAGTACGATGCGCGCGCCAAGCAGCTGGATCGAGTCGGTGCCTCCGACTCAAAAAAGCTCCGGGAAGCGGACTTCGGGGGTCCGTAGCGAGCCCTCCTCAACCCGGGCCCCTATGACTCGATCACTGGGGGGGCCCAAGGGTCCCCCCTACACATGCATGCACGGTGCGGGCGGGCGGGACCAAGGTGTCCCCGCGACACAGGGCGCCCTCATCTGAGACGTGCGTTTATTGTCTTTGGGAGCGTATGTACGCAATGTACACCAGGCTCCTATAGACTTCAATGGGGCTGCGAGCGACCCAAGTCCGTCAGCGCTGCAGCGCATCGTACTCTGTCACTCGGAGCCCAGGAGCACGAGTCGCACGGAAAGCTCTACGAGCGCGAGTCGGCCGTAGGGCTTTCCGAGCAAGATCGGAATCGGGCCCTTAGTGTTGATTTCTGAAGGTGTCTCCATAGACACTGATTGAAATGATAGTAAGATCCCTGAATTGATGTATGTGGGTAGGACTTTAGAATAGCACTTATCATAGCTTGCTCAAAATCTATTATTATTTTCTGAGGAAAATAATTATTTGTTTCCTGTTTTATTTTACTTAGTACTTCCATATATGTGGAGTTTTGTTTATTGGGTAGCAAAGCATAGATAAATGGGATGTTGGTGTTCTGATATAGGGCATGGACAGTGTATAATTGATAGAATGGTTTGGGACAGATTTTAAAAGTCCCGTCCATCATCCATGTTTCTGATTGTTGTAGTTTTATTAAATTGTTTGCAGTTGCAAACATAATTATTCTTTTCTCTTTGCATTTGTTGTCATAGAGAACAAAGGGTTCTTCATTGTGAGTTATACATAGTTCATGGGGAATTACCACCTCTTCAAAAGTTTTTGGAGCAGGTGTGGTAGTTGTTGTGGCTTTTTTTGTGCGAGCTATCGTTCTTTTTAATGAAGAAATAGAGGGCATTTGCCCAGTAGCATGTTTGGGTACTGTAGGCAGCAATTGTTTAAGTATTTGAGTCGTAGGTGTCTGTGAGCTAGTGCTAGCTTCTTTAATGTTATCAAGGGCATTCCTAACTTCTATTTCAGTAACATTTAGAGGGTGGTTATGCTCCCTTGTATACAAAACAGTTGTTTCTCTAGTTGTTGCCCGACCATAACACTTATTTGAATAGTACTTGCTACATTTCCAATTTACTTTTAGTCCACTTTGTTTTTCCTGGGTATAGACATACCCAATGTAACATAGCAAACATTTTCCTTTTTGGGACGTGATAAATTGGGCGCCTTCTGTCATTGTGATGTGTTAAATTCTACAAAAAATGTATATGAACATTATTAAATCGAAGGTTGTACATGTTTTTTTATTAATAAATACACATTGTTATTAATATACTTACAATGTTGGTTTTGAGCTGCTTTTAAATGGAGATGTATTTTCTTTGTTGGTTGAATTCTGTGAAGTTGATGATATTTCTGTTGGAAGAGGAAAACATATTTTTACTTATTTTGTAAAATATGTACATGTGGTGGGGTGGGTGTTTGGGATGGATTTGGGGTTTGGTTGGGTGTTTTATAAATTTTTACAATGCTGTTTGCTGAATACTTACTTTATTAGTTAGGTGATTTTCGAAGCTGATCTGTAATTTTGTAGATGCTTTGAGAGTTATCTGTAGAGGAGATATAAATAGAAAATAGTTATATATTAATTATTTGAGTATGATACATAGTAGTTTTTGAATATTAGTATTACATTTATTTGATAGATGGTAATGTACTTACTTTTAGAAGAATGTAATATCTTTTTCTTTGAAGAAGCCCTTGCTTGTGGTAGAAATCCGGCGAGTTTCGGCTTCTTTATTGTTTTTGGTTTAAGGTGCAAAATAAGATTACGTTTTCCTTCTTTATATAGTGTTTGTATTAATTGTTTTGTTAACCTCATTGGTTCATTTTAATTTTGTGTGTTTTTATTGGTTAATCTTTATTGTTTTAATCGTTTTGGTAGTTGTTTTCTATATGTGGAAACGCTAATTAAGAGTCAGTTTCTTTTTTTTTACACATGTTAAATTATTTAAATGTGTATTATATTATATGTGATGTTAAATAATGTATGTACATAATTTAAATATATAATTAAATTGTTATTAATAGTGTATTTATTATGTAATGTTTTAAAATGTGTTTTAGTATTTGCTAAAATTATGAAATATATTTTATTTTATAGGCAGTGTATGTTTAATTAATTAAATATAATTATGGTGTTCAATTTTGTTTGTTTTAGGTATTTTTGAATTGTCGATATTTTTACAAAAACGATAATATTGTTGTCTATATTATTGTGATCAATATTTTGGACATGTATTTTTTTAAAGGATGTTCGATATTTTTGTTACCGATATTTATGTGTTCGATATTACTGTAATCGATAATTATGATTGACGATATATTGGGGTCGATAACAGTGTATTTTGTTAAATAGGTATAGGGTATCGATATTAGTGTTGTCGATATATTTGTGTCGATAAAAATGTAGGTCGATTTTGTGTCTGTCGATATTATGTCAGTGATTCGAATGAATATAACCCTACCCACACCCAGCATTGTAAGTAAACTGTGTTTGTCCTTGTATGGCAGGCACAAGCAGAGAAATCGAATGCCCTAAATTCTGCCCTCGATCTGGCACCTTTAATCCTGTGTACCACTGTGCACCTTACTCCAAACTCTCAGCCTGATATCCTGGACCACTGTAAATCAGCCCACCACAAAGCTGAACCACTTTCGGGCTACTGTGGCCTTAAGCATGAAAAGGTTGGCCCATGATCCTGGGCAAAGCAGACAGAGAACCCTTCCTGTACACGAAGCATGCTGTCTCCAAGGAATCATTGTCAGAGGTATACTGGGGTTTCCTGGTCTAGCTACTTCGAATTGCAGGTAAAAGAGAAAGATCCTTCAGGTAACATGTTAGGAACCAGTTCTGTGGAAATATATGTCACCTCATGAGAACAACAAAAATATGAGACTCAGCACTTGCGAAAGTCTATTCCAGAGTAGTTGCCTAAGGTGGCACACATGCCCTCTTTCACCAGGAGGTATGGTCTCATAACTGCCACATGTTATCCTCTTAATATTATAATGTGCTCCAAATCAGCATCTAAGCCATATTTATGGCAAAGTCATGCAGCGTAGCAAGTCATCTTGCTGTGCTGTGCTACCTAAACTCAACAGCATGGTTTACCTTTGAAATGGGTAAACTAACTCTCGTTAGTTGTCTATCACATTGCTTTTCCCTTGTGGCTGAATTCTGCCTCCATAAAATTTGTGTTTCCCATAATTAGGTTAGGCATATTGGTCTGTTTTCCCAGCAATGCCACCCTGCCCAACTGGTAGAGAGCCCTGTAAGGTAGTTGGGTATTTTTTGCAACTTGCCTGTGCCATGCAACAATGCCACGATCACAGCTTCCCAGCAGTAGAAACTGAAGAAGAGGAGCTGCTGAAAAGGAGAGACCCTTGCCTTTTGAAATGTAACCCTCCCATAAGGAAAGACTGTGCTATGTGAGGAGGGAATTTTCCAACACCTCCTCAAGGAATCACAGTTCTGGAGTTATCCCAGAGCAGGGTTACTTTTTCTGAGGGGCATTAATGGAAAAGATGGAAATGGGCTGTTAGGCACCATTTCCAAAGCTTTTTTCGCTGGCCACTGTACAATGTCTAAAGAGCCCTTGCAGTAAATTAAGAAATCACTTTTTATCTGGTCTGAGACGTCTGATGGGCCAATAATTGGCCAGGAGCTTGGCAACAAGAGAACAAGCACTTGCCAGAGCAGTGGTGTACACTCTTTAGGAGATATCACAGAAGTAAAAACAGTAAAAGTAACTGACCCTGAACACAGTGGCACCAATTTCCCAACTACATTGTATGCTGCCTTTCAGACACTCTAGAATTTCAATTCTTAAATCTTAATTTTTATGTTCTTTTTTTTGCATGCAAAGATATACTGATATGTGCCTGATTCCTTGTGCGAAAAGCACTTTTGCCAAGTGTACTAAATAAACGTGCCAAACTTGTCACTCCAGGTTGGCACATTGGGGGGTAGTGCACTAATTGAGGAGAAGGACTGCGAAGGTGTATGGGTTAAATTATGCCTGTGCCAGAGGAGAACCACTTCACAATTTATAATCTCTGGTCTCTGTTCTAGTGCATACTCCAACCCCCAGAGGGTGAATGGCACATCCTCCTACAGTAATGGGAGGGCCTGTAACCCTGAACCAGGACAGATGCTACCCATTGCATTGTATTTAGTAGAGTTCCCCCCCCACCCCCCTTGGGCACGTGATTGGGGATAGCTCCCATCTCCCAGTCAGCACACTAGTGGGAATCACCCCTTTCCAACTAATCTCCCCTTCCCAGCAGTGCTTTTGCCAGAAAGCAAAGGTATACCACTCAGAGTCACAGCTGCATGACTGTCTTTTCATGCTCAGCAATTGTTTCCTTCAATTTGCTGGTTGGTGACATCAACTTGTGAGAAGACAGATCCATCAACTAAAGTCTGAAGAGAAACTTTATCAACTAAAACCAAATTAATGCTGCTTACTCATGAACTTGTTAACAGGAGGATTAAGTGGAAATGCAACATTTTGGATCTGTTGACCAACTGTTGAGGCTTTCAAATGGGAGGTCTGGACTGACACTCCAGTAACATTATATCTTGAGACATGCAATGAATTACTGCTGAATAAATATGATTGCCCTGCAACAGCAGTCTCTGGAACCCTCTTTGATTTTCATTTGTCATTACCACCTCTTCTCCTTTTGCGAGGGAATTTAGGTTTGCTCTTGATTCGTTGATTTGCATAATATCTTAACTAACCTAATGAGGACCAAGGACAGGAAACATTTGCTCGATACGACTTTAATGCCAGCATTGATTTCTTATTATTCAGTCTAGAAAGGTTTGTTTATAGGGACTTGCTTTTTCTTCATCATTCATTTTGATAATTTCTCTTGTCAATTGCAGGATAAAATCAGGTCCTTGTTGATTGCCTAGGTACCATCATCTCCTTATGTTTGCTTTGTTCGCCCTAAGTTGGCAGGGTATGCCCAGACGTGGGTCCCTTGCTCACTTTGCCACTGGATTCAAGCTAGCCTGGCTGATGAGGGCTGTTAGCCCGAAACCGGTCCCAGGATGCTTGATTCCGATCCAGGAAGACATGGCTTGACAGTTCGGTCTGGACTGTTCCCATGAGGCACAGGGTCAAGACTGATTTGCATATAGCTGTGTCTGAACTGGGGTGGCAAAGTGAGCTAAAGAATGATGATGGATTCAACCCAGATCTGTGACTGGGGGTGAGTGTTTGAAAAGTTTCAGCACTCCGTCCATCATCTCCTTGTGTTTGCTTTGTTTGCCCTAAGTTGGCAGGGTATGCCCAGACGTGGGTCCCTTGCTCACTTTGCCACTGGATTCAAGCTAGCCTGGCTGATGAGGGCTGTTAGCCCGAAACCGGTCCCAGGATGCTTGATTCCGGTCCAGGGAAGACATGGCTTGACAGTTCGGTCTGGACTGTTCCCATGAGGCACAGGGTCAAGACTGATTTGCATATAGCTGTGTCTGAACTGGGGTGGCAAAGTGAGCTAAAGAATGATGATGGATTCAACCCAGATCTGTGACTGGGGGTGAGTGTTTGAAAAGTTTCAGCACTCCGTCCATCATCTCCTTGTGTTTGCTTTGTTTGCCCTAAGTTGGCAGGGTATGCCCAGACGTGGGTCCCTTGCTCACTTTGCCACGGGATTCAAGCTAGCCTGGCTGATGAGGGCTGTTAGCCTGAAACTGGTCCCAGGATGCTTGATTCCGGTCCAGGGAAGACATGGCTTGGCAGTTCGGTCTGGACTGTTCCCATGAGGCACAGGGTCAAGACTGATTTGCATATAGCTGTGTCTGAACTGGGGTGGCAAAGTGAGCTAAAGAATGATGATGGATTCAACCCAGATCTGTGACTGGGGGTGAGTGTTTGAAAAGTTTCAGCACTCTGTCCATCATTTCCTTGTGTTTGCTTTGTTCGCCCTAAGTTGGCAGGGTATGCCCAGACGTGGATCCCTTGCTCACTTTGCCACTGGATTCAAGCTAGCTTGGCTGATGAGGGCTGTTAGCCTAAAACCGGTCCCAGGATGCTTGATTCCGGTCCAGGGAAGACATGGCTTGGCAGTTTGGTCTGGACTGTTCCCATGAGGCACAGGGTCAAGACTGATTTGCATATAGCTGTGTCTGAACTGGGGTGGCAAAGTGAGCTAAAGAATGATGATGGATTCAACCCAGATCTCTGACTGGGGGTGAGTATTTGAAAAGTTTCAGCACTCCGTCCATCATCTCCTTATGTTTGCTTTGTTCGCCCTAAGTTGGCAGGGTATGCCCAGACATGGGTCCCTTGCTCACTTTGCCACTGGATTCAAACTAGCCTGCCTGATGAGGGCTGTTAGCCCGAAACCGGTCCCAGGATGCTTGATTCCGGTCCAGGGAAGACATGGCTTGGCAGTTCGGTCTGGACTGTTCCCATGAGGCACAGGGTCAAGACTGATTTGCATATAGCTGTGTCTGAACTGGGGTGGCAAAGTGAGCTAAAGAATGATGATGGATTCAACCCAGATCTCTGACTGGGGGTGAGTATTTGAAAAGTTTCAGCACTCCGTCCATCATCTCCTTATGTTTGCTTTGTTCGCCCTAAGTTGGCAGGGTATGCCCAGACGTGGGTCCCTTGCTCACTTTGCCACTGGATTCAAGCTAGCCTGGCTGATGAGGGCTGTTAGCCCGAAACCGGTCCCAGGATGCTTGATTCCGGTCCAGGGAAGACATGGCTTGACAGTTCGGTCTGGACTGTTCCCATGAGGCACAGGGTCAAGACTGATTTGCATATAGCTGTGTCTGAACTGGGGTGGCAAAGTGAGCTAAAGAATGATGATGGATTCAACCCAGATCTGTGACTGGGGGTGAGTGTTTGAAAAGTTTCACCACTCCGTCCATCATCTCCTTATGTTTTCTAGGTACCAGTTTGACAGCTCAAACCCAAATAATTCCACATGACCTTAATCTCAAAAGGAGTGATGTTTTAAACTGTGTCAGCGAAGGGACACTTTTTTCACAGGTCACTATGTGCAACACACCTTCCCAAAATTGAATTATATTTATTCACTTGCACTATCTCAGGCAGATACCTTATTTTCTACAAGATGGGAACCCTTTTACAGCTATTCAGTATATTGATTCCTTCACTCTCATTTAACCTTAATACTTCTGTCATGAGATAACTTTGCTGTTTAATGATGAAATATGATTAGCTAACATTTCCAAAATATGAACTTGTCCTTCACGCTTGGACCATTGCCAGGAGAGAGTCCCACTACGGTACCCAATGTATTGCAGTTGACCTTTATCATACATAGTATGAGACATCCCACTTGAATCTCAAGGCTTTCTTGGTATCTGTTTCCTCTTTATGAAGGTTACTGTCAGAAGGTATTCTATCCAAACTCTTTTCAACATTTTCACTAGAGATTCTGAATCGATTGAAGCCATAATTAGCAAAGCAGTCTGACATGGCAGACATTTTATAAGAGCCACTTTACAGATATTAGATCACTGGAGGTTTGAGAGGTTCTGTTGAACTTAATGAAGCTGATCTGTGCCAATAATTGCTGGTATAGACCTACGTTGCATTCCAATGGTTGTCTTTTTGATTCTCCCTATTTGTTTTAGAACTTTCGACCCCCGTGTGTGGAATGTTCTAATAGCATTATAGCCCTTTTGCCTCAGGCTGCATTGGCTGTTAAAGGCCCTCTCCTTCAGTATAGGCCCACACCTACCTTTGACCATGGCATGGGGCGTAATTTTTAACGTGTGAGAATTTTATTAGTATTACTCCCATGGTGGCCAGAATAAAGGAGCTACTGCAATCACGAAGCCAGAGAAATAGAGTATCTTTTGGGGGATACAATTAAGTATAGTGGGTGGTTTAAACCTAATGTGGGTCTTTGATGGCAGATCTGCCACATAATTCGACAGCAGGCCTCGTCTTGGCTGCTTGATGTTCCAGTTTGCAACAGTTACTGAGCATGACCATGTCATATGTGTGTCCCATAAGGAAGTCTCATATAATTCTGTTTGGCTGGCCACCTTGCACGTATACAGTACAGAGCTAAATTTGAGCTAGTGGTTTCAGGTGCCTGCACCGGCACTTAATTGCCAACACCGGCACTTATGGCAGTCTAGCACATGGTGGCCGTGTTTGTCTCATTTAGAGAAACGCATAGCAACAGTTGTTTATTAATTCAGTGTAAATTGAAAATTACTAATACCTGCCACCAAAGCCATTCTTATAATTTTGGAGGCTTGGAATAGTCAGAATTGTCATACTTGTAGGAGTGTGATGGTTAGTAGTTGTCCTGCTAGTGCAGTTTGCAGCTCTGGCAAGGGCAATGTGCGGTGCAAGCAGAAGTGGCCTCCTGAAGAGGGCCTTGGCACTTATATTTTTACAAATTAAGCACTGTAATACAAGTGAAATCATTTGAAACCAATAATTTTTAATGCCTCAGGTTTCAGTAATGTGGGGATGGGATCTTCTGTACTATTCCAAGTTATCCCCTATGAAATGGAATATAACTTTGGAAATTTATGTTTTTTTCGCTTCTTCCCACATTGAGGGCTTCTTTACAAGCCCCTTACGCTGCTCCATGCGTCACTTTTTCCCATATTAAAGTGACGCACCAGTGGCGCAAGGGGCTTGTAAATAAGCCCCATAATTTCTGAATTCCAGGCCCTTTCTGATTTATAGTACAAACACTGACCTGTTGAGTTGGTCCTTAGAATCACCTCCGATAATTCCATCTGCGGTATCACAGATGGAAAATGAATGTATTACTTGCAATACCGCTATGGGTGGAAACTTCTGCTTCTGCCCAGATCTGCATTAACAGGTAACTTACAATTAATGCGTATCTAGTCTATTTAAGGAGCACAGGACATGGGAAAAGGCCATGATGATGTTCTTGACCAGGCCTTTAATCAGTGCTTAATCTGAGGTAGTGTTTGCCAGTGGGGTCCACCGGCACTCATTTTTGGAGACCAGCACTTATTTTTCCTCATCAGACATTTTCTGAGAGCAAGAGAGGGACAAAAACACAAAGGGTAAAGAAGGAGGAGGAGAAAGACGGAAAAACTTCACTAAAGGAGACAGCAGGAACTTGTAAGAATACAATAAAGTGGCAGGGAGTGATTTAAGTGCCTTCAAGGCAGCCTCAGTTCGGGGCCAGTTGGAGAAAAACCTGCCTGTTTTCACTACATTCTGCCTCCCAGCATGGGAGATAACAGAGAACACCCACCAAATCAAGTGGGAGTCTCTCACATTTCGATATCTGGGCATCAAAATCTACCAAGCCGCTTGAGATCTGTGAGACGGCAACATCATAAAGGCAATCTCCTCTCTCTGACACCAAATTGCTTTCTGACACTCCCGTCCTCTCACGGTACAGGGACAAGTCGCATTCTCCAAGATGGAAATGTTGCTGTGACTACTTTACTCCTTTGCTAAACCACCAAACCTCATATCTCACAGCAGATTCTGTTTACTGAACGGTAAGCTAGGGGTCCAGCTCTAGAGTAAGGGGAGGCGCAGAGTATCTCTAGCCAGAATACAACCTCCTACGGACAGTGCAGGCGTAGGAGAAGGGCAGGTTTTTAGTGCAGTGCGACTGGTGCAGCTGCACTGGGTGCTGATCTGGAGAGGGGGCACTGACCTGGGGGGGGGCGCGCTATGTTTAGCAAACACTTACGATTTAAAAATACCTTCAGCAGACTTCCTTGTGTTTCCAGTCTTCAGGCAGCATTAAAAAAAGTCAAGATAACTCTTGTGATTAATGTTCCTGCAAGAGAGAGGGATCAGAAATTTGTCTAGGAGCAGTTTTGACTCACCATAAGGTAGCGCAGAGGGTTAATATGCCTGCTGCAAAGAGTGTGTACCGTGGAGATCACAGATCTGTTTTTATGTGGATATCTGGGGGGTTTCTGCTTTTGTCACAGAGATCCATTTGTTGCCACAGTTCGTAAGATAAAACTCTAATATAGAACAGTGACTGTTACTCTCTGTCATCAAAGAGCTGCATGCAAACTGCATTAAATAGGTTAGGAGATTCTGTTTTTTTCCCCCAGTCTTTGATTATCTATTCCTAATGTTGCTGTAAAGCATTTGTTTGGGTAGATATACATTCTTATTAGTAAACCAGTGCTTTATAACAAATTAAATGTATGTGAGAGAGGGACTATGGAGAGATGAGGGGCACTTTTGCGTGGTGGTTGTGAGGGAATCCAAGGAGATGGTCATGGGGGGCACCAAAAATGATTGTCGCACCGGGCGCCAACATCTCTAAACTTATAAATGAAGGGACCCACTCTAAAAGGCGTTTAAGGTCAGGGAGAAAGAGGGGAAACACAAACAAATAAAGCAAGAAATCTCCCCTATGACCTATATTTCTTTACTAAGGGTTAAATCTAGTATGGGTTAAAGTACAAATGCTAAATTACATAATTATAATATTGAAATACACATAAACATATTCTCTTTTTTTATAAATTCATTTTATTTTTCATGCTTGTTCTCTTTTGTCTATTTATGATCAACACTTATTAATTTTTTTATGTTTGCTAGAAAAGACACTTTTTTTCAATTTTTTAAATACAAGAATTATTACAAATTTGTTATATACAATTTGATACAACTAAATCAACCCCCAATGAATAAATCAATCTAATAACAAAACACATTCATGCCTCACAATCACTCACTATCATACAAAACACATTTACATATTTGGGTATAAGGAACACATAGATGTAACACGTTTCCAATGGACAATTACGATGACCTAAGCCAACAGGTCTGGGCACACGTGGTCGACCCGCGTTTCGGTGGAATACCACACACCATGAACCACCTTCATCAGGACCTCGCCCAAATAGAATACAGTGTCGCTAGAACAGATAAAACCGGGGGTACCTAAAGGACAACAATGATACACATTTTATTTAAAATTGATATAAACCAATACACTATAGAAAGTTTTTTTATTCTATTATTATTTAACTGTGAACAGTTGATCAGACCATCTCAATATGGAAGTAAAGGAAGAAAGAATGAACCCAAGAAAGTTGCCCCCTGAATACAAATTTACAATAGTACTCTATTCAGGAAAAGGTCCAAGACTCCTGAAAGTCTGTTGTTACCAAGGAGATATCCAGGCGTGATTCAAAGACATAAGAAAGGCAGAATAGAAAAAGAGCCCCAAAAACACCCGAAGCACTGTGGTGTGCCATGCAATCACATATCAATACACGTGACATTTAGGTGTACAACATATTGATGAGCGTTCCTAAGTGCCATGCTAACAAGATTCCAAAAATGTGCTATCTGTAAAAATAGCCACATAAGTTGTAAAACTAACTCCGGTTTAACTTACTAATTTCAAATGGGAATAATGCCCATTCCAGGAAAGACAGTAAATAGAAATGTTGGACAACGGAATCTATGTTGCCAATGGCTAACAGTACACTGCAAGAAATACAATAAAAGATGAGATGCAAGAATAGAACTACCTGGGTGAAGATGCATTATAAAGATGGCAGTATAATTAGACCTTTACCTTCGAATTCAGGCTGAGTGTTCACTTCTGGGTAACTTATTCGGTAATTTATAGATCCCCAACACCGATGTATATAAAATTCTAGGGGGAGATGTGTTTTAATTTACATTACTTTAATGGACAGATATACTCACACTGTCATAGTGGCCCCCCACAACAACTTTAATTAAATGATAAGATACTCACAACAATGCAAATATATTTTGGATTATGGATTGCTGCTGTTCCCGAAGCAGAGTGTATCACACTCTGAGCCGTAGCAAATAAAGATAACCCTATATGTCCTGGTTTATTCAGTAGGGTAATTCTTTGATGGGTATACCTACAAAAGGGTAAGCAGAGAATCAAATAGCCGGTAGTTTCCGAATACTGTACCACAAGATCTATTACCTATAATGGAGTGCCACCCATCCATAGTACCTCTTATGTGACTGCTGCTGCTATGCTACACAACTGTGACTCTTAGAGATCCTAAATGGATTCAATCTATTTTGCCTGCTGGATAAATGGAATACGCAGAGTCGCTGTGCAATCACATACTGAAATAAAAGACGGCAGATCGTTTTTACGCCGTCAGCTAACAGCAGTACTCAAATATTACGATGCGTGGTTGCGCGGTTTGGAAGGGTCTAGTGCCTAACACGAGAATGACACACGTGCTACTGAAAATATAAATCAAACCCTACACTCTCGATCTGTTACCAAAACGAACTGATACATACTGACACGACACACGCCTACATGCTTATTGGTTAACAAAGGAATGACGCGCATACTACTTAGAATGTTTAACGGCCCCTGCGCTCTCCATATACCATTATGGAGATCCTATCATACAGCTAGAAAACTAATCAGCTAAGCTGTAATATGTTAAACTAAAAGGGTACGAACATATGTTCTTAAAGAAATTACTAAGTGGGCCCTACACAGTAATGAGAACCTGTCTAATCACTCACCCGCTCTGTGAGGAAACACCTCTACGTTCTTCCGCGTCCATCACAATATGCTAAATGTCATGGGTGCCAGAGACTGCCTTTAAATTCCTTGCTACGCATGCGCAAGGCAAAACGTTACCTATTACGTCATGCCGCCATGTATTGGCCCTGATGGCCGCTAACCCTATAACGGGAAATATTGAGCGCCATCTTAGAGTGATGTTTGAAAAAGTAGGACCTCGGCTGCCACACTAAACAGATACAGCTATGTCTTTATGTTTAGTTGGAAACACCAGTCCTTGCGTACTATTAGTAAGATTAAACACAGCCTATATTATTAATGTGGAGCTCTATGAGCTTTATGTTAATTGATAATACCAGTACTTACGTACTATTAATAAAATTAAACACAGCCTATGTTATTAATATGATGCTCTATGATCAAGAATATTAAGAAAATAACGCCAAATCACTACTTTGTAATACGCACCAACTATGGCTGATCGCAAAAATAATGGTGTTATATTTGCACCATTTATCAGAAAAAGCGTGACACCAAAGAAATAAAAAAAAAGTCCTAAGGAGTCCGGGGACTAAATAGTAACCCCAATCTCTCCACATACGGTGATACTACTAATTCTCATACCAAAATTGACTATCATGTGCTATTATTGACCAGAATTCCTACATTAATTCTAAACTGTAGATTTAAGGTCTTTATGATACACATAATTCACATAAAAGTCCTCAAAAAAATATAAAGACAAAGAATAATGAACTCTGTGTGCCAATCAAAAATAATAGGACACTGGTTCTCAGTAAATGGATTCATCTACTCAATTGTTGCGGGTAGACAACATCACCTCAAAGATTGAATTCAGTATGGAGGGATCCTATTGTGTCATGACTAGAAACAACCATGACGGAGCCTAGTACTAATGACCACTAACATAATCACTATGCCTAGCGATTAGTGATGTTCCAAACAATTTCTTCATTTAATCCGTCCTTTACACTATTAAAAGTGAAAATCCAGAAGGTTTCCCTTCTTTTGCGAATTATTTCAAGAGACAGACCTGGTTTAGGTTTGATCTTCTCAAGAATACACCAGCGAAGATCATGTTCCCCATGGTGCTTTTCCAGACAGTGTGCAACTATCGGGGCTGTGACTTTTTTTGTACGGACAGCTGATTTATGTTCACTGTACCTAGTGCGGAACTCACGGCTGGTTTCTCCTATGTATGCCAACTCACATGGGCACAAGATGATATATATGATGTTAAATCTCCTGCAATTACTAAGGTCTCTCAATTTGATGGTTTTACCCTTAAATGTAAGGGTATCAGTGACCATCGCTGTATTACAGGCATGACACGGGCCACATCTATGATTCCCCAAAACTGGGGGTAAGCCCGTGAGAGTGGTCTGTTGATAAATCTTGCGGGCTTCTGGTCTCGTATGTACCAGCATATCACGGAGATTTTTATTCCTCCTGTATGCTACTAGGGGTGGTGGGAGTTCCTCACCCTCATGTACATTGAGAATTTTCCAATTCTTAGTAATAATGTTCTTGATTTTGTAATTTAACTGAGAATGATTGATGACGCATATTGTCTGGTCTTTTGGAACACGAGATTGCCCCGTAATAGGGCCTCACGGTTACAGTACTTAGCTCTCTTAAAAACCGTTTTGACCAAACGACGAGGATAACCTCGAGCCAAAAGACGTTTTTTTAAAGCGTCACCATAAGTGTGGAAGTCATTCATGGTGGTACAGTTACGCCTAACACGTAAAAATTCTCCAAAGGGAATTGAGTCCTTCTGGCATGAGGGGTGGAAACTCTGGTGCTGCAAGATGGTATTCTTGGCTGTAGGTTTTCTAAAGAAACTCACTGACAAGCCTTCATCTAAACCCCGGATCACTATATCTAGAAATTCGACTTCTACAGGACTTGAGTGAGATGTAAACTTCAAATTGCTATCGCTGGCATTAAGCCACGCGATATATTCCTCTAAGCTGTCATTAGCTCCCTTCCAAATAAAGAATATGTCGTCAATGAAATGCTTCCAATGACTAACATTCTCAAAGAATGGAGCTGCCTCATTAAAAATATTTCTCAGTTCCCATTCACCCATATAGATGTTCGCTATACTGGGCGCACACGAAGCTCCCATACTGGTGACCTTTATCTGTTGGTACATAAGGCCATTGAAGTCAAAGAAGTTGTTCATTAAGACTATTTCCAAGCAATCCAGTATGAAAGCATCAGGTCTTACACCAGGTGTTCTGCTAAGGAGAGTAGCCACTGCCTGTAACGCCTGACATTGAGGGATGTTGGTGTACAACGCCTCAATGTCAAGCGTCACTAGGATCTCTCTATTTTGGTCAAATGGTATACCTTCAATTTTCTCTATAATGTCCCCTGTATCACGAATATATGAATCATAATTCTTTGTAAGGGGACATAGGAAAAGTATCAATATATTTGGAAAGTGGTTCTGTACTCGATCCAATGGTGGAAATAATGGGACGTAGAGGAGGATCTTGAGTGTTTTTGTGAGTCTTTGGTACTCCATATAGTGCCGGTACTGTGGGGCAAGATTTATTCAGGAACAGGTATTCCTGCTGGCATATGGATCCCTGTTCTAACGCCCTTTTGGTCATTTCCTGGATGCTCGTGTTTAGTTTTGTGTATCATTGTTGTCCTTTAGGTACCCCCGGTTTTATCTGTTCTAGCGACACTGTATTCTATTTGGGCGAGGTCCTGATGAAGGTGGTTCATGGTGTGTGGTATTCCACCGAAACGCGCGTCGACCACGTGTGCCCAGACCTGTTGGCTTAGGTCATCGTAATTGTCCATTGGAAACGTGTTACATCTATGTGTTCCTTATACCCAAATATGTATATGTGTTTTGTATGATAGTGAGTGATTGTGAGGCATGAATGTGTTTTGTTATTAGATTGATTTATTCATTGGGGGTTGATTTAGTTGCATCAAATTGTATATAACAAATTTGTAATAATTCTTGTATTTAAAAAATTGAAAAAAAGTGTCTTTTCTAGCAAACATAAAAAAATTAATAAGTGTTGATCATAAATAGACAAAAGAGAACAAGCATGAAAAATAAAATGAATTTATGAAAAAGAGAATATGTTTATGTGTATTTCAATATTATAATTATGTAATTTTGCATTTGTACTTTAACCCATACTAGATTTAATCCTTAGTAAAGAAATATAGGTCATAGGGGAGATTTCTTGCTTTATTTGCCAACATCTCTAAAGCCAGCCCTGCCTACGAGCTCCAATATTCGATAATACCTACCTGCCAGCACAGCTTCAATGGAAAGCTTATTGGTTATTTGGGGGTGTGCAGAAGAGGGGTAAAGTGCCCTGAGTCTCGCACAAGAGTTGTTCCTCCTAAAATCCCTATTACCTGGGGCCCACAACAATCTGTAGTCCATAGCCTAGGGCAGACATCAACGAGCCCAGCGAGCCTCCCGGAATGTGACACCATATGACCTGGAGATCCCCCTGCCATCCATACACATCTGCAGAACAGCTGTTGGCTGAGAGAGGATGGAAACTTGGGAGTCCTTGGCAGTGGGCACGCTTGGCTCCCTGTTTCAGGAGGGTACCTTAATCCAATTTGACTTGTTGTCTGAATAGACTTGCCTCCTGGCAGGATAGTTCCTGACATAGGCCCCTGGTCGCCGAGCTGGAACGTCTTTGGGAGATCACGATCTCTGAATCCACTGCTCATCCACTAACCTAGGTACTAAATACAATGGGTTCTGGGCAGTAGCAGATAGGACTTTTAACCCTACTAGCTACCCTCAGACAGAAGTGGGAACTAGACATAGGACATTCTCTAACCCCCAAAGAATGGAACAGAGCACTCATATATCCACGTAAGTTCTCACGCAATGCGCAGTTCCAGTACATACAGCAAAATCATACACAGAGGCTATTTAACACCTGTCAGACTCCATAAAATCTACCCCACAGCGTTGCCTGACTGCACTCTCTGTCTCATCCTTCAAACAGACATACTCCACATGTTTTGGTATTGCCCTGTCAGGCGCTCCTTCTGGGACGCAATCTGCATGGCCCTCACATGGACCAACGGTCACCAGGACCTCAACCGTGTTGACAGCTGTATACTAGGTCTTCGCAAACGCTAAAAGACAGGGGGAGAGAGCAATTGTTTCATCAACCTAGCCTTAAAACTAGGTACGTGGACAATTACAATGAGATGAAAAGCCCTGTTGCTGCCAGAAGTTTCACAGTGGCAGAACACAATGGTCCACTGTGCCTCGTTAGAGTCAATGTCAATGCACCGAGAGATAATAAGGGGCTTGCGGAAGCACCCCACACTAGCCGCCTGGGTTGACCTAATGATTACATTCCTTAGTGACCCTAAGCATGACACCATACCACTGTAGCCTACAACATAGACAACACCACACTTCCTCCGCATGGCCTCTCAAGTAGCCCGTTACATTACATATCTATGACCCCCAATGCGCCTGCATGATAGCTAGGGAATTGCTGCCCCACGTCTCAATGCACCACCCACAGACACCACCATGTTAAGTTTATAACACAGGCCCAGGCTCACAGTTGTGTTTTGCTATGTGTTTGGAAGTAAATAATGCTACACTTATCTAATGGTTGTACATCTGCATGCAAAGATGTAAGCATGATATGTTCCTGTGCTATTGCAAATGTCGAAAGCAAAAAACTTAATAAAGATGGTTTGAAGAAAAAAAGAGGCAGTAGTGTCTGGTAGTGGATTGAGGAGACATGAGGTGTATTCAAGACTGCAAAGCCTTAATATTGGGCGTGCTGTCATTCAATAGCACTGGCCGCGGGCTTCTGAGCAGAGGTTTAGACACTGGCACTCATTCTTTTACAAATTAAGCTCTGCCTTTAATGATTTCTGTGATGTCTGAAGCAATGCTATGAGTGAGGTCACGTGCAGTGCTGAAGGCCAATCATGATCGCATAGATAGTAGTTTCTAGGCTCCGAATCCAATTCACAACCAGTGGCGTAACGAAACTCATAACCAGAGGCGTAATGAAACTTGAGGGCCCCCACCCTAAGGTCCGTGAAGGGGCGCACTCCAGACTCCATCAGGACCTCTCCGGCCAGGGTACTGTGCTGAGGGGGCCCCCTGAAGCTTGGGGGCCCCCCCGCACCTAGGGTCTGCGATGGCCTGTGTTACGCCACTGCTCACAACGTCCCTCCAACTAAAGCCTTATGCAGAGAATGAATGCACATCTAAGACAGTGGCATAACAAAAGCCCCTGTGGTGGGAGGAGGCGTGGTTGAGCTCCCTGGGCCCCCTCCAGCACTGGCAGGCACCTGGCCAGAGAGCTTCAAACTGGGTGGAGCGTGGGGGGCCCCCTGCATGTACTTTGCAGGGGGCCCCCTCAAGTTTCCTTACGCCTCTTTCCAAGACCCAACAACTTTGGAAAGATGTTCATTTGCTATTGCTGGCTGGAGTTTGAAAGGTATAAATTGCTGCAGGTAAAATGTATTGTGAGCTTTTTAATGGCAACAATATCAGTTTAATCTGGATGATTGTTATGGTCTCAACAGCAGGATACAGGTCCTGTCAATCATGGACCTGCTAAATGCTCAAGCTGTCATTGATCAGTTACACGAGATGTCTTTAAAAGAAACCCATGCGCGAGCTAATACAGAGGCCATCGGTCATTTTAGAACAAGATCAATACTATCCATTGCCAGCCCTCAGACCTATTTACTAGAGGAAGAACGGTGGAACGAATAGGTCAACACCAACCCCTAGCGAGCTGCAGGCCACCTCGTGCAATACTTCATTGTCATAATCAACAGATTTTCCATAACGAATCCAGTCACATCCACTTGACAAACTGTGATATGTGCTGTGCGAAGTATTAAACAGAGTGCTGTTAAAATGTTTTACAATGTTATTTAACTAATTGATTTACAATTGCCAACATGGTTAACACAGTGACTGCAAAACTACAAGACAACAAACTGGAATTCTAAAAGGCTAAATAATTCGTGTTTTAATTTTAATTTGACTGCATGAGTGTCGGCAATGAACACTTATCATAGAGATGGCGTTGTGATGCTCGCAGTGCTCAGAAGTCAATCTCAGCTAATTTGAGAACCTAAATGTAATTTGAGGAGAGAGAGCAACCGCCATTTTCCATGTGTGCAGTACTCACCAGGTAAGTTGCCAGCTTTTCTATGAGTAATCCTGTTTAGGCATAGCAAATAGGAGTCGTTTTGTTTTTTTACTTCCAAGAATATGTCCAGGACAAAGCATTTTTGCATGAAGTGAGTCATCATTCGATTTCGGAAATATTCCCCTCAATAACTTTCAAAATGTGGTCAAGGCCATAAAAATCTGTTTAGCCACCTGTTAGCATTTTATTTCCCTGCGCCTCAATAGAAATTTGAATACACTTTTTTTTCCGAAAGAATGAAATCCAAAAGAACTGTGACAATGATGGACATTTTTATTTACCAGGAGGGAAGGGGTTCATTGTGACTGCAGGTTTCTCCAAAGGAAACCACTACGCCAATTGACACGTGTGTGTGAGAGAGTGGGTGGTGCCCATCCATGGAAAACCGCTGGTTGTGGCTCTGTGGTGCTTTTTCTTGGTACATTCTGGGCATGCAGGACATGAAGATGCACACCATTAGTATAATACAGTCCATACAATAATGTTGGTAGTTCTTGGCATATAGTCAGCATCCGTGCCATCATGGTGCCAATCCGTTGAATAATGGATCTCCAGATATAGGGCCTGATGTACGACCCTTTCATTTAGCGCCTCGCAATTAGCGACTCATTGCGAGTCGCAAATTGCGAGGCGCCAAATGAAATGTACAACAGTGTTATTACACTGTTTTGAGATTCCCAATGGGGTCGCAAATTGCGAGGCTCATTAATATTAATGAGCCTCTCGCAATTTGCGAGCCCATTGGGAATGCCAGCCCTCCCAGGGATGGTGGCCTGCTGGGCTCAGCAGACCACCATGTCTGGGCCTGCTTTTAATAAGGCAGCTTTTTTTTTTTAAATGCAGCCCGTTTCCTTAAAGGAAAACGGGATGCATTTAAAAAAATATGAAACGTTTTCGTTTAATTTTTTAAGGGGAGGCAGTGGTCACAAAACATTCACACATAGCATTGCGGACGCAATTAGGAAGGGAACACCCCTTCCTAATTGCGACTCGCAATTCCTAAATAGCAAGTCGCAAATAAATTGCGACTCGCTATTTAGGAATTGTACATGGCCAACAGTGATTTTGCATGCGCAAACTGGTTCGCAAACCTGTTTGCGCATGCAAAATCACGTCATACATCTGGCCCATAATGTTTAAAATTTCCTGGCATATTGTGGGATTGTGGACAGCAATGGCATCAAGGTGTTGCCTCCTGGCTTAAGGCTGCTACTGTTGAAATGGTGGTAATTCCCAGCAAATTGAAGACATTGATGGCACACTGATATCTGCACCTCTATCTTTTGGTGAAATCATCAAATATATTTTCCTATTGGTCGTATGGACTTTTGTTAGTCAATTTGAAGTGCTGTAAGGGAGTAAACATCAGAAATACATTTCCAATTTGTGAAGCCAATGTGACTCCATAATAAGGACCAAGAGTCAATGATTTAGATTTCAATGGGTTTATTTTAAGATATTAATCCATCCAGTATATGCAGAGTAAAGATATATTCATAAGTTACAGCAATATGGTTTGAAGATTGAAATGAGCCAGTAGGTTGAACACTAAAGAAATTAGGCCTTGGTGTGAAATTCGGCTCCGTTCATGGAGTGTGTGGAGTTTTTCCCACTCCATGTAGCTTGCTGAGGTCCGAAAAACTTCGCTCCGCAGGGCGAAGTTTTTCTCCGCTCGTGCCCGCCAACGTTAAGTTCGCAAACGCGAGCAAGGAAAATTTGACTCCAGACCACCTACCGGCGAAATTTCTCAATGCGAGTGGTCGTGGGTGGCAACTACCGCTTGTGTTGAGAAACCTTCCGTTCAAGTTGAGGAAGCTCTAGTAGAACACCTACTGGAGTGGCAGAAAGAAGCAGCGCCCTCTTGCTCTGTGCATTGTGCTGTTCGCGCTGATTTTCCAGCAAGGGACAAACACCCGGCGCTAAAAATCAGAGCGAACAGCAGCAACTAACGCACTCTGCTGCTTGCGGAACTTTGCGTAGTGTGGCGGAGGTTTTTGGTCACTTTTCTGAGTTCCTCCGTGAACTCCACCCAGGCCTAAATAAAATGAGAAACAGAATAGCTGCCAACTTCCTCTCCTCATGCCTCGCTATCAGTCATCTGATACAAACCTTAAGTCTTTCTCTAGCTGACGAAAAGCATGATAGCGCACCTGAAGAAGGAAAAGTGAACACACTGGCAAATTAAAGAAAGCATTTTCATTTAAGGCCTTGTGTCAAGTTAAGATTTCCAGAATCAAAATGGATGTGGGTTACATGATGAAGTAAGTAGATAATGAGAATAATAATCAATGTTAAATGCGAATAGGCACAACATGGGTACAACAATCAATTGATCAACTTAATACGCTCAAATATATATGTCATGTTAGGGTTTTGCAATGGATATGCTCTATTGATTCGTTTAACTGTAACACACACATTAATGAAGTTAAATCACACAATAAATATACATGTTGCATATGAGTACATAAATGCATATTCATGACATTTTGGTGGAGCCTAAATTATGCTGCTCCAGCATCCATGCATGGTTCGATGGTGTTCACTATTGGAATAATGCTGGTCCTGGGTTGTTTGGGCATCAAATCTGTATTTATTAAAAATAAAATGTTCTTCCAGGGGATTTTTTTGAATCAATATAAGATTGTGAAGTTTGGATTTTTCTATGCCTTTTCAGAGGCGATGTCAGTTCTAGTACAAGACTAAGAACCGAACTTGAAGGGACAGGAAGGAAAAATGAAAGGAAGTGAAATGTGCAAGTGCAGATAGGTATCTGTATAGGACACTGGATATGGTCATTAGAGGTCGCCAGGGGTCGCAGTTGTGACACTTGGCTTCTCCTTGCGACCCCAAGTGCTGTTGACTTGACTTGACCCCTGCATTTGTAGATTGTTTAGGGAACTGAGATTAAACAAGGGCCTTTACCAGCCCTATTTACTCTGCATTATTGCAGCCGTTGTACCTCCTCATATTCCACATTAACAAATAGGAGGCTGCTAAAAGGCTAAGGGAGGATCAGGTAGTTAGTTGGACCTCACGCCCCTTGTCCCTTCCCTAGCCCCTAAGCAGCTGCCTTTTTGCTGCTCATGCACTGATGGAGGACAAGGGTTGGTCATTTTGCTTTCATCTGTCACAGTATTAGGATGTGGCAAATGGAGCGAAACCGAAAGGAAAAAAGTCTTCTGCCTATCAAAAGATAGTAACACGGCTTGCTATTGGCTAGTGTTAACTTGGAGGCAAGCCTAGTGGTGTTATATGTGCAGGCAGGGCGTGCAGTCTGAGACTCTTAGAGCACGTGCTCTCTCTGTCCTGAAGGTGTAAGCATGTGGAGAAAATGAATATCACCCACTCACGATCAGTCTCCTGACATTGAATCTCGCCAGATGGGGCATAACAGCCCCCAACAAGGGAATTAGAGGCATTCACTCTTAAAACACTAAAGCAAACGAGAGCAGCAAAATGATGTGGCAATCTCAAAATACTTGCGCATGGTGATTGATTTACTTGACTGTCAGTTTTCACCTTCATTTTGCAGATTTGTTTTATCTTAATTTGACAGCTTCCACGTGTGAGAGTTTCGGAATTAAAAAGGTAAACCCATCTGCAGAATGTGAAAAAATCCCACAGGCTGTTCCTCTCTTAATTCAGCAGATGGTGTAAGGCACACCTTCGAAACAGGAGAGGAGCGCAGGGGCATATTAGCAAGGGCGGTATCGCCGCTTTAGCTGCACTTTTTGCCGCTAAAGCGGCGATATTTCTATCGCCCTATTAGCAAGCTGTCGCTAACAGCTAATAGCGACAGCTCTATGGCGAAAGCGACCGTTTTGGTGCCGCTTTGCATGTCAGCGATATTTATCGCTGACATGCAAAGTGGGCGTTCCTCCACACAACTCGTTGGCAAACACTCGCTAACACAGCTTCGGGATATTAGCAAGGCTGCACAAGACCCGCAATGCGAGCTTGAAAGCCGCTCTAAGCCCCCTTTATCGAAGGTTTTTAACACCTGCTAAAAATACAACTTAGCCATCTTTAACATGGGAGGTGGATTGCATGGCTGAGTCCATGCCTGCCTATCAGCAAGGTTTGCAGTATCGCAGGGAAATCATCGCTTGTTTTCCCGCGATACAGCATGTTATCATGGCTATCGCTGGATTTAATATCGCCTTGGAGATACGCGTTGCTAATAACGCGCTATCTCGGCGATAAAATCCAGCGATATCCGGCGATAAAAAAATGAGCGCTAAGCGTGCTTTGCGATATTTATCGCAAAGCGTTGCTAATATGCCCCGCAGTTCTTTGCCAGTCTGCCATATTTCAACGCATACACACCGCTTCTAAAAAAAATGCAACGCCTTGAATTATGAATATGTACAATAGAGGGCTTCCTGTTGTTCCCAAAGTCTTCTTGCTGTCATGAAAATGTTTCAAATGGCATGTGATGCCCATTAGTATGCTGGCGTTCAGAGTGAATATTCCAGGTAGTCATTTTATGCTCTAAATTCATTTTTCAAATGCTGCGTACACAGCTTCTATCATGCCATTATATGTCAGGAGTTTTTGTCTATCTCTATTTTTGTTAAACAAAGCGGTGTTGCATCAATTCGATTTTTTTTTTTAAATTGGCGTAAACCAATGTTAATACAGTCATAACATGATGCAGGGACAGTGACATTTCTCTCATGGCTGAGTCATAGCTGACTCATTTTCTCCGAATTGCAAGACACATTTTGGGGGTAGCAGGACTGACACTCTACCGTCACTCATTAAAATTCGCAAATATGAAGAGGATATTTGACAACATCAGGCACCATAACAGGAGGAAATGGCCATCACATTTCTTACCTGTTACATATAATAATGCGAACTCAAGTAAATTATGAGTGCAGCAATTTCTACGTACCCAAATCTGAATTTATATGCTAAACCACAAGGCTTATTTGGGACTTATTTACAAGAGGCCTGCGCCGCCGAAGCATCACTTTTTTTGACGCTCCGGTAGCGTAAGCCTCTCATTCATATTTATGAGGCGATGCAAAGCTACCCTGCGTGGCTTTGAATGGCCTCATAGATATGGAGTAAGGCAAGGACGCGCTTTGGCAGCACAAAGCGCTGCCTTGCCTTACTCTGCATAAAGACGGTGTTCCATGGGCCTTGTGGTGGGTGTTCCCACGCAACACCCATGGATGTTGACGCTGCTCCAGATTTACAAAATCACATAAACCTAAGTCAGCACTCAAACCTTATGCCTCCCCAGAGCAGGCATAACGAGGAGAAATGTTTACATTTCTACTCGTTTATTACTCTTTCCATGTGAGTTGCATTCTGTAGCACACATAGAACGAGGAAAAGGCCTCTTGGGATTGTTTTTGTGCAGGAAGGTGGCCCTTCCTGCGCAAAAACAATCCTGCCTGCAACAGAAGCACCCTTGCACCATGGGTCGAGGTGGCCTACATTGGCGATAGGCTGCAAATTGTGTGCCAGCGCAGGGAGAAAAGACAGGAATGAACGACATTTCATAAATACGATGCATTCCTTCCCTCTCACATTGGGGTAGGGCAGCGCTTCAAGCAGACTTGCAGTGCTGCCCTGTGCCAATTCCTCGTAAATGAAGCCCATTAGTGTTTTTTGTATCGGCAGATTGTCTACTAGCTTGGTGTTAGAAAGGGGGGTTTATAGTTGGCAGAGGTAGGTACCTTTGTCCAATTAGGGACCCTTGCTTCTAGTCAGGGTAATGGAGATACACACTTTAGACAACCCCTGTCACCCCCCAGGTAGCTTGGCACGAGCAGACAGACTTATCCCAATGGCAATGTGTAAAGTATTTGTACTCAAAACACACTGTAATACAGTGATAACACCACAAATGGACACCACACCAGTTTAGGAAAAATAAATTATCTTTATCTAAACTCAACAAGACCAAAACGACAAAAATCCAACATACATGTACTAGGAATATGCCTTTAAAAAGGTTTCAAGCTACTAGGTCTATAGAAAACTATGGATGCGTGATTTCTCACAAAGTACCTGCAAATGCGTCAAAATACACAAGGCCAAACAGCCGCAGAGATGGGAAGCATCGAAAAACAAAGAGATGTGTCAGTTCCTGAGACCATGGGGAGGCGATGCAACAGTTCTGCTGCACACAGGAGAAGTGATGCATTGAATCCGGTCTGTAGGGGGAAGTGATGCGTCGACTCAGAGACGGTTCTGGTCCACAGGTGATGCATCCGGAAAACTTGCTGCAGAGGTACGATGCGTGGAAATCCGGGATGCGGCGGTGTTGAGCAGCGCTGCGGCGGTTTCTTTAGCTGCGATACCTCGATGCGTCGGTTCTTGCAGTGGCGACAGGCGCTGCATCGGTTTAGACAGCGGCGCGGCGATGCATGGAGATTCTTCTTGCACAGCAGTGCTGCATCAGAACAACAGCCACAAGAAGAGCGATGCATCGATTTCTTCAGTTCTTTAGCTTTCTTCCAGCTCCCAGCAGCAAGCACAACCTCCGGAGGCCCTGAACTGAAACAGGCCCTCCAGGCAGGCCAGAAATCTCAGCAGCAGAGTTCAGGGGAGCTGTGGGTGAAGGCTTTTGTGTCCCTGAGACTTCAGAACAGGAGGCCAGCACACATAGGCCCTTGGAGATCTTCTTTAAGCAGGTTCACAGCAAATTTCCAGTCTTTGCCCTTTCCTTGGCAGAAACAGCAACTGCAGGCCAACCCCAGACAGCACACAGCAAAGGGGCAGTACTCCTCCTCACAGCTCTTCAGCCCTTCTCCTTGGCAAAGGTTCCTCTTGAGTCCAGCAGTAATCTAAAGTTCTGGGGTTTTAGGTCTAATACTTATACCCTAAAATGTCTTTGTTCTCTTTATGCACGGGTCTCTGAGCCCAATCCAAACCAGTTCTGTCCTCACTGGTGCAGTATGACCACAGGGGGTGGAGACAGCATTGTGCAAGGGAGACAGGCCCTATTCAGGTGCAAGGAAATCTCCCACTGCTCTAAATTCAGCCAAGGTCTATTCAGACTAGCTCTGAGTCATTCAGAAAGGGCCAGGCACACCTTAACCCACCCATTGGCTGTCTACAGTGAATGCACATCCCCAGCCCCTGTCACTCCAAAACCAGGGAGTCAATACACAAACAGGCAGAAGCACACAGAATGGTTAAACAAGAAAATGCCTACTTTCTAAAAGTCACAGGATACATGGTGCATCGTCACGCACCAATTTCGAGCTGCACTGCGTGCAATCAATTCAACCAGTAGACAATCCAGTAATCTTGTAAATTTCCATCATAATCCATGTCTGTCTCTCTTCAATTGAAAATTCAAACGGAGGCAATATGAATTGTAAAACATTTTAATGCTCCCAGAATGCCCATCCGGGCTTTTTCCAACAGCTTGGTAACTCATATTTCAATTTGAGCAACCCGATTTCATGTCCACCCAAAGCATTTCGGGCAATGTGCCCTTCGTCAGGGGTAACTGGAATTAAAAAACAACCCATCAGTGAACCATAATTGTAGTTGTTACACGTAACAAAATTCATTGAATATGCTGTGCTCAAACAATAATTGTATCAAAAGTGACAGTACCTTTTATCAATAGTGGCAATTGACCGTATTATAAATCTGTGTCTTTTACCCCCTTTTTTTTATAAATAAAGCACCAACGAGTAAAAAAATGAATAAATGGAAAAATGAAATGAGACACAACACCCCGTGCTGGAAACCAATCCTATGTGTGAGAAAACATGCACCAGCCACCTCGCTCAGTTGTATTGCAAGCATCTGCTCCACTTTACCTCTGTTTTAACCTACATCCTTCGGTGAAGCTCCTTGTGAGTGCTACCCGTCATGCTGCTTAATCCATGACCGTGAGCGAGTGAGACAAAGTCCTTTACAACCACCACACGTGCGCCCCCTTTTTTTAAAATATCAACCCGTGCAGCTAACGTAAAACGTAAAAACCATGTGACCTAAATAAAACTTAAAGTGATATGCACTAAAGATCCAACATATTCTCTTTACAAACACACATCCATCTATAAAAAATGCTAATCGCAAAATACATGAAACAAATCTCCGATTACACCACTGTGTTTTTTTAAAGAATACAAATATAAATGCAACACAATAAATATCAAACATGGCTCATAATGAGTTCAAAGCAATCAAGTTCTCCCAAATGGCCTCAGTGATGGTATTCTTCAAGTTTAAACCAATGGGGTGCGGTCATCCAGGAGGACAGTCAATTGTGTGAACATCAACAAAAGATAGGTAGTCCGCACTCCTTCCCTTTTAAATTTCAACAATGTGAAACAATTTACATGAAGCTCTAGGCAAAACCTTGCATGCAGCTCGAACAGTGCTCTGTCCCACAGCACAAAGTGAAAGTCACAGGACACATGGTGCGTCGTCACGCACCAATTTCGAGCCGCACTGCGTGAAATCAATTCAACCAGTAGACAATCCAGTAATCTTGTAAATTTCCATCATAATCCATGACTTTCTAAAAGTGGCATTTTCAAACACACAATTTAAAATCCATCTTTACTAAAAGATGTGTTATTAGTTCAGGGAGCCTAAACTTTATTTCTCTATATTGTCCCAATGGGAAGTTATACTTTTAAGATGTTACAAAGCATTTCCCATTCTATCCTATGGGGTAAGATAGCCTTTCAATAGTGAAAAACGAAATTGGCAGTATTTCACTATCAGGACATGTCACACACACCAGTACATGTCCTACCTTTCACATACACTGCACCCTGCCCATGGGGGTACCTTGGGCCTACCTTAGGGGTGCCTTACACGTACGATAAGTGAAGTTTAGGGCCTCTCAAGTGGGTGCACTTGCCAAGTCGACCTGGCAGTTAACAAACTGCGCACAGACACTGCAGTGGCAGGTCTGAGATACGTTTTCAGGGTTACTCAGGTGGGTGGCACAATCAGTGCTGCAGGCCCACTAGAAGCATTTGATTTAGAGGCCCTGGCACACCTCAGTGCACTTTACTAGGGACTTACCAGTAAATCAAATATGCCAATCAGGTACAAACAATTGTAACAACAATTTACACAGGAAGCACTTAAAATATGACACTGATCAGCAGTGGCAAAGTGCCCAAAGAACATAAGCCAGCAAAAACGAAATGCAGCACAGCATCAAAATTATAGAAGGCAGAGGCAAAAATTCAGAGGAAACCACACCAAAGATGCCAAGTCTAACACCTGTCCCCTCCATCTAAAAGATTGGGAGAACTACCCACCCTTTTGGGAGTTCTCATCACTAAGGTGGAAGAATTTGGACAGACCATCAGCATTGACGTGGTCTGTACCACGGCGGTGTTCCACTGTAAAGTCAATTCCCTGTAGGGAGATGGACCACCTCAACAGTTTTGGGTTCTCACCCCTCATTTGCATCAGCCATCTGAGGGGCCTGTGGTCTGTCTGAACCCAGAAGTAAGTCCCGAACAAGTAGGGTCTAAGCTTCTTCAGCACCCAGACCACAGCAAAAGCTTCTCTTTCAATTGCACTCCACCCTTGTTTCCTGGGAAGTAGCCTTCTACTAATGAAAGCTACGGGTTGGTCCAAGCCCTCGTCGTTCAATTGTGAGAGTACTGCTCCCACACATGCTCTAAAGCATCTGTCTGCACAACAAATTCTTGGGAGAAGTTGGGTGCCTTGAGAATGGGCGCGTGCATATGGCAGATTTCAGGGCATCAAAAGCGGTCTGACAGGCATCAGTCCAGATCACTTTCCTTGGCTGCTTCCTTGAAGTCTGCTCTGTCAAGGTGGCAACAATGGTGCCATATCTCTTGACAAACTATCTGTATTACCCAGTGAGTCCTAAAATGCTCTCACCTCTGTCTGGGTCTTGGAGGTTACCCAAGCCAGAATGGCCGCTTCCCAGCTGGTGCCCTAAGTACACCACAGATCCCTGCCCTATCTGGCACTTACTGGCCTTGATTGAGAGGCCTGCCTTCTGAAGAGCCTTCAACACTTCACAGAGGTGTTGCAAGTGTTCCTCCCAGCTGGAGCTGAACACAACAATGTCATCCAAGTAGGCGGCGCTGAATTCCTCCAGCCCGGCAAGTACCTGGTTGATCAGTCTCTGGAAAGTGGCGGGGGCATTCTTCAACCCAAAGGGCATGACACGGAACTGGTAGTGCCCCTCTGGAGTTGAAAACGCAGACCTCTCACTTGACCCATCAGTCAAGGCAATCTACCAGTACCAAGAAGTTAGAACAAACGTACTAAGGTACCGGGCAGCTCCCAGCCGATCAATGAGCTCATCAGCTCTGGGGATGGGGTGCACATCAGTCCTGGTGATGGCATTGAGCCCACGGTAGTCCACGCAGAACCAGAGTTCAGGAGTGGCACTGGGTGCAGGAGCTTTTGATACCAAGACCACTGGGCTAGCCCAGGGGCTGCTGGAGGGCTCTATAACTCCTAACGCCAACATCTTAGAAACCTCTTCCTTAATGCTGGCCCTGACTTTGTCAGTTACTCTGTAAATGTTATGTTTCACAGGTAAACTGTCCCCAGTGTCCACTTCATAGACACACCAATTGATGATTCCTGGAGTCAGGGAGAACAGGGAGGCGAACTGTCCCAGCACTGGGCGAGAGTCCCTCTGCTGCTCTGGGGTCAGTGTGGGAGAGAGGTTCACTCCATCCACTGACCCATTATGTTCCTTGGCTGGAAGGAGGTCATGAAGAGGCTCACTCTCCTCGTCCATTCCTTCATCTGTAGCCAGGAGCATTGTTACTCTAGACCTCTGAAAGTTAGGTTTCAGGCGGTTCACATGTGGGACACTCAAAGGGTTCCTGGGAATTTGCAAGTTGACCAAGTAGGTCACATCACTCTTGCACTCCACCACCAAAAATGGACCAGTCCACTTCTCTTGGAGTGCACAAGGCTCCACTGGTGCCATCACCCACACTTTTTGGCCAAGCTGAAACTCTACCAGAGTGGTATTCTGGTCGTACCAATACTTCATCTCTTCCTGGTTGGCTCCCAGGTTCGCCTGAGTGATTTTCCCGAAGCACAGAGTCTGGTTTCTGAAGGCCAGCATGTCGATAAACACATCTTGGGGGTCTTACCAGGAGTTTTCTCCCAGCCCTCCTCCACCAGCCTCAGAGGTCCTCTCACAGGGGGGCCATACAGCTATTAAAAGGGAATGAACCCTAATGATGTCTGCGGTACCTCCCTGTAGGCAAACAACAGGCATGGTAGGAAGACATCCCACTTATATATCATGGGTTCTGCAGGACCCTTTATCATGCCTTTCAGGGTTTGGTTTAATCTCTCAACCAACTCATTTCGTTGGGGATGGTAAGGAGTGGTAAATTTGTACATTACACCGCACTCCTCCCACAGTGACTTCATATACCTGGAAATTAAGTGTGTACCACGGTCAGAGACCACTTCTCTAGGGAACCCCACACAGGAAAAAATCCCCATCAATGCATGGCTCACCACAGGGGCCGTGATTGTCCTGAGAGGGACAGCTTCCAGGTGGCATGGTCCACCAAGACCAAGATAAACTTGTTGCCTGAGGCTGTCTTGGGTTCCAGTGGCCCCACAATGTCAACGCCCACCCGCTTGCAAGGGGTGCTCACCACAGGAAAGGGTTGAAGGGGAGCCTTACACTTCCCTCCAGTCTTGCCACTTGCCTGGCAAGTCTGACAAGACCTACAATGTGTGCCAACATGCCTTTGCATTTGGGGCTGGTAAAAGTGAGTGACAAGCCTGTGATAGGTCTTGCCGCACCCCAAATGTCCTGCCAAAGGCACATCATGAGCCAGACCCAGTAGGAAGGTCCTGAGGCACGCGGGTACCACCAGCAGACAGGCTGCCCCGGGCTCAGCAACCTTAGGCTCACTGTAAAGGAGACCTTTCTCCCAATAAATCAAATGTGATCTGGGCGGACTACCTCCTGCCTGGTCTGCAGCCTGCTGCTGCAAACCAACAAGAGTAGGGCATTCCATCTGGGCCTTGAAGAACTTCTCCCTGGAGGACCTCCTTTCTGCTGCCAATCAGTCAGCTCAGGCAGGTCTCCCAGTTCAACCACTTGTTCCCCTGCAGGTTCCAGGGCTTTCCCTTCAGGTTCTGCCTCCTCCTGGACCATGAGAACTTCAGGGGCTGGCTTCTCATGCCCCCTGCCCTTCCTCTTTCTGGCAGGCAACTGGGCCACTTTTTCAGGCTCCAGATCCTCATTGACCGAGTAGTCACACAGGCCCACTCAGGCAGCCCCAACATCTTTAAATGTGCCTGGCGCTCCACCTCCTTCCAAGGTGAGCTCTCTAGGTCATTGCCAAGCAGATAGTCAACAGGCATGGGCACACTTACAACGACCTTCAAGGAACCTGAGACCCCCCGCCCCACTCAAAGGGAACCTGCGCCACCTTACACAGGCACTCAGAGTTGTATGCAGCAACTACAGGGTGAAGTACATTGGGGATGACCTGCTCTTCAGACACCCATTGACACCTGACAAATGTCACACTAGCTTCTGTGTCTCTCAGAGTCTTCACCCGCCTCCTATTGATGGTCACCCACTGCATGTACTTTTTAGTGTTATCCGACAGGCCGGTTTCCTGGACCATCTCTCTATCTCCTAATGAGATAAGGGTCAGCACAGCTGGCTCCCCACCCTCACTAGGAACCAACTCCTCCCCCAGCACTACACTAACTAACCCTGGCGACGGTTCACCAGTGGGTGCTGGTGGTGCCTTGGGACATTTGGGATCATTCTGCATGTGACCCTCTTGACCACATGTATAACATGTGTGTGGACCCCGGTTGTCTGGCCTACCCTTAGCAGGTGATGGCTTCTTAGAACAGGGGGGGGGCTAGGAATCTTTACCCTAGGAACTATTTTAGGGCCCTTTAGTGAACTCTTTTTGGTTACCAGTGCCCCCCACTCTTCTGTTTGTAACACAGCCCACCTTTGGCTGGGTTTCCCACATACCCCTTGTGGACCCGGGTACTCGTCGAGTGGTCTGCCTCCTGAGCAAGCTTCCTAGGGTCAGTCAGCTTACTATCCATCAGATGCTGGTGCAGCTCTGGAACACAAAGACTACTCTAGTGCTCCCAACCAATCAGATTGTCCAACCCCTGGTAATCAGTTACCTTGCTGCCCTTTATCCAACCACCCAGTGACCTGCAATTCAGCTTTGCACACTTAATCCATGTGTTGGATTCAAGCTTCTTGAAAGACCTAAACTTTTCCCGGTACAACTCCTATGTGAGCCCATACCTGAGTCATAAAGCCTCCTTCATATTGGGATAGGTCAGAGCACCATTCTCCTTCAAAGGTGTCAGAGTGTTCCTCCCATTGGCCTCAAAGTGTTTCCACAGGCCTGCCCCCCAATGTTTTTCAGGGACCTCATTCATACGCAGTGCTGCCTCATAAGATGCAAACCATGCATAAATATCCTCCCCCTTCTGGAAATTTTGTACTAGGTCCTTAGGAATGTAAACCTTACCTCCTTGCACTGGCTGTACGCTGCCACCTTTTGTACTGTCCTCCACTTGTTTGGCCTTGATGTCCAATTCTCTCATGCACAATTCATGGGCCAAGATAAATTTCTTTTCCTCCAAAGCACGAGCGTTCTTGCTCTCCTCTGCCTTGGTCTGGATACTCAAGACCTCCAACTCATGATCCCTTGCCCTGTGCCTATCCTCCATTTCCTCCGGCGACCAATTTCTGGAAGAAGGATTTCTGCCAGCCCAAGAAGCTGCTATCCCAACAGGAAAATCCTGGGATCTGAAGCCACCATATGGCGCACCCCCCATCCACATCTGCATCATCTGTCTCCTCAGCTTGTCTGGCATCCCACCAGGCCACTAAGGCCTTCTGTAGCTCCTCTTTCCTAGAGTTGCTCCATGGGACATCCAAAGCTCTTGCAGAATTGCTTGAGTTGCTCTACTTTGTAACTACGTTATATTTCAATGTCAAACTCCAATTCTGCAGCCTCACTTGCTGATTTACCATTCAGAAACATGGTATTGGTCTCCATCAATTTCTTAGGTCAAGCTTTGCTGTCATTGTGCAGTTATGACACAAAAATGCTTGAAGTTAGTGCATTGAAAAAGACACCTGCACCTAGACTTATGGTCTGCTGAGATTTAGCATAGGCTTGGTTGCAAGATGGCAGAGAAATGAAGAAAGGTGAAATGAGGACAGGAAGAGGCAATTAGGTTCATTCTAAAGAAAGGGACTATGGGAGAGGCTGTGAGAATATATCTTTTTTAGTTCCGCGCTTCCTAAACTTTTGGCTTCTGTGGACCCCCACTGAATCATTACTGGAATATGGGAACCCCTGGCCTGTTCAATTTCCATGATGAACCTCAAAACAAAACACAAAAATACAAAAAAGTATACACCAAACAAACGATCAAATATTGGAATATGTTGTTTAATTCACCATCAAATACAGAAAAAGTGTTGACATTTTTAATTTTGCTTCATGTTGTATATGCACTCATAATATTAATTTATTAATTTAAATATTATTTAATTCTCCAAATCAGTTGCAAGCCCCCTTAGTATGCCTCACAGACCCCCAAGGGTGCTCAGACCATAGATTAAGAACCGCTGCTTTAGGTGATTGGTAATGCACACATAGTAGATTTAATAAACTGAGGGGTCATCATCCCATGACCATTGCCACTCGTCCTAATGTTACCTGGGAGATTTATGTATTCGTAGGCTGATGAATAGAAGTGGTTTTTGTTCCACTTTCAAGAAGATGCTAATTGCTGCAGAGTGATCTTTTGATCATAGCTGGACCAAAGATTGATTATGCTCCCATTGACTGGCCCTAATGAAGATGGTTTTTTTGTTGAGATATCTATCTATATTTGTTTCAAAACATTTCTATTCCCCTCCCAGATCTTTTTTCCACTAGCTCAAATTATTGATGATGAATCCGGCAAAATCCAAATCCGGCATTTGTAAAGCACAGAACTACTCACCCCTAAGGGTCTCAAGTCCCTGGGGACCGTCGGGGAGATTAAATGAGCTATTGCCCAGAGTCACATGGTGCTGAGCTGCCGTCGGGGATCGAACCGTGAGCCCTGCGCTGTGGAGTCAGCCGCCCTGGCCGCTGCGCCACACCTCCCCACGATGAGACTAGAGTGGGCGAGAAGCCAGCCCGGAATACCCTGAACCAAATTGCTGCTTCCGTATGAAAATGGAGGCTATTCAAATTTTGAGCTACATTATTTTGTTGCACAGGCACAGTTTGCACATTTCTTGTTTTATAATGACAGACAGGGCCCTGCATTGAAACCTGAAGGGAGCCTAACCTCTCCTGTCCTAATATCCATGGTCTTATTTCAGTAACTACATAGGCCAACCAAATAAATACATACTGTACTATGTATCATCTGGGTGTGGTCTCATAATCAACAAAGAGGGAGGGAGAAGTTATGATTCATTCGGCTTCCAGGCCATGTACGGTATAATCAAGGGAGAATGAATCACTTGTCCTGTGTATTACCAGGGTCAGGGTTCCGGATCGTCTTAAAAAACCCTCATTCACGGATTAACCGTTTGTGTGGTATATTTTGGTTCTCCGCAGGAATGGTTACATGAAAAGCATCATCATTGGGTCTTAGTTATGCTTTCCTCTACCTGGAGGAGGACCAACTGGTATTGACAGAAGTGATTAGGGAACGTGAAAGTAAAGTGCAGTGAAGCTAAAATTGCCTACATCTATCGACCCAGTGTTTCTTCTGTCGTAGATGGGGCAAAGGTTAAAAATAACGTGGTGGTGCGCCTGTATGTGAGTGGTCGACATGTTTCAGCCCGTCTGTGCCCAATCAGGTCTATGGGCTTTCTTCAGGACCAAGGAACGCACGTTGGATTGAGAATACATGCAGGGGCAAGTAGTGCACTTACCCTTCTTCTCAAGTGAACATATTCGGACACTTACGTATTGTAGATGCGACTATGTCTACAACTGGAAAGAAAGAAGCATAAAGACAAAATAAAGGTACAAAACAGTCTCATTGGGCTATTGTGTGTGCAATTACTTTTCATTGTTGATACTTTGTGTTCGAATTGAACATACTGATTTTTACTGGGAAAGTCAAATACATTATTGACTGATTCGCTGTAGATATGGTAATATATATAGTCATGTGCTGCATTGTACTGTACTGAGGTGTATTGTTTACTGATGGTCAAGCTGAGGCTTGTGTGTATGGCCGAATTAGTAGTGGTATGAGGCCCAAGAGTGCTCGAATCTGCGAAATATGTGCATCGCGCAAAAGTTTCCAACAGTGTTGGCGCGTGGCGCAGTGTGACCTAATATTGTGCTCTTATTAATCAACCTAGATGATTGTCAGCGCTCTGCAGTGCTCATGCAGTGAAGATTCATATATAATTATTGAAAATGGATGATTTGGTAAATATTAAGGGCTCTATGAGTAAATTGAATTAAATTAAATTAAAGCGCAACGCCATAAACCGGTGAATGTGCAAACTGCCGTATGTGTTTGCGTTCTCCGGTAAATAGTCAACGTTCTGTTTGAATTAAATGTGTGCCATAATTACGCGTGTGCTCCTCCTGTGTCATGCGGTAACCGATGTTGGCAAAGTTAGGCGGTGCACGCAATGGTTGTTTCTCCAATCCTGGTTGTTATTTTGCTTTGGAGCGTTCAGGAGCGATATTGTTCCTGGTAGAGTCAATGGTTCTCTGTGGCAGTCTTAATGAGAGTCACATTAGTCGCGTTTCGCGTCCGCGCTTGCGGTGAGGATTACGCGCTGTGAAGATGATTAGTTATTAAGCTAGGTTGCGCTTCTGAGCAATAATGTGTAAGCACTATCGGTGGAGACTGAAAGGTTGAGAAGTGTTGTGATGCCTATCGATAGCATAGCGCATGGTGTCTGAACGTCTGTGCCTGTAGTGATTATTGGGCGCATGGACAGTTGGTTTACCTTAAAAAAGGGGGGAATGCGCCTCCATCGGGGGACGGGCAGCTTAACTCTCTGAAGGGGAGAAAAGGGGGATTCCCATAGTCATTTCTAGTGTACACGCCGGCAGCAGTTTTCTTCCTAGCCGCGCGGCGTTGCATACATTTCTTAGTTTCAGGAACAACTTGTTCTGTCGCCGTCTGCCGTGCCCCGGTGGCAGGAGCCGGTAGAGGAGCGCGCTTTATGGTAATGAGATACAGTGAGAATAGTTGAAAGACTTCCATTTGGTATTGTTGTTAGGAGATGAATAGTGAGAATGTGTTTCTCCTTTCTCCGTGAATTTTGAAATAAAGGGTCTTATGGTTAGTTCTCATTATTTTGATTGCCAGTTTGTATTAATGTTATTAAATAGCAGGGTTGTGATTCCTTCTTTGTGCAAAATATAGTGGGTACTTATATTATGTTGTCTGATGGTTTTTTACACTTTCAGAATTCACTATTCAGATGTTGACGCTAATGTCTGCTCTGAGTTTAATAGCGACTTGGGTCTTTTATACTTCTAGAAACTCAACCAGGCATAAGTCGTTGTGTGCCATCTGGGCTGACAGATCAATTCGCTTTGTTTCTCTGTATCAATTTTCTGTCCTGTCAGTTGTGGTTCTAATGGTGGGATTGTTTTGTCATGTGGCTGTTCTGGATCAGCGTGACATTGAGAGCCACGGTATATTGTCATTCAGACCTTCTTTGTAAGTTTTGAGGCGATGGACCCACCTTTTCTCTTTTTCAAAGAGGATGCGTTCTACGTTCTCATTTCTGGTGTTGAGGGTCTCTATGATAACCCAGCTGATTTCATCAATGGAATGTTTGAGGTTGATGTAGCGGGTACTCATTTTGGTTGTTGTTCTATTGCACTTAATATTGCTTCTGTGCTCGCAAATTCTCTGTTTTACTTTCCGGCACGTCATCCCTATATATTTCAGGTTGCATGGGCACGTGATCATATAGATTGCGTGGGTTGTATTGCAATTTGTATGGTTTCGCAAGGTCCATTTCAAATCCTGGTTCAGTTGTAGGGTCTTGGTAGTTTTACTAAGTTTGCAGACTGAGCAATACCCACATGGATAGTGTCCCGTTATTGGTGTTAGGTTCCAGGTGTTGGTTATTGATTCCATTTGTGGCTTATTAGGCGGGGGTCTAGTGTGGACAAGGAGATCATGGATATTTCTAGTTCGTTCATTGGTGAATCATGGTTTTGGCCATTTCAGGTTCCCAGGTGTCAGAATACGCCAGTTTTTGTTGACAATTTTCTTGACTACGTTAGATGCTGTGTTGTATGTTGTGACACATGTGATTATACCCTCGTCTTGTTCTTTAACGGAGGTCTCCAGGAGGTCATCCCTGTGCTGATTTCTGGCTCTCTTCTGGCATCTCTGTATGATATTATGCAGATAGTTCCTTGCTTGTAGTTTTTGGCTCAGGTCTTGTGCTTGTGTCTTATAGTCCTGTAATTTATTGCAATTGCGTCTGAATCTTAGAAACTGGCTGTATGGCACATTGTCTCTGAGGGAGCATGGGTGGAAGCTGTTGAAGGAAAGGAGACTGTTCTTGGCCGTAGGTTTATAAAAGGTCTTGGTATTGATCTCATTATTCTCAATGTAGATTGTTATGTCTAGGAAATCCAGTTTCTGATTGTCTGCATTGTAGGTGAACTTAAGGAATTCATCTCTGGTATTGAGCCACCTGTGGAAGTCTGGCAGGCTTTCTGGTGTGTCATCCCAGATCATTATCACATCATCTATGTAGCGTATCCAGAAAAGTATCTTCGTTTTGTAAGGGTTAGTGTCAGTTAAGATGCTTTTGTTTTCGAAATCGCTAACATAGAGTCCTGCAATGCTTGTGGCAAATGTGCTGCCCATAGATGTTCCGTGGGTTTGTAAGAACATGGTGCCATTGTATTCAAAGTAGTTCTCCGTGAGTGCTAGGCGGCAGCATTCTAATACGAAGTGTCTGGGGGTGTTGTGCTCCCATTGTTCTGCGAACAGAATGTCTTCTAGGGTCTGCAGGGTTGCCTGTTGTGGCAGGCTCGTGTAGAGACTCTCAATGTCAAGACCTACAAGGCACATTGATCCTTCACGGAAAGGAAATCCTTGCAATTGGTTAAGTATATCCCGCATGTCTTTGAGGTAAGTGGTGGTTTTTTGGACAGAGGTCTTAGATAGTGGTTGGCGAATTGTGAAAGAGGTTCAAGAATTGAACCTATTCCGGAGACGATTGGTCGTCCTGGTGGTGGTGTTCTGTTTTTGTGTGTCTTTGGTAGCGAGTAGAAGTAGGGGGTTGTGGGTGATTTGGTTCTTAAGAAATCAGCCTCGTTCTTGGAAATCCATTGGTTGATTTCCGCTTCTTCTACCATCAATTTGATTGTCCGTTGCAATCTAGGTGTGGGGTCTACAGATAGTGGTTGTAGAATTTTTCTGTCTGAGAGGAGGTCCGTGCATTGTCTGTCATAGTCTTCTTGGTTTAGTAAGGCGATGCCTCCACCTTTGTCTGCAGGTTTTATGATTAGCCCGTCTTGGTTTTGTAGTTCATCCAGTGCTTGTCTCTCTCGTTTCGTCGGGTTCATGTAGGGTTTCTTCGTTGTTTCTTTTATGTTTTCCACTTCATGGAATAACGCTTGTTCAACTGCCTCCACTTCTATGGGTACGAGATGACTTGGTGGGCAAAAGGTAGATTTTTTGCGGAGGTTGGTATCGCTTGTGGGGATGTTGTCTTCCTTATCCATAAAGAAGGCCTTAAGTTTTATCTTCCTACAAAATTCAGCTAATTGTCATTATAATATGAATTGGTCTAGTGGTGGTGTAGGGACAAAGCCCAAGCATTTGTTAAGGACCTTCTGTTGGTCTTCCGTGTGTGTTCTATTCGTTAGGTTCACTATCAGCATATTGTCGCACTCGGTCCTGGTCTCTCTTTCGATATGCTGCAGGTGAGGACCTGACGATCTTGTTCTGTCCAAGTTACTCCTTTTCTTCTCCCGCAGCGGTTTTTGTGGCCTCCCCCTAAAAAAGGTGGCCTATTTCCTGGTGGTTGTCCCATTGGTGGTGGCCCCTGCATATATGGATTCATCCATCCTGGAAAGGTTGGTGCATACGGTTGGTATATTGGTGGTAGGTGTTCACCAAATTGGGGTATTCTCCATGAGTTCTGCCAGTGTCTGTTGGGTCGTCTATTTTGTCCTCTATTCCGGCGTTGGTACGGTCGTTCATCTCCACTGTAGTCGGAGTTGTCAGTTGAGTTGCCACCTGTTGATTCGTTATCACTCTGTTGTTCCGGTGCTATATTGTCGCCTTTGGTGTAGGGATGCATTCTTTCTTGGGAGAATCGTTTCAGGTCTTTGCCTAGTTTTTGTATCTTGTTTTGCGTGATGTATTCCTTGGTCTCGTTTATTTCTTTGTTAATTTCTTCTAGGCGTTTCTTACAGACTGAGATGTGGACTGTGGTCTTAAGTTTTGCTTCGCTGATTTGTATTTTGACAATACTTGTGGCTGTCTCAATGATGAGCACTAAATAATCTTTTGTACATTTCCAGGAAATGGCTGACCAGTTTTTTCAAAATATTATGTCTTGTAAGAAAATTCTGGGGGCGTTGTGGACCCATAACCCTTTGGGGGCTGCATTGGCGCGGAGGTATTCGGTCATGATGAGACCGTGTATAGCTGTTCTTACTTGTTCCTTCTTTGTTTCTGTGAGTTCTTCCCAGTCATTCGTCTGGGCAAGTGTTTGACAGAGTTCACTGTCATGCAGTATGGAGGGGCCAGATAGGATTGCATTAATCTCATTGTCTGTGTAGCCGAGTCCAGGGTTCTCTGCCATTATAGTTAGTAGTGTAGCGGATGATGTATGTGAAATGTAGCTTCCCAGTAGCAATACAGTTTTAGCGGAGTATAAGGCCCTTCTCTAGGGAAATTTTCTCCTATGTTTGTTGTTTTGTGTCAAAGTAAGCTCCCACAGTTGTGCGCTGCTTCAATAGTCTCATAATCAACAAAGAGGGAGGGATAAGTTATGATTCATTTGGCTTCCAGGCAATGTACGGTATAATCAAGGGAGAATGAATCACTTGTCCTGTGTATTACCAGGGTCAGTGTTCCGGATCGTCTTAAAAAACCCTCATTCACGGATTAACCGTTTGTGCGGTATAGCTTGGTTCTCCGCAGGAATGGTTATGTGAAAAGCATCATCATTGGGTCTTAGTTATGCTTTCTTCCACCTGGAGGAGGACCAACTGGTATTGACAGTAGTGATTAGGGAAGGTGAAAGCAAAGTGCAGTGAAGCTAAAATTGCCTACATCTATCGACCCAGTGTTTATTCTGTCGTAGAGGGGGCAAAGGTTAAAAATAATGTGGTGGTGGGATGCTAGAAGGGTTACTGTTCTATCGCACCTGTATGTGAGTGGTCAACATGTTTCAGCCCGTCTGTGCCCAATCGGGTCTATGGGCTTTCTTCAGGACCAAGGAACGCACGTTGGATTGAGAATACGTGCAGTAGTGCACTTACCCTTCTTCTTAAGTGAACATATTCGGACACTTACGTATTATAGATGTGACTGTGTCTACAACTGGAAAGAAAGAAGCATAAGGACAAAATAAAGGTACAAAACAGTCTCATTGGGCTATTGTGTGCGCAATTACTTGTCATCGCTGATGCTTTGTGTTCGAATTGAACATACTGATTTTTACTGGGAAAGTCAAATACATTATTGGCTGATTCGCTGTAGATACGGTAATATATATAGTCATGTGCTGCATTGAGACACCTCCTTTACTGAGGTGTATTGTTTTACTGATGGTCAAGCTGAGGCTTGTGTGTATGGCCGAATTAGAACTGGTATGAGGCCCAAGAGTGCTCGAATCTGCGAAATATGTGCATCGCGCAAAAGTTCCCAACAGTGTTTGTGCGTGGAGCAGTGTGACCTTATATCGAGCTCTTATTCATCAACCTAGATGATTGTCAGCGCTCTGCAATGCTCATGTGGTGAAGATTCAAATATAATTATTGAAAACGGATAATTTGGTAAATATTAAGGGCTCGCTGAGTAAATTGAATTAAATTATATTAAATTAAATTAAAGCGCAACGCCCTAAACCGGTGAATGTGCAAACTTCTGTATGTGTTTGCGTTCTCTGGTAAATAGTCAACGTTCTGTTTGAATTAAATGTGTGCCATAATTACGCGTGTGCTCCTCCTGTGTCATGCGGTAACCGCTGTTGGCAAAGTTAGGCGGTGCGTGCAACGTTCGTTTCTCCAATCCTGGTTGTTATTTTGATCTGGAGCGTTCAGGAGCGGTATTGTTCCTGGTAGAGTCAATGGTTGTCTGTGGCAGTCTTAATGAGAGTCACATTAGTCGCGTTTCGTGTCCGCGTGTGCGGTGAGGATTACGCGCTGTGAAGATGATTAGTTATTAAGCTAGGTTGCACTTCTGAGCAATAATGTGTAAGCGCTATCGGTGGAGACTGAGAGGTTGAGTAGTGTTGTGGCGCCAATCGATAGCATAGCGCATGGTGTCGGAGCGCCTGTGCCTGTAGTGATTATTGCGCGCATGGACAGTTGGTTTACCTTAAAAATGGGGGGAATTCGCCTCCATCGGGGGACGGGCGGCTTAGCTCTCTGTACGGGAGAAAAGGGGATTCCCATAGTCATTTCTAGTGTTCACGCCAGCAGCCGTGCTCTTCCGGGCCGCGCGGCGTTGCATACCTTTCTGTTAATACACAGGACAAGTGATTCATTCTCCCTTGATTATACCATCTGGGTGTGGGCCAGGCTTAGGTCACTGACTAGATAAAGGGCATGTATTCTTCAGTGATTCTGTTTGCTGACAACTCTAGTATTGAAATGACTACTGAACATTAAATAATTATAGAGTAAAAAACCTGCACAGGGTTGGCAACCGTTTCATCAATCAAAAAATTAAAACCTCCTCAGAGTACTTAAATGCCATAAGGGGCACATCCATGAGTGTTTTAATATACCAATGACTGCACAAATATCTGGGTCATAATTTATAACACTCTGCCCAATGAGCCTGTTGAGTGGAAGGTTCTCACACTGATAATATCCAATTCCTACCCCAGTAAAGTGATTATCAGACTGTAGTACAGTTTTGTTAATGACTAACTAGCTAGAGATGTATATATTAAAAGTAAATGGGAGTGAGAACTATTGACAATGCATAGAATTTGGGCTTCTTTACCCTTGCCCCCTGCGATGGAAGGTTACAGGTGACTCAGGAATAAAAGGAGTTAGGATCAACTACAATTTATCAATTACAGTGTTAACCATTTGGTCAGATGTTATCAGACGGACCATCTAAAACCTTGTGGTATTGAGCATCTTTCTCCTAGAACCCTCCAGATGTTGCATGTAATCGTAATATCTACTCGGACTCTCCTATAACTCCACATCTGCTCTCTTCCTCTTCACTTCACTTCTAACTTGTATGTACTTGTATCCCTTACAGATCATAAGCAGGAATATTAAACAAAAGGCAATTATCAAAAGAGGTATCAAAATGGCCCACAATTCCACTTCCCAAGCTTCCAAACCGTTTGTCTACGGCAGAAAATCAATTTCCAATGACTTCCCAAGCGCCTGTTTCTTCTAACTTTCAAATCTTTTGTCAACCCTGATATATTCTGTATATATTTCTCCAGATCCATACTTTCAGCTGGGATGTAAGTACAGCATTGCTGAACTTTTAGCATTCTACTGACTCCGCCCTCCTCCGTGAGTAAAAGGTCTAACGCGAGTCAGTTCTGTAAAACCAAAGAACTTATTGCAACCATCTCTGCATTTTCAAGCAATAAAAAATTTGGAGTACTAGTAGCCAATATTTCCACTACTGTAAACAGCTTTCTAATTTTCAGATCATTCTGAATTACACATACAGATGGGATTATGGCACCCAAAATATTGCCTACTTCTTTCGCTGCACCAACACCTCATCTAGTTCTATGTTTTGTTTCCCATACAGGATAATTACAATTTTCCCAATAGCAAATCTTCGGGAAAAAGATGTCAAAATAACATGTACCATGCCATCCTTGGGCAATTTTTAAATATGCATACTGACCACAAATAAAGTACAACCCAGGAAGTACAGTATCCTGATCCTCCAAGAAAAGATCATTCTTCCCCCTCACATCGAAAACTTGTTCATGTTCGCTCTGCCCTAAAAATAACGGGTCGGAATCATTCTGATCAACGTGTATACATAGCTTTCCCATATGTTGCCAATTAAAGTCAAGGCGGGCAAATTTCCCTTTTCCTGATGATCAGTTTCTTCACTACTCCACCTGTGGTATTTCTTTTGATCTTTATTAGTTTCAAATTTGGACTCTAGCTCTCTCCTCCTGTCTGCCACTAAATTCAAGAATTTCTTCTCCACATCCAACATTGAACAAGTCATAGTATGTCAATGTGCATAGGCAAATATTTGCCTGCTATCTCTGCACCCTTGAAATAAGGATTCTTATTCAAATGTTTGAACATAGGGACCTCTGAAAGGACTGAGTCAAAATTAAAAAAAGAATATTGTAAACTACCCTGTCTATAGAATAACTTATTAGAAGACTACAAGAAATTCCATATGTCAAAGGACTATGGTGGTAGGTTACACCCTCTGCAGCAGAAGCAGGCAACTAGTGCAGACGTAACTGTCTCTCACATTTATAGTCTCAATGTATTCGTGAGTCTTTCTTAGCCCTACTCTGTGCTCTTCTAACAACACAGAGTTAGGCTCCTTCAGCTGCCTCGGGCCTCTGTACTCTTCCTTCTTCCCTACAAAGTCTATTTAAATGTCTCTAATAATAAACGGTTCAAGTTCATTAACAATCAGTTCCAGAATGAAGTGTTTCAGTTCATCAACTAGTACTCGAAACTCATTTGCATCCAAGAAAGGAAACTCCGCCAAAAACAGAATAAGATGTATCAAGGCACTCAATTTCACTAACGAAGCTCAGAAGTAAAATCGAACTGGAGATCAAGTTCCCGAAAATTCAGTTGAATTTTCACAGTGATACCAAAATTGCCAGAACTCGTTCTCCCTGTCATTTGCAAGGAAGTAAGTCCATTCAGGGAAAGAGTACCTCCAACAGGGGCCTCCATACTCACTTTGACCTACTGAGTGCAGTCCCTCTCCTCCTCTGTCACTCAAATCAGAATCCTCAGTATCCTCAGGAATGACTGAGAGGTCACCTTCTCCCTGTGGGACCAGTCTCCCCCTCTCCTGCCTTCTCGGCACAAATTCTCCTACAGCCACTCGTGGCTCTAAAGCACTAGGCCCTCTGGAGTCTGCGTCTGGCTCAGTATCAATCACAGGACTAGCCCCTTGGTTTACAGCTGTGACAAACAACACTCCAGGACCCCTCTCAAGCTGAACAAGTGATTCCTTCAGATCCTTGCTTGTCCCCATCAGCTTGACTAACCTGCTCCCATGACCTCTCAACCAACACTGGCACTTCTGGGAGAGGTGCTGTTAGATCATCAAGGGGACACGGAACTCGGGGAGTGTGGGCAGCATGCACCCAGTTGGGGGACCTCCGCACTTCACAGCACTCATGATGACTGAGATCACCTGGAACAGTCCACACCAACGAGGCTCCAAACGAATCTTTCGCACATGTTTTTTCACCAGGACCCAGTCACCGGGGCTGAGGTCATGGCACTGCTTCTGGTGAGATGGGCTAAGGCAGCTTCAACCTGATGAGACACAGAATACACCACATCAACCAATCCTTTGCAGTAACCAAGTATCAGATCATCAGTAATGTTCACAAGCGCATTTCAAGGAACAGCTGGCAGTCTCATTGTCCTGATGATCCCATTGAGGGACAATCCTGTCCTTCAATCAGGGATGCTGCGAAGACTCATCAACACTAGCGGCAAAGCATCAGGCCACTTTAAAGACATACAAGCACACACTTTTGCAAGCTTGTATTTTAAAGTCCCATTGACCCCCTCCACCAGACCCAAAACCTCAGGTCTGTAACTAAAGTGCAGTCTCTGTTCCACCTGTAAAGAAGCGCACAGCATCCTCAGGATTGCATTATTGAAATGCATGCCTAGGTCAGATTCCAAAGAAGTCAGGAAGCCAAATCTGGCTTAAGGCTGGGATCCTTAAGCAGGACAAAGCTGAAAAAATGACTCAGTCCCACTCTGTGTTGGGACTTCGAAAATTTTCAGCAAGAAGTCTCCAGAGCTTTAGAGCTCGAGCAGGACTAACATGCTTGAGGTATCCGACCTTTGTTTCTACAATAGTGGCTACAATTTCAGTGGTGGCCCGCTCAGGGACGATTGTACTTCTCAAAAAGTGACAAAGTCCCTTTCTGCATTGGGACTTAGTAGAAATGTCTACGCTTTTCTTCAAAAAAGTGACAAACTCTCTTTCTGAAGTAAAACTTAGAAAATATTTTAGAAATTTTTAATTTCCAGACTATAATTGGGACTCATCCACTTGTTGTATCTGACCAGGGCTCCATTGTAGTTAGCCTCAAAGCATGCCTAGGTCATGGTCTACTACTTCTGCAGACTATCTTTGGCGCTTTGTACTTTTTGGTGCTATTTCCACTCAAAACTTAAATAATTCACTTCTCTCGTTCCCCTAATTACATTTTCGTTATTTTGGTCTGATTTTGCTCATAGCATTTTTCTTTGTATTTAAAAATGTTTGTGGTGTTTTATTGTGTTTTGTTTGACTTTTTCTACTGTATGCATTTCTTAAATACTTTACACATTGCCTTTGATTGAAGCCTGACTGCTTCACGCCACATTACCTGGCATTGAGCATAAGTTTATTTTATTTAACTTGTTTGACATCTAGCAGCAGGTGGCCTTATCGTTTGAGGTGGACACTCATCTACCCCAAGTAATAAAACACTTTCCTACAATAATTAAGCTTTTTGGCAGGTGCAAGGGATAAGGTAAGGAGCCTTAGGGAAAGCGTACTGACACAAACCAGCTTTTGCAAATTTAAAAGACGTATTTGAAAATAGACAGTGAGAGTATTCTTTTACAAAAATTTTAATCTTTTCTTCAATGTATGGCCCCTGTAAAAAAGTGGGTTATCAATTACGGTGGTTGTGAGTCCACCACAAGTAATAAGATCACAAACTTATCAGGGTTAAATACAGTTTCAATAATTTAAACATGTTATCAACCCCCTGGCAGCTATGGCACAGAGCAGAAAGTTTGAATTGAGGGAAATGTGTAAAATGATTGTCAGTAACAAAACAGGTATAAAGTCAGAACACAACACAATAAAAATCCACAACCAATTTTTTTAAATAGAGAGACATTTAGTGAATAAAATGAAATCAAAATGTCAAAATGGAGGTATGAATTTTTAAAGATTTAAGGCACAAATTGCCAAAAACTGCAAAGTGCCAATGAGTAGTCACTGTTCAAGGCTGACTAGAAGGTAGGTGTTATTTCAGGTTGACTGTGATGAAGCATGACTCGGATACAGCAATTGGGCCATCCCAGTAATACATTTTACCTTCTGACTTAGTCTCTGAAATGCAAGTTGGAATCCTTCAGAAGGGCAAGGTTGCAAGTTGTGTCCGATGAAGTCCTCTCAAAGCCTAACAGCCTTTGGATGAGGTCCCGCTCAAGCCATTGGTTTTGGCAACCACCAAAGTCCTCTCTTCGGGCAGATACATTTGTGCCTTTGCTCGTCAAGATTTCTATCTTTGGACTTAGGGCCTAATTTTGAGTTTGGCAGTCCACTGGACCATCAAACCCGCGGTGGAGGTGCATTAATGGTCGGGGACTGCCTCCCCAGTGGTCCGACTGCCGTATTATGACTACGGCGGTTGGACCACCATAGGACCGCAACAGCCGACAGGGGTCCCCGATCCCCGGTGGTGGCGTGTCGGTCAGATGCCGCAATATGCTTGGCGGTGCCACTGGGGCACCGCCAAGCATATTATGAGTTTCCTCACCACCAGCAGTCTCATGACAGTGCTCACATCATTAAAATGCTGGCTGTGAGGAAACTAACGTGAGCCCCCTGTATGCATGCACCCCAGTTCCTGCACAGCATGGACTTAACAGTCCATGTCATGCAGGAACTTGCTTTGGCGTTCCCATTGTAGTGCCTTTCTAAGGCTCACCGCATGGGACGGCCAAAGCACTGCCAGCCAGACCAGGAGAAAACTCCTAATCTGGCGGGCGGTCAGCGGACGAGTTTGGCCATGTGGGAGCGGGGTGCTGGCATGGCAGCCTGCTCCCACACCGCCAAACTCATAATCAGGCACTTAGTCTTTATGGAGCTAAATAACCTCCGCCTGGAGCTGTATCAGTGAAGTCCTCTCAAAATCGGCCACTGTTGCTGCGAGGTCATTTTGAAGCACTGCACAGTCTGTGAAATCAAGATCACATCAGAAAATCCCTTTCTCATCTTGTGCACACTGACAGGTGTATTGGCCCTTCTCGTTTCAATGTTTTAATTACCTTCTAGCCTCAAAGGTGTAAAAAATTGAGAATACCATCCAGTTGTAGAATCTGAGTGGCATACTTCTGTCATATTCTGAAATATTTCTCAAAGGGCCTAGATAATCTTTCTGCAGGTCATAGGATAAATTAAGTTACATATGACAAACATAAACATGTACCATTTCCTGTAAGGTGATTCTATGGTTGACTTAATGGTGAACTAATTACTACAAGACAGTAATGGCTTATTTACTGGTAACACCACATGTTTGCTATATTGACACGTTCCCTTGATATGCTGCCCTTTTGGAAGTACATCTGAGCATTGCTATTATCCTGTGGCTAACAGGGGCTAAAATTGCTTGATCTATAATACAACTGATTGCAATATCTCAGGGATAATAGTTCCCCATTTACTCTTTCTCTTTCCAGCTCAATGTACTTTGTTGTTTAGTTTAGTTTAGTTTACATTTGATGCATTTAGGTTAAAGTAAATGCCATACCAAAATACCTAACTAAGAACATTTTCTCTAATAAATCCAGCGATTTTCAGAGATTTGAATGATCCGTGAGGATTGTACTACATTGAGGACAGAATATTCAGGGACAAAATTTCGAAAGGTAAGTGCAAATAGGAAAGTATAGGTTTAATATTCCTCACTCAATATCTACATACCTTGAAGATATATGTATAGGTTCATCTATGTGGAGATAAGTATGGGAAATCTAGACTTGTTGATATTTCTTTCGATATTTTGTCCTCGATATTGGGACACATCGATATTCTGGGGTTGATATTCAGGGTACACACCATCTGTGAGGGGTAGTCCAAAAGCTACCCTTTCCAATGTATTCCATGTAATGTATCCCATGTACCCTTTTATCAAGTCCCTTGATTGTGGCAATTGGCCTGACCATTGTCAACTTTCAAAGCATTCCCCTTGAATAATAGGAGTGACTTTATATGTTATTCCATTGAATCTAATGATGTTTAAAGTTCATAGTTTACACAGGACCTTGTAATTGTCTGGGATAGCATGTGTGCTGCATTGATTCTTTGTCTATCCCTAATCAGTCACAGCAAATTGTCAATATCCTCCTAAAAACCATGCTAGCCTACTGCCACATTTGTTGGTCTCATCTATGAATATAAATTGAGAGAACATACATCACTGATGTCAGGACCCATCCTTGATATGTTACTCCCTCTTAAAACATTTTTAGGACTACTCATTCAGAAAATATGAACAGCCTGAACCCCAGGGATCCTGTGGACTAGAGGCATATAGGAGTGACACCAGTTGTGGGGAAAAATGGAAAATTAACATGCCCTGTGGCGAAATATCTGGACATGGACACTAATCCTTCTCTGGATTTTGCCTTGTAACCAATCCTAGGCAGGAAGACTGTAATCATCAAAATTTAGAATGAAGTGCTTATGGAGAGAATCACTAGCCGCAATGCACTATTTGTATTGTTTTACCTGTTTATTGCCTTTCACACAGTCGTTCATGGGCTTTTACTATCCAGAAGGCTTGGATAGGTGATGCACCCAAGAGTGGATAAGGTCACATGCAAATTTCAAATTTTATGAAGCATTATGTCCCTTGGAACTTTTGCATACAAAAACAAGAATTTCTTTAAAAAAAGAACGGAAAGTGTGTACTTTGGAAGTCATGTGTGAAATACATGCAGGTAGGCAAGGAGGATGTTAAGGGGCTAGGTCAGTGAACATGAGTAAAAATTGGACGAGTGGCAAATTAAGGGATTGACACAAGCCCAGTTCTTTTCCAATTTTGTTAAAATATGCTACCTGCTGTTTAGCCTCCTCAAGTCATATTTTGAATGCACAAACTAGTTGTAAGCATAATATTACCATGCATAACATTACAAAGGAAAGGACTCCTCTCAATATCAGGCCTTACTTGCACAATGAACACCAGCAGACAGCAACCAACACCACATATGGTAAACAAAACACAACACACTACAATTCCACCAACTCACTACAACATACTACAAAATACCAGAGAAAACCACCAAGCACGCAATGCAAAGATACAGCAGCACATTGCATGCAGCTAAAGCAGGGTAGAAACCACTGACCTGACAAACAGCCTAGAATCAATTGGACAGTCATTCTCAAATAGCTATCATTGCATCCAAAAGTTGCCTAGGCTCTTTCCATCATCAGTCAATCTGTACCTACATGAAAGACTCCCCAAGGAGGATGGAGAATGACCCCTAATGCAGAGCCTTCATGCCCACCACACTACTCCATAGAAAGGTGGGTGATGCCCTGATACAAATAGAGCAGGCATATCTTAAAATATTCTCTAAAGTTTACTTGCTGGAAAACGCCTCAGCCACCACACCACTTCACTGCAGGACCCACATTGTCTTTTCAAACTTGACCCTTCACACGGACTATTACATCACAACTACCTAGTTAGCTTTCGGATGCGTGCATCACTGCTGCTTGCATACATAATACCACATGCTCTCATGTAGAGCAAAAGCACTGATGGACAGTGAAAACAACCATCAGAGAAGTAACTCACACGAAAGAGAAATTGATCAGCGCATCCATACAGAGCTGCAATCTATGTAAGAGATGCCAACAACCAAATTGCCTACCCAACAAACCCTATATAATTGCTCTACGACTCCACCGTACAACACACAAAATAACCCTCGAAAGGCTCATCACATGGTCCCACCTCTCTCTGAATAGAAAAGTACCCCAATCAAATATCTGACAGCTGCCACACACTGAGAGATAGAAAATCCTCAAAGGACTGTTGTGTATAAAGAGACTCCAAAGCAAACTACTGCTCCAAAAATAAATACAATCCAAAAACATACACATAGTCCGACTTGTACGCAGTCGGCAAACCCCAGAAATAACAAGCATGGCGTCTCGAAAAAAAATCAACACGTGCAACCCACACGAAACACCATAATTGCGCAAGCTCAAGCAATTACTGAAATATCAATTGCTCATCAAGTAGCTGGGAATAATAATAAAATCCCAAAACTACTCAACCATAATTTCTTCACCATAAACGCTTCATATTTTAAACCTCACTATTTTGGGTATATCAAATCTTCCTCTCTACCCACTGGGGCATATTCTCAAGGACCTATCGCCGAGTTAGCGGCACTTTATCGCAGCCAAAGTGGCGATAAATTCATCGCACCATTCACAAGCTGGTGTTAACAGCCCAGAACACCATTTTACCCGCGATAGCATCCGCAAAAAACATCGCCACAGATGACCCCCGCAACTATCGCTAATGAGATGCAGAGTAGGCGTTCCCGAGCAAAAACCGGCGACACCACACCTCAACATTCTCAACGACCAGCCCGATCAGCGATAAAACCACAAAACAGGTGATAAGGCGCGTTAGCAGCAGGAAACTAACATCTGCCCTGACCTGGTGCAAGGTCAGAGCACAGCCTGCACCACAAAATGGAGCCCAGTCCAGAGCCACACCTGAAGGGCAACAGATGCGATGGAGCCTCTGATCATGCAGCTCGGAGCCCCAACAGGGCCACAACACCCACTGCCACCACCCCCAGGACCCCCCCCCCCGGGACCTCTCCCCTCCCGGCCTAAGACATGCCACATCAACTATACGGAACATGTACCAAATAATCCGCCAGATGTCACACAATCACATGTGGTGGCATGCATGTGTCGTCACAAAAATGAGCATCACACATCCACCTTCGATGTAACAAATGAAAATGTATTCAAAGAAACACAGAACAGAAATGAAGACACATGGCGGCTCCCCTCGGGACAATCCATAGGTCACAGCCTGCAAGACAAAAATCATGATGAGAAGGTGTGTCTTGCGCACATCAAAGGACAGAGAGAGAGCGAAGGAGAGAGAGAGAGAGAAAGAGAGGGAGCGAGAGAAAGACGGACAGAGAGGGGGAGCGAGAGAAAGACGGACAGAGAGAGGGAGCGAGAGAAAGACGGACAGAGAGGGGGAGCGAGAGAAAGATGGACAGAGAGGGGAGTGAGAGAAAGACGGACAGAGAGGGGGAGCGAGAGAAAGACGGACAGAGAGGGGGAGTGAGACACAGATAACAGAAGAGATGGACAGGGAGAGAGAGTGCCCACAATGCGCACCCAGGCCACACTGCCCACCTGCTGCCACAGGTGTGTCTCCAACGACGTGCCTGTATGTAGTGCAGTTCACCAGGTCACACATCTGAAACAGATCCGTCATCTGAAACAGAGTCCAGAGACATGAATGGCAAAGTACACACAATTGCACAAGACATCATCGCCTGTCTGCCCCAGCGCACCCAGGCAGATGTACCCCAGCCCCTCCCACTGCCCAGCGGTGCATGCCCGCCCCTGCGCACCCAGGCCTCACTGCTCACCTTCTGCCCTTGACGTGTAGTAATGATGGCCCACCACGTGCTGCTGCAAGCCACATGCCCGGGGCCCGCAGACATGGCACCCTCCACATCATGCAGCCCCGCTCCGCAGGCCACCAGGTCTCACATATGATTCTGGGTCTTGATTTCGCCATGGCAGAGGACATACCAGTGCACCGGGCATCATCGCAGGCTGCACACCCGCTCAGCCCTTGAGGTGCCACTAACTCTGTGATCTGGAATGCGATGCCATGAGGCGGTAGGCCCGCGCTGCCCGCTGGCTCTGGCCTACACTGAGGTCCAGCAGGGCACACAAATCCTGAGCAGTCCGGACGGCCGTGACAGGGCATCATCGCAGGCTGCACACCCGCTCAGCACTTAAGGTGCCCCTACCTCAGTGCACCCAAAGTCACCGTCCCGTGGCAGTGTGCCTGTGCCGGCCGCAATGTATCCGGTGCCACCAAGTCTGTGTCCCAAAGTCATGGTCCCTGTATGATTGGGTATCGTGTTGCGGACGCCATCATGTCACCTCCGGTCCTGGGGAATGTGATGTTGCAGGGCCCGAGGCCCTCATGCCTACATTAACACCACACGGACGCACCCAGATAGAGAGTGGAAATGGCGTGGAGCACGTGCGCCCGTCCCTTTTCATTGGCAGGGTCACATGTCCTGTGACGCGTGTGCTGGATGGGTGTGGTGTGGGTGTAAACCAGCTGTGAGGGAGTGGCTGTGGTATGCTGACAACTAGACCTGTGAGCAGCAGATCACCACAGGAAAGACAGGGGACATGTAGCGTTGCCGTCCCCCCCTGTGAGCGTAAGCGGAATGGGCTGGCCTGGCATATGCCTGTCCAGCGTAAGGGTCTGTATATGACCCCGGGGCCCTGGGCGTGGTTCCGTACTGGGCTGGACAAGGAAGTAACTCATGCGTGTGCCCCTGTTGTTGTGTCAGCGCCACCCAGACCGCATTGGGCAATGTGTCACCCTGTGACTCCTGTTCTACGACATGAGCCACATGGACGTAAGAGGAGTCCAGTGAGCCCACATTCATCCATACTTCCACACTTAAAAGACCATAGACATGACACATCTGTGTGTATATGAATGTTTAATGCACATTCAGTGGAGTGTTGCATCTGGAGCAGTACAGGGGCATGCAAACCCCACATGACGATGTTGTCCCGTGGAGGTCCAGCCAGGGTCCTCCAGGGAATGACAAGTCCAAAGGAAGAGGACGAGTACAGTCTGCAGTCTGATTGCTGTGTCAATGGCGATCAAACATCATATGGCAGTCCATGTCGAGGTCCAAGGTGAGTGTCGCAGAGTGCATCGGGGGGACAGTGGAAGGTGATGCAGAGGGCAGTACCAAGCTGAAGACGGACCTATGGATGAGATGCATGCTGCTGCGTCCTCCTTACCATGAGGGCAGTATCATCCGCTTCTTCGTTCTCTGCTGTTTCATGTGCCTCACGTGTGGGTGGTGATGTTCTGTCTCCAGCACTGTGTGGCAGTGACACATCTGTGGCCGGAGGTGGAAGGTCTGCCGCACTGTGTGGCACTGACACTTCAGGCGGCGGAGATGTGGATGGAGTGTTGGCAGCAGCATGCATCCGCACCAGGCCTTGTGGCAGCAATGCCATGAGGAGGGTCCTAGGGTCATTGAGGAACCCAGCTACCTCTCGCTGGTGTGCAGCCGTGGCAGCCGCTCGTTCCGCATTCGCCCGCTCCATGGTCTCCATTAACCTCCGCATGTTTCCCAACTCCCGTGTGACATCGCTAGAGCCACTCGGACTGGACAGTTGTACTATTCTCTGAGTCAGGGCTGCAGCAATGTCAGCCATGGTCCGTTGGAGAGCATGGAGCGGACTGTGGGTGTCCGTTAGGGACCATGAGTGGTCCCTGATTGGACTTAGACACCCACGTATGGCATCTAGTTTGTCTGCCATGCGGTCAAAGTCCACCCGCACCTGTTCAGCCAGATTCTCCTGGCACCCCAAAACACGGCGTTGGAAAGCCATGTGTTCTCCGTGGGGGTCCTGGGAGGCAGCAGTGGTGGTGGGTGCTGCATGCTGTGTGGTCTGTGCAGGGGGTGGGGTCTCCTCGTAGCAGCTGGGCTGCCCAGCTCCTGGCAGTGGGCTGTGGAGGCTCTCCACAAGCAGTTGGAGGGCATCAGAGTCGAAGCTGTGGTCATCCTCTTCGTCTCCAGAGAAGAGAGGGTCGGACTGCTCTGCAGGAGGTGTTGATTCTCCCTCTGCAATGTGAAGGTGAGATGCAGTTTAACAATGTGTCCACATGTATGTTGTCGCATTGTACCTGTTTACATACAGACAGCATGACTGGGTACATTGTGGCTGTTTGGGAGGAGCTGCCTATTTGATGGGGGACAGTGGACATTTCGACAACATCACAGATGTGTGTTTGTACTTGTACATTATCAACGCACATATCCCTGCAATGCCAATTGTGATTGGCCAGTGTCTGCACCCAAGCGGCACCAGTAGTGTCCTGTGTTCTGTTGTAGGTGTTTTGCGGATTGTGTCACATCGTTGTCAATGTAGATGTGCTCTGTATGTGATGTGTGTGCTGCATTTTTGGGAGTCGCCCCTGCAGCTCAGATTTTGCTGCCCCATATCACTTTCATGAGGTGTGCCTCTGACTTCTGTGCTTGTACAGTGTTGACATGTTGCATACTGGGGTACTTTGGTCTCTTGGTGGGAGTTGGTGGTCTGGGGCATGGTGTGTCCGCAGATGTGCTCAAATTAATTGTGCATGTGTGCCATTGTGCCTATCTCCCCCCCGTCCCCCCCAGGCCCTGGTGGTTACTCACCCTGTTGCTGTTGTGTCGAGTCCTGTTGAACAGTGTCCGGGCCCCCAACTCCTGCCACCGTCTCCCCACTGATGACTGTGGACACCATTTCCTCCATGTCGTCCAGCTCCTCCTGTGGCGCTGGGCTCCCACCTCCAGTCTGCATTGCTGCCTTCAGGTTGTTGGCGAGTTTCTGCTTGGTTTTGCGCTTGACATCATTCCAGCGCCTCTTGACCTCGCCCATTGTCCTCTTCAGCACTCCGACTGCATTCACCTTGTCCACGAAGGACTGCCATAATGTATTTTTTGTTGCCAATGACACAGTGGAGGTGACGAACAGTTGTTGATGGTGTTCTGTCACCTCCGTTATTAGGATCCTGTTTTCCTGCGGACTGAACTTCGTCTTCCTCTTCTTCTTGTCCTTGCCCTTCCCTGACTCCGAAGTCCCAGGATGGTCCTCTGGGGGGCTTGTGGGGTTCTGGCTCTCCTCCGTACTTGCTCCGGCAACGTACATTGTGCTTCGCTGTTGTTTGGCATTTGTTTGTCTGGTTTTTTTCTACTTTTATGGTGATTGTTCCCACCTGACGCGTGTGTATTGCAGGCCTGTAGCTGGGTTTCGCAGATTTTCGTATCGCGATTGGCCTCATTGCAGCTTTTTTTGAGTTGGTGTTTTGCATTTTTGCTGCGTGGCGTTGATTCTAACGCGGTCAGTTGGCGCGTTATCTGGGGAGTATCGCATGAGGCCGCCGTGTTGTGAATACTTGGTTAACAAGGCGTTAATTTCCCGCGATGGACTGCGATATGCAAAGTTGCGTTAAGCTAAATTTGTGGTGGTTATCACACGTTCTTGGGAATATGCCCCACTGTTTCTTTAATGTTCTTTCCTATCCATATTTATATTTAAAATCTAGTAATCTCTTGACTGCCCCACATGCTGACTTCTTCACCCTCACACAGCCTTCAAAAACTGCACCTCCTCCCTGGGCTATCTATCGCCTCAAATCCAGGCCTGGACGTTGTTTCAGTTTCTTTCCAGACTTGTTTTGGGACAGGTCTTTGCCTTATAAAACTTAAAATAAATAAAAATAAATGCATAGAGTAGGTTAACACAGAAAATACCATGGCCTAACTGAACAATGAACTCGCCAATGAAGTATATCAACGCATTCACTTTACTAACTTTTCCACTGTATAAATATGCATTCCTCTCTGCCCCTACATATAAGACATTTCCTGTGCCACATTTTTCAGTGAAAGCCTGAAACATTAATACATAGATCTGCTTTTTTTACTAGTATCTTAGTACCAAATATATTTATGCATATGCGCTTAAATGTTCTTTGAAAAAAACATTAATTTTTGCCTCACCGAAATTGTATTACTTTTTCATTGCATTTAAAACATTACTTTTGCCTCAGAGAAAAATAATTTGCACATTAATTCCCCCCAGTAAGATTGAAAAATTTCATTTCATCTTGAATTTTCGCTTTCTTTAGAGCAAGACTTTGCCACACACGTCTCCCAAGCGTCCCTATTTAGCGATGGAAAGCAGATTAAAAGAAGCAAGCCCAATAAAAAAGGCACGTTTAATCTTTCAAAAGTGACAATGACTTGCACTACAAAACGGTGTCCTCTCTTTATTCCAGGTAGATGCAGTAATAATTTCTCTATGTTGGTATTTCTCTGCTCTGTGAGAGTCAATATCTCTCTATAGGAACAGACCAAGGGCCTTCTAAGGATCCAGTTATCTGCACTGTGCTGGCAGAGAAGGGGTCTGTGTGTTTCTGTTTTGCACCTTCAATGCATACATTACTTGAAAAATATCGAGTTAATGCATGTTTTGCTGGCAGCAGAGCTTGGAAACGCAAAGAGGCAGTTACTTTCTGTGCCCTGTTGCATGAAAGAGAGAGAGAGGAGAAAAATTTACAAAGAGATGGGGAATTTCTGATCTCTTATAGTGCTGGCACACTGTATGCTGCTTAGCACCAACACACAGTAGTGCAAGGGTGCCTGCATTACGGGCAGGATTTTTTGTGTGTGCAGGAAGGAATACCTTCCTGCACAAAAACAATCCTTCGATGCATAGTCCTCTTTCTATGTGTGCTGCAAAATGCAGCACTCATGGAAAGAGGAAGTAACGAGCCAGTGGCGTAGCTAGGCACTCTGCCGCCCGTGGCAGTCCCTGCCTTCCTGCCTTTTGCCGCCGCGTTGAGGGGGGGGGGGTGAGCTGGCGATGATTTTTGCGGCCGCCGCCGCCCCCGAAACTTGTGCCGCCCGGGGCGCACCACCCCCTCCGCCCCCCCCTTGCTACGCCAGTGTAACGAGGAGAAATAAAAATATTTCTCCTCGTTACGCCCTAGTCGGGTAGGCGCACCATTTTGGTGCAAAGCCAGGTTTATGATGCTTAACAAAATTGTTATCAATCTGGGTTTGTGTCAAAATACGTGGGTGGATGCATGGGAAAATCCATGCTCCACCCTTGTACTCTATGCAAACAAGGCAGAACTATGTGCTGCTTTGCATTACTTTTTATATACTCAACCATGCAAAGTGGCTTTGTGTGGCTTACTAAAGGCCAAAAAGGATTGTGCGTCCGGGCTGCACTGCAAAAGTGGCACAACCCCAACGCAAACTTATAGTAAACCAGGGTCTGTGTCTTTTGCTTTAAGGATGTCTCACGTTTTCTCTGTGAGAAGGTCCTGCCACATGGTCGTTAGATAGGAGGGCATTTGTTTACTGGATACGAGACAAATTGCTTTTATGACCAGCGACCAGGTTTGAAATCTAGGAGATGCCCCTTCAGATTTTGATGGTAAACGGTTAATTAAAATCTTTATTGTCTGCAGTGCTTAATTTCTCTAACATTAAAGCTAAGCCTCTTAATATATTGATTAAATATTGCACCCTAGAAAAACGAAGATATATCATTTATTTACTAAATGCTGGATATTAGGGTTTTTCAGCGGATGATTTGGAGCCTCAGAAATCCCATGGAGTTTCATCTATTAGAATATAATATAAGTCTTTCTTAGAAGCATGTAAGCACACTGCTTTTTCATATCTAGGGAAATCAGAGAAAAATCTCGATCTGTGAAGCAGCGCTTTCAAGAAATGAAAGATTTTTCATCTTTAATAATGTTCCTTGAAAAGCTCTAGTGTGTAAGAAAGATAAAAAAGGAAGTTGAAATTTCTTCTGCTTGAAATAGAAGGTTTGCTGACTTCAAGAGTTTATACGATTCTTCTGAACTGGCTTGTGTCTCATTGGGTGATGGCAGTGCCTTTCCTATTCTCAGAGCCCCTGGGCTTTCACAACCATTTAAGGAAGGGCACCTTGGATGTCCTCTGTCAGCCGTCTGCCTTCCTGATTTCTTTAGTATTCCAGCCAAAGGAATGGCATTAGATGGGTAGTTTCTAAGACAGAGCGAGTAGGCGTAAACTGCCCACTAACACGTAGTGCTTAATCTGAAGCAGTGGTTGCAGGTGGGGCCCATGGGCATCATTTGTTGGCTACAGGACTTACTTTTCATCATCAGACTTTGACCAAGAGCAGGAGAGAAAAGGAAGAAAGAAGGAGAAAGACGGGAAAACAGTGGCAAAGAGAGAAAGCAAGGATGAATAATAACCTGCAAAAGGGAGGAAAAGAGGCAAAGAGTGGATGGTGGTGGATGAAAGAGGCATAAAAGAGGCATGAGAAGGAACTAAGATCAGATAGATTATACAGTCTTGGTGTTCAGCAGCCGTGACTTTCAGGAGCACCAGCAGCAGGCTTGTGAGAAACGCTTTCGACCGCCCACCACTTATTCTTTTACATATTAAGCAATGCTGATACACATCTCTGGGTCACAGGCCTTCTCTGCTAAACTTTCTGGCTCCACCAGGGAGGCTGCGGCCAATCCGAGGATGGGGGGTGGGGGGAAAAAAGAAATAGTAATCATAATACAAATATATACGTACCTTTCCTGCAGGTTGCCGCGATCTTCTGCTCCTGTGTTGCGCTGCTCCTCTGCTCCCATCCCAGCACTACAATTCCCACGGGCACAGACTCGTAGACCCCACCCAATCCCAGTGCTTCTCTCAGCATGAGAGAAGCGCTGGGATTGGGTGGAGCGGGCCGGTTTTGCGCTCCATCAGGGTCTGGGATCCTGTGCCCCTGAGCACTAGGATATCCCCAAGCAACAGCCTTGAGATATCCAAGTGCGCATGTTGGTTTGGCCAGACGTTGACGGCTGGTGAAACTGACATGCGCACTTTTAGTGCCAACCACTCCTCCTCCTGCTGTGTGACAGTGCGGACTGGCACCGCCCTGCGCTCGACTTGGCGGACTGGAAGTAAAAATGAAATGACAATAAAATTGTTTTATTGTCATTTTATTTTTCTTCTGACTGCTGCATTTCAGCAGTGGGGCGACTCTCCTCCTCCATAGTGGAGAAGTCGCCCCTGCTGCTTCACTGTGAGGTATGTAATCAGTTGTCTGAACCCATTGCACTGCACCTATGCTTTGTTTAGTGATTCACAACAGCTCCTCAAAACCAGTATATAACCACCCCAAAACTAATTTTATGCTTTTGACGAACGGCAACAAGCATGAGACACGTGTAAAGAGATTTCCAGCATTCGATGAGCAACACTGGATTGCTAATTTTATTAATTGCACTGAATTAACATCATCTTCTGTTGCAGGAGCACTAGTGCAACATGTTGTATGAGCAAATAACTCTAAATAACGGGTCAAATCATGATGGCATTTCAAGCCATCACAGAGGTATTTGTGTGCTTCTTTTTGGCGTCATGAGCGCATACAATAACTCAAGATATCTGTGAGTTATTGCATGTTTTTCTTGCAGCAGGGCTCGGAAGCACTGCTGCGATTAGTGTCCTGTGTTTCCCAGCTCTGCTTTCAGCAAAACATAACAATAGGGGATGAAGATACCAAAATGGAGGACACTGGCGCCTTCTGCACTCACACAAAGCAAAAAACAGCATAATTATATGTCCCTGGATTAATGTTAAAGGGTTTATTTTTAGAAGGACAAAGTCATCTGTTTGGGGTCTGAGCTAGTGGAACTGACCTTATGCTTTTTTGGAACTCAAAATAAAGTAATACTCTTTTCTGACAAAAGTCAAGGGCTAAGCAGTACTTATCAATAGATTTTCTATGCTAGTCAAGAAATAATGGATTTCTAAGACAATTAAAATATGAGTACAGCATGCAACTGGGAGGACTGGTGCAATATGTGAAGTGTGTGTTGTTTACCTGCAAAATGCTAAAGGGCCTCTTGTAAGGAGTGAGTGGATTTGTTGTTGAAGCTAGTTGGCCTGAACCTCTGCACCTCTGCAATGGTCGGTAAATCACCACAGCTTCTCAAAAGCAGCATATGGACTCTCAGCAAGGAAGCAGTCTTTCCTCTGGCCAATGGCAAGGGCAATTTAACATGTGTAGAGAATACTGGTTTGTATATGGCTGGATCTAATCTAAGGTGGCATGGTGGGCAAGAGAAAGATTAGTTGGAATGCTACCACAGGAGATTGCCAGTGGTTAGGCATATTGCATTACTTCCATCACCTTTTGTGTATATGATTTCACTTAAAAAGTCTACCACCATTCCTAACAAAAATATTCTGGACTTTTGGTGTAGGTGGGTCTAAAATGTACAGCTTCATGGGCATTGCCCATAAGACAATCTTTCATGCATGAAGAGCATTCTTACCAGAATGGATCTAAAAAATGCTGACCTACCCACAGTATTATCCCCAGAGACCTTTGAGAACAAATTTGTTAAGCTACTGTCCAAATATGTTTTCGTTTTTACCAGAGTGGATAAGACGCAAACATCTTTCAAGTGCATTTTCATCAACCCATATGTTTTGGTCTCCGTCAGCCATTTCTGAGGGCTTTCTTGCAGCTGGTAGGCATCATTTCTTCATCTGTCCATCTTGATCTCTTATTCTGCCACCACCTTCTTCCTTCATGGTAGTCAATCCGGTCAAAGCTCTCCATGTAGAGGTTCCATCAGAGTTTGGACCTTCATTAAGGTAGGTGTTTCCAACCACCCCTTCAAATGGTTGGTGTAGGTATCACACTGTAGCATCCACAATGGCAGGCCATTATGTTCACAGTTTAGATTCTCTAAACTGTCTCCAGTGGCCAAAAGCATTTCTGGAGTTTTTATTTTCAGGTCATTCACCCACAATGCATTTCCTTTTCCCAGGGTCAAAGTGTGCTAGTGGTCCACGGGTGATTCAAATGGTCCGGAAAGGGACCATAGGCCTGGCCCATTTCTGGTACAGATGTGTTACCTCTCTCTTCCTTATCAAAAAGGAGAATGGTCTCAAGGTCTATGATAAATCACTGTGATCTCCACAGATTGGCCGTTTACAGACTCTTCACAATAGAGTAAATCCATCTGCAAACATCTTGTGCCAAGTGATTTCATTAGTATTCCAGTATGATGATGGCCAGATTAAACCTCAAAGATGCGTGTTTCTTGATCCCCATTTTTTAAAGGTTACCACCAGTTCGTCAGGTTTAACCATTGTAGCAGGACATAATAATTTTCTGTCTCCTCATTAGCTTGTCTAAAGGACCTTCGTGCTTCCCAAATGTGCTCATAGAGAAATTCTCTCTGGCCAGGGGCATTCAGCGTCTTTCCATGTTTTCTCTAAAATTTGCCATGACCATGAATCTGTTGCATGTCTTTGTCTTCCTCATGACCTTTAGGAAGACTTCCTACAGACCTTCACAGACCATGCTCCTCCTGTGATTCAAGGTGTCCAGCCTCCTGAAATGTCCTCCAATGAAAATTGACTTTAGCAGTTGAGAGCTATGATCAGTTCCAACAGTGAGCTCAGTTCGTCTAAGCTTCCTAGTCACACTCATCGGCCTTTGTATTGCTTACAATTCAAACTGCTTTTCTAGGTCAACTTGATTACCATGTCCTTCAGAGCTGGAAGATACTAACATTTTTGCAGGGATCTTACTTCTGCCATTTCCATCTGTGGAGAAATGCTGTTCAAGGTTCACTGCCGGATAGTCAGCTCTGAACCTCTAAAGCATCTCTATAATGGCAAAGACAACATCATTGAGTGTGAAATAAGACGGTCAGGGTGGATGCCAAATTGAATGTCTTGTTTACCAGCAGCAGTTGGTCAATTGCAGAAAACTACTTTTACATCAACTCCCTGAATTTGCCTGTTTGCATTTTATTTTTAGTTTAAAGAAAAAGCTTATTTTACAAGATTGCAACAAGTGTTGCAAAATTGTGGTAACGGTTATGAATATAAGGATAATAACAAGAGCTTTATAAATAAACAGAATAACTCATTGACACAAAATGAGTTGCATATGGATAACCATTAAATACGAGTAACAGAAGAAAAAAGAGACAACTAAGAGTAAGAAGTGTAATTGTTGTAAAACATTATCTGATAAGAGCGAAAGGGAGGAGAGTGAGAGGATACGTGTGGAAATAGATAGTCAATATCAACAGATCATCAACCAAGATTATGAGTATATGCCAATTTTGGGAGAATAGGTACTTCTTTTAGTAAAGTCAGGTAAGTAGTAGAATTTCAAGCCAAAGTGTCAAAAATATGGTAACTGGTGACCTAATTTTGTCTCTTATAAATAAAAAGTCAAATGGGATTGACTTATGCTCAGTCAAATCTATGATTATAACTAAGACTGTATCACCATGTTTACAAAGAAAGTACTGAGGAGTTTTTCCAGGGTTTAGTAGTTTGTTGAAAAGCAGCTGCAATTAATAAATCAAGTATAACAATTTAACAAGTACTGTGTCACCAAACATCTGAAAGACTTCCCAAAATAACAAGTGAAAAACAAAATGGAATGATTGTCTGAAAAATAGAATCAATTTGGGTACAAAACTTCAGCCAAAATTAACATGTGGATAGGCAAGAGAAGAGAATATGGTATAAATCTGCAGAGGTAGCACTACATGTCAAACCGTATGAAGGGATTCAGGATTCATTTTGCGTACAGTAGTTGGGGTACTCGTAAGTCTATTATAAATTACAAATAGATTTTGAAATGTGTTAGCAGACTGTGATGTTTTCTGCAATTTCAACCATATTTTATTCCAAAGTTTGATAGGCCATGAAGTTTGGAGATCTTTTTCCCATTGTAATTCAACTTTCGACTTCTTTTTGTTGTCCGGGGTCTTAGTAAGTAGTTTGTATATGGAAGAAGCAGTGAGGGATTTGGAACGTAGAGGGGTAAGGTGGGTATCATAAATTGGGGTAGGAATATGTGATGTGAGTGCAGTTAACTTAAGAGCGAGTGATGGCTTGTATTAAAGTACTAAATTTGTTACAGTGTGTTTTGGGGATATTGTATGGGAGTTGCGCTTGCGGAAATGTAAGGAAAGAGTCATTTGACAGAAGTTGTTGATGCTAATGCAAATCTTTGTCCCTCAAAGATTCCCTAAAAATAGGTCTGTTGTTAATTCTCAGCAGCTTGTTATGCCAACTAAAGTATTGAAGAAGTTTCTCTTTATCTGAGATGTGGGAGAAAAATATTGGTCAGAGCAATTTATAGGGAGTTTTGTGATTAGGGGAAGACATGAAATTTGTCTTCTGGGTAGAGGATAAATATTCTTCACAAGAGAAAAGGGATAGAAAAGATAATTTGATGTTTTTCCATAGGGGAGAGAAATCTGTAGAAGTATGCGATAATCATCATCATCATCATCAAATAACTTTATTTTCGATCACAAAGATCTTACAAAGTGCGTGGTACAGCGCGAGCTAAGACGACATAAAAATACAAATCAATTAACAGAGAGATTGCATATCACTAATTAAAACAGTTTAGGAATAAAACTCATTGTTCAAGAGTGGACAAAAAAGTTTCCTAAATATAGTTTAAAGAGGTACAAAAGACAATTTATATAGTACATTTAAAACGTTTGATCTATAATGCTTTCCAACATCTGGCCAAACCAAAGACTATCACCATGCGGGTATCAGTGACTAAAATTCTCAAAACCTCAAGGTAATGGCCAGGTCTGATTAGTTTACACAGAGGAACAATCCACTTCACCCTCAAGCTTCTGTAATGGGGGTAAACGAATAACAAGTGGACAATGGATTCAGGTCTAGCCTTACAGGCTGGATACTGATCATCAGAGGGAGCCTTGCTACACTACGTTTTACAAAACAGTTTACTGGGGAGACTATTGTATCGAAATTGTATAAATAATTTACGTGACATGGGTGGAACAAATTCATCAATGGCTTCCTCATAAAATGGGACAATTATAAAACTCATAAAATCCTGGGTCAGTGTACCCACCGGTTTAGCTATCTCCTTCTCTATTATGGTTTCCCAATATGTCTCTTTAACCCTGCACTTTGGTATAAGGGATAGTCTTTCAGGAGTGGACCAGTACTCCTCCATCCCAAGACTCTTAAGTAGATTTTTCAGGGAGCTAAACCATGGAATGGCATTTACCTGAGGTCGCTTCAGAAGATCAATCATCACGGCTCGGTAAGGGGCAAGCTCTTTAACAGACAACAAACGATGCCAAAACATTAGCAGCTTGTAGTCCAGCTTATGCGTCAGCTGTTTATGGCCCAAATCCAAAAGCATAGGAGCCAGGAGGGAAGATTTAAAAGTGGTCTTAGAAAGCGATTTCCTATCGGAGTGAGAGAATTTGTATTCCCAATACCCCACAGTTCAGCCCCGTAGAGTGCCCCCCACCAGTGCTTTGATATTATAAATTTCCAGTGCTGGGGCCACTTTCCTGGACACTGCATTTTTATGGATTTTAGTAATATGAGTGGTCTGCTGAATTAGCGACAATTGTACTTTTTCAATATGAGGGGCCCAATTTAGGTTAGAAGTTAGACGGATACCCAGATAGTCAAAGGCAAATACTTGCTCTTGGAGGCTACTTCCTGTGTACATAGTTCTTTTAGGGGATTTTGTATTCCCCTTGGAGAAGATCATCTATTTTGATTAGGCCTCGTTCAGTACCAGGCCCCGCTCCTTACAAAACCATATAAAATCATTCAACAGTTGTTGGAGCCCTTGGGGGGATGTTGAGAGTATCGTCCGCAAAAAGTAATGCAAGTACTCTTCTCTCATCTACTTTCGGGGTGTCACATCAATCCCTATCCAGCTAATCTACCACCCCATTTATAAAAAGAGAAAATAGGGTGGGCGCTAAGACGCATCCCTGTCTTACTCCACGTTTAATAGAAAACTGCTGGGTGAGTTGGTTATTTCCCCCCCACCTAACTTGGGCTGTATTTAGTGAATGCAATTGAATTAAAATTTCTAATACATTATGGGGTAGGCCCATCTCTGCCACCACTCTCCATAACTTAGCTTGCGGTACTAGATCAAACGCAGCGCGTAGGTCCACAAAGGCAACATATAACTTACCACCTCTAACACCAAACTCCCTCCAGTAAATACACAGAAAGCGAAAAACCTGGTCCAATGTGATAATATTTGCACGAAATCCTGCTTGGAAATCACTCAGGATGTGCTGCTCTGAAATCCAATCCTGAACCCTAGACAGCACCTGCTTGCAGAACATTTTCTGCAGTGAATCAATTAGACTTATAGGTCTATAGCTGGCCAGGTTTGCTCTATCGCCCTTCTTATAGATAGGGATTATTTTCGCTATGTTCCACGAGGGGGGAATGTTCATACCCGATAAGATGGCGTTTGTTAACATATTAATATAGGGAGCCCAAACAATTAAGTCCTCTCTATACAAATCACTTGGAATTCGGTCAGGGCCGGGGGCTCTAGCCGGGATGCTAGAACGAATCGCCACCTGTGTTTTTTCCAAAGAGAACTCCAAATCCTCCTTGGCACTGCACAAAGTTTCCCCCCATGGTTCAATTTGGCCCTCAACCTCATTACTACCTGGCACGTAGAGACCCGAAAGTGGGTCACCCACTCTTCTGGTAGGACTGTGAAGTCCAATTTATCTTTCTACCATTAAGCCAATAGGCCGCTTGTTTCCAGAAAGACACTGAATTATTAACTGTTAGTGCCTTCAGTAAAGAGGACCAGAGGGAGCTTTCTCATTTTTTCTTAGCTGACTCAATTGCTTTTCTATATCTTTTTCTACAAGCCACCAGGTCAGAGTGAACATTAGATTTTGCGGTCCGTAAAACATAAGCCTTAGCTTTCCTACAGTAATGATTATACCAAACTGCCTGAGATTCTTGCTTTGGCTGTGTCTTATCTTGCTCAGATTTCTGCTCCCTACGCTGTTTACCCAACAGATCCCTGATCTTATTAAATAGGATTTCATGTTGGGTGATCAGTTTTTCTGCTACTTTATTTTTAGAGGGTTTGGACATCTCTTCCACCACCAGACGTATTTTGCCTTTAACTAATTCCAGGGCCCCTGGCTGTTCCTCCACCCAGTCCTATCTGAACGTTCTCAAGTTGTTCATAATGGATAATTCACCCAGGTCCGTCCTACCTCTAATATCGGGTTCAATTTCACCCTGGTTTATTAAAGAAAGGATCAGAGCGCTATGGTCGCTATCTCATCGGTTGGCCATTGCCATATCGTAAACCAATGGCCAGAGACTTAGGGCAACCAGGCAATAGTCAATCCTTCTAGCGTAACCAGGTCTGTTAAAGGTTAGGTCCCCATTTTGATCTGATTTCGTTCTACCGTTGGTGGCTCTCAAGTCATGTTGTAGTGTAAAAGCCAACACCTGGCTTTCTCATTTTGTCCATCTAACTGGGGAAAGATCTAACTGTGGGACAAGCCAAGCACTATCCCACTCCTCAGTCAAATCTCGGGGGGTCAGGGCAAACAGTTCAAAGGTACAATTAAAATCCCTGGCTACCAAGACAGGGATACTATCAGTGGATTCGGATAGAACATGATCTAGAACTTTGATGGTATTAGTTTCTTCAAAACCCCAAGCAACTCTGTTATAAACATTACAAATCCTAATTTTCAATCCACTACATAATTCCAAATCTATGGCTAAAATATCAGGGGAATCTACATGGACCTGCCTAACTTTTGACCCAAGAGCGTTTTTAACCCAAATCGCCAAACTCCCAAATGGTCTCCCCATATCTTTCCTTGTGCCACTTAAACCATAGGTAGAAAACCCACTTCTATGTGGGGTTTGCAGACTTCAGGTTTCTTGGAATAGTATCACATCATATAAATCCACAAAGGAACCCCAATGTGGATCTACTAGCAATTTGTTAATCCCTGCCAAAACTCTTAAATGTCGGGGATGAACTTTAGTATTGAAATCAGTAGTACTACACTCAGTGATTGCTCCTCCTTGCTCACTATTGGGGAGATCGCCAACCCCCTCTCCCCTTAGGTTCACATTAAAATGCTCACTATTAGCCTTGGATTTTATGGCCAACCCCGGCCCTACAGGGGCTTTCATTAGAGACCCGGTCACATTTGGACCAGGGGGGGTTACATATGCATTTTAGGGCAGCAGTCCTCCTACCTGTAGTCACACCTGTGTTCCTGCGCCATTTGCTTTAGTGGGGGTCCCCATCTCGTAATGGCCTGAGGTGACCTGTATAGCTCTTTGTCCATTCCTGCTGGCGGTCTATATCTAATAATGATAGAGGTATTAACAGTAGGGATGGTACGAGAATCTATAGACAATAAACTGTCAACTTGGGCCATACCCGAAAAAGGAAACTTTGACTTCATCCTTTGGTGACCCCGGAACCGTTACTCTTTCGACATACCTGAGGTCATCTCTTATTATTGAATAGCAGTGCCGGGTATCCCTGAACCAATAGATGACCTTGTTTTTGAGTGAGTCACAGTCTTCATATCCATCCCTTGGAAGTTTAGGTACCTCTGTCAGGTATACTACCGTTTTATTATCCTGGCGCTGTACTGAAATAGACTCCGTCCTTTACTACCCCCTTCCCTAAAGGTCCCCTGAGCCTAGAAATGGTTGAACACACTTGTACTGAAGTGATTTTACATCTATCTATCATGCTACCCTCCCCGCTTCCCTGATAGGTGCATTTTTTGGTCAGTTAGGACAGGTTGGGGTGGTCCTAGCGGGGGGCATAGTAGGTCATAGGTGAGTTAGGGTAGGCAGGGCCACCTTCATCCACCCCTGATGACCCAAAGCATGTAGAAGCTAAGCTCTTAGGGGCGCTACGCGGGAGTTCAGAGCCAATCTCTAGGCGAGTGCGCTTGTCGATCTTACCCCTCCCTGAAGACTCTGCAACTTCCGTCCTCAGAAAGGCTACCTCATCTCTCAAAGACTCGATGGAGGTTTTTAGAGCCTGCAATAAACCAACCAATACTTTGTTTACATCACCATGGCTAGCTATGCCACTACCCGTTTCTCCACATGCCCCATCTGCTAGAACCTCAAATCTGTTGTGGTACTCTACTTGGTATACATCCAGTGGATGGAATGAGATCTGTTTGTAGCTCAGGGCTGAAAGGGCTGCTTCCAGACCTCTTTCCTTTGTGAGAGTTCTTAACCATCAATGGGATTTACATAGCAGGTTTTTTTGTGGGGGGCGGGGACAGGAGAGCATTCCAGCGGGGCTCCAGAGTTAGTGTCAAGGCTAGTGGAAATTGCTGATTGGGAGGGGGGAAAATAAGTTCCGAAATTAGCTAACTCATGACATTCAGTGAGAAGGGACTCAATCCTGTCCATTGCCTTGTGGCAAACTGCACCCTGGGCTTTGTCCTGGCCCTTCCTTTTGCCCATTGCTCAGCAGACCCTCCAAAGATACCACTGAACATGATTAGAGGGAAAACAAGGGTGGTAAAAAGAAATGGTAAGACACTTTCCCTGTGTACCCGCTCAAAGTGGCTCGCGATGAAACAAAACAGCAACTCAGTGAGTATCCCTGTGGTAACCGCTCCCTTCCTCCCCAAGTTCCACAAAGTCAATTTCCAGTCGATGCAATGACGGAAAGTAGTAAAGGAGCAATATGGGGAGGTAGAACAGCCGGCCAACACCAGGATCTGGGTGGGTAGTACAGTACCTTGTTAACAGGGGGCTCCCAGGTATCGGGCAAATGAACTATGATATGTTCCTACGTCGTCGTCCGTCATCCACGGCCACAGCCAATGGGTATGGCCCGCCTCTTCCTGGCTCTGACGGGTGCAGATGGGCCTGCCCTTGGCCCGAGTTTGGCCCTGGCACGTTTTAGCGCGTCCCCCACTGCGGGAGTCCCGAGCTGCTAATAAGCGCCTCCTGACGTGCGGGCAAAGTTGGCAGCGTGACAGCCGCTGGGCTTGCTGGGGGATGGAGTCCCCTTGTGGCAATAATGGACTCCCGTGCTGCCGGAGCCCCGAGCTGGTAATAAGTGCCTCCTGGCACGTGGGCAACGTTGGCGGCATGACAGCCACTGGGCTTGCTGGGGTATGGAGTCCCCTTGTGGCGATGACGGGCTCCGATATGCAATAATCATTTGGAAGATTGTTTAAGTAAAAAAGCAGTGTGGTAATGTTGGTCTGGAAATTTTACACCAACGTGATATTTGCTACATTCAAGCTTAAGAAGAGACATACAAGGTTTTTTTCTTATTCCATAGAAAGGAGGAAAGTATAGAGTAATGTTTGTTTTACAAAAATGAGCAGGAATGGTAAAAAGGATGGCAGATATGGTAAAAAGAATACTGGGTAAAAGCATAATCCTCATGGCATCAAGTCTACCCCACCAAGACAGATCTTTTCAGGTTATTCCCCCCCCCCCATAGCTCTCATTTGCAAACTCTTCACTACTGTGTTCTCCAAGGTTTCTCTCTGAGCCCCACTTTGTTTATAATCTATAGTCACCCTTTTGCTCAGGTTGTGAACTCCCTTGGGCTCTCGCTGGTGTCCTATGCGGATGACACCCAGCTTATGCTCTCCTTCACTAACAACCCCTCATCAGATATGGTTAATTTCCAACAGGGTATGTTGGCCATCGCAGAGTGAATGGAGGCTAATTCTTTGCAATTGAATACGAGCAAAACTGAGATTCTCCTTCTAGGGAAAGACACCCACTCCTGGGGCGACCACTGGTGGCCTCCCTCTCTTGGTCTACTTCCTTGTTCTAAGTCTGTGGTCAAAAACCTAGGTGTCTGGGTGGACAATGCATTAACTTTTGAAGCACAGGCAAAATCAGTGGTAGGTGCATGCTTTGGACTTATGCGTGTGCTTTGACCCATTCTTGGATTCTTTGACCCTCCCACCTGACAAGTAATTATTCAGGCAGCTATCCTTTCTCGGCTAGACTAGGGCAACATCCTCTACCTGGGAACCAACAAGACTGTGATTAGCAGACTCCAGCTGGCTGAAAATGCTGTGGCCAGGCTTCTGTCCTTGCTTGCAAAGTGTTGACCTGTCTCTGGTCTTATTCACAAATTGCATTGGCTCCCTGTTGAGAAGCACATGCATTTTAAAACCTTGTGTCCAACCCATAAGATCTTTTCTTCCTAAGGGCGTCGCATAAAATCTAGTGTCCCCGTACAGGCCCTCTCAGGCATTGCGTTCCGCCGATCACAATCTATCCTCTCTTCTACGTGTTAAGTGAGTCAGAGCGGGCGGCTGTTCTTTCCGCGCTAGGGCCCCAGCCCTTTGGAATGTGCTCCTCTGTCCATTAGGAGTGTCCAGAACCACTGGACATTCAGGAAAACCCTGAAGACCTGGTTAGTCTCATTTAAGCTTCTTCCTGTGGCACTTTGTGATAGGTCGCTTATTGTAGTGCACTCTTTTAGGACTAGCACTGGGACGCCCCATTGCTGGGGCAGCTATGCGCTGTACATATCTTTTAACATAACATAGATAAAAAGGGTGCCATCTAGTGGTTAAACTAATTTAGTTGCTTATAACTTAATTAGGTTTAACAATATTGTTTGTATAATAGCAGATGTGAACCAAAGACCTAGATATTTGATTTTATGAGTATTCCAAGCAAATCTGGATGGAATAAAATCTTGTTTGAGGCACAAAATGTTAAGCAGAAGAATTTCAAATTTATCTGCATTCAATTTATAATCACAGTGCACTCCATAAGAGTTGACTTCTGTAGGGAAAGCTGGAAGTAACGAATCTGGTTTATATAAGAATACTAGGATGTCATAAGCATAAACACAGATTTTAGAGTGTTTATCTCCGCTTTGAAAATCAAATATATCAAATCAAAATGGCACTTATAAAGAGCACAGCTACTCTATAGAGTGGCCCAGCACTTCAGGTGCATTGACTGAGGATCTAACAGGAGAGGAGCTGAATTAAAAGGCGCATTAAATATCTAAGTTTTTAGGCCATGTTTAAAAGCACCAGCATCCTTAGTGGCACGAAGGTCCAAGGGAAGAGCATTCCAGCCTTTGGCAGCCAACACAGACAAAAGAGAGGAGGCCCTTCCCTCTCTTCCTCTTCGTCTTAGCACCGCAGCCAGCAATGCATCAGTAGAATGTAAAGTTCTAAAGGGATGATAGTGAACAAGTCTCTTAGTTTAATAGTTGGGGCTAAGGCCACCAAACTCAAGCACCTTGAACCTCACTCTCTCCCGAATGGGCAACCAATGCAACTCCTTGAGGTGGGCCCTGACAGAGATATTCCGCTTGATGTTAAGCAAAACTGGGCCACAGCAATCTGCACCAACTGGAGTCTCTTAAGTTGGTATAGAGGGAGACCCCAGTATAATGCATTAGCATAGTCCAGCCGGGAGGTTATGAGGGAATGGGCTACCATCTTCTAACAGGAAGCCAGCAGCAGGAACAAAAACTTCCTCAAATACCGAAGGAGGTCAAAGCAAGTTCCAACTACACTCTCCACCTGAGGCTTAAAAGACAGATTATCATCAAACTTCACTCCGAGATTCTGAACCACTTTGGCCGGAGTTGGAGGAGATGGAGCAGAATAAGGCCAGACTTCATCACCCCAAGAAGGGGGTGGGGGATATAAACCAGCACTTCTGTCTTACTTGTGTTGCACTGGAGATTACTTCAGGGCATCCACTGACACACCGCTGACAGACACCCTCCAAATCTATCTTGGTCGTTAGAGATGTTCCTGTCCAAGTCAGAAGGATCTGCGTGTCATACTGTAAGAGATGACCTGCACTCCAAAGGATTCCACCAGGATTGCCAAAGAGGACATGTTGACATGAAACAACGTCGGACTCAAGGCAGAGCCCTGAGTAACCCCAAACGAAAGGGGTTTGGAGCGAGACACAAATAATGGCATCCATACAGACTGACAACAGCTTAATCAAAAAGAGCAAGATCAAGGCTTAACTTAATGGCATCAGAAACCTCTACCAGAGTGAATTCTGTGCTGTATCCCTGGAGGAAATCTCGATTGTGAAGGATGCAGCAACTGGTTGTCTTCGAGGTAGCTGAAAAGTTGGACATTAATCAATTTTTTGAGGACCTTGAAAAGGCTGGCAACAAAGAATTTGGCCTATAACTAGCCATGACGGACTTGTCAGCTAAGGTTTTTTTAGCAGTGTAATCAGCTTTCCGTCCTTCTATCAACTGGGGACAAAAGCCTGGCACAGTGAATTATTTAGCAGAGAGTTAAGGATGGGATTAATAATCTCAGATTTGTCAGCCAGAATCTGGGGCACGCAAGGTTCGACAGGAGAACCAGATTTACAAGCTTTAAGAGCTTTCTCAGAGCCCTCCCATGAGATTGTAGTGAATGTCATCATTGAGTAGGAGTTTGATGTTGAACTATTGAGTAATGACCCTCCAACCAATTAAACTCATTACTATTAGCAGCTGTCTGAACAATATAGCCCTCTTACCCAGCTGAATCAACCCCATTGCTAGTTCCCGCTTCCTGTAAGGTCTCTACTATGGCCAAAATCTTATTCTCAATCTTTGGATTTTGTTGAATTTTTGTAAGAAAAGGTTCCAATGCAGGAATAAAAAGAGGAGGGGAAAGAGGACAACTCTGTAGTACACATCTATGTACAGAAGAGGAGGAAATTAAACCGTTTCTTTTTTAATGTTAAGGTAAGTAGCCAATAGTTTCCCTGCTTCGTTTTGCCCTCTATAATATTTAGCACTCCCTTTAAGGAGGTCGGAAAAAGCATTTTCAGTAAAGAGTTTCTTATATTGGAACTTTTCTGTAATTAGTTTATTTAAATGAATATTAGAATTAGTAGTGGTGTAAAGAGTTTCCTGATGTTTAATGTGCTTCAAGATTAGTAGTGCTTTTTGAGACTTCAACTTCCTCTTCATGGAAACAAAGGAGATACTAAAATCCCATGGCCGTAGCTTTGAAGGTGTCCCAGATCAATACAAGGAGAGGGTCAGAAGAGGAGTTGAGAGCGAAGAATCCAGTAGTGAATGATTCAAATTTTGATGTAAAAGTAGTGCCTACCAATAGGGATGTATTAAAACACCTTCTTCTGTTACCACTAGTGATAGGAAGCAAAGCTAAATCTAATGTAACAGGGGCATGGTCTGAGATCAATATAGGACCAATATCTGCATGTATAATGTGTTGTCCTGGAGATTTAAAAACAAAAAAATAATGTATTCTAGATTGGGATAGATGTGTGGGAGAGAAAAATGTGCATTCTCGCAATGATGAATTGCATAATCTCCATGTATCAATAAGAGACCGTTCAATGGTTGTAATGAATTGTTGATGCATTTTAGATGGGACGAAAGTGGCTTTAGAAACACAACCTATGTATGGATCAAAAACCAGATTGCAGTATATAATCTGTGGAAATGGACATTAAGTTAGAAAAAATAGTAGGCCAAAATGTGTTGTCAGGTTTGGCAGGTGCATATATGTTGAAGAAAGAAATAGAAATTTTGCAATCTGAAGGTGAATTTCCACCCATCAACCATCTTTGTCTGAATCTTGGGAAAGGAGTCTAATGTTTACATTTTTATCATAGAGAATAATTAACCCCATTTTGTTGCCCTGAACTGGGGGAAGAAAAAACATTTCACACCAATTGACGTTTAAGTTTGTGAACCTCTGAAGCCACAACATGAGTTTCTTGGAAGAATACAGCATCTGCTTTTCATCTGGATAAATGGGTGAACCTAAACCTTTAATATTCCAGGAAATAATGGGGGATTTTCACAAGAACGTGTGATAATCATCGCAAAAGTTACTTAACGCAACCTTCAACATCGCAGTCCATCGCGGGAAATTTACTCCGCGTTGACCAAGTATTCAAAACACGGCGGTATCATGCGATAGTCCCCAGATAACCCGACAACTGTCCGCGTTAAAATCAACGCCACGCCTCAAAAATGCGAAACACAAACGCAAAAAAAGCTGCGATGAGGCCAAGCGCGATACAAAAAGCAGCGAAAACCGGCGGCAGGCCTGTAAATCCCACGCGCATGGCGGGAAAATGCAGCATTGAAGCAACAAAAACAACACACCGGAAACAATCCAAAGTGCGTAGCAACATGGATGCACCCTGAGCCAGCGCAGAGGCCAACGCGAACCCCACAAGCCCCACAGACCACCAGCAAGGACCAAAGGGGTCGGGGAAGGCCAAGGAGAAGAGGGAGAGGAAGACGGGGTGCAGTCCGTAGGAAAACAAGACCAGCATCACGGATGTGACAGAGCACTACCAGCAACTGACCCACAGTCAGACCACCTTGAATGCAGCCGGAGTGCCGAGGAGGCCAATGGAGGAGGCCAAGAGGCGCCGGCATGACGTGAATACCCAAACCAGGCCCAAAGACGCTGCCAACAGGCAGGCAGCTACGGTGACAGGAGGTGGGAGTCCTGCGCCACAGGAGGAGCTGGAGGAAATGGAGGCCAGCCATCAGTGTGGAGACGGTGCAAGGAGGCGGGAGGACGGACACAGCACGAGAGGACCTAACACAACAACAACAGGGTGAGTAACCAACAGGTCCATGGGGGGATGGGGGGAGATGTGCACAATGACACACATGCACAACGACGTGTAGCACACTGCACACCCACAACAACCCAGGGTCATGTCCCCCATCCCCGTGGCACACTGCAGCACACACACATGGCAATCACAGCACATCCCATGACAATGTGGCACAAAGTGCAACACCGACACTGCAGAACAGGGGACACAACTGGGTCCGCCCGTGCGCAGAAACAGGCCAATCACATCTGACAGAGCAGGGAACTGTGAGATGCATATGTACGGGTACAACCTCACAACAGTCATGTAGTCCAAATGTCCACTGTCCCCCCTCAAATTGCCAGCACCTCCCAAACAGTCACAATGTACATTGTCACACAGTCTGCATGTCTACAAGAACAATGCGCCAACAGAAATGTCAACACAATGTCAACATGCATCTCCCCTACACACTGCAGAGGGACAAACAACACCTCCAGCAGGTCAGACCAGACAACCCATCAGTGATGCAGGACACGACCAACACACCTTCGACACCGACGCCCTACAACAGCCCATGGACATCCCACGCAACCCACCACCAGGACCAGGGAAGACAAGCCACATAGAGGAGAACCCAGCCCCTGCAACAGACCACACAGCATGAAGCACACGCAAGCACGGCTGGCCCACAACACATCACCGAACCACACATGGCACCCCAATGCCAGGTGGCAGAACGCCAAAAGGAGGTGGCCGAACTTGTGCGGGTGTGGTTCGAACCCATGGAAGGCGAACTAGATCACATACGTGGGTGTCAATTACCCTTCAGGGACCACCTACACCCCACAAAGGAGACCCACACTGCCATAGAGACACACGCAGATATTATGTTGAACTGGCTACGGGCACGTGTGCCCGGCCCCTTTATTGGCAGGGCCACATGTACAGTGACGCCTGTGCTGGATGTGTGTGGGGTGAGCATAAGCCAGTCCGCACGGAGTGCACGGTGCTGGCAAGAACATGAACAGTGGACACCAGTGCAATGGAAACAGAAGACACATGCATAACAGAGTCAACTGCTGAGCAACATGGAGGGAGCCGGAGCAAGTACAGAGGGAACCCAACATACAAACAGAAGTGTCCGTGAGTTGCAGTGCACTGAGGTTGGGGCACTAGAGCCGTGTGCGCCCATGTGATGAAAATAACTTGGATTGTGTCCATTCGGGATGTTCCTGCTGCAGATGCAGTGGGGTGTGTCAGACCTGCAGCAACTCCCTCATCAACGTCTCAGGTCTCCCACACTGCCTGAGGTGACATTGCTGCGCAACATCTCCACATCACAAAACTCAATCAGTAACGGTCCATTGGTTGCGGTGCACTGAGTCAGTGGCACCTGGAGTGCTGAGCAGGGGATCAGGCAGATGATGGCATCCACGACAGGTCTGAGCAACTCCATCAGTCTGCTAGTACCACTGTCTCGACTCTGGCAGATGGTGGTTGGAGTTGGCCCTGGCAATGGTGGCATGTGCCTCCTGCGGTGATGCGACGTCCGGGCCGGTCAGGACTCGATTTGATGTGTGAGCCCTGGTGGTCCGCAGTTGAGGCCGGAGGCAGCGGACAGCGCAGGGCCACATGCACATGGCGTCGATGACCCCAAGACCACCGTCGCAGAGGTCATCCAATATTCATCCAGACAGGGTCCCGGACTTGAGCTGCACAGAGTCAGTGGCCCCGGGTGCACATCGGCAGGCACAGGCACACCGCCACGGGACGGTGACTTGCGGTCCAATGAGGTAGGGCCACGCAGACTGAGCGGGTCCTCGTCGAAGTCGAAGGTGAATGTCACGTAGTGTTTCGGGGGACAGTGGAAGGTGTTCTTCCAGGGCATGATGCAGAGGGCAGAAGCTATCCGGAAGCAGCAAATGGAGGAGTGGAAAGCGTCTGCCTCGTTGCCACCACCAAATCGGTACCAGCTGCATGAGGATGAAAACTACCCCCTAGTCCATAGACTCAAATGCCACCAATGTACGACCAGAGAGTGTCCATGAATGTCGGGGAACAGACTTAGTGGCACCGGGGCTGAGTGGGGATGCAGTCTGCGATGATGCCGGTACACTCATATGGACTCTGCCATTGACGATTCGAGACTCTATGACCTACTGGACCGCAGTGTAGGCCGGAGGCAGCGGTCAGCAGTGGGCCACAGCCACGTGTCGTAGGCTCGCGATGCACAGAGTAAGTGACATCAGGGCCGTTGTCGGTAGTGTTCGATCACCTCCGTAATGATGATCCTTTTTCCCTCCCAAATGCAACGCGTCATCCTCTTATGCCTCTCCTTGCGTGCATTGATTCGTACTTTGCCTTTGAATAATCGAAGTTCAGTTCCAATCCTGTGACCTACTCGAGAGCAGCGTAGGCCGAGAGCAGTAGTCCGCGTGGGCCCACAGAATCTTGCGGCTGTGATGTAACACTAAGGCCTGTTGGCACCACATCGAAGGGAGTATAGTGATATACACTCAGCCATGATTTATGTGCTCTGCCATGGTGTAATCAAGACTCAGTTCCAAATGTGTGACCTACTTGTCCGCTGTGCATGCCGGTGGAGTACGACAACGTGAAAGGAATACTGCGGGCCTGTGTTGCGGAGGCCGTGATGGTCTGAAGAGGCTGCCAGGGTCGCAGGCCTCGGGCTTGGAGTTTGCACCTGCACGTGGTGGGCCCTCATCGACACACGACGGTGTCGGAAGGTGGGCATTGAGGCCTGGGTGCACAGGGGCGGGCAGGACTGATTCGGGGACCAGTGTTCGGGGGTGCAGCAGGCGCACAGGATCGCTGGCAGGACCGCTCACGGCGTCGGCCTCATGACGGGGTGAGGGGCGCCGCCCTGGCAGAGACGTTGGGCATTCCGGAAGAAGACCACGCCCAGGGTTACGTGCCTTTTATTCACACCCCTACGCTGGCCTGGCGTATGCCGGGCCAGCCCACTCCCCTCACGCTTACAGGGGGGATGTCACAAGCTACATTTCCGCGACTTCCCCACTGGCTGGGGTGACATGGTTGCGTCCACTGTCCACTACACTCCAAACACTAGCAGTGTGTGTCGATATGGATATGTGTGTGGTCTGCTTACTTCAGTCTGGCCAGCACATCCACGCCACACTTGGCATTGTGTACATTCTCATTCATCAGTCCCTTGCCTCCTTCGCACATGCCTGGTCCCCACCTCTTCCGACATTCTGCTATTGTGTGTCCGAGGTGCCATGCCGTAGATGGCTCATGTACATGGCTGGGCCAGGTTCCCACAGTGAGTTGTGCTGTCGTGTCTGGTGGGTGTGCATGTTGTATGTGAGCTTGTGACGTGTGCATTTCCTGTGTTGTGTGTTGCATGATTGTGGATTTGAGGTGTGTGGTGTGAGCATTTGGTATTGGCCAACGGGCAGTGCATTTCTGTGGGTGCCATCCTGGTGGCGCAGGTCGATGATGGACTGTCGGGAGGTGCAGGTATCATGCACACTGCCTGGGTTGTTGGCGACATCGTTGGCAGAGATTCCACGGTGGTCCACTATTGCCTGCACATTGGTGGGATCCGTGTGCTTTCTGTTGCGCTTATTGTGTGCAGTGTCGCCAAGGCCCACTAGTAGGACATGTGTGTGGTCACTTGCCCCCTGACACGTGCGGAAAACAGGCTGTGGTGTACACGCCTTGCTTGGTCTCCGGCTGTTCCTGCGCAGTGTGTGTGAGGTATGGATAGTGGGGTACCAAGCTGATGGTGTCATCCATGACCGTTGTGGGGGACTTGGATTGGCCAGGCTGTGTGACTCCTCCGTCTCAGGCGGTGGTTGGTTGGAGGGTACCAGAGGCCAACACGTGCAGCACGGCCAGCAGCTTTGTCTGCGGTGGGATGTTGGTTGTCCGCTGTGTTGGTACGGTCAGCCTGTGGGCTATGGTGGTCAGGATGCGGAGGAGGGTTGTCCCTTTGGGCATATAGTGGGCAATGACATTCTCTGGTGTTGGGTCTGTGGACTTGGTGCATTTTGGGAGGGCCGCTGTCTTTGTCTGCGCTGCCTCAGTGTTGGTCCGGTGTGGGGGGGCGGTGGGTGTCCAGGGGGGGGGGGGGATGGTGGCGGTGGGTGTTGTGGCCCTCTTGGGTGTCCGGCACGCATGTTCAGTGGCTCCATGGCATCTGTTGCCCTTCAGGTGTGGCTCTGGGCTGGGCTCCATTTTGTGTTGCAGGCTGTGCTCCGACTTTGCACCAGGTCAGTGCAGGTGTTAGATTCCTGCTGTTAACACGCCTTATCGCCTGTTCTGTGGTCTTATCGCTGATCGGGCTGGTCGTTGAGAATGTTGTGGTGTGCTGTTGTCGCCGATTTTTGATCGGGAATGCCTACTCTGTATCTCATTAGCGATAGTTGCAGGGGTCATCTGTGGCAATGTTTTTTGAGGATGCTTTCGCAGGTAAACTGGTTTTATGGGCTGTTAGCACCAGCTTGTGAATGTTGCGATACATTTATCTCGACTTTGGCTGCGATAAAGTGCCGTTAACTCGGCGATAGCTCCTTGAGAATATGCCCCAATGTGTAATGTCATCTAAAGAGAATCAATAATAATTAAATACAAACTACACTTTTGATGAGAAATAAGAAATAGTTAACTACATGAAAAGACACTCCCAAAAAGGCTGAATAATAGTATTTAGAAAGTGAAGGCAGAAGAAAAACACAAGCGGAAAGCATAGAAAAAAGGAAAAGAAAGGAAAGAAGGAAATAGAATCCCCAAAAAAAAACATGACATACCGAAGAAATAAATATATATTGAGGATGGTGAAGCCACATGGGGAAGACGAAATGACTGAAAGAACTTCAGAGCACCTAATATGGATAAAAGAGAATAAAAACAGTTATCAGTATAGGCTTATTATGCACATATAAATTATTAAAAGAGCATCATAGCAAAAAATAATTCTTGGCAAAAACAGAAGAAAACAATTAAGTAGTAGATAATCGTGAACTTCCATTTCTTCTTCTTGCAATTGTCCAAAAATGTCTATAGTAAAGCAGGATCTTCATAGATTGTAATTTTGTTTTTATAAGTTACGTTAAAAAGACAATGATGAAATAGTCCAAATCTGGTGTTGAGATTCTGAAGAGCTGGTTGCATATCCAGAAATGTCTTTCTTCTGTCCGCCATAGACTTGTCGAAGTCTCTGGAAAAGAACAAGAAAGATCCTAGCTAAGATATTCGACCTTTACATTTAGCCACCTGCAGGCCTTTCAATAAGTTAGTATGTTCTGAAAAGTAGAGGATGACACCTCTTGGTTTTTGAGAGGAGAGGCAGTGCGTGGACTATGCCCTAGTCGATGTGCTCTCTGGATGTTGAATTTAGGTGCTTCAGTCTGAGAACTTTTGAAAGAAATGACTGAAAAAATGGTTTACGATTCAATCCTTCTAAACCCTCTGACATGTCATAAATACGGAGGTTGTTCTGCCTATTTTGGGTTTCAAGGTCTTCCACTTGCTAATTAAGATGAGAAACTTCAGTTTGTAGAAGAGTGACTTGTTAAGTGGTAACTTGAATTGATTCCATTCTGTGATCCATTTATGTGACACTATTGTCAATGGTTGACCATTTGTCTTCGAGGTTTTGAATGTGTCTATTTGTTTCCTCCACATATGGTTTAAGGGCTCTCATTTCCTCTAGGAGTAGTTCCATAGATATAGGTGAAGGAGTCTTAGTAGGTAAGGGAAGATCTTTTTTAACTCTCTTGCTTGTAGAATGTGCAGTGGTATTACTCATTTTTTAAGTAGATTTGGTGATAGAAATCTGTATATTTGGCACATTAACTGATGAAGAGGAAGATTGGTTAGTAAGTTCCAAGTCATCCATATTCTCCAGTAATATAAAAAAAGAATTAGGATCCAAAAAGCAGGAGACACAGGTTGTGGGTGTGAACGAGTAGAAGTATGTCTGAAAATCTTTGTTTTCCCCATATAACTCAAAAAAGAGGCTCGTAGGAGCAACAAATCACTAGATGGAGAGAGTTTAGAGGCATAGAGAGATGTTGTGTCAAGTAAGAAAGTGCAAGGGGAACACTGCCATCCAAAGGAAAAACTCCAGGAGTTAGAAATACGATGTGTAATGTGGACAGTTAGGTATAATCTCAAATATCAGGAAAACCCGTCACTCTCTGTAGGATGTACATATGTCGGTGTGAGGAGAGAGGTAAGTAGGGCATTTTGATGTCAATAGTAGGCAATGTTGTGGAGATTAATAAGCCGTGCAGACACAAATTGCAGAAATAACATGCTGTAGGCAAAACCACCATGTAAAATGCCTGCAGCAGCGTCTGCATGTGAGAATTGAAAAACAAAGTGGCGGCGCGATTCCAGTCAGGTAATTCACCCACCACAGCTTATGTACAATATGCGATCTTTCACCGCTTGCCGCACTGAGTCATACAAAGTGCAGAGGTCAGGCTAAGTTGCTGCATCAGAAGCGACTACGTTTATGAGGTGAGAGAAGTGTAGTTCACAGGTATACAAACACCTCTCCCGAATCGCCATGGAGCTGCATTAGCAGGTGGTTATCTTCACTGGCATCAAGCCACACCACCGTTTGCTTGCATTTATATCACTGAAAACATGGAGAGGCTGGGATTCCACCATGCGATCTCATCAGAACTTTCAACATCTAGGTGGTGAGACATATAAACAAGTTAAGAGGCCTCTAGAGGAATGATTTTTGAGAGTTCTTCAGAGACTTAAAGAGACATTTCATGAAGACCAATCCCAAAGTTAGACACAGTAGGAGGGCACTGAGCACAGTCTGCCCCATGCCACTTTCCTGTCCCCGCACACCCTGAGAGGGGCCATGGCAGCTGCTAGGGGAGGAAGCGGGGTGGTCAATGTCCCTCACCCCGCAGACATGGCAAAGCTGTCGTCAGGGAAGCTGTAACACTTTTCAGTGTAGCGAAAAGTCATCTGCCACCCTGAACCCTTCCCAGCCGGCCCAGAGCCAGTCATGGTGCATCACCACAGTGAGCAGACAGATATCTGAGCTCAGAGTGACCAGGTGCCCAGACTCGAAGGCCAGTCATCTGGTCAAGATGTGACTTCTGAAAGAGGATTCTGCTTGCCCCTGGAGGGGGCAGGGAATCAGAGGCTAAGGTTCTCGGAGCTGGAACTGATTATCAGGGAAGAGGCATAAGGGGAGCCTCCGGAGCTCTGGCCAAGGGCCCAGTCAGAGCTTCTGACCCAGAGAAGCAGGGGAGACCTTCCTGGGTCTACTGGACCCTGCCCGGGACACCATATGACATGCTGTGCCAGAGAAGAGAACACATGGCTACGGGCTTCCACCCCAAAGCCAGCTGGAGCTCTGATCTGGGGCTAGGTCAGAGCTTCTAAAACCTGTCAATCAGAGCAGCACTGGCTAAACTGCCCCTGAGCAGGATGCCCTGCACAGGGATGTCAGCTTCGCATCCCTGCCTGCTTTTGCGGAAGCAGGGCTCAGAGGACAAGGTTGGAAGGCAGCCACAAACTCAGGCCCCTGCCACTTCAGGGAAGAACAGCCTAGGCTCTTGCAGCACCTGGGATCAAAGACTGGAGGACAATGGGGTCTCTCATACCTTCTCCTTAATAATCCTGAGGAAGAATAACTGCCTTTTGTAATCCATACATACCAAGGAATAGGGGGCCATCAGAGTGTGCACATTCAACCTTCTGGAACCCTGGCTGGTCTTGGAGAGTCAAATAAACTATCATCAAGACTTCCAGGTCAGCCCAGCCATCGCGATCACAGTACAGTGCTGGCTAAAATGCCCCCGAGCAGGCTGCCTTGCATGGGGCTGTCAGCTTTGCATCCCTGTTTACTCTCCAGGAAGCAAGGTTCTGAGGAAGAGCCCTTTGGAAAGGGCTGGAAGACAGCTACAGACTAAGGCACCCTGGGAAGCCCCCCATCCTGGACCCCGCCAAGGTCCTCACTGGACCTGTTTGAGAATGGCCAGACAACAAGGGAATCCAACGTACCCTGTCCTTACCAATCCAGAGCACGTCTACCCACCTTTCTTGTATTCCATGCACACTGACATAGGGAGTCATCACAGAAAATGCACCTGACTTCTGGAGCTCTGTCCGGGCTTGAAGAGTCAAATGAGCCTTCATCACGACTTCTAGGGCAGCCTCCCCTTCTGGGCACTCCATAGGAAAGCAGGACACGGGACCAGATGTCTAGGGATCGGAGTGACTAGATGTCTGAAGTTGAAGGATGGCCATCTGATCACTCTGTGACTTCTGAAAGAGGATTCCTCTTGTCCTTGAAGGAGAGAGGGACTCTAAGCCCCTGGTTCACAGAGCCAGAACTAGTTATCAGGCAAGGGACTATAGAGGGGGACTCACTGAGGTCCAATCTGGGGCCAGGTCTGAGCTTTTGAACACAGACAAGCAGGGGAGACCTCACTGGAACTGTGGAACCCTGTCCCATGCACTTTGCATCCCAATGGGCCAGAAAAGGAAGCCCACAGCTGGGGGCTTTCAGTCTCTGGCCAGCCGGAGCACTGACTCAGGACCGTGTCAGAGCTTCTGAACTCAGACAAGCAGGGTTGACCTTCCCAAGCCTGCTGACCCCCTTCATGGGCACTTTGCAATGCAGTCAGATGAAAAAGGGAGCACAAGACTGGGGGCTTCCACCCCCAGGCCCATCGGGGCTAAGTACTGGACCAGACAGCAAAAAAGACATCCCGGTCCTGCAGGACCCTGTCCCGGGCACTTTGCAACTTGGTGGGTAAGAGAAGGGAGTCCAGGATCAAGAGCTTCAACCCCCAGTGCCTGCCAGGGCTCTGACCCAGTGGAGAGACAGAGCTTTTGAACCTGGACAAACAAGCAAGACATCATGGTGCCTGCTAGACCACGTCCTAGGCACTTTGCAGCATGAAGGCCCAGAGAAAGAAGTAATGGGCAAGATGCTTTCACCCCTGGGGCCACAGGTCTCTGACCTGGGGCCAAGTTCACGTTTTTGAAACCAGACTAGCAGACGAGATCTTCGAGTGCCTGCGGAATTGCATCCCAGACACTTTGCGACAAGGAGGGCTAAAGAAGACAGCCCAGGGCCTGGGTACGCAACCCTGATCTGGGGTCGGGTCACAGCTTTTGCACATGGGCAAGCAGGCAAGACCACCCGGTGCTTGAGGGTACCCCGAACTGGGAACTTTGGGACACAGTGGGCTGAAGAAGGGAGCTCAGAACTGGGGCTTTCCACCCCTGGGCAGGCTGGAGCTCTGACCCGAGGTGTGGTCAGAGCTTCTTATCCAAGGAAGCAGGGGAGGCCTCCCCTTTCCTATGAGACCCCATCCCGGGCTACAAGTGGCACAGCACGCCATGAAACAGAGCCCAGCAGTGTTGGCTTCCACTCCTACCTGGGCCCAGTCAGAGCTTCTCATACTGCACAAGCAAGGACCCTTCCCAGGCCTTTGGGTCCCAGTTCCGGGCTCCAAGTGACACAGTGGGACATATGGAGTTCAGGGCTGGAGGCTTTCACCCTCAGGCCCGGTGGCTCTCTGAACTTTTAACCGGTCATAGATTCTTATCCTGATCAAGCAGGGGAACTTCCCAGGGCATGGGGATCCCCAACTCTGGAGCTTTGCATCACACGCATGGAAACCTCACCCTGGGTCTGCCAGAACACTGCCCATTCTTGTAATCCATGCACAGAGGGACGAATTTGAGAGAAGCCCAGTGAGGGCGTCCTAGAGCACTCACTGGGCTCCAAGCTTCAAATGAGCCCTCATTGGGTGTTCCAAGGCAGTTTGGAATTCTAAACACTGAGTAACATGAAAAAATGAAATGTTTTGTTTATTTATTTTAAGTATAAAATATCACCAGTGACTTTGGGATGGCGAAATTAGCACCACTCATGTAGGCATTGTAAAAGACCCCACATTTGAATTACATTCAGGCCTGTTTAAAATACCACCCTTGATAGAGATAGGTTCTCTAGCTGGCAGTGGATTGCACCCTGCCCAAGTAGGGACCCTCCATCTACTTAGGGTAAGGGAGTCACACAGCTAACATAACCCCTGCTCACCCCCTTGGTGGCTTGGCACAAGCAGTCAGGCTTATTCCAGAGGCAATGTGTAATGTATTTGTACATGCACACACACACCCACACACACACCTACACACACACACACACACACACACAGTGAAAACACCACAAAAGGAGTCCACACCAGGTTATAGAAATAGCCAATATTTATCTGAATAAAACAAGACCAAAATGACAAAAATCCAACATACACAAGCCAAAATATCACTATTAAAAGATTAAGCAAGTATAGTCCATAGAATTCAATGGATGCATTCATTTTAACACAAAGTACCTTAGAGGCGTTAAAAAACAATCAAAGATGGTGCGAGGCTCAGAGGAGGTGAGGCTTCGGAAAACCAAAGTGACGCGTAGTTTCCTCACTACACAGGGGAGGAGATACATCAGTTCCTTACTGGCAGGGGAGGTGATCAGTCAGTTACTTACTGCTAGGCAGGGGAAGTGATGTGTTGATTCCTCACTGGTAGGGAAGGTGATGCATCAGTTTCCAGACACGCGTCCTCAGTTCCTTACTGCGGTGCTGCACCAATGAAGAGTTGGCGTTGAAGGACAATGCGTCAAAAATCTAGACACGCTGCGTCGATGCGACAGCGGCGATGTAGGCGATTCTTCGTCCGCGAGTAGGTGCAGCGTCGAAGTCAGAGCGAGTGCCACAGACATCGGTGGCACAGTGCTGGGGACTCATGCTGCAGAAATTCTTCTGACATGCTGCAACAGCGAGCTGGGAGTTGATGCCTGGATTTTCTCCTTAAGCTCACCAGATTCCACTTCCAAGGGCCCAGGAACTGGATTTGGCACCACTTGGCAAGTCAGGAGTCTCTGCAGAAGAGCCCAGGCACTGGCAGGTAAAGTCTTTCATGGCCTTGAGACTTCTTAACAGGAAGCAAGCATGCACAATGCCCTTGGAGAACCTTGGAAGCAGGATTGTAAAAAGCAAAGTCCAGTCCTTTCACTCCCAGGACATTAGCAGAAAGAAGCAGGCCAGCACAACAAAGCTACAGGCAGAGTGTCAGTCCCTCCTGCAGCATCCAGATCTTCTTCCTGGCAGAATGTCCTCAGTCCAGAAATGTTCTGATTTTGGGGTGTCAGAGGTCCAATACTTATACCACTTTCTGTCTTTGAAGTAGGCAAACTTCAAAGGAAAGTCTTTGTGGCACACAAGACCCTGGCTTTCCCTGACTTGGCTCCAGACACACCACAGGGGGCTGGAGACAGCTTTGTGTGAGGACAGGCAAAGCCCTATTCAGGTGTCAGTGACAACTCCTCCCACCACTCTGCCTCAGGAAGGCCCTTCAGCCTGGTGATGAGCCATCAGGTAATGCAGGGCACCCCTCAGCTCCTTTTTTGTGACTGTCTAGAATGCATGCACAAGAGCCCAATTATCAGCCAACCCAGACGTTTATTTTACAGACAGGCAGAGGCAAAGAATGGTTAAGCAAGAAAACACCCACTTTCTAAAAGTGGCACTTTCAAACACGCAATTTAAAAACCAACTTCACCAAAAAAACAACTTCACTAAATTGTGAGTTCAGAGACCCCAAACTCCAAATCTGCATCTTCTCCCAATGGGAAATTACACTTAAAAAATATTTCAAGGTAATGCCCATGTTACCCTATGGGAAAGATAGTCTTTGCAATAGTGAAAAATAAAAGTACCATTTCACTATAAGAACATGTAAAACACACCAGTACATGTCATCCCTTTTAGAGACATTGCACCTTGCCCAGTAGGATGCCTTGGGCCCACCTTAGGGGTGACTTACAGGTAGTAAAATGGAAGGTTTGGTTAGGCCTGGCAAGTGGGAGCATTTGCCAGGTCAAAATGGCAGCTTAAAACTGCACTCACAAACACTGCATTGGTAGGTCTGAGACATGTTTGCAGGGCTACTCATGTGGGTGGCACAATCAGAGCTACAGGTCTCGTGCTCTCCATGCCACTGGAATCAAGCTAGCCTGGCTGATGAGGGGTGAAACCTCAAAACCGGTCCCAGGATGCCTGTTTCCAGTCCAGGGAAAACCTTGTCTGGCAGTTCGGGCTGGACTGTTCCCATGTGAAACAGGGTCAAGACTGATTTGCATAAGGCTGGGTTTAAACTGGAATGGTATGGGGAGCAAAAAAACGATGGATTTAGGCCCATATCCCTTTACAGGGGTGAAGGTTTGACATTGTTCAACATTCTGTCCATCAATTGTTCTTTTTGCATTTGTCACCCCGAATGGGATGGGTACGCCCAGACGTGGGTCGTGTGCTCTCCATGCACCTGGAGTCAAGCTAGTCCCTGGCTGATGAGAGATGAATCCCCGAAACTGGTCCCAGGATGCTTGTTTCCAGTCCAGGGAGAACCTGGCCTGGCAGTGCGAGCTGGACTGTTCACATGAGGAACAGGGTCAAGACTGACTTGCATATGGCTGGGTTTAAAGAGGAATGGCATGGGGAGCAAAAAAACAATGGATTTAGGCCCAGATTTCTGTACTAGTGTGAATGTTTGACATCGTTCAACATTCTGCCCATCAATTGTTATTTTTGCAGACCCACTAGTAGCATTTGATTTACAGGCCCTGGGCACCCTGGTGCTCTTTAATAGGGACTTAATAGTAACTCAAATATGCCAATCATGGATAAACCAATCACCAAAACAATTTAGACAGGGAGCATATGCACTTTAGCACTGTTTAGCAGTGGTAAAGTGCCCAGAATCCTAAAGCCAACAAAAGCAAGTCAGAAAAAATAGGAGGAGGAAGGCATAAAGTTTAGAGATAACCCTGCAAAAAGGGCCAGGTCCAATAACATTGTAGGAAATAACGTGAAAATAATTGAATTACTGTTTATATAGTCATGGTAAACAAATAAACATTTGAAATTCTATTAAAAATTTACAATTATTTTAACTTAATCAAAACATAACGTTTACTTAGATTTACTGAGTGTTAAGTGAATCTTAAAATGCCAGTGATGGTAGGAGTTTTTAAAAATGTTCTTGAAAAATAATATTTTTTAATATTTAAATTGATATATTATAATTATTACAACATTTACTGACCATTTAATTTGATTAATTCATTTTGGTATATCTAGATTAATGAAAATTATTTTAATTGTATTTGTATTTTATTTTAAATTATAATATTTTCGAAAAGTTTTTAAGAATTAATAAAGTTTATTATTTTTTCCTATACACTACTATTGGAATGACTCCGCTCAGGTTGCGAAGATATTTGACTATGTGCCAAAAAGTTCTAATATTAATTTTAGACTTATGAATTAATTCTTAAATATCACCACCCAGTGATTTTGCGGGCAACATGTAAGTCTACATTGAGGTGTAAATCTATACTACAAATTGTCAGTTGGAAAATAGTATAGATTTAAACCTAGAGTGCAAGAATAAATTACAAGTTAAATTAAGTACATTTTTAACTTGAAGATGGACCGAATAGAACATTGATATTACAACAATAAGTTACTAACTATTAAGACACTTCAGAATTCAGGCATTGCACTATCAAATGCAATTATGCAATAAAAAGAAAAGTAGACAATAAATTAGCACCATGCATGAACACAAGAGAGAACAAACAACTTAAGAATATTTTGGACTTTTCCTAGACCATGCAATCAAAATATCAAAGGGCCCAGGTAAAGTGATTCATGCATGGAATTAAGAGTTAGTTAAAGTGTATTCTAAACTTGAGGATGGCACAAAAAGGTAATATGATAACAATGGATTGCTAACAATTGAGACCCTTCAGAACTCAAATGCTATGTGGTTAAATACAAGGCCACATAACTTTCCAAGCTTAATAGATATATGAAGATACTGGGTCAAAAATGACAATAATGTCCGCTCTTGAACATAAGTGCATGGCAGCATTAAAATGTCTGATGCCATACTTTTTAAAAAGAGGATGAAGAAATCTCCACCTTACTGACAAAGAAAAAGAGCATAGCAATATACAATATGTGAGATGTCCCATCTCCATCTTGCAAGAAGAGTCAGGTGGAATTACCTCTGGAGATCGACCAGTTCTATGTAAAAGACTTTACGTGGAGGCATTCTAGCCACCATTTTATAAACAGTGCTCCCTTTATTGGTTGAAATATATGATCAATATAGTTCTCGAAACCAAATGTGGGTTTGATTCACCACAGGGTAAGCAACAGTTTACTATGGTGCTGGTCAGAGACCCACGACCAATAGTTCCTCTTTAGTCTATCTATGGTTGAAGGACCCATGGTCTCCGAATTGGTCTAATATTCATAGCAACCATTGTGTGTATTTGCAACATGTTTGAGCCATGGTAACTTATAAGAATGGCTGCTATCCCAAAGTTCACAGATTGGTTTGAGGTAGGTTGATAAACTTAGCTTTGACCATATTAGGTGCCAAACCAAGAGTGGTTTTAGAGCAGCAATGGCTTCAATGTTGTTCAAGCCCAGCTCATGTCTAAGAGCTGCCATTGGGGTCCCAACGCTGAGTTGTAAAACACGGGGTAAAAATTGATTTTCAATTTTCTGGAGGCCTGCTGCCTTGCTGGACCCCCAAATCTCAGCTCCTTATAAGCCTGCATCAAGTACTTTGGCTTGGTACGCTCGAAGCTCTGGTTTCATCACTCTTCACCCAACACTACTGCTGAAACGGAGGACAGCATTTGACTGTTGGAGCATACTCATTTCACTCTGTTTCTACTGCTTGCCTCAAGTTAAATTAGCATCAAACCTTATCCCTAGATGGTCATAGGAATTGACCTGTTCTAGTGGCTGGTTGTAGACTCTGAAGGAATTCTTCAAGCTGCACTAAGAACTGACCAGCATATATTTTGTTTTTGAAATATTTATTTTGGGGGTTCTTCATGGAACAAAGTAATTCAAAGCCTTTGGGAGTTTGTGTTTGGAAAGTTCAGTGCAGGCCAATGGAACAGCGTCGTCGGTGAAGAGCAAGATTTGTATTTTATTCCCCTCGATCATAGGGACATTCAGATTTAAAGCTTGCAGTTGAGTGCCCACATCCTTGATGAACAAATTAAATAATAAAGGTGCGAGCACACACCCTTGCCTGACATCCAGTTCTCTGCCAAAACTTTGTTTGCACTCTACCTTGGGCCAAACAAATATTCAATTAGGTGTAACTTCATAAACAAAGATGAGGCATTGAAGTTGTTTTGATTGGAGAAATGGTCACTCCCACTTTAAGACTGCCACTGCCATGCAATGGCCTCCAGTTTCTTAGCCCAGTTTTGCTTGTATGCACACCAGCCAATTCTAATACCTCAAACAATGGGTGGTATGAATCTAATAACATTAAAGTACCCGTCTCCCCATCCACAAGTAAACTCGTAGAGCCATAGTGGGGTGTCTTGAGATACAGGGGAGGAAAAGGCTTTCCTTTTTGTATACAACCCTAACTCACTCTAGTAGTGACATGCTTCATCATCGGGTTCATCCTGGCTGCTAAAACCCAGGATGGGCTTGACCATATTCCAGGGAGCTCTTTGTATATATATTCTTTTTGTGACAGGGAATTAATATTACTGCTATAAATGACTCGGGTATCCCTTTATTGATGGGGTGGATGGTCACTATAAAATAATTATACTTATGATAATTATGGGGCTTATTTAGAGGCCCCTTGGGCCACCGGTGTGTCCCTTTTTGTGATGCTCCGGTGGCGCAGGAGCCTGCTCCATATTTACCAGGCAGCATTAAGCCTTTTTTTGGCTTAATGATGCATTGTAAATATTGTTCCCTGTAACACAGTTTTCTGTGTTAAAGGGGCGTGCAATGGGTATTGCTGGGGGGGTTCCCTGTAACATCCATGGCTTTTTGACAGTGCTGCAGACTTACGAGAAATTGTAACTCTGAAGCAGTGGCAAAAACGTACGCCTCCCCAGCGGAGGCGTAAGGGAGGTACAACGAGGAGAAATATCATAATTTCTCCTCATTTTTTCTTTTTTCTATGTGTGCTGAATTTTGCAGCACACATAGAAAGAGGAAAAAGCCACTTGTAATTGTTTTTGGGCAGGAAGGTTTCCCTTCCTGCACAAAAATAATCATCCCCACAATGCAGGCACCCTTGCACCATGCAAAGGTGCCTGCATTCTGGTACTTTTGAACCAGTCCCCAGAAAGGCAAGTAGCCTTCCCTGTCACATGCAATTATATGCGCAGAGCATTTGTATGCAACGAACCTTAGCCTCATACTACGACCAATTTTAGCCGTAAGAATAGGATAGAAACATTTTGGCAAGCTGAGGGTCATAGGACCATTGTACTGCTTTTTTGCCGCTCCCTATAGTTATCATAAGTATAATTATTTTTATAGTGCCAATCTAACCCGTGAATAAAGAAATACATAAGCGTGGATGAGTCATTTTTAGTAGTAATATTAATTTAGCAGCCAGAATGAACCCGGTCATAAAGCATGTCACTACCAGAGTGTGTGAGGGTTGTATATAAAAAGAAAGCCTTCCCCCCCCCCTGTATCTCAAGACACCCCACTATGTTACTTCGGCTCTGTGGGTTTACTTGTGCATGGACCGACGGGTACTTTGCTGTTTTGAAGTTTTGCGTTCAGGGAGAACGTATCCGAATCTTCCCTTGCTACTTACAAGGTCTCCCCTCCCTTCTGGGGGTTTTATTTTCCTTCAAAAGAAAATACTCCTTTTTGTGTCAGTGACAATCTGATAACAAATCAGTGGTATCCTGTCATCTGCAGTGCATTACCAACCTCCCTCTTTAGAGTTTGGTTCAGTGATACATCCACAAGGTCTGCCACACATGACCTCCTCAGTCATCAGGGGTTGCAGTTTATTGGAGATGGACAGGCAAAAACAAGAGTATACCGTCTGCCAGCAGAAAAATTATGGCCAACACTCCACAAGTTCAATGCAGGAAAAACATATAGTCAATCTAAGCCAGCAAACAACAAAAACAAGATAACCCTACTGCTGCAAGCCCTGGCAAGAGCATCTGGGACAGTTTGTGAACCAATTGATGGCTTCTCTGAAAAACAAAAGGTACTTAGCCACAATGAAGGAATGATACATAGAACACGTGTTTCAGACTACAAATAATAAAAGTTACACTTTTTTTTAGTAATGTCAATAAACAAGAAACCTTGGCAAAAGCAGCACTATCTTACAATTGCCTATATTTTCAGTGTCAATCAGATGCTATAACATGTGCGTATATTGCCAGTGTAGGATGCTGACCTCCCCTCAATAGCTTTGTGGAAATTATGTATGCATTTCTTTACTCCCATGCAAATATACACCCCCACAAAGGTGCATTTGTCCAATTCACAAACCTTCAAAACCCAAGAATAGCACCAAAATAAACATCTAACAAAAGGCCACAGTACTGTATCTTGTGCATCCAAGTAACCAAGAAGTCACGCCTGGGCTTTCCTGTTTCCCGTAAAAATGATTACTTGCATATGATATTAAGCATGTGGTTCATATGAATTGGCCTTAAATTACTAATCCCAGAATGCATATGTTTAGCATTGGGCAGGCAAGGACTCGAGTCATGCAGCCATGTGAGGCTTTCACAAGTTAAATAATTATCACCTTCCAGCACAGGGCCACATGTAGAGTATTGCTGAGCTACATACTTTCTGCAAATATTTGGACATCAAAAGCCACACAAACCCGAATCGGGGGTCGTTAAGTGACATGATCATGCCAGAGTTGCTGCAGCAAACCCCAATTTTGTTAAACTTTATCTCACTGTAACATGTGCCCTAGTCATCAGGGTAAAAGGGACCATTCCATTCTCGCTGTTATCGTGTTTGGACGGGAATGTCCCTTGCACGGTGTACAATAATGTTCCCCTGCCCTTAGCGCTCAACAGAGAGTATTTGGCATCCTAGTTTTCTATTTGTCCCCTGCCTCACCCTAATCCAGTGTGTGCATGAAGGTGTAGGTCTGTCCCTTGACTTGAGTGAGGTCATTGACCTGTCCAGGATCTGGAGGGTTAAATAGAGCACTCAATAAGAAATACTATGAACTGCAATTGCAAGTACTATTATTCACTGCACAGCCCCTGTACCCAAGGCTCAATGCCCCCTTTCCCTTCCTTGCCCTAACTAGATTCAAGATACAGTGCTTTTAGAAAAGACAAGCACTGGGCTGGGCAATACCTTATTGTGCTGCTGGAAGGTTGTTGAATTCTGAGCTTGATACACCCCCACACTACCTACCTGAGAAGGCTGTGCCTGCTTGTCATTGCTACAGCTGACCGTCAAGTGCTGAAGGTTTTTTACTGGGCCAAGTTTGCAGAGGATGAACCATGGGAAATCAGAGGCAAATTACCCCCACCTCCATAGCTGAGGCACAGTAGCTCCTGTTTGCTAAGTGCTTCCCTGAATGGGGCTTGACCGATTGTATCATAAACATACCCTGCCTTACATGGGCATGTGATGAATGTTCACAGGAATTGGAAATCTTTTCTATAGACATCTTCTCATGCCCATATTGACATCCTGGTGAGCCACATACACATATGGATGGAAGGAATGTCTTCTATTCCATGCTTTGTATAACCGGCACCAGGAATACTCCTAATGGGCTCAAACTGTCAGTGTCGCCCTCGCCCATCTACAATGCAAACGCTACCATCTCCCTTTACAACAAAGGTATTATCCTATTCCAAGCCTCGAACGACAATTTAGCTAAGATGGATAATATCTTCCCTACGCTCAATAAAGCGGTAATTTCTAAGGCTTTTCAGCCCCTATTAAACCTCCCTATTCCCCATGATGTCACTCTCCCACCTCACCTACCGTCTGGGGCCACTCCAACGTCACATAACCCGCCTCACTCCATAAGTGATCCCTACCCCTTTCTTTCCCCTGACTTAGTATCGCCAGAACCCTCACTGTCCACATGATCACTGAATCTTGTGGCTATTGGTTGTACTGTGACACACTCCTCCCTGAGCTATACGCGGTTACACCTTGGGTCCCCTGCCCGGACATCCTCTCTCACTCCCCCGCTTTTTCTCTCTCCTGGGGAACTTCCTTGCCTGATCTTTCCTAACACGCCATTAGACCAGGCTGAGACCAGATTACCACCGCCCTGCGAATCTATCACACCCAACCCTTACATCCTCTCTTCGCCCACATCCTTTCCGCCACACTTATGCTCCCTCATCCTCCTTCCATCCCTGGCTCATCGCTAATTGATTCTCCACAAAACCTCAGTAATTTGTTCCCTCCCCCTGACCAATTTATTACCGCCTCTACACTGCCTGCTATACCTCGAGACACCTCCCATCTGCCAGAACTCTCCACACAACCCTCTTCCAACAACCAGCACCCAGATTGGACCACTTGCCTTGATGAGATTTCCATGCACCTGTGCCATCTCTCGGACAAAATCAAGAAATTGAAAGACATCATAATCGAACATCTCCCCCTGCTCATAACTTTTAGTAACTCAGCTACCCGACCCCTCACCCATTCAGGCTCTGTTCCAGCCCTTGACCCGCATACCTCTCACCATTTCTTGAAAACTCTCCCCCTCCTAAATACCTCCTCCCGACCCAGAAGACTGCAGGCTGAGCTATCGGCCTCAGATATTCTTGATCTACTCCTCTCTGTCTCCCACCCATTAGACTCTGACAAATCCAAGCCATTCAAGCCAACCCTTTCAGAGAACCCACCCACAACTTCAGAGGTATAAATAGTGACAACCTCAAGCATGTTAACATCCTTCAGACGCCTACTTCCCATTCTACTGACCAATTGAAATGTGTACTACTCAACTGAAGATCAGCTAGTAAACATGCCCCCGATATCTACGATCTCATCCTTACTAACGAGCTTGATATCATTATCCTCATGGAAACCTGGCTGAACAGCTCTTCCACCCCTATCCTTGACCTTCTAGTCCTGCCTAGCCACGACATAATTCGACTGGTCAGAACTATGAAACAAGGTGGACGAATAGCTTGCATACACCAAAATACCTTCTCAGTTTCACACTCAGAAACCTTCACTCTGACCTCTAGCGAATATCTATGCCTCAACATCACAAGCAAAAACCTCCCTGTCTGCAAACTACACACATTCTACCATCCCCCTGGAAACAATCTCTCCTTCATTGAACATTTAATGGAAATCATCTCTTCCAACGATGACCCGTAAGTGTCCCAAATCTTCCTAGGAGACTTCAAACTTCACTCGTCTAACCCAAACGATCAAGCATTGAACTGTTGAAAATCCTTCCTAGTAGACCATGAACTGACTCAATTCTGCAACAGCCCAACTCATAACAAGGGTGAAACTCTGGACCTCATCATATCCAAAGGAAACACCCTCACATTTGATTCCATTATCCCTTGTGACTGGTCTGACCATTACAGCATCATTTTCTTTATCAACAGGGAGGTGTCACCGAAGAGGGACCAACCCAAGAAAATGAAGCAATGAAAAACGAACTTCAGAAACATTAACACTGAAGAGCTAGCAATAAAATGTAAAAATGCCTTATCTTCCCTGGTCGGGTATATTTATCCTATTTTCAGGGGCCCCGTTTGTTTTCCAATCATTATCTTCCCAAGCAGACATGATAGATGTTCGTGTCCTCACAGATTTCTATAATTCCTCTATCTCTGGTATCCGGGACTCTATAGCCCGCTTACAACATAAAAATGCCTCCTCCAAAATCTCCAAACCTTGGTTCAACGCCAACCTAAACTCAGAACGTTGCAACCTAAGGGCAGCCAAAAGATCGTGGAGATCCATAGCCTACACTGAACATCTAAATCATCTTAGATCTGTTAGGAACTCTTACAACAGAAAAATCAAGATGGCAAAGGCCGACTTCTTCAAAACCCAACTCAATCAAGCCAAAAACCTCCCCAAGAAACTATTTGAAATTGTTAAACAACAATCGGTCAATGCACCTAACTGCCCTGATCTTGGTGACCGCTATCCAACATGTGACAAATTGGCTACCTTCTTCATTGAAAAAACAAAAAGTATTGATATCGATCTAGAATCAAAGAGGGCTCTGCCTTTACTTCCCAGGTTCGCTGCTCCTCCTGCCCCCCCAGGAGAGGTTCGTTACCCCTAACGCTAGCCCCAAGAACAATGCCTCTTGGCACATGTTCACTCCTCTTAATGAAGGGGAAATCTACAACACTCTTCTAGCCATCAAACCGTCTAATCACTTCAGCAACCGACTCCCACCTCCCATTAATAGCTGCCATCCTCCCCTTATGGTCAAAGATTGTTAATGCTTCACTATTGCAAGGCACTATCCCCGACTGCCTAAAAGCAGCACAGGTAACCCCCATTCTAAAAAAACCTAACGCAGATAGTGCGGATCTCAATAAGCTCCGCCCTATCTCCAACATCCCCACTCTGACGAAACTTCTAGAAAAGTGCGTGCAATCGCAACTCTGCGTACGCACTGAGAAATTCCAAATCTTGGATCACTACCAATCTGGCTTTCGGCGAGGTCATAGCACGGAATCTGCACTCATTCACATTATGGATAACATTTTTAAAATGCTAGACCAAAATGAATCTTGACTCCTGAGTCTCCTTGACCTATCATCTGCATTTGACACTGTTAATCATGACAAACTACTATCCATTCTTGAACACAGGATGGGCCTTTCAGGGATTGTGCTGCAATGGTTTACTTCATTTCTCCACAACAGACCCCAAAGAGTCAAGGTGAATCATTCTGTCTCTCAGCCCTCTATAGTAACCATGGGTGTTCCTCAAGGGTCTGCACTGTCACCCAAACTCTTCAATTTATTCTTGTTCTTGGAACCACTAGCAAATGCTCTGAACTCTGCAAACATTCTTTTTCACACGTATGCGGATGACACTCAACTATATCTGAATGTCACCTCCTCAGAAGACTTCATTACACTCAACTCTACCCTGTTGAACACGCAAAACTGGCTCACGGAGAACCACCTCTTGCTCAACACCTCCAAAACGGAATTCCTCCTCACCGCTCCCCCTAATCACACTCCCAAGATCGACCTTTGGATAAAACATCTTTCAGCTTTCAACTGCTCTCCCCACATTATTGAGTCAGTGAAATCCTTCAGAATTGCAATAGACATGCACTTGAACATGAAGAATCATATCTGCAATGCAACCAAGGGAGCTAAATACCAGATGAGTTTACTAAGGAATCTCAAACCATTTCTCCCACAGGATGACTTTAAGCAGACATTGCAATCTCTTCTACTCCCAAGGCTAGACTACGGGAGCGCCAATCTTTATGGTCTTCCCAAACATAGCCTGGCCCCGCTAAGAGCTTCCATTATTGGTGCAGATAGATTCATTACTGGTACAAAAAGCAATTATCACACATCACCAGCCCTGAAAACCCTAAACTGGCTGCCTTATAAAGCAAGAACACAGCTCAAGATTGCCTGCTTGACTCACAAAGCCCTACATTTCAAGACCCCCATTTATGTGGCTCATAAGCTGGATATATCAGGGGGTTGCAGATAATCACGATGTGCAAGTTCATTGCTTCTGAAAACACAGATCTTCCACAAAAAGAGAATGAGTCACAGTACCTTCTCAGGAATTGCCCCAAAGATCTGGAATTTGCTTCCACCGGAAGTCCTTCGAATCTCATCCACTGCTTGTTTCAAAAAGGAAGTGAAAAAAATACTAATGAACATGTTTTTGCCCTAAAGAGCCTCAGCTCTACTGCTTATTTTCATGTCCGCTCTTCTGATGCCATGATTGTTTGCTACATTGTTGTACACCTGGGTAGCCAGCGTTGCCATGCTATACACATATTTGTAATGAATGTTCTTTTCCCTCTACTGTACCCTTACTATCCTAAATGTGAAGCGCTCTGACACCGGCTTGGGTCTTGTTTGCTCTATACAAAACTTTATAAATAAAAAAAATAAACAAATAAAATAAGTGGGTATAGATCACAAAATTTCAGAGTTTGTTGGTTCCTCAGGAGCAGTACCATCAAGAGGCCCACCTTCTGGCAGCCACAACTCTGAGTTTTATTCAACAGAGGTTCAGAGTGGCCAGATGGGTGGAAGGGAATTGGGGAGGGTACTGTGGGGAGAGAGACCGGGAACAGAGGATCCAATACATTATCATACCTGTATACGTGACTTTTAGATATATATATATCAAGAACACAGTTACACATTATCAGAACAGTACCATGTCATATCAATACCTGTAAAAGTAAACACTCATGGAGAAATAAGGATTCACAGGAGAACTACAGACTGTGTCATTCATTTCACTATTGACAGTTCAGAACTGTAGTTTAAATAGAAAATTGATCTGCACTCTTAGGTCTTATCGAGCGATTCTAAATCAGGCATCAGTCCTAACAATGTTTTATTAATCCAAGAGTAAAAGCATCTCATAATCACAGCGATGCGTCACTTTCACTCGCATTCCTACAGTTATCACATCCAAGAATGAGTGTGCCTCATAAGCACTGTAATGTATCAAGAATCACTCGTTTACAATTCAAATTCTCACAATAGTGTCCGCACAATGTTTCTCCAACTTGAGGTGCACAGAACACACCCCCAAATGCAAACTCGGAGGTGCTGCTCAGATACTCAATTCTGTTCTTTGGCAAGGAGAGCGCAATGCGCGCGCTGTGAACAAGGATCTCCTGCATGTTCTCCAGTACCTGGAATAAACCTACCATGGTCTCAAATCCAATCCTCAGGATGCTGCCGGTTATTGGAGTTGCTGTGATGATCCCTTAAAGTGCAGTAATCCACACTCGGCTTTGGGGCATGCCCGCTAATATAGTGTTGGCAACCAAGATGGTGGCCCTGGTTTGCGGTCTCCCGTGAGAGGTCGAGAATGCTAGAAACTAAGAAAGGACAACGTTAGTGGGCAAAACAAAATTACAGGGGCATGTAGCTATATTGTGCAAAAAGAGTTTGTATTGTTCAGTGCTTGGAAATTACTTGTTCACAGCACAAGTTTTGTCTTTGCACAACGAGTTCAGCATTGGTGCCTTCATGCACTTAGTACAAAACAGTATGCATTTGTAGTACTACAGAGTCAATGTACTATAAGAAACTATGATTAGCACTCAAGGTCCAATGCAATATAAGGAACACTTTGATTAGTACTCTGTACTCATGACACATAGTTGAAGCCCCCATGTAAGTGGCGCATTTAGTCATAATGAGACAACAGTCATGACAGAGAGATCATGTTCATGCCAGTGGGGTTAGCTGAGCACACAAGCAATGATTAGTGCAATGTTAGTACAATGAGGAGAGGACTGTGAGAGTCCACCCCGCCAAACGTAGCTACACTCAGTTTCAAACAGGGGCATGAGGATGCATCCTATGAAATTTGCAGAGTAGACGTTGGGCATGAATGGTATCTTTGGGCTCCCAGAAGTCCTCTTCAAGACCATATCCTTTCCATGACGCCAAGTACCAGAGTTTGCCTCTGCTTTTTTGCTGTCTTCAATACTCTGGACTTCATATTCCATATGATCTCCAACCACTATGGGAGGATGATGAGGCCATGCCATAGAGCTAGTGGGTTTTAATAGGGAGGTGTGAAATACATGATGAACTGATATGGTTTTTGGAAGTTTCAGTTTGAAGGCCACTAGATTAATGCACTTAATGACTGCAAAGGATCCCATAAAGTGTGGATGAAACATATATAGTTGTTCAAACTTAATATTTCTGGTAGATAACCAGACTCTGTCGCCTGGTTTATAAGCGGGACCTGATTTGTGCTTTCAATCTGCAAACTTTTTACATTTGGTTTTGGCATTGTTAACATTGATGCGTAACTGTTGTATGAGTTTTGCCATATCGTGTAGTCTGGAGGACAAATCTGGAATTTGGATATTTGTTTGTGGTGTTAGTAACGGCACATAAATGCATGGATGAAAGCTATGGTTAGCAAAAAACGGTGGCATGTTGGTGGAGGTATGACTGAGGTTATTATAAGCAAATTCAGCTTCCCACAGAAGGTCTACACAGGAGCCATGTGTGTTTGCCAGATAGCACCGCAGATACTGTTTCAGGACCTGATTTACACATTCCGTTTGGCCATATTATTCAGGATGAAAACTAGTAGACAAATTACTCTGTATCCGGAGAGCGGTACACCATTCTTTCCACAATCGTGAGGTAAACTGTGAGCCTCGGTATGAGGTGATGGTTCGGGGTAAACCGTGCAAGTGTTCCACATGTTGGACTAAAAGAGTTGCTAGTTCTTTGGTTGTAGGTAATCCAGAACATGCCACAAAAAGGGCCATTTTGGATATTCTATCTAGTATCACCAAGATAGTATCCTTACCTTGGTCTCTTGGTAGATCTGTGTCAAAGTCAATGGCGATTTCTTCCCAAATTTGAGATGGAATTGGCAGATATTACAGATGTCCTCGTTTTGGGGAATGATCAGCTTTGTTCTCACAGTCCTGCACATATTTTATGACATCTTGTTTCCAACTAGGCCTCCAAAGGTTTTGACTAATTAGTTAAAGAGTCTTTGCATGGCCAGGATAGCCTGCTAAGGGTTGTCGAAGACACCAACTAAGCACTTGTCATCATACGTTCTTGGTAGGAACATATAAAAAAGTTACCTTGAAAAGGGAGCCCCTCCTGGATGGATAATTTCTTGTCTCTTAGTTGCCATGCAATGACTTTCTGTAGAGGCATATGCTGTTTTCTATCCTCCAAGAACTGACTTGATATGGTGGCTCCTATTATTTGGTTGTTTTGAATCATAGGGGGTGGGTCTGCCTTTGCTGTTGGTTTTGGTGTTTCATCCTTACGAGATAATGTATTGTCTTTATTGTTTGCAGCTCCTGGCTGAAACATTATATTGAAATCTAATTCAGCAGAAAACAGAGTCCATCTTGGTGGACGGGGCGTTAATGCCCAGGCGTATCGACCGTGATTGGAAGTTTTGAGCCTAGCAAATAAGGACGCCATGTTTAAATGCTAGTCTGATGGCTAACAACTCCTCTTACGCCACTGTGTAATTGCACTCAGCTGGTAAGAACTTTATTGAGAGATACCCCACCTGGTGCAATTGGTTAGTGTTGTGGTCTTTTTGAGAGTATGGCTCTGATTGAGCACTGGTGCTGCAACAAAGGCCTTCTTGAAGTCTTGGAATGCTTTGTTGGCATCTTGTGTCCATTAAATTGTACCCCCTTTTGTAGCAATCGTGTTAACGGAGTAGCCTTGGCAGAGAAATGACTGATAAACCGTCTATAAAAATGTGCGAATCCTACGAATCGCTGTATGTCTTTGACTGATTTTGGTTCTGGCAAATCTTGAATTGCTTGTACCTTGTGATCAGCCATGGTTATGCCTTGAGTTGAAATGATAGAGCCTAAGAACTCAACTTTGTTGGAATGAAATTCACATTTAGACAGTTTACAATATAAACCATGTTGTTGTAATGTTCCAAGGATAGTTTTTATGTATTCTTCATGTTCGGACTGGGAATTGGAATATATCAAGATATTGTCGATGTAGATGATCACAAACCTCTCCAAATATTCATGAAGGACATAATTTAAAAAAAATTGAAATGCCTCTGGGGCACTACGCAACCCAAACAGCATGACACAATATTAAAAAATTCCATAACGGGTTCTGAATGCTATATTTCAAGCGTCACCGACCTGAATGCGCAAAAGGGGATAAGCCCCTTTGAGGTCTAACTTCATGTACACAGTGGCTGTTCTGATTTGATCAAGGAGCATTGGGATATGCAGTAACAGATACCATTTTTACGGTGATATTATTCAGTGTCCTATAGTCAATGCATGAACATAATTCCCCTTTACTCTAAGGCACATTGAAGATAGGAGACCCTACCAGTGACTTAGAAGGTCGAATGAAGCTGTTCTTGAGGTATTTGTCTAATTAGTCACATAAGTGTTGGTTTTTCTGTTCTGTTTGTGCATATATTCTATATATTAGTGCAGGGTATTTTGGCCCCAGGTATGAGATCTATTTCGCAATCGTACTTGTGATGGGGTGGCAATGTTTCTGCACTGGTTTCACTAAACACGTAATGCTAAGCTTCGTACACTGGAGGTAATTCTGTGTCTTGCTCTGCAGCTGTGTCTATGAAATGGGCTATAGTCACTTTGTCAAGTTGACCGGCGGTCAAACATTCTTATCTACACCACTCAGAATCAGATATAATGCTCTTCTTTGTCCATTCTATAATGGGGTTATGGTCTGTTAGCCAAGGCATACCCAATATTTCCCCAAACTGCAGTGTGTCAATCACATCAAAGTGAATAAATTCTGTATGTACCATCTCTTGTGGTTGGCAAATCATAGTCACAGTAACTGTGGTATGTGTAATCAAGTCTGAGGTGAGCTGTGTACCGCCCACTGCTCAAACTGTTTTCAGTTTCTCCTTAATTTGTGTGGGTATTTTCATCCTCAAATAGAAGGCAGAGTCAATGAAATGTCCAGTTGTTCAGAGTCTATCATCACAACTACTTTCTCATTTATGGTTATCACTATGATTTGAACATGCAGTGTGAGGTGAGAAGCTGAGATCTGTGCTGTAGCATTTACTGGGCCCCAAAACTACGGATGTCAAAATTAAAAAATTGAACCTACCACTCTCTTGGTCCTCCAATGGACCTTGCTGTATGCCAAGAGGGGTTGGATATAAAGGGTTCCAACAGTCATCCAATGAGGACTAGGAATTGGACAACTGAACTACAAATTTGATATTAAGCTCATATAGATTACTCTCAAGACAATACTACAAAGATATAGGATTATCATTTCAGGCACAAATCTCCTGAAGAAATGTAAGTAGGCCAAAATCATACACACGAAGAGTTCAGCTAAAGCTATACAGAATAATAACGTTATAATTTGGTGTTCTGAGATCTCTGTTATATGATCTCCTCTAGTTATTAGTAAACCCAAATTGGAAATGCACATTCACTTATGTAAGGATAAATCATGACAGCTGAGTCAAATTAGTAAATTTAGTTTAGTTTATCAAAAATTAGAAAGATAAGTGCATCAATTGTATGCATTAGGTAATAAAACAGATAAATAAAAGACAAATGAATACCAAAGCTCAAGAGTTCAGAAAGGGACACAAATTTGCCAGTTCGAGTAGTCCAAAAAGAAAGAGACCACTAACCACATATAGCATATGAGTCAGTTCAAGAAGGAGCCAGATGAGTCCGCATTGGCCAGCTAATTTGCCAGGTAAGTTATGCAAATCTCCGTTAGCAGTTTGAAATCAACATGCAGAACAGCAGTCGCCCAACACCGTCATGACAGAGAGACCATTTTCAAGCCAGTGAGGTTAGCATAGCACCCAAGCAATGATTATTACAATGTTAGTACAATGAGAAGAGGATCATGATGCAAAATTAATGTGGTGGATATGTCTTACGAGGCCATAATGGGAAATTTACATATCAACTCATGGTAAATGCCTAGGCCTGGGTGAAATTTTAATTATGCTGGAGTAATAGTGTAATTTTGGTAATTTTACATAACAAAAGTTACATGAAATTATCATAATGATGCCTTACTCCACATTGCGTAATTTCAGCTAGAAATTTTAATGCAAGATGTGTCATTCAAGCAATTTTTGAATGCGAACAGCATTTCAGGAAGATTTTTTACTCGAGTGGACCGTTTGGTAATTTTGAGCCCAAACAAACAAATCAGAACGCAAACAGCAGTGTTTTGTTTGTGAGTAGCATTTCATTTAACTTGGTCAGTCAACAAACATTTCAAGTAGACTTTTTAACCAAGTGTACAGTTCGGGTAATTTTTGATCACAAACCTACAGATCCAAATGCAAGCAATTGGAGATAAACTCGAAATTACATTTTCAAGTTGAATTTTTATCTGAATGGACCATTCTGGTAATTGTTTGAGTGTGAGATGCATTTTAAGTAATTTTGAGGTAATTTTGTGTAATTACGCTACACGAAATGATGCGAGTTACACCCACCCCTAAAACCCTCACTCTGAAGTGACGGTATTTGCTGCATGTGGTAAATACTTCAGTCTTTTCCACCTAACTTTTCATGAGTGCCTTAGAGTATATATATGGTTATAGACTCTGGGGTAGACAGAATACCAGCTTATTTTTGGCAGATGTTGTTGTTAGACCTTGAATTTCTGGTTCTCAGAGTCTGCACCCTGTACAAGCAGAAACCATCACTCTAGTCAGGCTAAGCTAGATACACACTAAAACAGTGGTTCCCAAACTTTTGACTCTTGAGGACCCCCATTTAGTCACTGCTGGATGCCGGGGACCCTCAATCAATTTGTACTATTTAAATTTAAAACATTTAAACAGTAATTCGCAAAAAATACACAAATAGTACACACCAAACAAATACTCAAATTACTAAAGATTGTATTATTTTATATTGAAATATTAGCAAAAATCAAAACATTTAAATGGGAAAGTTGGTGCTGCATCTCGATGACTAACTTTTCAATGTTTAGTTTTATTTTGCGGTACGAGGCTCCTGCTCGGGTCAGGGCCGGAATGGAAACCCAAAGCTACCCTGGCAAATGCTGTCAGACTAATCCCCGTATAGTGCACACCAACTGCAGCGAGTGAGCCTGACCACTACAAAGAGGGCTTTGGGGGGGTCTCCCCCCTAAGAAAATTAGGGAAATATGGTGCATTCTACAGAACATTTGTCATTATCTATTGAATTGTTATAGCTTATAAGGCATAGTAAATGATGACCTTGCTGTGCACTAGCATACGACAATCTTTGTTGGGGCTCTTCAATTATTCACTCACTATAACCCTCAAACAGTGCCTCTTATCTCTCCGTAGCCCCTCTGTCACATGTATTTCATTTGTTTTATAGCACTTCTCATACCAGTGTAGGGTGTCAGAGCACTTTACATCACAGACATACAGAGACAATAAATCACACATGTGTAAATCAGTGTACAGAAAATGTTACATAAGGCAAAGGGAACTACAAGGTGTAGGATTTACAAGTCATCCATACTGGTAGGCATTTTTTAAGAGTGCTTGGTCTAGAGATGCACAAACTCAGGATTCAGAATTTAACAGAGTGGCTAGTGTTGACTTTAATAATAAGAATGTATTTCTACCTAAACACACCTTTTTTAGCAGCATTAGGATAATGAAAGATTGGGAGAAAAACCTAACATCTAACTTGTACCATGCAGATTTCATGCAGCTCTTTAATGGCAGTTCATAGCTCACTGTGGTAGATTACGATTGTTAACTTATGAACTGCACAGCACCAACAGAATCTCTGTGACAAAAGCAGTAACCCGCAGGGCTTTGCACATAAAATATTGTTTTTTTAAATGCATGGTACACGTTCTTTGCAGCAGGCATATTAACCCTCTGTGCTACCTTAGATGAGTCGAAGCTGTCACTGGACAAAACTCCCATCTCCCTCCAGTAGGTACATTAATCATAGGAGTTATCTTGACACTTTTCTTGTTGCCTGGAAAGTGCTGATTATAGAAGAAACTTTGCAGTGCTTTTAAAACTGCGGCTTGCTGACCCCCTGGGAATGTGTCGCTGACCCAGGGGGTCCACGGACCACAATTTGGGAGCCACTGCACTAAAAGATAACCTGTGCTCACACTCTGGTAGCTTGGCTGATTGGTGCCAAGTTGTCACTGCATTGATTTTGATGGCTCTGAAGTCACCTTTCAAGGGCCCAGGACTGAATTGGCGCCGCTTAGCAGGTCAGGACTCACAGATGGCAGAGTCCAGGTGCTGTTAAAGGGTTGAAGGAAGTCTTTGATGGCCCTGAGACTTCAGAAAAGGGGGTAAGCCTTTTGAGTCATTCTGGGTTCAAGTGAGAGGGACCAGTCCTTGTCCTCATCAGGGTAGAGATCAGCAGGCAGTAGGCCAGCACAGGAAACAGAAAAGCATTTCTTCCAGAGCAGCAGTCAAGCAGTTTGGCAATCCTTGTAGCACAGCAGTCTTTACTCCTTGCAGAGTTCTTCACAGGTTCAGTACGGTACTGTCTTGGTAGGGTCAGAGGTCCAGATCTTGTACCCAGTTGTGCCATTGAAGTGGGGGGGTGACTTCAAAGGAGGTCCTTGAAGTGCACAGGTCCCCCTTTCTTTCCAGCTCTGGCTCCAGACTATCAGTAGGGGGTAATCAGCCCTTTGTGTGGGGATCAGGACACTGCCTATTCAGGTTTAAGTGCCAACTCTCGTCCTCTCTTCCTGCCAAGTAAGAGCTATCAGAATATACATGAATGCAGATGAGTTCTCTGTCACACCCATGCTTCCTGTGTTTGTGGCTGTCTAGAGGGAATGCACAAAGTGTAGCTGTCACCCACCCTGGATGTGTATTGGAGACAGGCTGCAAGGCACACAAAGCAGTAAGAGCAGAGAAATGTCAATTTTCTAAAAGTGATTACTTACAAGGTCAGCCCGTTAACCCTAAGAAGCAGGGTAATTATATGTCATCAAATAACTGTGGTTCACTTGGGATAGCCTGAACTGGTAACAACTGAGACTATAAACATGAGCAGTATTTAGAGCAGTAAGAAAGCCTAACACACGGGAAACCAAAACAGATAATACTAACAAATAGACAGTAGAAAAAGAAACAAACACAAATGAAATAAAATTGAGCTAATTACCCAATTAATCGCTAAACACAGTAACAGTGACCTATTGCAGACTTGTTAATAAAAATTAAATTACCCAAAAGTTTGGAATTGGGCACAAAAGAATGCTAATCAAAAACTTTTTGAAAGCAAAACAAACAATGCTGATATAGAGTATACAGAGCAATAGGTTCAACAAGGGAATACCATTCACTGAGATTAACAATAAGTCAAATTTTGAATATACAAATCAAACAAAACATTTGGCAGTCCATATTACATAAGAACACAACAAAACTGGTTTCAGAACGATGTGAGTCCACCAGAAAAGGGAACCACACACCATTTAAAGCTTACAAATACAGAGGAGGCAATCTGTAAGTGAATAACTCAATCACCTCCAGGCAGAGGGAACACAACCACTTGGGTGTCTTGCAGCATGTAAGATCAAGGAAGAAGTAATGCGTAATCTGAGATCGTTGGAGAGACCGCAATATATTGCGGTTCTTGTGAAAGGATTTGTTTCCTGTTTCATCGTGATAGAGAGTTATTCCCTGAGCTGCCGCTAATTTTCATATCCGGTGCTGTCTTTCTTTACCTAAGTAAAAATTAGGCCTGGGTGGAGTTCTGCTACGCGGAACTATAAGGATTTGAAAAAAAACTCCACTGTACTACGTGGAGTTCTGCTATGGGCGGAGATTGCCAGTGCGCCTGTTTGTGTTGCGATGGTAATGCAGAATGTGTCCTCACACTCCAAATCAAGCATGAACAGCACTACACAGTTCTCAAGTGTGTTTTCGCAATCTATATCGCACGTAAACGGCATCATGCTGTCCGCATGGATGCAGCCCTCTTGTTTTTCTGCTCTGTTATGGTGCAGTGCCTAATCCTAATCTCTCTTTATTCTCTCTAATCCTCCTCCTTTAAAATGTATCTACCCCTCATTTTAATTTTTTATATTAGTGTGTCTTTGGGTTTGTGTATTTTACGTTTTTGTGATTTTTTGTGTGTTTTTGGGACTTTTTATTTTTTGTTTATTTCCCCTTACTTTACCTTCCTTTTCCTTCTTTTCTTCTACCTCATCCAGCGCAATGGCAGAGGGAAAGGCTTCCTTGTGGGTTGTGCCGCTGCTTAGGTGTGCAGCCCCAGGCTATCTTTGAGAGGAGGTAGCAACACTAGTTTTTTTGTGCAGCACCACCTCCCCTCTATGCTGGCAGCAGACGGCAGGCCCAGTAGTAGATACCCCCTGTGGGATCATCAGCAGCACTGGGGGGCGGTGCGCCGGTGCATGCGGCGCACCAGCCAGGTTCGGCGCACCATCCAGCTGCTAAAGCATCGCTGGGCGGACATTCTGGACCACGAACAGAACCTGCTCGATCTGCTAGGTGTCAAGATTCTGGGGCTCAGTGAGTATTGATTATTTGTGGTGTGTGTGTTCTACAATGTTAAAAAAAAAATCCGAAGAGCATGCTGCTCACACTCAGAGGTAAGTTACGTTTAGTTTATGCTTGTATATTGAGTGATTCAGTTTCTAGCTTCTGCTAGGCAGGTGCTCAGCACTACCTTATCGTACTCTTCTTTGGTGCTCACTTTGGCTGATAAATTAAGAAGCCATTGCAGACTGTTCTTCTGTCACTACACTGAATCAGTGAGCAGCGCATTCTCTCTGTGACTTTGTTTATGTAGCTTGTACAGTCTCAAGTTATTTATTTTGCAACGATGTGTGGTATGCATCTATGCATTGCAAAAAAGGGAGACTGAGTTGGTCCATCAAGGGGGTTGAGAAATGGGAACAGAATCAAAGATCATGCACTGCAATGCATTAGTTCCAAATGTAGTTTTTGTTAAGGAAATTTGGAATAGGAATTTCAGAATTATTATGGGCAACTCAACGGCAGTCGATAGAATCGAGTCAAAACTAGTAGTACTATAGGTGATCTGTTTTATAGAAGTACAACGTGACTGCGTTTGCTTGTCGTAAAAAAGATTTGGGAGATTATTAACTAAATCACTGATCTATTTTTTTTATCTTCTTAATTTCTTTCATTCGCGCCCAAGGGCAAGAAGAGGGAAGTTAAAGAGGATCCGTGGGAAGCTGGTCAGCCGGCGTTGGCCACCAGCGCTGCTGCAGAGGGCTTTGCTTATCCCAGTAAGTCCTTTTATGATTGTTGTGGACTTCTTAGGGTAGAATATTGGGGTATTGGAATGTTGGTGGAAGCTATCGTGAAGATTCAGATAGCAGGCCCAAGTAAGCTAGTATTATAAATACAATTCACCATTTATGTTTGTTGAGAAGGCTTTCTTTTTCCTGCTCATGCTCTAATACAGTTGAGTTCACAAGAGAGTGGCTATGGTCATCATGGACCACCCCCACCCCCGACAATGTAGTGTGCTGCTGTCTTGTTCATTTATAGTTACAGTACGCCAGCAGTTTCCCATGACAGTGCAGCATGGTTGGAAAAAAAGTATGAGGTCCCACTCCCATTGCATTTGCCAACCAACACCATAGTTCTTTCATTGACCATTATTCAATCCCTGGCTTGTTTAACTTTGTGAACCAACCAGAGTGATATTTAAAAGATTCTGCAGTGGCAACTGAATTGTAGTGCTGTATTGCAGTTGTATTCGTGGTTGCGTATCTGGCATCTAAATTATATGTAATGTTTTATTTTAGCCACACAGAACATCTGTGATGCCGGCTACAGTGCCGCTACAGGAGGAGACGGGTCAGTTGGAGAGGCAGAAGTGGCAGCAGGGACGGGCACTGGTAAGTCACATACGTTCTTGCAATTACTATGCTCACTAGCTATTGCCAAGGCGTTATCATCAATATATGACCTTGTAGTGAACCCCCCCAGCTTTACCAGCCACAGCGGTGGTTGAGGTAATATTATGACCTCTTCTATCTGCAACTCAGCAAAAGCTCACATAATGAGAGTTGATGGCTTCAGGGAGACATGAAAGAACGGAAGGTTAAAAGAGAGTGAATGATATATGAGTAAAAGGGTGGGTGGGTGAAAGGGTGCGTGGGTGTACAAAGGGATGGATGGTTGAAAGGATGGTTTGAAGAAAGGGTGGCTATTGAATCGATGGATAATGGATTAGACATTTTGGTGATGGACTAGATGAGAGAAAGTAAACCTTAATCATGGTGGCTTTGGGTGAATCAGAATGAAAGGATGAATGAATACTTGGATGGTTGGATGAATAAGCAAGGCAGCTCTTCTCACGATGAGCATGCCGCTCACCTACTTTTCTTACTTGGTTTATGTATGGTAATTATTCAAAGCTATGGTTCTAAGAGGGGGGTATTTTTTATTCTTTGTCTACTCTCGTGACTTGCTGTATTTGTTAAGTGAGCCAGATGTATCCCAACCATCATTCATCATCCCCACTCTCCGCCCATGGCATTTTTGCAACCTATGACCGAAGTGTAGTATGGGTTAATTTTTGACTGCAGTGTTGGCTGTGTAATGTGCATCTTCTTCATTTAATAAGGCATTTAAAATGTGTTCAATGCATTGCAAACCGAACAAACAAGGTGTGTTGATTCCCTTCACCCACTCAGTCACCTCTTAGTGCGTCACTCCTTTATTTTTTCCTAGGTTATTCGGTCCCAACGTATCAAATTGGAAATCCATTCTTGGCATGTGCCACATTTAATTCTATGCCCATGTGAAATTAAGTGATTACAGAATATATTTAATGGTTTCCCATAACAAAGTTATTTTATACTTGTTCGGATTTTTTCCATTTCGAATTGTACAATGACTGAATAAGCCAAAGATGACGAATCGATCATCAGTGTAGTGGTCCCTCTATCCTATATCAAAAAAGCTCTACCCTACCTGTCTAATACCTCTACCCTACCCCCTGCCGCAGAGTAAATCAAGTTTCCTTTTCTTGCTTACTGCCCAGCGAATGAATTTGTTGGAAATATGTGGTGGTGGGCGAGGTCACAGAGTAAAGTGGGAGTAAGTGCATGATTTGATGTCAAGTTTGGAGTATGGGATACAAAGTGACAAATGTGCCAAATACAATCTTTATAGCCCGTTCCTTTCCCTGTAGTGCAGTCCATCAGATTCATTTTCCCCAACGTCTACTTACTGCAGACAGAATAATATATTAATATCTGCATTTCATATGTGATGTGTGTGACGTAGTATCTTATTAATTATTCATCAGCCTCTTTGGAGACTGGGTAGAAAGAGAAATGCATTTGCCGAAGAGCAGGGCCATTGGAATTAAAAATAGATTATTGTCAACTACAGCTGCCCCTGCTGAAGACAGGAGCAAACTAGTCGACGTACTGGCTAACATTGAGCATGGCTTCAATATTGTAGCACAACATACAACTTGTACTCCATATAGTGCATAATGCCATACTCATTAATGAAAGGTAATTTATTTTTCAACTCAAAGTGTATGACTCTGTTTATAGTTACTTGAAAAGCCTTTGGAAGAAAGAAAATAATCAAATCACTGTTTTTTAATCCGGAGATGTTATTCTGCCTTTTAATACTTTTCTACCACACAGTGGTTGATAAAATATACGACTTCTTTCCCAGGGAAGCAAATATTCTGGATACTCTCATTCCCCCCTCCACAGTGTCCAGCGAGACTGGTATGGTGCTAGCTCGCTTTCCCCCCTTGCAGGATTCTAAAGTAGAAGAGATGTTAAAAGCAGCAAAATCAGGATCCCCCATAGATATCATGCCAGCCAAATTGTTTGCCTTGCTGGCTCGGCATCTCACCCCTCCAATATGCTCCTTATTCAACTACTCCTTGTGTGAAGGAAAAGGGCCTTCGGCCTGGAAAGCCGCTCAAATCCTCCCAATTTGTAAGAAATCCAATATGCCTCATGCAGTGCTATCTAACTATTGCCCGATCTCGCTACTTTCACTCATGAGCAAACTTTTGGAGGGATACATCAACTTGCAGCTCATGGAATACATTGAAGCCCAAACATGTCTTGACCCTTCACAGTCAGGTGTTAAACCTAGACACTCCACCGAAACCACCCTGCTAGGCGTGACGGATTTCATTAAACTTTCCTTGGATAATAATAAGGCAGTATCATTGGTGCTGCTAGACTTGTCCGCAGCCTTTGATACGGTGCTCATCACAGACTATTGCAAAGACTGATGGAAAATGGGGTGGTAGGGCCGGCTTTTCAATGGCTCTCCTGCTTTTTAGAGCAGCGCACCCAAACCGTCAATCTGGGTCCCTTTCGTCCTGAAGCTAAATCTCTTAGGATGGGGGGTACCTCAGGGCTCATGCCTCAGCCCTACATTGTTTAATATCTATGTGGCCCCACTTGCAAAGATCTTCAGATACCATGGCTTTGTCCCCTTTTCATATGCGGATGACATGCAACTTTTGCTTTCGTTTGACAATAATTCGGAGGCAACAAAACAGTTTTTTGCAGAGGGTATGCGTGCTATCTCCGATTGGATGACAAGGAACTTCCTCCAGTTGAATGCCAATAAAACGGAGGTTCTCCTTTTTGGCAAAGCACAACTTCTGTGGTCTCCTGATTGGTGGCTGTCAGAATTAGGCCCTGCCCCCATCCCCACGATCAAGGCAAAAAATCTGGGAGTATATCTTGATCTCGCCTTATCCATGAAAGACCAGGTGGCAGTCGTTTCAGGCATATGCTTTTTCATGATGAAGCTCCTTCGGAGAGTGTTCTATCTTTTCCCTTTATCTGTCCGTAAGACCCTGCTCCAAGCTCTAGTAGTCAGTCATCTGGACTACTGTAATGCACTCTTGGGTGCAGCAAATGAGATGGTGCTAACTAGGTTGCAAGTGGTCCAGAATACAGCAGCACGGTTGGCTCTAAATCTGCCTTCCAGAGCATCCTCTGTGCCGTTACTGAAAGGTCTTCACGGGCTCCCTATCCGTGACAGAATCAAGTTTAAAATCTGCTGTCTGGTCTATAAAACTATCACTGATAGCGGGCCCAGATATCTGGCGGAAAAACTTGTCCCTTATCGACCAAGCAGATCCCTGCGTTCTGGTGGGAAGGCTCTGCTAGTAGTCCCTCGGGTTAACAAACTACGAACTGGGGCAAATCTTTTGCCTATGTTGCCCTTCGTCTCTGGAACTCTCTCCCCATCGCCTTACATATGTGCCCTAATTTGTTTAAATTTAGGAAACTGCTGAAAACGGAACTCTTCAAAGTTTGAGCGCTGTTTCTACCCTCTAGCTTCTTAGCCGTGGTCAGCGCAGAGATACCCCTACCGGGGTGATTCCAGCGCTTTATAAATTTTTCATTCATTCATTCACAGTCAGTACTTTTTTATGCAAGGCATGTGTGGGTAAAACATAAAATTGGTCTTGTGACTCTCCTAATCATAATCACATCAAATTCCAATGGCCCTAAGGGACCAGCAATGTACTGCTAGTGTGCCACCCTGAGGGCCCGATTCACAAAAGTAATCTGAGACATAATCCTAACTTTACTACTCCTAAATGCCTTTTGTGAATACCGAAAGTCATAAAGTTAGGATTTTGTCTTAAGTTTGTCTTGCGTTTTGGTCTTAAGACAAAATCCTAACTTAAGTTTAACTTAAGTTTAACTTAAGACCAAAACTTAAGACAAACTTGAGACAAAACCCTAAGTTAAACTTAAGTTAAACTTAAGTTAGGATTTTGTCTTAAGCCCAAAACTTAAGACAAACTTAAGTCAAAATCCTAACTTTACTACTCCTAAATGCCTTTTGTGAATACCGAAAGTCGTAAAGTTAGGATTTTGTCTCAGATTACTTTTGTGAATTGGGCCCAGTAATTTTAAACTATTATTTGCTCAGAGCATTATTTGCAATTTGTCTTTTTTGTTTTTCTCAATATAGCTGCTCCTGCAGGTCCAGCCGGACCACCAACCAGGCAGAAGATAGCTGCCCGTAGGAGGAGGAAAGTAATGCGCAACAGCCGGGCCCCAGTTCAGCTGGACCCCCTCAGCCTCCCGGCCATCCTATCACCGGTGCAGCTGCCAGCCAACTGCTGCCACCCCCTACTACAATGAAAACAGCGCCACATCCTGCAGCAGCTGAACACCCTCCAAGGCCGGCTGACCATGATGGAGCAGAGCCTGGACCAGCTCCGGGCCAATATCCATAATGCTCTCTTCTAGCCCTTTATTACATTTTTTGTTTTGGTGGGGGGACTTGTTTTATGGAGCTAGGTGGAGAGGGTGGGAAGAAAGTTGGGACTGGAGTAATTTTTTCCTTGGACATTTTGAGGTTTGAGGCTTGGGTCACTTTTGTTTGGGAAGAGGGGTGGCCATGTTGTTTGGGCGGAGAGGGTGGGTTTCTTTGTAAATAAATAAAAAAAATCAATTTGATTTAATCTAAATTTATGCCTGAAGTAGTTTGTTTTACATTTACTTTGCACTGCTGCCTTCAGCTAGTTTTACGCAGCATGTTTATTTAATTGTAACTTAAGAGAGATGGAGCACTTAGTTATAGAGTTATATTTCTCTAACTATCTTGACCATTAGGGGGAATGCTGCCAAGATGACCTATATTCTCTACAACAACCTAGATAAACAATAGTAGCATTTAGTTACTTACTTATTTAGGTAAATTTCAGCCATACTAATTGTCTTACCTGAATATAGATGAAGCAATAACAGGGAAGGCATCACAACTTCACAAGCGAGGTCCCACTTCCAGTTCCACCCAGGTCAGCTCCAACTGTAGGATCAATCTGAATGATGTATTCATTATCCATCGTAGGCAACTAAATGGAAATAGAAAGACTGAGTTACTGGGTTATATATTTATCAAGTTTTACAAAGAATTGACACCACCTGAGTACTACATGATGACACAAGGATAATGCCTCATAGTGCTAAAATACAACCATAGCTGAGTACTAGGCCTCAGTCTCTTGGTTTAACTTTCAACTGAAGTTAATAACTTCTTGCTTCTAGCTGTTGATGAGGTAGTCCCGCAGGTCCCCTCTGAGTTCTTCCATGATCCTCCTCCTGTCTCCTAGTCACTCCGTCCCAGACTAGTCATCATGACCCGAGCAAGATAGACGTGTATTAAACTGCTGTTGAAGAACAAGTAGAGAAACAGAATTGCAGTATTTTGCATAGGGTTTTTTTTGTTAACTAAAGTGACTGTTCTGGTCTCAGAAAAAAGGAGAGGACCCTACAATTGAATCTGACTAAGTGTGAAAGGGCCAATCACCTGCAGGGAAAAAAATGATCGCCCATCACTCAGGCCTCAAACATTCCAAATCAATAATCAGCTCAAGAAATTTCATGTATTACAGTTCAACACACCCTCCCTCACTGTCAGCCTCCACATCAATCATCACTTACAGTCACTTGAGAATTTGGTCACTTATCGGTGCAATGGTTATCTATTCCAGTAGGTATACTATCTCCCCTTTCATGCAAGCAGCAGATTGGAATTTGGCATTCTTGACAATCAAACGATTGTCTGGGGCAGCCATCCTAGATGATGAAAGAAACAGAAGGATCATAGTAGTGGACCATACAGGTGAATTCATTTTCGCTAAGTAAGTTTGAGAAGGCTAATCACCTCCAGGGAACAAATGATCACCCATCACTCAGGCCCCAAATATTGCAAATCAATCATCTCAGGCAAACTCCCACATTACAGTTCAATACCCTCCCTTACTGTCTCCCACCAAATGAATCATCAACCATCACTCGCACAATCAGTCACTCACCGTTGTAATAGTTGAAGTTACCTCTTCCAATGCAAGCACAGGTAATTTAGGTATTAGGAATTCAATCATCTTTGATGCAGGCAACGTATTGGAATTTGGTATTGGCAGGCAGTCTTGTAGATAATAAAAGATCTTTTGGGGCAGACCTTCTAGTGCTAAGTGATGCAAAAAGGGATAGGCAATAGCCATGCGAGGGGGGCAGGCATTGTCCCCAATGTCATGAAGGAATTGTGGAGGTTTCTTCAATGCACACTTGTCCAACTGCAATCCGGCAATATATGTGACTAATTAAAAAGGTGGGGCAGCATAAATCTGACACAAAAAATATTGGACTTGAGCCCTGCCTATTGAAACCAATACAGTACAGAGGTTAGGTCCAGTCTTTCTGTTGCTGTTGTTGCCGGTGTTCTGGTTGATGGTGGAGTTGGCTGCTGGGAGACAAGATTGCCCTGTCTGGAAGTTGAAGGCGGCATCCCAGAATTACGTAATGGGACTTGAAGTTCCAGCCATTCTTCTTCCAAGTCTCCGGTTTGCACTACAATCCACCTCTTGTACTTTAAAACACCCCCTTCAGAAAAAGGAATAAAAATGGGCAAAATTTTTTTGTACAGTGGATCAAGTGTGGCACAGATGTACTCTTTGGACTCGATGATGTCATGTTGCAGCCTTGTATTTCAAGCCAAATGAAGGATTAAGGTCTCAACCAAGGCATGCCCTTCAGTGCATTCATTCACACCTGGGGGCGAAACTTTCGGACATCTTCTTTACTTGGTCCTGTAGGTGAGGCAACAACGGGATAGCTTGGCCCATTGTACTGTCCTCCTTGCTAACTTCTTGTATGAAAACCTCAAAAGTGAGTCGCGTCTGTGTCAGACATTTGACTAGGTCCTAATATTCCACATCCATGATCATAGTTTTCCCAACTGCATCACCTCCTCTTTGAATGACATAGTCATTGATCTGTTTGTACTGCTCAAACAGACGTTGCAACATGTAAAAGATCGAGTTCCAACATGTTGACACCTCCTGTATCTGGGCTTTAACCGGTGCTCTATTATTACGCTGAAAAATCCGCAACTGCTCCTGTACTTTAAAATATTGTGCCACAATGAGTGCATATTCTTTTGCAGGCGGTCAGTATGTTGCTGACTATGCCTTCCTTTTTGAGGAAGTGTTGCACCACCAGGTTGATGCAATGGGTCAAACACAGGACCCTGAAATAACCTCGGTCAGACATGGCCTTTACTATGTTACTGCCATTGTCCGTGGCAACAAATCCAAATCTGAGACCTCTGGGTCGCAGCCATTCATACACCTTGCTGTTAAATTCCTCCAAGATGTTTACAGCTGTATGCGATTTCTCCATGACAAAAATGGCCACTATTGCATGCCGCCGAACACTCTTAAAACTTTCTTCAGGGCCAAGACCTGAAGCTACCTTTTGCTTTACCCCCGCAAAAGAGATCCAGTGTGCAGTGATGCATATGTAATAGGATGCCTGGCAACTAGTCTGTCCTCAGGTGGATGGTGTGAACAACAGTTCACTGCAAAGCTTGTCCAACCAACTGCAGCACATCTTAATGCAGCACTAGAACAGCAACTCTGGAAAAATAGGTCCTATTTGGTACTTTTCATTTTGGGCTGATGGCTGTGACAAATTCTAAGAAAAAGGAAGGAGGTTGAGCGCTAACATTTTTGCCAGCTTCCCATTGTACAAACGTGCGGTTGGGTGATTCCGCTCGTAGGGCCACTCCTGACTAAACATGCCCATAATAGTAGCCTGGATTGTCTTCTTTCCTTGGAGCACTGACACAGGAGTCTTTCGAGAAGTAGATGGTAGTGGTAGACTCAATGTGCATCGAACTGGGGCAGTCACTGTATGCCATGGTGTCTCTATCTCACTCCGAATCTTGTGCCATTGTGAAGTCGCAGAGGTGGGTGAATCTGCTGGAGCACTGCTGGGGACAGGGCTGCTTTGCGTGAATATGTCATCCTCTTCTTTCTCATCATCACCTTCTACCATGATTGGACTTGTAGCTGATGTTCCCTGGCTCTCCTCACCACCAAAACCTCTTTCAGTCTTTTTTTTAAGGTGCTCCTCCCACTTGATTGCGCAGTGTTTTTTCATATGGGTCGTTTGGCCTCGAGTATCTAAATGTGTACCAGGCTTACCTTGAAGAACATTTGTGTGGCAAATGATGTATAATGCAATGTGCTCTCCCTCTTTGCTAACCTTAAAAAAGTCCCAAACTGGAGAGGAGTACTTTTTTACTGTTCCATTGCCTATGCCTGAAGAAGAACTGGAGGTAGGTGGGTGTGTTTTGTTTTTTTTGTCCTCATTCACCTCAGACCGCAACAGCCTCTCCAAACGTCAGTACCCAACAAACCCTAGGAGCAGGTAAGGAAGGACTTGCGACCCTCCTTCCTGCGGGTAGACCTGCGTATTGGAAGGTATCACCCCGGTAACGGGAAAAGGTCACTCTCCAAATTTCATCTGATATACATCAATGACTGTTTAGATGACCAATGATGTCGAAACTGAGTAGGGCCCATCACAGTCTAGAGAGATCCAGAGAGGTATAATCATAGGGCAAACTTTTTGGTCAAATCTGGGAGAGAAGGAGGGGGGCCGAGTTCTTTCACCTAGCATCCAAGTCCACTCATCTTAATAGAGGATCCCAAAGAGCCGTCTTCCTCTTTGATTTCGTCCCCCTCAGGTCCATCTTTGATGTTGATATAACAGATTCCAGCCAGTCTGAATGTTGGGGGGACCAGCTGTCCACCCATCTGCGACAAATTTCCCTTCTTGCTAGTAGTATTGCATAGAAGAGAAAGGCTCTCGCTGGTCCTGTAACTTGGCTAGAGATTCCAAAGATAATCATAGAAAGGCTTACCTTAACTTGAGCCCCCAGAATGGCGGAGATAGTTGCACTGACCTTCGTCCAATACTCCAACATTTCTGGACATTCCTGAAACATGTGGATGTCGGAAGCTCTCTCCAGTCCACACTTCTTGCATTTCACCAGAGGGCCAGCTGATATTTTTGACAACTTTTGAGGAGTTAGGTAAGCCCAATGGATAGAAAAAAAGTGATTCCTCCTTAGCCAGGCAGGCTTAAGCGTTAGGAACAATGTGTTCATTGATACTTGCCACAGATCTTCCCAGGCGACTCCCGGTATGCAAGCTCCCCATTGTTCTTCTGTAAGTCTGAACTCTCCATCTATTATTTCTTCGATCTCCCAATACCACCTGGAGACTTCTTTTTTCCCTGGCAGTTTTTCCACCAGGTGTTCTTCCAGTGAATTGCCCCCACCTAATGGACCCTTCAACATCCTCTGGGCCCAACTCTTCAGCTGGATATATTTGAATCTGGGGAGTTCTCCTTTCAGAGTGGCCTGTAGTGATGACCATGAATAGATTATGCCCTCGTGGGCGAGATCTCCCCTGACACTAAGCCCCGCTTTCCTCATTGGTTCTGCTGGCTTGTCTTTCAAACAATCCGGTGTGCCGGGGGAGTCCCATAGAAGGGCGAGGCTAGAATAGTAACTAAGTCCCATCGACTTTCTGATACTGGCCCAAGTTCTAGCTGCTGCCTGTACCACTTTTAGTCTTACTTTTTTGAAGAACTTGGGGTCTCCGTATTTAAACATAAAGCCGTCTTTACCCAATTTAGCCCCCTTCAGCATAGCTGAAAACATTGAGCCTATGCCAGAGTCATCCGGAGATTTTAACAGCATTCTGGAATGAGTTAACTGGAAAGCCCAAGCGTAATACTGTAGGTCTGGAAGGGATAACCCCCCCCCCCCTTCTCCCTCCCCCGTCTTAGTTTCTTCCAAGTGATTCTAATCCCCTTATTGGCCCAGATAAAGGAATTTATGGCCTGCTTGAGTTTATCAATGAGGGACTTTTCGATATGAAGAGGGATAGTATTAAAGATGAAAGTGATTTTTGGTAAGATTATCATTTTAATCAAGTTTACCCTCCCAAAAATTGACAAGGGGAGATGGGCCCAGGCCTTCATAAGCCACAGGCTCATTTGTGACATTAGACATGTTAACTCTGGTGATTTTATCAATCTCATGTACTATTTTCACCCCCAGATATCTCATCTCCTTTGAGGTTTGATATTGAGTTGCTTCTAAATTCCAAGTCATTACCTCTGTTTTCCCTGCGTTGACCTCATACCCCGAGACCTTCCCAAACTCCCCTGTCTGATATAGAACAGCTGGGAGCGTGTCTACGATTTTTGATGAAAAGATGAGTATGTCATCTGCGTATAGGGCCGTCTTCCTTTCCCACCCTTCATACCTAAAAGGTAGAATGTCCACCTCCCCTCTGAGTTTTTGAGCGAAGGGCTCTATATACAGGTCAAAGAGAAGGGGGAAAGAGGACAGCCCTGTCTGGTGCCCCTGGTAATTTTGAAAGGCTTCGTTAAGTTGCCATTAACCAGCAATTTTCCAGTAGGGTTTTGATAGATCAGCTGGATGGTTCTGCAGAAAATCGCACCCACATTATATTTTTCCAGAACGGCCCCCAGATACACCCAGTTTACTCTATCAAACACCTTTGTGGCATCAAGCGTCACCACGGCTAGAGGAAGTGAATAAATTGAAGCCAGATCTATTGCCCCAATGAGATCGTAGGTGAGTTTGTGCAACCTTCTGCCTTTAACAAAGCCCTTCTATTCAGGATGCAGCATGTCAGCGGCTACTCTGCCCAACCTATCAGCTAATATTTTGGTAAAAAACTTATAGTCTGTGTTGAGCAGGGAAATGGGTCTATATGACTCACATTTCGCTGGGTTTTTCCCTGGCTTTAATATTAGGATAATCGTAGCTTCGCCCCAGGAGCCCGGGATTTTAACCCCTTTACTTAGAATCTCATTAAAGAGCAGGGTCATGACTGGAGTTAGTACCTCGCTCAAGTTTTTGTATAACTCGTTTGGCCGTCCATCTGGGCCCGCCGCCTTCCCTCCCTTACTTGAACATATAGCCCCCCTAACTTCTTCCTGCGATATTTCTTGCTCTAGAGTATGTTGTTGAGACGCTGCCAGGGGTTTGATTGTGTTTGAAAAAAGCCATTCGTCAGCTTGCTGTTTATTTACCTTACTATTTTCTGTATATAACTTCTTGAAGTAGTCATAGAAAGAACCCTCTATTCCTGCCTCAGTGGTCAGTTTAGCCTTGCTTTCCTCATCTTCAATTTCTTTGATCTCACTTCGGACCTTATCTGTTCTTGCTTTCCAGGCTAGTAATTTCCCTGCGCCTTCTCCGTACTCAAAATGAGCCAGCTTACTTGCTTCCCATCTCTTGGCTACCCTCATTTGTAATATAGAATCTAGCTCTTCTTTTGATTCCTTAAGTTTTTCTCTATACTCATGTCTCTTCACCTCTTCTTTGGTACGACCCAGCTCTACCTCCATGGTTATCATATTTGCCTCAATTTTAGCTATCTCCTCCCTATACCTTCTGTTTCTTAGGCATAATCTTCCAGAAATTTTCCCCCTTAAAAAGGCTTTCAACGTGTCCCAAACAATTGGTATGGAGGCAGTTCCAACATTAAATTTTAAAAATTCCTTTAACTCTGAAGAGAGATAGTTCATCTCTTCAGATTCCTGGAGGAATGTCTGGTCGAGCGTCCAGACTTTCTCGGTCTTCCTGCTTTTCAAGTCCAAGTCCAAATATACCCCTGAGTGGTCTGATAAATGGGGCGTCAAATATCCAATGTCCTTAATTTTTTTCCTGAGGCTTACTTAGACATAGTCTATTCTAGACTTGTGGCCATATTTTCGATTATAATAGGAAACTCACAACTGGTGACCGGATCTTTCTCTCCATATGTCGCTAAACCCTAACTGCTTCATCATTAAGCGTAAGAATGCACACGAGTTAGATGTGGCTACTGCTCTACTGTTTGGAGATTTGTCTAAGTTTGGGTCCAATACTGCCTTAAAATCCCCTGCTATTATTATTGGCTCTGGGTACTCTAATATATTTGCGAAAACTGTTTTTAAAGAGGCCGGGTCATCACAGTTTGGTCCATAGTATCCCACTAAAGTGAAGAGATTTCCAGAGAGTAATATTTTAACAATAGCCCATCTCCCACAAATATCAACCATTGAATCCATTATCTGTGCCTTAGCTTGTTTTTTAACCAGGATTGCCACCACCCTTATATTGGGGCTGTGATCAGTGCATATCATATGTTCCACCCATTTAATTTTTTTTTAAATATCATCACATTCATTTTTTTTCAAGTGGGTCTCTTGTAATATGATTATTTGTGCTGGGGAGTCTTTGAGGTATTGTAGGATCTTGGCTCTTCTTCTTTTAATGTGTAACCCGTTAACATTCCATGATAGGAGCTGTATCATTATTTAAGTGTAAAAGGTTTTGAGACCTTGCTTCTGCGTTTTTTCTTTCTAGGCTATGTTTAACTAAGGTGAAAGAGGAACAATTTTTGTTTTTTACCCTAATGCTCCCCACCCAGTGAACCCATTCCCCCCCTCTCTCCCTCCCCTCCCCTGGAGAACCCATCCCACCATTTTCCAGGACTAGATGTAAGTCCTAGTTGCTGCGTCCGGAGACGGCCCCCCACCAACGCCTTCATACATACATGTAAAGACTATTACCGCACTGCTGTGTTATAAGACAATCTTTTGCATCTGTTTCGGTTGCACTGCTTCCCCCACCCTATGGTCTACAAGAAACTCAGGGATGCCTTATATTCTTAAATTAAGAGTATCTTCGGATCAGTGAGGAATGCTGTAATACGGGCTCAGGAGCTATGAATCTATTCCTCGCCTTTCCTGATGTTCTCTAGGAGCTCATCTGCCTCTTGTTTAGACTGTACGTTGTGCATTTTATTTTTGTGCATAATTTTTATGGAAGCGGGGAACTTGAGTTGGGCCACTGCCCCCAATTTTCTAAGCTCATCCAACTTTCTTCCCAGCTCCCATTGTCTGTCCCAGGTAGCTCTCACGAGGTCCAAGCGAATTTCAAAGAAGAAGTCTTTTCCTTTCAGTGACATTGCTTTCAAGGCCATATTCAGAATTTTTTCTTTTATCGAGTACATGTGAAAGTTCAAAAGAATTTTCCTGGGTTTGGTTTTATTGGGGTTTCTTCGGAAAGGGTCCCTGTGTACACTTTGAATGTCCTTACACAGTTCTTCCTCCGATTCCTCTAACTGGATTGATTCCTTAATTAGAGAAACAATATAATACATGAGATCTTCTCCTTCCTTCCCTTCCGGGACATTGAGGATGCGAAGGTTACACCTCCTGGAGTTGTTCTCCAATTGTTCTAATTTTTCCAGAACTACTTGCTCCTCTTTTTTTAGGTCCAATATGTCTGCTTTCGTGGTGCTCAATTCTGCTCTTAGTTCCCCCACTGAACTCTCAAGCGTTTCAGTCCTTAGACTCAGGAGGTCAATTTTTTTCTCTAGTGATTCACAGAAGCCCCTGATCTCTCCTTGATTACCCTCAGAAACTGCAAAGCCCTTTTTAATTTCTTCTGAAAGGATATGAAACATGGCTTCCAGGGGAACAGACGGGTTACTTGGGGTTACACTGTCTGTGCCTGGTTCTATCTCTGGTTCTCCAGTCTGAGAAAGTCTGCTAGGGTTCACTGGGGTGGCAATTTTTTTCCTTGTTTCAGCAAATGGTCCCTCCTGACTGTCTGCAGGGATTGCAAGGGGAGCAGCCTCTTTATATGCCATAGTATTAGAACACGCTAAGTTCCCTCCTCTGAGTGCTTCTGCCTGCTTAGCAACGTCTACAACAAAGGGCTTTACCTTGAAATAAGCCCTTAGGGAGGGAGGGATTTTTATCTTTTCTACTTTGTCTGGTTTTTTTCTCCCCCCTTCTCTCCTGCTACTGTGGCCTTTCACTTCATACTGCAAAAAGGTATGTGGGACTACTCCTTCCTCAAGAAATTGTGTGGGTTTCTGTGAGAGGGGTGGAGAAATCCTCCCCCTCAGCTTTTTGCACCCCTTCCCCTCGTTGAGCCCCTTTTTCTCCCTCCAACTGGGGGTTTAGGTGAGATTGGAAACACCCCTGCTCCCTCTTTTGATTTTTCTAACACCCCTAGTTGGTGTAAGAGGACTTCAGGGTGTGTTTCCCCGGTCTGACCTTGTAAAGTTCTCTCCTTTGCCTCCTTTACCTGCGTTTTGATCCCCTGAGTATGCCGAGTTTTGCGTGGACTTGCTGCTTCTGTGGCCGGGCAGTCTGAACTTGTGCTGCCACTGCCACTACTCCCCCGTCGGAGACCGCACGCTATTGCTCTGAGGCTCCTCCTGAGCTCCAGGGCTGCCTCTTGCCAACGGGATCCGGCTTCCGAAACCGCCGAGACCGCCGAAGCACCGCTGGATGCGGGGGTACCTGCGACACATTCCTCAGAAGGTAGGTGGAGAGAGGGGATAGTGAGTCCGTGAAGTCTCCGCTGTCTATGCGGTCTGCATTTGCCGCATTAGCGTGGGCGTTGGTGCGGGCGTCCTGTCCGGCTCAAGTGGCCGGCTCAAATGGCGGCCGCCATGTTCTCCCCCACATGGGTGTGTTGTCGATTGCCTCTCGGCTTCTCCTGAGGTAGGAGTTGGTGCAGGTCTCAGCTGGGGCTTTGCAAATATGGAAGCTGGTGGCAGTGCTGGCCGTGCGGCATCCCACTGAGCAGGTTGAATAGCAATGTCAGAATCCTCTGTGTCACCTTCCACCATGATTGCCTCGTCATCGTCATCCTCCTCATCATCCCCTTCCATAATTCTAAGTCTTTCGGAACCTTTTCTTTTCCCTTGCCTCTTCTGTTGTCTCCTGGACTCTTCGGGGGTCTACAACATGTCCTATTATCATCATCAGAAGTGGTGCTTGGAGAAGATGGGTCAGTAGTACCCTTCCTTTTCCTTGCTGGAGATCTGGGAGCCAATGATTCTAAAATGGGAGGTTCAACTTCTTGCTCGGAAAGAAGCTCACCTCCTGTTCTGCTCCAACATCAGGCAAATGTACTATTGCTGGCTGTGGCTGCTGTCTACTTTGCTCTATTTCCTGAAAAGTTTGTTTGCTACTTTGCAAAAGGGACAAATCCAATTCAACATCACTACTCGTCGGCGTCGACATGATTGCCCTGGCTGCCTCACTGACAGACATGGTCCTGGGCTTAGGTTGGGGGGTGGTGCTGTAGATGCAGGAGTGCTGCTCTCAGCTTGCTCGCCGGAGTCCGGTACAGCAGGCAAATCTTTGCCGAAAAAGGTTTTGGTCGGCACGCCAGTGGTGGAAATCTGCTTCTTCTCCTCCCCACTGACCACTTTCTTGGCAGCAAACACAAGGAGATGATGGACAGAGCGCTGAAACTTTTCAGACACTCATCCCCAGTCACAGATCTGGGTTGAATCCATCATCGTTCTTTAGTTCACTTTGCCACCTCAGTTCAGACCCAGCCATATGCAAATCAGTCTTGACCCTGTGCCTCATGGGAACAGTCCAGACCGAACTGCCAAGCCAGGTCTTCCCTGAACCAGAAACAAGCATCCTGTCAGTTGGCAGTGGCACTTAGCTTTATAAGCAGAACAGATGCATGTGTTGCGTACTCAAGCGTCATGTTATGCACAGGCCTTCTGTCTGGCAGTACTGTGGATGATTGCTCTTCTGTTGTGCACCTAAAAGCGAACAAGCAAGAAAAACATTAGTGAAACATGGCATTGTTGCAGTTCAAGTAGTAGTACAAGCAAACAATATCATTTAGTGTGGTTACTTAAGTTATTTTAAATAATTAGCAATACAGTCTAACTATCCATTCATAAAACCACAACACCAACATAAACTTTCATGGTGTACAGTACACTCAGGAAGGATCAGAAAGAGCAATAACAACAACATATGGATTAAACTGTGTGCTTTATGCATCCCGTTGGGATGTGGTACTCAGGGAGGTTCAGGTGACAATAGAATAATCCTTAGAGAATGAATGTTGTTGTGCTGGGGTTGATGCCAGATGTTAGGAAAATGGAAGAACATTTTTTAAATCAAAATATAAATTACAAAAAATGTAATTAGAAATAAATTAAAATTAAAATAAATTTGAAAACAACATTTTTAAAAATTAAACAAATTAAAATTACAATTTAAAAAAATGTAAATAAAAAATGTGAAACATTTTTTAACTCATTTTAAAAATGTAACATGCAACATTTTTTACCAAATTAAAATTAAAATAATAAAGATCAAAAAATTAAAAATAAACAAACTAAAATTAAAAAAATTGAAATTAAACAATTATAAATAAGTGAAGGTATCCTCTAGCATATTAATTTATTAAACTGCTATCATTCTCAGCCATCCATGAAAGTCTCTGGCAAAGGGCCACCCTGGCTGGATGCACAAAATGGCTGCTAGCCAGTGCCACATGGTCATCAACAACAACACTGAGCAAGTAGGCATGGCCACAACAAAGAAGACATGCAGGCCTATGGCAAAAGCAAACTGGCTGCCTACGCAAAACAGCCACCAGCCACATGGTCACATCAACAAGCAGGAGGCCTTGAAAACAAAGAACACATGCTGGTGTATGACAAAAGCACACTGCCTGCCTACACAAAATGGCCACTGTACACATGGTCAAACAGCAAGCAAGGAGGCATGGCCACACCAAAAAACATGCAGGCCTATGACAAAAGCACACTGGCTGCCTATACAAAATGGCCACCAGCCACATGGTCACAACAACAACCAGCAAGAAGGCATGGCCCCAACAAAGAAGACATTTAGGCCTATGGCAAAAGCACACTGTCTGGCTACACAAAATGGCCACCAGACACATGGTCACAACAACAAGCAGGAGGCCTGGAAAACAAAGGACACATACGGGCCTATGGACACTGACTATACAAAATGGCCCCTGGTCACATGGCATGGGGAGCAAAGACAAATGGTGGCCTATGGCACACACACTCACACACTGGCCAGACAAAAGAGGCATGGTAACACAGAGAGCACAGCATTTATTCAGCATTGCCAAAAACAACAATGAACAGGCCTAAAAATGTTTACAACAACACACATCCTCCAAAGGCATTACCTCACCTATACACTGTTTGCAGGGAAAAAAACATGAATACTACAAAAAAAACATTTTGTATTGTAATCCAATGCAATCCATGGCCTAAATGATGTTTAAATTCAAAAGACACCACAGAAAAACCCATGACTAGTACAGGGCATGCTGGCTGGAAGGCCCAATGGCAGACTAGGCCACATAGGAATTATGGACTGAGGAATGGCGGCCTGTGGAACTAGGAGAAGCTCCCATACCAAAAAAATGGGCAAAGAACTTGGGTATTGTAATAGATAACAGACTCTCTATGGAGGAGCATGTCAAGTCCCTATCAGGCAAGTGCTTTGGTTTGATGCGCATGCTTATAAAGATCTTCCCTTGGATTCCTCTCTCTACCAGAAGGGTCCTGATACAGGCGCTTCTAGTCAGTAGACTGGATTATGGAAATTCTCTACTGGTAGGGATCAGGGAAGATTTGTTGTCAAGGCTGCAAGTCGTCCAAAATACAGCGGCACGCCTGGCCTTGAACAAGCCCGCACGAACTCCATCTTTACCTCTGTTGCGAGAGTTGCACTGGCTCCCCATCAGGAAAAGAGCAGTTTTTAAACTTCTATGCCCGGTGTTTAAATCTCTCCATGGGCTAGGCCCAGTATACCTAACAAAGGAACTGGAATATTATATCCCGGTACGCCAGTTGAGATCCAGTAGCCATAAGCTTCTTTGCACACGGAGAATCAGGAAAGTTAAGATGGGTGGCCGTGCCTTTTCCCATCTAGCCCCCAGTTACTGGAACAGTCTGCCAGAGGATCTTCGGGCATGTCCCAGTTTGGCTCTCTTTAAGAAACATCTTAAAACCTGGCTGTTTTAAAGAGCATTTTCCATACTAGGTTGTCTGCTAAAACAGGCGCCGAGAGATCCCCTTGGGGATGATTCGTGCGCCCTACAAATAATAATCATAATAATAATAATAATAATAGTGAATTAAATCAACATTGCCAATTTATTCAAACAGATGGAGAAAATGTAGTAAACTGTGCAACATTTTTCATTTGCAAAAGAAGAAAAATTATATGCAAAAAAAATAACTAGGCCCCTACTGAAACTGCAGGTAGCCCACCACAATAAATTAAAAAGAAATCGAACAAAAGTACAAATAAATCCAGGTGCCTGCCCCCAATCAAACAAACAACACCCTCATACACCAGTTTTTCAACTTACTTGTGAAATCTCAAATGCAAAGTCCTTAAATCCAATGGTATATATACAGCAGACAAAGAGAGTGATCCTTCCAACTCAAAATCCCAATGAAAAGTGACGAGGAGAGGGGCAAAGCACTGGAGGAGCCTGCTGGACAGGAACAGGAAGTTGGAGTATCTGGGACACTTCCTTTCTGCTTAAAAAAGGTTTTAAAAAATGGCTTCTTATATGAAAAAAAATAACTCCAATGGCCAGTCTGAGATGAAAATCCACTCCAAATGACTCTCAGCTGCATCTCCAGCAGAAAAGCTGCTTGACCGCTCTGTTTACGAGCATGATCGGCACTAGATTGGCGCTGTCATGGCCAGAAGCTGTGCAAGTGAGCGCGAAGTCTCGTAGGAACTCGCTAGCTGTGTGAGAAGTCTCTCGTGTGCTTGCAAGCGGCCCAAGACTCTTGGCTCTCGCGGTTGAGAGCCAAAACAAAACTCGAGCGCAAACAACTCTGCTTCGCGCCCGAAAGGCAGTATTCAGGCATGCCACATTCCTCCGCGGAGCGCCTGAATTCCACAAACTTTGAGAGCGGAGTTTACCGCCCAGGCCTAGTACAAATAGGATAGGTATTTTGGGTTTTGTGACACATTGGCCTGATGATGGTCCTGGTCAAGTTTACCTCTGGGCTGAGATATCAATCTCTATCTATGTAATAGCGTTTGTTTGATTTGTGTATTCAAACTTTGACTTATTGTTAATCTCAATGAATGGTATTCCTTTGTTGAACCAATGACAGCCTATTGCTCTGTATAGTCCTCACCAGCATTGTTTGTGTTGCTTTCAAAATAATTTTTGATTAAAAATCTTTTGTGACCAATTCTTAAATTTTTGGTAATTTAATTTTTTGGGACAATTCTGTAATAGACCACTGTTACTGTGTATAGAGATTAATTGGGTACTTAGTTCAATTATTTCCATTTGAGTTCATTTCTTTTTGTGCTGTCTATTTGCTAGTATTATCTGTTTGGGTTTCCTGTGTGTTAGAATTACTTACTGCTTTAAATACTATGTGTTCTAATTCATGTTTACACTTTCTGAAAGTGGCATTTCTAAACTAGTAATGCTAAATCCAACTTTACCAGTAAAGAGGATTTATCATTACCATTTCAATTATATTATTACTCCTTTCAAATCACGAATTACAGCTTAAAAGTATATTGAGGATTTCCCAATGCTAACCAATCAGAGGAGTAGTCCTCACAGTAGTGAAAAACGAATTTAGCTGTTCGTCACTTACAGGACATGTAAAACTTAAAAGTATGTGTCCTACCTTTTACTTACACAGCATCCTGCCCATAGGCCTACCTAGGACCCACCTTAAGGGTGACTTATGTGTAATTAAAGGGGAGTTTAAGGCTTGGCAAGCAGATTTAAAGGGCAAGTCAAAGTGGCAGGCCTGTGATGGGTTTGAAAAGCTTCTGGGGAGGGAGGCACTATTACTGCTGCAGGCCCAGTAGTAGCATTTAATTTGCAGGCCCTGGGTAGGTGGTATACCACTGTACAAGGGACTTACAAGGTAACTAAATATGCCCATCATGTATTCACCAATGTCACCATGTTTAGGGGAGATGCACATGCACTTTAGCACTGGTCAGCGGTAGTAAAGTGCTCAGAGCCCAAAGGCCAACAAAAAGATACATGAAAAAGAATAGGTAAGAAGGCAAAATGTTTGGGGAAGACCACCCTAAGGATGACAGGTCTGGCCATTCTACATCCACAAATTCTACATAATCCCCCATCCTCAAAGCAAAACACCTTACAGAAGTATGTTGCACCCTAGTAGGATAATACAGAACACAACCATCGCAAGATCATAACCAAAAAATGTATTTCTAACATGAGATACATGTACATTATGATGCCAAATTAATATAACCCATTCTTCTGGGTAGGAAGCTGGGTGCTTTCTTCACTTGTGTGTGTTCCCCAAAACTCCCAGCATTGACACACCCTTGAAGTGACTCTATTGGTTGGGGAAACTGACCAACTGACCCTGTGGCCAAGACACTTGATGTTGGGTGGGTGAGCCAAAAAAACATGGGGTGAGACAGGGTCAAAGGTAATTTAGGACTGGTGGGACAGAAGGTTTCTGGGAGAGGTGGTGAAGTTCCTGTATACTTGGGTGCACCAACACCTACACCTCTGCTGTGCTGGGCAGTCTGGACTGGTTTTCGGTCTTCTAGTAAATCCATCACATTTCCCAACTTCATGGTCACCTCCAGGGGGATACTTAGCACTGCGGTCTGCTCAGTACACACTTCGTTTAACATCTGCAATGCCTTCTGTGATAAAAGTACTAGGGCATAGGAGCATGGTCAGAGGTGTCTATGTGTTCAGCAATGATATTCCATTTCATCCAAAAAGAATGAATCAAGATTATATGAGTCAAGAATTGGCCTCTGTGAATGTTAAACAGCTCTATAATTGAGTCAAAGATGAGCAATTGATCATCTTGGAACAGATCATCTGGTGTGTGAGACTCACCATGCTCCAATTCCTACGGTCTCCAGTAAATAGGTAATCTTGGTGTTTAGGCAACTCCAGTAAGGGCATAGCATGTGCATGTCTGTTATTTAGCAAAACCCTTTGGAAGTCATTCTGGGCTATGCACAGCAGCCAAGGCTGCCACTGTCCAGGTTTGGGGTATGGAAGAAAGAGCCTAACCAGATATTCTAGCTGCAAATGGCCTTTCGCAGAGCAGATATCGTCCAGGGAGTACCCCAAGAACCACCTGCACACCCACTGTAACTGGACTGCCAGCTAATAATGTTCAAAATTAGAGGCCCTTAGCCCTGCCTTGTTACCCAACATTCACTACCAAGTGGAACATGTTTTTGATTCAATAAAACCTTTAAGAACGCCTGAATTGTCCCAGCAAATCTGGCACATCTGGCCAACTTGGTATTTAATGCCACCATCTGCTCCTAGAGCAGTAGATTGAGGGGGTAGCGAGATCCACCACTTACCCCCACCACATAATGTTGGCATTGGACATAAAGAGAACAGACTCTCCCCTACAAGCCGTTCTATCTCTTGCAGATGTCATCATGTGAGTGTCACACTGTGGACACAGCATTCACTCTGTCCACAGTTCTGGCCCATAGTTGTGTACTCTTACTGATGACAGTTGTCTGCACCTGTGCCTCAGTCAACCGTGACTCTGCCCTGATGATTTAATTCCCCATTACCTCTAGCTCATTGTCTTTAATCCTAGATGCACGTCTGGAAGAAATGGTGGTCTGACAAACCTCTTTTTCCACTGTGTGGTAAATAGTTTGGATTTTTTTGTTGGTGATGCAGCAGATTTTGGCCATTGGGCAATGTTCTGCAAGCGTGCATTGGTGGAATTTTCACTACAATTTAGCAGTCTTCTGCCACTCTTTTTTTCTGGCCCATTCTTATCGTCCACCGCTAAGATCACTCATCCATCACTCCACGGGGGCAGTGATTTTTAAATATGCCAGGTGTTATTCTGCCATACCAACATGCAGGACAATTTGGAAAACTGCTGAGGATAGGCGGACGGGTGATAGGATTTGGCTTACATTGGCAGTTAGCGGGCCACAATGATGGAACCCTAATTATGACAGATGGTCAACAGTCTACTTAGCAGACAACTAAAATGAATGTGTAAACACACCATTGAGCCCTCATATATGTCACACTCTGCAAAGGGGCATATTTCCCCTTTTGGTGTTTGATTCCTATGACTGCATATGTAAATGTACATCTGCCTTTGGCAGCACATATATTAGAATCGGTATTTTAATGTACAACATATTAAAGACATAAGCAGTGAAATTGCTACATATTCTTCAATCTTTTACAGAAAGAACAATGGCAAAATAATTATTTGAATGTTCTGCTTTTCACTCACATTGCAAATCAAGTTTTCATTTTTTTTTTTAAAGCAGTGATTAGTCTTTTAAGCAACAAGTTTGCAAAGGAAATTTTTAAAACACAAAATTCTGCCTGATATTTCATGAGAGAAGTCCTTTTGAAATAAGTCTTTTTCTATCTATAATGTTTTGGTTGGCTATTCTTTGACTATAAATTATTTGTTCTACTAAGTGCACATTATTTCTAGATGCTCTGAAGTAGAAGCAAGAGATCTTCGAAGTAAGTTTGCTCTTCGTGCTTCTTTTTGACTTGAGGCAATATATGCAGTATGTGACCTCTGATTGGCCTGAAATTCAACAGCTGTGGAAAAAGGCAGGCAATAAAACGTAATTGAAAAAAAGGCCGCAAGGAAGCCAGGAGCAGTACCACGGCCATTAAAAATGTAAAACAATTTGGGGTAGTTACATTCATTGTGCCACATGTCTACAGATGTAAGAATTAAAAAGATATTACATTAATTTTAAAATATGGTACAAAAATAACCTTCATTAGACTAAAAGTCAGCATGTGAAATGTCAATGAGAAAATAACACAGTGAGCTACAGTTAGCTAAATATATTACTAGTGGTCTGGGTTTGGCTTTATTGGTAAACCCTGTAGCCCGTGATTTACATACTTCCAAAAGCTTTGAATAAACACTTTATTCACTGTCAAAGACACTTTGTCAAGAACTAAATCTATTTCAGACATATACGCTTTGTCAAAGGGCCTGGAATATCCTCCTGCATGCCCGTTTACATTACTACCTTATGTATTTATGCAGGGGTTCGCATTGAGCCAGCATGCTGTCATCTTGTCACTTTTCAGTGGAGATTACTACACAAACATCACAATTATGAGCACGGTCTATAAATTGTCCTATAATTTTTAGTTTGGCAAAAGGACACTCAAGATACAGTTGCAATCATATCCGGGCTACCAGCCCCGACTTTAGTGCTGGTGGTGCCCAGTGTGACATTCTTTGTTGGCGCCCCCTAGTGACCACCTTCACAGATCCCCTCACTGTCACATTCCAACGGTCCCCCTCATCTGTCCATAGCCTTTCTCACACATGTATTTAATTACTTTTGTAGTGTTACTCCTACCAATGTAGGGTTTCAGAGCACTTTACAACACAAGTGTTGGACCTGGCTGTTTTTGCAGGGTTATCCCCAAACGTTTTGCCTTTTCCCCCCTATTTTTTCTGACCTGTTTTTGCTTGTTTTTGAACTCTTGGCACGTTACCACTGCTGACTAGTGGAAAAGTGTAATGTCTCCCTCTGTGAAATGTATTGGTGATTGGTTTATCCATGATTGGCATATTTGATTTACTAGTAAGTCCCTAGTAAAGAGCACCAGGTGTGCCCAGGGCTTGTAAATCAAATGCCACTAGTGGGCCTGCAGCACTGATTGTGCCACCCACGTGAGTCACCCTTCAAACATGTCTCAGACCTGCCACTGCAGTGTCTGTGTGTGCAGATTTAAAATGCCATTTTGACCTGGCAATGACACCCATTTGCCATTCCCAAACCTTCTCTTTTATTACATATAATTCACCCTTAAAATAGACACTAAGCAGCCCTACGGGCAGGTGCAATATATTTAAAAGGTAGGATGTGTACTTTTGAGTTTTACATGTCCTAATCGTGAAATACTGCTAATTTAGTTTTTCACTATTGCAAGGCCTATCTCTTCCATAGGGTAACATAAGGATTGCCTTGAAATATCTTTTAAGTGTAATTTCCAATTGGGAGTAGATAGAGATCTGAAGCTTTTGGGTCTCAGAACTCACAATTTAAAAATACATCTTTTGGTGTATAAGGTTTTTAAATTGTATCTTTGAAAATGCCACTTTAGAAAGTGGGCATTTCCTTGTTTAACAATTCTGTGCCTCTACCTGTCTGTAGAATAAACGTCTTAGTTGGCTGACAGTTGGGCTCTTATGCATTCACTCTAGACAGCCACACAAAGGGTGCTGAGGTGTGCCTTGCATATCCTGATGGCCCATCACTAGGCTGATGGCCCTTCCTGAGCTGGAGTGTTGGGAGTAGTTATCACTGACACCTGAATAGGGCTATACCTGTCCTCATACAAAGCTGTAGCCACTCTTCTGTAGTCTGCCTGGAGCCAGGTCAGGGAAAGGCAGGGTCTTGTGCACTACAAAGACTTTCCATTGAATTTTGCGTACTTCAAAGGCAGAAAGAGTATAAGTATTGGACCTCTGACACCCCAAAATCAGAACACTTCTGGACTGAGGACATTCTGCCAGGAAGAAGAGCTGGATGCTGTAGGAGGGACTGCCACTCAAGCTGTTACTTTTTTGTGCTGGGCTTCTACTTGCTGCTTCTGTACTGGGAGTGAACGGACTGGATTTTGCTTTGTGTATCCTGCTTCCAAGATTCTCCAAGGGCTTTGATTGAGCTTGCCTCCTGTTAAGAAGTCTAAGAGCCAAGCAAAGACTTCACCTGCCAGTGCCTGGGCTCCTCTAATGAGAGTCCTGACTTGCCAACTGGTTCCAAATTTAGTTCCTGGGCCCTTGGAAGTGTAACCTGGTGTTCTTAAATAGAAAATCCATGCATCGACTCTCAGCGCCTGTTTTATCGACGCATTGCTGCAAAAGATTGATGCATTGCCTCTGCCTGCTCCGAAGCATAGTTCCTGCTCGACGCATCAACCACAGCATTCACCGCAGGTCCAGCTCGCAGTCGCAGCACATCAGAAGAATCGCCACAGCTTGAGCCTCAAGCTCCGTGTCGCCAACGTCCGTGACACCCGCTCTGACTCCGACGCAGCACCTGCTTCCTGGCTGTGGAATCGAAGCAGCACCTGCATCGCTGCTGTCACATTGATGCAGCATGTCTCGATTTTCGACACCACGTCCCTGGGTTCTGATTCTTCATCGACACAGCACCACAGCAAGGAACAGAGGCCACATGTCTGGAAACCGATGCATCATGTCCCCTGCCAGTAAAGAACCGAGAATGTATGACAGAATATCGACGGACAGAAAATCGACCTACAAAAATATCGACACAGAAATATAGAAGTCAAAAATATCGAAGTCCAATCTACATAAAGGTAAGTACAAAAATATCGAAAAAAATATATAGTTGTCAAAAATATCGAAGTTAAAAATATCGTTTTTTTAATGTTTTAATAATAATGTAAAATTAAGTAAATAATACATATAATTAAAAGAAATATAGTTAAAAATATTACAAGTTATTTAAAAATAATAACTAATACATTAAATGTTAAAATAAATTAAACATATACATATAAATTAATATATCCTCCAATCTCCACAAGTACGTAGAAAATTCACGGACACTCCAACAGACTTGAATAACAAGCTTTAATGACACATAAAGACGCGTTTCGGCATTCCGCCTTGATCACGGTCATGAATGCATTCAGCATCAATTTCATTATAAACAATTACAAAAACAGTGAAAACAGACTAAACCTCAACCAGTGTGTTTGTTGTCACGAACATGGCGGCCATTTTGGACTAGTATTTCAAAGCACAATAATCTATAGTGCTTATATCCTTTATAGATTAAATACATATTATTATCACATTAATTGCAAGAATAAAAAAACATTAAAGGAACATGGGAAGTGTCAGACACATGTAAATATTCACATATCCAAATTATTGGGGATATCGCCCCAGTGGGCGTTATCTCTCTTAATGAATAGCTAGTATGCAACTAATAGTCAATTGCAAATAGTGCACATAACTAGTTGTAACAGAGAATAAGCTATAATCTTAATTTGCAATAATATAATATAACCAATATCCCAAAAAGGTGAAGCAAAGCCCTAGTGGGCTAATCACAGTTCCACGAATATGTGAATACCCCAATCAACTAGCAATATTCCACCAGTGTCCAAACAATCTTCCTCTGTCTCATATTGACACAATAGATGTCTTGCTTAGCTCAACGACCCAAAGTTCTGCACAACCATAACATAGAGAACCAGCATCTGTGTAAAAATATAAAAAGTTAAAATCAATGCCTCTTGAAAAGAATCCACAAACAATCCCTAATAATGTAAATGAACTGCCAGTTCTTCGCTGGAGTTCAAACCTTGCGGGACCAGTGTACCGAAGTCAATAATGTATTTTGACTCCAGTTTGCGAAGTTCCAACTCTCTGTTGCCTCCCCTGATACTCATTGATATACCATCAATCACAACCATCTGTAATAATCTTTCACCCTGGAAATGACAGTCATGAAAGTGGCGTGCTACTGGATACAGTTTGTTATTATGTCTAATAGCACGTACATGCTCTAAAACTTCTTTTTCGCACGATGTATCGTGCTCCCTATGTATATTTTATTACAGGGACAGAAGAGAGCATAAACACAGTAAGTAGTGTTACATGTGAGGGGTTTTCTAATCACAAATTCTCGCTGTGAGTTAGGTATACCAAAGCTGACACAATCTTTGCTGTTGCTGCAAGCTTTGCAATTCTTGCAACACCGAAAACCAGATTTACTGGTATTCCTACTGCTTTCATCACGTGTTATCAAGTTGTAACTGAGCTCATCCCTTAAAGATCGACTTTTCTTAAAAGTGATCTGGGGATTATTCTTCAAACACTTATTTAAGTTATCATCTGTTCTGAGGACATGCCAGTGTTTGTTTAAGATTTTGCGGATTTCTGGTGCCTGGGATGAGAACGTTGTTATAAATCTTATGGTCTCTGAATTATCATCTTGTCTATGTGGAGGAAGTAGTTCATTCCTTCTATATTTTTCTACCTTCTCGGCTGCATTGATAATGGATTTTTGACTATAGCCTCTCTCTAAAAACCTCTGGCTCATAACCTCTTTTTCTGATTCATAAGCCTCTATTGTGCTACAATTACGCTTAGCACGTAGTAGCTCCCCATAGGGGATACTCTGAACCAGGCTGGATGGATGTGCGCTCTTAGCACTCAATAAACTGTTGCCTGACGTGGCTTTCCTAAACAATTTTGTTACCAGTGTGTCATTAGTTACATTGATCTGCACATCTAAAAATTCAATTGTGGTTTTGCTCACATGTTCAGTAAAAATCAAATTCCAAGAATTATCATTCAATTTGGCTACAAATCTTTTAGCAGAATCCACATCTCCCTTCCAAACACAAAAAATATCATCAATGTACCGCAGCCACATGACACAGTTATCAAATTCCACCAACTGTGTGGACACCTGCTCCTCCCACCAGCCCATGAATAAATTAGCATAGCTGGGGGCGAAACAGGTGCCCATCGCTGTGCCCTGCGACTGACGGTAAACTGCATTGTCAAAAATAAAAAAAATATTGCTCAAACAATAATAAATCATATCCAAAAGCATTTCAGAATGGAACAGTAAAGAAATTGACCTCATTTTTAAGAAATGCCTGATTGCTTTCAGGCCCAAATCATGTTTAATGCTTGTATATAAACTACTCACATCCAACGTGACTAGTGTGTAGTTTTCTTCCCACTGAATTCCATCAATTACTGTTAAAAATGTGTTGTATCCTTTATATATGCAGGTAAACCTACCACAAAAGGTCTTAAATAGTGATCAATGTATCTTGAGGTGTTCTCCAATAAAGAACCGATCGAAGAGACAATCGGCCTCCCTGGGGGATTTAGGGCATCTTTGTGCAGTTTAGGGAGAAGATAGAGCACTGGAATCTTAGGATGAGTGCACTTCAAATAATTGAATTCTTCCCATTCGAGTAATCCTCTCTCTCTCCACTCCACTAACATACCCCCAAATATCTTGTTAGATTTCGACACCTCATTTCTGTCTGTGATACTATAACAGTTTACATCATTCAACTGTCTCAAACCTTCTGCCAAGTATTTATCTTTATCAATAACAACGACGTTTCCGCCCTTGTCTGATTGGCGTATTACAATGGTCTTATCAGATTTCAAATTCTCAATAGCTGTTATCTGATCCACACTCAAATTCTTTTTCCATATTGGAATTTTCTGATATCTAATTTTCTTTAGATCCTGTAGAACCCCTTTTTCAAACACCTCTATTGCATCACACTGGATGTTTGGCAAAAATACTGATTTAGGTTTGAAGGTACTTCCTGGATTCACATCTAATACAAAATCAAAATTTTCTAAATTTAAAATCGCATCATCATGATATTTATCAGTACCACTCAAAGCAGAGACTACCTGTAATGTGTCAATATCCTCGATATTTAAGTTACTCAAACCCACACTTGCTTCTTGTGTTCTAGTGGTCGTGCATTGTGTATCAAACCATTTTTTTAACTTTAATTTTCTAGAAAAATAAATCAATTCTAAGCGTAATTGTAGCACAATAGAGGCTTATGAATCAGAAAAAGAGGTTATGAGCCAGAGGTTTTTAGAGAGAGGCTATAGTCAAAAATCCATTATCAATGCAGCCGAGAAGGTAGAAAAATATAGCAGGAATGAACTACTTCATCCACATAGACAAGATGATAATTCAGAAACCATAAGATTTATAACAACGTTCTCATCCCAGGCACCAGAAATCCGCAAAATCTTAAACAAACACTGGCATGCCCTCAGAACAGATGATAACTTAAATAAGTGTTTGAAGAATAATCCCCAGATCACTTTTAAGAAAAGTCGATCTTTAAGGGATGAGCTCAGTTACAACTTGATAACACGTGATGAAAGCAGTAGGAATACCAGTAAATCTGGTTTTCGGTGTTGCAAGAATTGCAAAGCTTGCAGCAACAGCAAAGATTGTGTCAGCTTTGGTATACCTAACTCACAGCGAGAATTTGTGATTAGAAAACCCCTCACATGTAACACTACTTACTGTGTTTATGCTCTCTTCTGTCCCTGTAATAAAATATACATAGGGAGCACGATACATCGTGCGAAAAAAAGAGTTTTAGAGCATGTACGTGCTATTAGACATAATAACAAACTGTATCCAGTAGCACGCCACTTTCATGACTGTCATTTCCAGGATGAAAGATTATTACAGATGGTTGTGATTGATGGTATATCAATGAGTATCAGGGGAGGCAACAGAGAGTTGGAACTTCGCAAACTGGAGTCAAAATACATTATTGACTTCGGTACACTGGTCCCGCAAGGTTTGAACTCCAGCGAAGAACTGGCAGTTCATTTACATTATTAGGGATTGTTTGTGGATTCTTTTCAAGAGGCATTGATTTTAACTTTTTATATTTTTACAGAGATGCTGGTTCTCTATGTTATGGTTGTGCAGAACTTTGGGTCGTTGAGCTAAGCAAGACATCTATTGTGTCAATATGAGACAGAGGAAGATTGTTTGGACACTGGTGGAATATTGCTAGTTGATTGGGGTATTCACATATTCGTGGAACTGTGATTAGCCCACTAGGGATTTGCTTCACCTTTTCGGGATATTGGTTATATTATATTATTGCAAATTAAGATTATAGCTTATTCTCTGTTACAACTAGTTATGTGCACTATTTGCAATTGACTATTAGTTGCATACTAGCTATTCATTAAGAGAGAGAACGCCCACTGGGGCGATATCCCCAATAATTTGGATATGTGAATATTTACATGTGTCTGACACTTCCCATGTTCCTTTAATGTTTTTTTATTCTTGCAATTAATGTGATAATAATATGTATTTAATCTATAAAGGATATAAGCACTATAGATTATTGTGCTTTGAAATACTAGTCCAAAATGGCCGCCATGTTCGTGACAACAAACACACTGGTTGAGGTTTAGTCTGTTTTCACTGTTTTTGTAATTGTTTATAATGAAATTGATGCTGAATGCATTCATGACCGTGATCAAGGCGGAATGCCGAAACGCGTCTTTATGTGTCATTAAAGCTTGTTATTCAAGTCTGTTGGAGTGTCCGTGAATTTTCTACGTACTTGTGGAGATTGGAGGATATTACGAGGGCTACCCGGTAACCCATCGCGGACCGCCCATTTGACAGCGCCGGGTGTAACCGGGACTGGTGGTAAAGAATATAAATGAATATATATAATTACTCCACATAGTGCAACAGTAGGGAAAGCGCTGGATAGCTTAGGGGTAAACATTACTATTCCCACTCCAGTGAGTGCAACAGTAGGGAAAGCGTTGGATAGCGTAGGGGTAAAAATTAGTATTCCCACTCCGGAGAGTGCAACAGTAGGGAAAGCGCTGGATAGCGTAGGGGTAAAAATTACTATTCCCACTCCAGTGAGTGCAACAGTAGGGAAAGCGCTGGATAGCGTAGGGGTAAAAATTACTATTCCCACTCCAGTGAGTGCAACAGTAGGGAAAGCGCTGGATAGCGTAGGGGTAAAAATTACTATTCCCACTCCAGAGAGTGCAACAGTAGGGAAAGCGCTGGATAGCGTAGGGGTAAAAATTACTATTCCCACTCCAGTGAGTGCAACAGTAGGGAAAGCGTTGGACAACGTAGATGTTAAAAATAACATACATGTAAATGAAATAAATATTGTAATTAAATAATGATTTAATAATAAATTTAGAAAATAAAAAACTACAAATATATCAAAAATAATAATTACTTTAATAATATTAAATACTTCCCACCCTATTCCCCAATAAACACACAACACACTCCACATAAAATTTCACACAATTAAATTAATTTTCAATTAATCAATTAATAAAAATTAATTTGCAATTAATAATTACATTTAAAAAAATGCCAAAAACAATATATATGTAATAAAAATTAATAACCAATTAAAAATTAATTAACCAAAAAATTAATTATCAATACTCTATTTTTCTTAATTAATTACTTAATTACAAATAATTTACTTACCACCCTATTCCCCTAAAAACACACAACCCACTCCAATAATAAATTAATGCAAATAAAATTATTATTAATTAATAATAATTAATTAAAATAAATTAATATTTAATTAACAATACATTAATTATTAATAACAATAATTAATAATTAATAATTACTTAATTAAAATTAAATTACTTCCCACCCTATTCCCCTATAAAACCCACAACCCGCTACAGAAATAAAACACAAAATTTAATTAAAATAAATTAATAATTCCTAAAAATTATTATTTAATTTACTATAATTAAAATACTTCCCACCCTATTCCCCTATAAACCCACAACCCGCTACGGTACTAAAACGCAAAATTTACTTAAAAAAAATTACTAATTTCTAAAAAAATTATACATATATTTAAAAAAACAGTACAATACATAACAAAAAATATAGAACACATACATATTAAATTCATACTAAAATACATAACACTCATATAAATATCGATATTATTAACATCGATAATTTAACTATCGATATTACTAACATCGATATTTGTAACATCGATATTTCTTACCTTAACTTCGATATTCTGGTTGTAGATATTCTTGACTTCGATATTTTGTCCCTACGATATTTAAAACTCGATATAACTGTGCTTCGATATTTAAAAATCAATATTTTGACTGTCCACCAAGAACCGAGGCGTCACCTCCCCTGACTAGCAGTAAGGAACTGATTCATCACCTCCTCTATCAGTAAGGAACCGACGTATCACCTCCTCTATGTAGTGAGGAACCGACGCATTGCTTTGCTTTTCCGACGCCTAACCTCCCCTGCACCTTGCACCGTCTTTGATTTTTGATGCATCTAAGGTACTTGGTGCTAAAATAAAAGCATCCATTGATTTCTATTGATTACATTTGTTAAAAAATTTGAAAGTGATATCTTGACTTGTATATGTTGGATTTTTGTCATTTTGGTCTTGTTTCGTTCAGATAAATTGCCTTTTTCTGTAAACTGGTGTGGACTCCTTTTGTAGTGTTTTCACTGTGTTACTGGGGTGAGCATGGGTTATCTTAGCTGTGTGGCCTGACTAGAGTGAGGGTCCCTACTTGGACAGGGTGCAGACCAGTGCCAACAAGAGACCCCATTTCTAACATTGGTGATCAGCGGTGATAATAGGACTTGTGTTTGTACTTTGTATACAGTGATTAGTGTACACTACTTCCATATTGCATATCATGATGTACCAGCATACTGTTTTCTCCTTTTCTCACAATTGGCACTTTTTCTAAACTGATTCCTGCTTCATCTTGATATACCCTGTGTGCTTGTTGCACCAGTGAAGTCCTGACAGAATTGGAAATCAACTACCGGCCCCTAGATATATATACTATTAAGGAGCTGAGAGTTTTCTGCAAGGAGATGGGGCTGGGATCTTGAGACTTCCCAGTTTATCTATGAGGATAAACACTGGCTAGCAACACTAACATAAGATTCTGGGGAGGACTTTGAGGGGGAGGACCCCTTGGGAAGTGTAAAGGTTTTAAGGCCTTGGAACCTTCCAGAGGATCCCAAACCAAAATCACAAGAGGGCAGTGGTCCTATGACGGAAGCGGAGGAGGACAAAAATGATTTTGCAGCGGCTCTAGGAAGAGAGAGGGGAGCCCACAGAGAGGGAGTCCCCTGCTGGATCTACTGCTGGGAACAGTGTTTCCTCCCACATCCTGTCCCCTGTGGATTTCAAGGGCCGACAGGCTGAGAGAGACCTGCAGCTGGTTCAACTAGCTGCAGGGGAGAAAAGAGCTGAGCTGACAAAGCCCTAGTGGAGGAGAGGAGGGCTGAGATGGAGAGAGCCTTAGCCAAGTAAAAGGAAATGATTTTCGCTCATGAGCTAAAGTTGAGAGAGCTGGACTTCGATGCCAGGAGGGCTGATTCAAGCACAGATGGTGGCAGTGAAAGTATTATGTCCAGTACTGAAGTAAAGGTCCACATACGCAGATACTTGATTTCTGACATCAAGGAGGTGGGTGACATACACCAGTGACCTCAGGCATATGAGGTAGCTCCAGAGGTGAGCAGGGTCACTGAGGAAGATTGAGAAACTGGCACAGGGAGTCATATTCCTGGTGGTGGGAGAGACACTCTACTGGCACTAGAAGAGAGTAGCAGGGAGAGGTGTACCCCCATGGAGGAAGCCCTGGCAAGGGAGAATGGAGTCAACCCAGAGGAGGGTAGGTTGAGTGTGAGGGGCCGTCTGATACTATCTCAGCAGATGGGGGATGATGTTGGGTACTTTTTCAAGGCACTGGACGGTTGGGTGAAAGGCAGTATGGTGAACCCATGTGAGGGGCTGTACAATTTGATTACTGGAGAGCATATGTTCTGTCACAGTTTTCCAGAGCTATCCCAACACCCAGTGGAATGTGAGTTCTCTGACCCCAGAGAGCTTACACTGGAGACAGGCCTCTTTGTGGATGCCAGAGGGTCTGAAGAGTAATTGGGGAGTAATGTTAAGGGGAATGGCTCAGGTTTTGTCCTCCAGAGTGAAGGGGATGATTTCCGTGACCCAGACAGGTCCCAGTGTAGTAGGGGAGGAGAAGGGTCATATGTCCTTTCCAAGAGTAGGAGGAGGGGTGGGAGTGGGCAGAGTCCCAGGGTGCCCTATCTTCAGCCTCCTTACTTGGATTGCTCTTAGAGGGAGCACAGGCAGGGAGACATGGTCTATAACAGGAGCCCATCCACTGATGGGAGTCCCATAGTGTCAGGAGAACTTGGGGGTGGTTGCCACAAGGATCCCACCAGTTCTGGTGTCTGGCAGTACCACTGCAGAGAGGAGGATGCTGAAGTTCAGATGGAGGGGTAAGAGGGGGGAACAGTCCCCAGTGTGAGGGCCAGTGGGTCAGGGAGTGCCAACTCTGAGGTCAGAGCACCCCAGGACTGACCCTGGAGATGCCACTTCTGGCTTGGGAGGGATCCATGCTTTGTCAGATGGACAGGAGGCAGGGGACCATTGCCAGGCAGACTCGTGCACAACATTTTCAGTAAGTATTTGTCTTGAGGGGTGGTTGCACTTCTCTGGATGTCCTGGCTTTCCAGGCACATGCTCAGCCTGAGGGTACATACCCTGGTTTGGGGCACCAGTTGCTGATTATCACCCCTGAAATGGTGGGAGAATTGGGGAGGATGGCTGACACAAGTGCCATGACAGTTATGGAGTCTGATGGTACCTCTCCACAGTGGAAGCTACAGGACCCCAGAGGGGAGGACAGGGTGTGGGAGAGTCCACCTCGGTCTCCTGTTCAGCCTCAGGGTACAGACCCTGTGCTGAGTTACCAGTCTCCAGATACCACCCCTCAACTGGTGGAAGGGAGAGTGGACACATGGTGCCAGACACCTTGGGCTACCGCCCACACTCTGGGAAACCACAGAGATCAGAGAGCCCTGCACTTCCTGAGGCCTGGCTCTTGTCACTGACAGCTGTCAGTGGCCACAGTGAGTTGCTGTCCTCATGGAGAGAACTGCCCTTGGGTTGAGGACAGAAGTCACACCATGGGGGTGGAATGGGCCACATCACTGTGTTGGCTATGGTGGTACTGTTTGTCAACTGGGGTACATCTGTGAGCAAATTAAGGTTAGGTGCTGCACAGATGGGATCCACAGGTGAGGAGAAGGATTCCCCATGGGTTAGCTTAGTGGGCCCTGAGAGTATTGACAGAGAGATCCAATTGGGTTCAGAAAGGTGTAGAACTGGAATGTGCCCCTGTTGTTGCAGGCCAGGGTCCATATTCTATCGCCCTATGCAGGCAAGACTATCAAGGTATTGATTAGTCTACCTGGCTTTAGGCTGGAAGGGGTTTGTGTTGGACCTGGTCCTTTTTGTAGGGTTATCCCCAAACTTTTTGCCTTCTCCCTCCTATTTTATCTGACCAGTTTTTGCTGGTTTTAGGACTCTGGGCACTTTACCACTGCTGACCAGTGCTAAAGTGCATGCGCTCCCTGTGTAAAATGTACTGGTGATTGGTTTATCCATGAGGGGCATATTTGATTTACTAATATGTTCTTAGTAAAGTGCACCAGGTCTGCCCAGGGCCTGTAAATCAAATGCTACTAGTGGAACTGCAGCACTGATTGTGCCACCCACATGAGTAGCCCTGCAAATATGTCTCAGACATGCCACTGCAGTGTCTGCAATTTTAAACTGTCATTTTGACCTGGCAAGGGCACTCACTTGCCACGTCCCAACCTGTCCCTTTTACTACATGTAAGTCACCCCTAAGGTAGGTCCAAGGCGGTCTCATGGGCAGAGTGCAGTATTTAAAGGGCAGGACATGTTCTGGTGTACTTTACATGTCCTAGTAGTGAAATACTGCTAATTTTGTTTTTCACTATTGCAAGGCCTATTTCTCCTATAGGGTAACATAGGCATTGCCTTGAAATATCTTTTAAATGTAATTTCCCATTGGGAGTAGATACAGATTTGGAGTTTAAACGTCTAGGTATGCTGACAGTTGGGCTCTTCCGCATTCACTCTAGACAGTCACACAAAGGGAGCTGAGGTGTGCCTTGCATATCCTGATGGCCCATCACCAGGCTGATGGGCCTTCCTGAGCTACAGTGGTGGGAGGAGTTGTCACTGACATCTGAATAGGGCTGTGCATATCGTCACACAAAGCTGTCTCCACCCTCCTGTAATGTGTCTTGAGCCAGGTAAGGAAAAGGCAGAGTCTTATGCACTACAAAGGCTTTCCTTTGAAGTTTGCCTACTTTAAAAGCAGAAAGGGGTATAAGTATTGGACCTCTGACACCCCCAAAATCAGAACACTTCTGGACTGAGGACATTCTGCAAGTAAGAAGAGCTGGATGCTGTAGGAGGGACTGCCACTCTGCCTCTTGCTTTGTTGTGCTGGCCTGCTGCTTGCTGCTAATGTACTGGAAGTGAAAGGACTGGACTTTGCTTTCTCTCTGTATCCTGCTTCCAAGGTTCTCCAAGGGCTTGAGTTGAGCTTTCCTCCAGTTAAGGAGTCTCAAGGCCATCAAAGACTTCAGCTGCTAGTGCCTGGGCTCTTCTGCCGAGAGTCCCGACTTGCCAAGTGATGGCATATCCAGTTCCTGGGCCCTTGCAAGTATAATTTGGTGATCTTAAGGCGAAAATCCACGCATTGACTCCCAGCACCTGTTTTATCGATGCATAACTGCATAAGATCGACTCATCGCAGAAGGGATAATAACTCATCATGTGTTCCATGTAGTGATTCCTCTGCTGCATTTGAGTGGATGTGCCATTTTATGTCTCTTTTTCAGTGGCATATTTTGCAGCAGTCCAAATGTTAAAGCACATACTGCAAGGGACAGCGTCTTTTATGCTCATTTGGGGCACATCAACCCATGTTCTAAAGTGGTCTTTTAATGTGGAAGCAAAGAACTTTACAAAATAATTACTTAATAGTTTGCTGCTGGAAGGAATCAGCGAGGTGGAGAGAAGAAACTTCATAAGAGCTGATTAACATCGCATTGTTGGGTTAAAGCAATGCAAAAGTCTGTCCGCTCTGGTGAAGAAATAATGCAGGATTTTCATCAACAGGAATATTTTGCGACACATGTCCAGTGCTGCTCCTTTGCCACCATTAGCAGAAGAATTAGCCGCTGACTCAAAGGACCAACTGTGGGTTGTGCAACTGCAAATATTATGCACTTAGTTGAGACACCATCCACTTGAAACGTGCTGATTATTTAAAAAAGAAAAGAAAAAAGTGTTGTGTTTAGCATCTGGCAAGGGGTTGATTTCATTGTGTTAGGTATGTGCTGGATGTCTCCATAATGGAACACATTTCATATAAGATCACCAGAGTTACTAGAAAGTATACACTCACAAGCAGAGCCTTCAGAAGCATTGAAAGGACTCTAAGGCATAGGCCAGACAAGGCTGTCATCAAGAGTTAAACAATATTTTAAGAATTCAGCCTGTGCATTGTGCCTCCAGGACCATTATGGTGTTGATTTCGCCTAAATAGACAAGGTTTAATTGACTCTGAGGTGCCTTTTAAAAGGAGCAGAGTATTTTAAGTTCAAAAGAGATTTTCATTGCCATCATCTGTTTATAACTTGATGAAAAAGCATTCAATGCCCTAGTACTACTGAAATAAGGATTTAAATAAGCCATTCAGTCCAAGGATGCACAGCTAGAGGTCTATGTTCCATAAAAGATAATGTGGATCATCTGTTAGTATAAAAAGAAACTTGCTGCATGCATCTATATGAGTCCCTGGACAGAGTACTCAGAAAAAACACAAATTAAGTCGATTGTCACCTTAGAGGCCTTCATGATGCACTGCCCTATGGCAAAAGAGAAGGGGAGGAATGTGCCGTATCTATGAGATACGTCGTATTTCTGTCATTTTCCCAAGTGCCGGCACACAATAGGCTGCCGTGCGCCAACGCAGGCCCCTGTGCACCATGGTGCAAGGGTGCCTGAGTTGAGGGGGTGATTGTTTTTGCGCAGGAAGGGAAACCTTCCGGCACAAAAACAATCACAAGAGTCTTTTTCTTTTTTCTATGTGTGCTGCAGCATGCAGCCGACATAGGAAAAGGAAAAACGAGGAGAAATAAAGATATTTCTCCTCGTTGTGCCTCCCTTACGCCTCCCCTGGGGAGGCGTACGTTTTTGACGTTGCCTCAGATTAACGATTTCTCTTAAATCTGGGGCAGTGTCAAAATGCCATGGATATTGCTGGGAACGCCCCCAGCAACACCCATTGCACGCCCCTTTAACGCAGAAAACTCTGTTAAAGGGGACAATATTTACGAGGCAGCATTAAGCCAAAAAAAGTGGCTTAGTGCTGCCTCGTAAATATGGAGCAGGCTCCTTTTCCACAGGGCGTCACAAAAAGTGACGTTTCGACGGCGCAAGGGGCCTCATAAATGAGGCCCATACATTCTTACCTTTAAGGCAATATCGGAGGTTGACATCACAGCTCCTTCAGGTGTGGTGATGAATAGCGGAAGAAGTGCGCATTGAGAAAAGAAAATAATAACACGTTTCTTGGTTTTTTATGTTGGTGTTGGGGTAAAAATGGTTAGTACTTGTTGGACATTTTGGTTCAGGATGCTGTTGGTGTCAAATTTTCTAATTTGTACTTTTGTTGGATGTGCATGGTGAATGTGTCCATGTGAGGTGGTATTTGAGGGGTGGAAAAGATGCATTGTCTTCCACTTCATATGTATTATTGTCAATTTATCCTTGCTAAGGAGGAATATTGGAGGCATTCTGTACAATCATTTGCACCCCGAGAGATTGGAGGATCAGTTAGTGTTATCGCTCCCTTCCATAGGAGGAGTGGAGGAGGTTCTGATTATTGACTCCATCTACAAGGGAAAAATAGTTTGAATGGTTGGTGTCTACTCGGGTGAGGGAAATTGGATGTTTACGACCACTCTGGTTATGAAAAACAAGTACAAGAACCACTTGATCGGGGTGCCAGCAGGGGCGCAACTTCAGGGGGGTGTTTGGAGTGTTACACCCCACTAATAAATGTATTTTTTTTAATAAATAGTTGGGTACAGGAGCTTTTAGTCAGGTATGATAAGCTGTCTCTCGGATTTCACCAGGGATTTTTAAATACTCATTCAAGCAAACGCACACATACACACAAACACTCGTCTCTATTTTGCAGGTCTTATGACATCATTATTTTATTAAATGCTATGTTTTAAGTATCCCCTCACAATCCACACTCCTTTCCCTTTCAAGTGGCCCATAAGTCCCCCTAATGTGCTGCTTCTCATATGATGATTCACATAATATGCCAGTGTGATTGTCGGAAAATCTGAAGCTCACACCCCCACCCCAGTCTTCCTGACCAATCTACGCCCCTGAGTGCCAGTTGAGGCAGGTGGAACTATACTCACTCTGATTGTGTGGAACCAGCAGATGCATGAGTGATTCAATCTTCTCTGAATACTGCACTCCTTTTGCTGTGGACAGTTGTCACCAACAGCCTAGAGCCTTGTGAAAGCTGACTTGTGCTCTGCGTACAATGTATTGTTCTGTATTTGTTGATGGTAATGTCTGCATGAGTTTCACTTTGCAGCATACATGGTGCATTTTTAATAAGTGTTCCTTGTAGTGATGGTTGTGTTTTACTATCTTGTTGCTCTGTAAATGTGAGGATGCATAGTATCTTGTGTATTGGATGTTTCTCCATATGTTTGTCTGTCTAGCACCACATATATCCTGATATGTTTTCTTGTACATGGAGTGCTAGTTATGTCAGTTGGAGTCAAAGGCTAAAATGAGAGTATCTTTAGCTCCTGGAAGTATGCCTGTGCCTAATTTGACAATGTCCTGCATGTTCCACACTGTGCTGATGAGGGCACCCCTTAAGGGTGCTTAACAGGTTTGATGTTTTTCAAGTTAGATCCTCTAGAATATTTGGATTTTTATTTGGGAGGTCTGCTATTGACATTGGTTCTAATGTTTAGTTGTGACAGAACAAATGGGAAGTTGAACCTTATCACGTACTTGGCCGTAATCATGTAGGACTCTTCTGAGAAGTATTAACTCCGACTCTGTGAATTGGACAGCTGCATAGGTCTACTGGGAGAACATGTCATGAACAAATAAACACCTAGGGTCATATTTTTGAGAGGCTTGCGTCACATTTCCACCACACAAAGTAGTACATGCATGACGCAAGCCTCTAAGTAAGATTTATAAAGCCTCGCAAAGCCACATTGCGTGTCTTTGAATGGCATTATAAATCTGAAGTAATGCAACGTAGCACAAATCGCTGCTTTGCCTTACTCTGCGCAAGGGAGGTGTTCCACAGGCATTGTGGTGGGTGTGCCCATGTACCTCTCATGGTTTTTGACACATTCCCAGATTTACAAGAACTTGTAAACCTGGGAATTCATCAAATGTTTGTGCTTCCCTAGGTGAGGTGTAATGAGAAGAAATGTGTTTATTTCTCCTTTTTTTCCTCTTTAGCACAAATAGAAAGAGGGAAATGCCTCTATGGATTGTTTTTGTGCAAGAAGGTGCCCCTTCTTGCACAGAAATAATCCTGTCTACAACACAGGCATCCTTGCACCATGGTGCAAGGGTGCCTGCATTGGTGCTAGGCAGCCAAAATGGCACCACCGCAAGAGGAAAGGATAGGAATGCACCGTATTGGATAAATACAGTGCTTTCCTGCCTTTTCCCTGTTGCGCATCCTCGCAGCCCTGAGCCACTATTCCCAAAAATATGCCCCCTAATTTCTTGTTTTTCTAAATGGATAAAATGTCAACAAACAACTTGACACAAGTTACAACATGTTACCTTTGATCAGTGTAGAAGGAACAGATCCACTGGATAACTAACATTTGATGCCATCCCAATTATCCATATGGAATAGGAGAGTGGTGTTGTATGCTGTGTCCTTGGCAATAGATTTTCTTTGATATCCACAAAACATTTCCACGTTACATTTGGAAAACTGAGCCAACTGAACTGCTTTCTGGTTGACTTTCTGGAAAGGTTTTCTAAATTTCTGACGACACCTGCGCATTGACATTTCTGCCAGTGCAATTATCCAAGCTATACCATTATACTGCTTGTTATAAATTGAGGATTCTGATTGGCAGAGTATACACCTTGTCCAAACAGGAGTCACAATCCTAGTCAGGGTAAGCCAGATACTCAACCTAAATGAACCTGTGCTCCCCTGTGGTAGCTTGGCACAGAGCAGTCAGGCTTAACTTAAGAGGCAATGTGTATGAAGATTTTGTGCAACGCTTTAATTGCAGTAACACAGTCAAAACTTCACAAAAAGACTCCACGCCAGTTTAGAAAAATAGAGAATATTTATCTGAGTAAAACATGTCGAAAACAACAAAAATCCAAAAAGTAGAATTTTAGATGAATTTAAAAATATTAAATCCTAAAACAGTGCTTAGAAGTTAATAGCACTAAAAGGTTACTTGAGGTTGCACTGGGGTAAATCAAAAGTTCAGGCCGTCCCTCATGGAGAGCAGGCTGTCTACAGGACCCAGGCAGGGCCCGCTGAAAAAGTACCTTTGTATGGAGCAAGTCTCGTTGCACTGATTCCTGATTCACACAGTCGGGTTGATCATTTGAAGTCAAGCCTCACAGAGCTGTCTTCAGATCAATGCAACATTGTCATCGAGACACACAGTCGGGACCTGGGATTTGCCATGCATCATCATCAAACCTCGCCGTCAGGTCAATGCATCATTGTCAAGCTGCATAGGGATGTCCTCGGATCGGCACTGGGTCGACGTCGGAGGGGACTGCGTCAGTTCCGATCAGCACAGTGGTGACGATGCAGTGATGTTTTAGAAGCTGCTGCAGAATCCACTTCTGAGGCCCATGACTGGAGAGGGCACCTCAGGCAAGGGCAGGACACACAGATGGCAGAGTCCAGCAACAGCAGCAGAGTTGCAAGAAGTCTTTTGTGACCCTGGGACTTCAGAGAACAAGAGGCAAGCCAGAAAGCCCTTGGAGAAACTTGGGTTCAAGGATGTAGAGAGCAGGTCCAGTACCTCTCACTTCCAGGCAAGAAGCAGCAGGCAGAAGGCCAATACAGCAGAGCAGGTAGAAGAGTGGCAGTCCCTCCTACATCACAGCAGCTTTTCTTCCTGGCAAAATTCTGATTTTGGGGTGTCAGGGTTCGAGTACTTATACCCAAATGTGCCTTTGAAGTGGGGGAGACTTCAAAGAGGTTTTTAAAGATCACAAGGTCCCTGCCTTTCCTGCCCTGGCTACAGACGCACTACAGGGGGGTATGCAGCACTTTGTGTGGGGACAGGCACTGTCCTATTGAGGTGCAAGTATCAGGTCCTCCCTCCCAGTCTACCTCAGGAAGGCCCATCAGCCTGGTGATGGGCCATCAAAATGCAAATGTCACACCCTTCTCCCTTTATGTGACTGTCTAGAGGGAATGCACAAAAAAGCCCAGCTGTCTCCCAACCCAGATCTATATTCGGAAGCAGGTAGAGGCACAGAATGGTTAAAGTAAGATAATGCCAACTTTCTAGAAGTGTCAATTTCAGACTTACAATTTAAAATCTGATTTCAGCATAAATTGTGATTTTGAATTGTGAGTCCAGAGACACCAAACTCCAAATCTCTATCTTTTCCCAATTGGAAATTACACTTAAAAGATGTTTTACGGCAATCCCAATGTTAGCCTATGGGGGAGATAGGCCTAGCAGAAGTGAAAATCAAATTTAGCAGTTTTTCACTACCAGGACAGGTAAAACCCCAAAGTACACATCCTACCTTTTAAATATATTGCACCCTGCCCATAGGACAGCCTAAAGTCTACCTTAAGGGTGACTTATATGTAATAAAAGGGAAGGTTAGGGCATGGCAAGTAGGTTAACTTGCCAGGTCTAAATGGCAGTTTAAAACTGCAGTGGCAGGCCTGAGCCATATTTAAAGGGATACTGAGTGAGAGGCACAATCAGTGCTGCAGGCCCACTAGTAGCATTTAATTTACAGCCCTTGGGCACATATAGTGCACTTTACTAGGGACGTATAAGTAAATTAAATATGGAACTCAAAATGCTTTATTTTGCCAGCTTGTGTCATGAAAGCAGACATACAAACAGACATACAATATTGTTAGAAGAATAAAAAAAGTGAAAATATACAGTTCTTAATGTGCATATCACAGGATACACACAGCTTCTTCCTGGTGCAGAAACTAGATCTTTGCAACATAGAGACTGTTTGAATATTAGTCGGAATACAATCCCTCGTACAATGTCCACTCGAGTTACCCGCAACCAGAGCTAAAACTGGCAGGAGATGGGGATGAATCAGACGTTTGCATCTTAAAAGAACCTGCCTGTCATAATCGAGTTAAAAACAGGTCGTCTTGCAAAAGCGTTGTTCGAGTAAAAAGTTAAATTCATAAAAACAACAATCAAGATATTATAATAGTTAAAATATGTTACAAGGATAAAATGACTGGCAATCATATGTCGGGATATTCGCCCTATAGACTCTATATATTTTAAAATTGCATAATGGGTTCAACCTTGCTGCAATGGACAGTAAAGGGCTTGTGCATCGTCTCAGCAAGTGATGCTGATTCTGTGGGGAATAATGCCTAGAGCCCCTAACCAGTTAGGTACAGGTGTCCGACCCACTGCGTTCTGCAGTACTGCTCTCGTGGGCCTTTCTCCTGGTTGCCCACATACAACCCAAGAACTTAGCTACTGCACAAACAAACAGGGGTCTAGTGTCCGACCTGAGGATACGCAAGGCGTCCCGGTAGTTCCGTGAGCCCACTTGCTGACAAATGGGTTTTATCCATTTAGATCTTGGGTGCGCATAGGCTGGACATGCAAACAGCAAGTAGGCAACGGACTCCACGGGCGCCTTGCATCCTGGGCAGTTGCTAAGGCTTGGTTCACTGGTATGCCACTTAGCTGTTATCTTGTTAACAGGCAAAATACCAAACCTGAGTTGTATGTAAAGTTTCCTATCCTGGGGAACCTGGATTAGGTCTAAATAAGGTTCCAGGAATCTGGCCTGCTTGTGCATTAGAAATTCTAAGGTGAGTTTCCCCCGATCAGATCTAATGGAGTCTTGTTGCGCAACCCAATCCCAATAATGGTGCTTCACTGTATCTTTTTCGAGTAGGGGAGAGTTTTATTTTCCCCACGCTTCACGTAGCCCTACGTCGGACACAAGCTTTTTATATTTCTTATCCATCCCACTTGTTACAAGTATCCAAGCAAATAACCTCTATCTGGGCTTCAGCGTAAGACAGTAGCTTCGGGGTCCTCCGGATTCTGGCCCAGAACAGTAATGGGAGGTGCTTAACGGTATCATTAATGGGGCGATGTCCCATATCTAACAATAGGGGGCAAGTGGGGTGCTTTGGGGCAACATTACTAAGTTTCTTAAAAATGTGTGCTATGATCTACTGAGCTCAACAATGTTGTCAAAACCCCATAGCTCTGCCCCATACAGGGCAGAGCTGACAGCTTTAAGGTCATAAACCTGTAGAGCAGCAGCAACAGGTCTGTTATAGGAGAAGCAATGTTCTTTACCTAGGAGCCCTGTGACGCGCTTGTGGCTCAATACCATCTTTGTGAGATGGGGCTTCCGGGACATTCTCTCAGAGAGTCTGACTCCTAGGTAATCAAAAGTATTGACTCTTTCCAGGGAGGCCCCTCCCAAGGTTGGTTTGCCTTTACATGACTTATGCGGATTAAAGACTATGTATTTGGTTTTGAGGTGTTTATTACCAAGCCCCTGGTATCACAAAATAGTTTGAATCTGTTTAGTAGTGACTGTAGCCCCACCGGGGATTTAGACACCAACAAGGTGTCATCTGCAAATAAAAGGGTTACAACCTTTTCCCCATCTAGGGATGGAGCATCGGCAGGTTCCTGGGATAAAAAACTTACCACTCCGTTCATGTACAGGGAAAAGAGCGTGGGGGCCAGGGTGCAGCCTTGGCGGACTCCCCTTTTGACTGGGATATGGTCTGTGAGCTGGCCCTGCAAACCCCATCTTATCCGGGCAAAGTTGTCTTCATGCAGACGGACGACCAAATTGAGGATGGGTAGCGGGATACCCATATCTTTAAGCACATGCCATAGCCTCTGCCTGGGAACTAAGTTGAAGGCGGTCTTTAAATCAATAAAGGCTAGATATAGGCTGCCCTGACCGATCACTACAACTTTCCAGTGAAGGAGCAGTAGGCGAAATACCTGATCGATCGTCCCTGTCTTTTCCCTGAAGCCGGCTTGGTATTGCGAAAAAATTGCATTATCTTCCAGCCATGTCTGTATCTTAAAGAGGAGAGCTCTGCAAAAAACCTATTGTAGCGCATCTATCAGGCTAATTGGCCTGTAGTTGCAGGACTCTCTTCTATCCCCTTTTTTAAAAATACGGACCACCTCGGCCCCCTTTCAAGACCCTGGAACTGGAGCACCACTCGCTATGGCATTAGTGAGGAAAAGAATATAGCGGGCCCAGTGGTCAATGTCAGAAAGGAAGAGATCGCCCGGAATGCCATCTGGCCCTGGGGCTTTACACTGTACTATTCATCCGATGGAGCCCTCACTCTCAATCAAAGTGAAGAAGTTGCCTCCCAAGGACTGAGTAGGGGAGACAGCTTTCTCCATCGAGAGCGGGTTCAAAGTTTCAGATTAGAGCTTTTTGAAGTGGTCGTACCAGGCTTGAGCTGCAATATAGTTTGGGGGAGGTTGAACCCCTAATTCATAGCCCCAGGTAAATAAGGACCAGAATGATCTGAAATCTTTGTCAGCGCAAGCTTCCTTGAGTTGCTGCCAGGGTGGCTCGTCCCACGCCCTTTTCACATGGTGTAGGGTTGCCTTATACTGTCTTCTAGAGAATCCAATTTGATCTGTGTCTTTAGATTTAATGGCCAGGGCTAAATTTTGACGTTCAGTTCTGCAGTTCCTTGTGTACCAGGAAGCTGCCCCCCCTTTTAATTTGCTATCCCTTGAGATGCTTCCGGTTGCAGTAAAATAGGTGCTTCTCTATCAAAAAGGCGGGAGTAGGCGAGTCAACTTCTACCATTTCCCCTGCACTTTTAACAAGATGCTTTAATTCAAGTCTGCCTGCCACCAGATCTTGCTGTATGCCCTTGATCTTATCTTCGTGTAAGGCTTACTTCCGCCATTTCTGTCTGCGACTATCGTTAGATGAAAAGACTTCAATGGAAATGCTTGGGGAATGGTTTGCAGTGGGATGGCCGCCACAAAGTGGCTTCATGCTTAAGCATGCCAATTGTGGATAAGACAATGTTATCATGTTTTGAGTACAGAGCATATGCACTTTAGCATATCCCTCTATGCCGGAATCAACAAAAATCTCCTAAGCAAACTCTAGACTGTTCAGAACGCCGCAGCCAGACTAATCCTCGATATCCCACAGCACAACCACATCACTCAACACCTCTGTGACCTCCACTGGCTCCCCGTCAAGAGAAGAACAGCTTTCAAATTGCTCACGCACACCTACAAGGCCCTCCACAACATCAGACCACAATACCTCAACAACCGCCTCTCCTTCCACGCCCCTAATAGAAACCTCCACTCAGCTGACCTCTCCCTAGCCACCGTACCATGCTTCTACAGGAACAGAGCGGGTGGAAGGTCCTTCTCTTACCTCGCAGCCAAGACCTGGAACGATCTCCCCTTCACCTCCGGCGAAGCCCGACACTGCAGCAATTAAGGAAAGACCTCAAGGCCTGGCTCTCCGAATGAACCCAACGGAGCTGTACACCCCCCCCAGTGCCTTGAGACCCTAACGGGTGAGTAGTGCTTTGCAAACCCCTGATTGATTGATTGATTGATTGATTGATTGATTGATTGATTGAGAACTGGCTGGCAGTGGTAAAGTGCCAAGAATCCTAAAGTCAGCAAAAATGAAGTCAGCAAAACAGAAAGTCAAAAGGCAAACAGTCAGTGGAAACCACGTCAAGGGTGACAGGTCCAACACTGCTTAAATGTGAGCAGTTCTGTGCAATGTCACATTTTCTCTTTACATAAAAAATATTTTCCCCTTGAAGAACCCCCTTTCTCTTTATTTCCACTACCTTTGGTTGTGTTCCATTAATTTTCCCACTTTAGACCGGACTTTTGTCCTTGACAGGATTACATCTTTGGCCATTTGAAGTGTGGAAATGTTTCAGAGATGAGTTTGCGAATATCCACAAACATATGTGTTTGTGGTCACAAACTAACAAATCCAATAATGTATTGAACGACCCACTCCCCACCCCTTGCGTGTGATTTTTTCCTGTATAATACTACACCATTGTGGAGTGTATTACAACTGTGTGAAAGGTTTTGGCAGTAAGGTCACTAATTCGGAATTCTTTTCAGTCAGAAACAACTATTTGTGTGTGTAATTCAAACTTAATCACGTAAATGTCTTCATGAATCAGTCCCTCCCTAATGTGTATTACTGAGTTGAATCTGGACCACTGGTGTGGGGGTTCCCTTGTGGACAATGATGCTGAAATGCCACCTGACATGATTATTTTCAGTTGCACTATCAGGGCTTATGTTTCTGCTGGAGTATGCAAATCAATACATTGAAATGCAGAAACAGTTGTAAGCACAAATAACCCTGAGTTAGGGTGAGGATGTAAAGTAATAGCGGTCTCCATTTCTAACGATTATTTGCCGTGTGTTTCTGTAAAGAAACCATTTATGAACTTGATTTTGCAGTTCCAGGGCTAGACTGTTTATATTGCACTGTACACTGATGGTTTTTGCACACAATCCCAATGTAGCTAAAAAAATAATTTAAAAAAAGGTTACAGGCGAGATACTGCAATAACAATTAAACCTACAACAGAAAATTGAAAAAAACCTTTGGGGACTATGGTGTGCTCAGGCCTTACTCATAACCATGATTTTCAGTGGCTAGAAAGGTTCCCAGTTCTATATGCAAACAGTAGCTGCGGGTCAGATGTGGTGGCCACACCACAACCTTGCAACGATTTGCAACTTTTATAGATGAACGTTTGAAGCATACACAAGCCTGTGACTTTGCGAATTTACATGTGTAAATAAATGGTATTAAAATTAAATTGACTTTTTCCTCGTTTTTCATAAGCCTACATCTGCACAATGTCTGGACAGACAATGAGTGGCATTTCAGCAAAACATTTTCAATATCTTTCTTCAGATGGAAACCATATTTAAAAGTTGAATCTTTCCTTTCTCTCCCAAGTACTAAAATAATAGAGAATTTCCATGCACTCTTTCGCTCTAAATGGCATCTTGCACTTGGGTTATTCAGGCATAAATGAAAGCACTGATTATGACAAACTGAGTTATTTTTTTAAATTAAGTTTTATGGATAGATAATGACAGTAAACATAACAAAACAAAGGAAACATCTTTGCTTAAACATTCCCCAGGACATTACGTTGCAAAATAGTACAGAGTATCAATCAATCAATCAATCAATCAATCAGGGATTTGTAGACGCACTACTCACCCGCGAGGGTCTCAAGGCGCTGGGGGGAGGGGATTCGAGCAGCTACGTATAACCCAGGTAGGTCGTAGATAGTGACTTAGTCTCCCTATGAGGTAATGTTTACATTCTGATAGGGCTACATTTAAGAATGCCATCCACCTCAGTATCACAAAGCCAGACATAGCAATGACTTATCTTGCATCTAGTTCCATCTATTTCCATCAAGGAGCAAGTTCGACCCGCAGGGTCCAGCCATCCTAACAGATGGGGGTGCTGCTGGTGTGAGATGGGACCATCCCTCCTCAACCATCACGCAGAGTATCTCCCTGTGTACATAAATAGTCCTGCAGGGAGTCAGTCCCAAATGTTATTAGATCTGAGCTTAGGTGGAATCAAAAGGTAGTAAGGGCCTCATTTATGAGGCCCCTTGCCCCGCCGGAACATCACTTTTTGTGACGTTCCATGGTGCAGGAGCCTGCTCCATATTAACAAGGCAGCACTTAGCCACTTTTTTTGGCTTAATGCTGCCTGGTAAATATCAATCCCTTTAACACAGTTTTCTGCGTTAAAGGGGCGTGCAATGGGTGTTGCTGGGGGCGTTCCCAGCAGCATCCATGACTTTTTGACCCTGTCCCAGATTTACGAGAAATCGTAAATCTGAGGCAGGGCCAAAAACATACGCCTCCCCCAGGGGAGGCCTAAAGGAGGCACAATGCGGAGAAATATCTTTATTTCTCCTCGTTTTCCCTTTTTCTATGAAAAAAGCCTCTTGTGATTGTTTTTGTGCAGGAAGGTTTCCCTTCCTGCACAAACAAAATCAGTCCCGCAACGCAGGCACCCTTGCACCATGCTGCAAAGGTGCCTGTGTTGGTGCACGGCAGCCCATTGTGCGCCGACGCATGGTAAAAGGACAGGAATACACCGTATCTGATAGATACAGCGCATTCCTGCCCTTTTCTTTTGCCGAAGGGCAGCGCTGCAGGAAGGCCTGCAGCAGAACCTCATGAATGAGGCCCTAAGTGTCTAATTGTTCCAGACAATACAATAGATCATGAAGTCATGTTTTCACTTCAGTCAGGTTCGCTCTCCCCCAGTGGCACACCACCCGCCTTTTCGCCAGTAGCAGGGCTATAGATGTATATTGACAGTCTTCTTGTGGTAAAGTTAGGGTGCAGCCCATCAAAGCTAGTTTGGTTGAGGGTGTCACCAGTTTGCCAATCATTTCAGAAAGGTCTGGAAAAACTGTGACCAGTACGCGGTTATAGGTGGGCACAGCCAGGCACAGTGAATAAAGGATGCCTCAATGGTGCCACACATGGTGCATCTGGTGTCCAGTCTCAAGCACCAGGCACAGACTTTGAGTGGGGCTCGATACACACAATGTGGAAACTTAAAATTAATCAGCCTGACCCTCCCATTTGGAGCCAGGGCCCGATCTGTGTGCAGCAGAACACCCATTCTTTGGGGGTTATCTTGTCTCCCAGGTCTCCCTCCCATGAGGCTCTCGCTACTGGTATTATTAAGAGGCTGTAGCTTGTGTAGTCACACATAGATGAGTAACCAGGTGTCTGCACGAGTCTGCAGTCAGCAGGACTGTTAGTGCCTGACATTCAGGGAGCAACCGCGTGAAGGTGAGGTAGTGTTCTTTACATTGTGCATGTATCCACTTATGTAGGAATGAGTCTAGGGCGGTGGGCCCCACCCGGTGTCTCACACATGATGCAGGCAGAAACTCACCATCCAAAAGCAGGTCTCTCATGGACTTCACTTCCCAAGTAGTTAATCTGGCCATTGTGTGTGAACCAAAGATACTTAGCAACAGAGGAAAGTGTGTAAGGGTCTAGTGCGGTGAATACAACCTATCGTTCCCATAGCACTTGCGGATGCCCTCTCATGCCATCTGTGTGTTTAGTACTGTGTGGATTTCCTCACGTTTACACTTCGGCACCTGCCCTATGAGCGTGGTGAGCAGGGCTGAGAAGGCAATGTTGCATTTAATAGCTGTATGTGCCATATATATATAGAGCCATCCGGGCTCTCCACTACACTGTAGCACATATACACGCATGCATACACCCCTCGGGCGGGCTCGACCCGAGGGGATAAATAAACGGCAGGAGACCGCTCGGGGTCTTCCGGCCATAGCATCTAACCTTGCTGTGTCGTGCCTTCATTCCAGTGCTGCTGCGGCCTCTAGTCCCGAGGCCCTGCCGCGCCACATTGGCGAAGAGGCCGGTCACGACCGACGCGTGCACCGCCTCCTCGACTTCACCTTGCAGGGAGCTCATGGAGCCCACCCGCGACGCTCCGTCATCACCTCTGCAGGAATCCTGCCAGCGCACATGCGTGCTGCTGCCTGTGGCCCAGGTTGGCCCCCCCCTGTGTGCCGCACTGCTGCCGCCGCTGGACCTGCACGCCGCGCTACACCGCGACTCCTGTTGGCGCGCCCTGCACACGCCCACACGCCTCCCCAGAGCAGCAGGAGCGTGCTCAAGCCGGCGGTGCGCTCGAGACAACGAAGACGTCACCGGTGAGTGCGAGCCCCGGCGAAATACTCCGCTGTGGCGCGCGGCGGTATTGCAGGCCTTCTGCACTGACTAGGGGAAGAGTGAGAGGATCCCCCTGTGGCTGGTGCCTCCCCCATCTACTAGCTCCAGGTCAGTACTGTAGCCCAACACAACCAAAGAGGCTCAGGAGCATTGTCAGGCCAGCAGGCCCCAGGCAGCCATAACAGCCCTGCAAGTCTGTTCACACGCTGGGGAGGGGAAGCAGCTGAGCATACCACCAGCCACAAAGACCAAGCCATCTCTGTGTGTTCCCCACCCTGGCAAGCAGGGTATCACCATCCACAGTGCACGTTGGAGGACAGAGCCACCGCCCAGGAGGACAGGCACAGAAGACCAGCCATTCCCACGTGGGCACGCTCCGGCGCTCAGCTTCGCTCGCAGGACCCTAGTGCCAGGACCGCGCCACTGCACCCATGCACGAATGCACTGGCGCCATGAGTAATCCGGCCCCAGCAGGCGATGCCGGCCAGCAGGCCGCAGTGGACAACCCAAACGCGGGTGACAACGCACCACCTCCAGGTCACAGCCACACGGTTGTCTCCCCACTGCCACCATTCAGCGAAACAGCATACCCCGCCACGGCGGCCCCACGGTGGAAGGCGTGGATCGGACAGCTGAATCACTATTTCAGGGGCACGAGGGAGACCGACGGTACCGTGAAACTGTCTACTTATCCATTACAGAGGCGCAGAGATCTTTTTGAAACTCTACCCAACACAGGCAAAGACGACGACTATGAGGCAGCGGTCACCACGCTCAACAGGCATTTTGACCCTCAACTTAACCCCGACTTCGAGCGGTTCAAGTTCAGACAGGCGTCGCAGTCAGACACTGAGTCCGTGGACATGTTCTGCGCCGGCTGGCCAGCACGTGCGCCTTCCTGGACCAAAGGGAAGAGATATGCGGCCAAGTCATCCAGGGGTGCCGCTCAACACTGCTGCGGAAGCTGATCCTTCGACAACCAGGGATTTCACTGGACGAGATCCTCATCCTGGCCCGGTCTCATGAACTGTCGGACGTCTGGGCTGGCGAAATGGAGGCTGCTCTGCACAAGACTGTTGCGGCGCCGCCCGTGTCCAGGTATGCACCTATCAAAGCGGAAAGGGTAGAGGCGATCCAACGGCACCCCACCATGGCTCGCCAGGCACAGAGGACGACGACCAGAGGACCATGCGGAAACTGCGTAGAGGACCACCCGGCGACAGCAGTGTGCGGAGCAAGGGGGAAGACGTGCTCCCACTGCGGGAAGATGAACCACTTCGCTAGGGTGTGTCAAAGTAGCGGGTCCCGGTACGCCCCTCAAAGGTCATGAGGAATGTCCCAACGCCTGCGCCAGGTCTCGCTCGAAGACTCACGGTCGCATGACGACGACCCGCCAAGGGAGCGCTGCCTCGCCCTCGAAAACGATGATGATGAAGTGTTTGTCGTGTCGTTCGTCAGCAGGTCAGACAAACACCGGAGGCCGCCACCGATGTGCTCTGTCCTAGTAGAAGGGTCCACGGTCCGGGTGCTCATTGACACGGGCGCATCGGTCAACGTCATGGATTCGGAGCAGTATGACCGTCTGTCGCCACGACCCCCGCTCGCACCCACCAAGGCTCGAATTTACACCTATGGAGGAACAGACCCACTCCCTCTTCGAGGAGTCATCGAGGCCAAGATCGCCAGCAGGAAGCATGTCACAGTAGCTCGGTTCCACGTCACGGAAGGGAGAAAAGGCACGCTACTCAGCTGCCACACGGCGGAAGACCTAGGCCTGGTCTTCTTTGCGAACCAGGTCCACAACTCCCACGCTGAAGACATCCTGAGGGAGTTCCCGGCACTGTTCACTGGACTCGGCAAGCTAAAGGGGAAACGGTTCAAGCTCCACATAGACACCACAGTGAGGCCTACCGCCCTGAGGCACCGGAGAGTGCCGTTCAATCTCCGCCCGCAGGTGGAAGAAGAGCTGAAGAAGCTAGAAGACCTCGATGTCATCGAGAAGGTGTCCGGCCCAACCCCGTGGGTGTCCCCGCTGGTTGTGGCTCCCAAGCCAAAGCAGCCCGGAGCCATCCGGCTCTGCGTGGACATGAGGCTCCCGAACTTGGCGGTCAAGAGGGAACGCCACCTCATGCCCACCATGGATGACAGTGTAGCGGATTTGAACGGGGTCAAGTGGTTTTCTAAACTGGACCTAAACGCGGGATACCACCAGTTGGAGCTAGAACCCGAAAGTAGATACATTACCACGTTCTCAACCCATGCTGGCCTCAGGAGGTACAAGAGACTGAGTTTCGGGGTGTCGTCGGCAGCCGAAGTCTTCCAGAATGCCATCAGGGAAGCACTGTCAGGCCTGCAGGGTGTCATCAACCTGAGCGATGACATCCTGGTGTTCTCGAACACCCTGGAAGAACATCACACTCATCTCCGGGCCACCCTCCGGCGACTCGAAGACTGCGGGCTGACCCTTCACAAAGCGAAGTGTTCGTTCTACCAGGAGTCGGTCGATTTCTTTGGGTACGTCTTCACCAGGGAAGGACTACAGGTGGACCCCAAGAAGGCTGTGGCCATAAGAGCAGCCAGCACTCCAAAGACCCCCACGGAAGGTCGCAGTTTTCTTGGCATGGCCACATACTGTGGCAGATTCATTCCGAATCTGGCCTCCTTGTCAGAGCCACTTCACACCCTTACCCGCAGTGACCACAAGTGGGAATGGACCGTGGCCGCCAACACTGCATTCAACAACATCAAGGCCGTGCTAATGGACAAAACGGTGATGGCCTACTTTCACCCGGGGCGCCGCACTGAGTTGATCGTCGATGCTAGCCCAGTGGGCCTTGGAGCGGTCCTCCTTCAGGAACATGCTCAAGACACCTGGAGGCCAGTGGCGTACGCCAGCAGGGCACTATCGGACACTGAGACAAGATATGCCCAGATCGAGAGGGAGGCGCTGGCAATAAAATAGGCATGCCAGCACTTTCACCTGAATTTGTACGGACAAGAATTTCAAGTGGTAACTGACCACAAGCCACTGCACCCGCTCTTTGCAGGATCATCACGACTGGCACCTCCGAGGATAGAGAGATGGGCCTTACAGCTACAGGCGTACGATTTCAAAGTTGTCTTCCGTCCTGGGGCACACAACCCAGCGGACTATCTCTCAAGACACCCAGAGTCCCTGGTCCCTCGAAGTTCACTGGTGGATGTAGCGTACTCAGAAGCATTTGTGAGTATGGTCTCGCAAGATGCATGCCCCATCGCCATGACGCTAGCGGAGATTGGTCAAGCGACGGACGACGACGAGGCGCTGATCAGAGTGAAATCCACCCTGCTGGGTAATGGATGGGCCCGCTTCCTGGATGGGACTCAGGCGCTTCGGACCGAAGACAGCCACGCTCGGCAGCAGATCTGGCAGGTGCGCCATGAACTGAGTGCAGGGGAACAAGGAGTTGTTCTGAGGGGGCACATCATTGTAATCCCAAAGAGACTGCAATGCCGGATCCTCCAGCTGGCGCACGTCGGACACCAAGGGATGGCTAAGACAAAGGCCAGACTATGGAACAAGGTATGGTTCCCAGCTATGGACTCCATGGTGGAAGACATGGTGAGACAATGTCATGCTTGCACCATCACTGGAGGAGACCCGGCGCCGGTAATCACTGAAGATCCCTGTGAAACCCCATGGGACAAAGTCAGCCTTGACTTCGGAAGCTTCCCGGATGGGCGCACCATGTTGGTGATGGTCGACTCCTTCTCAAAGTTTCCAGTCGTGGAAGTAGTGGCGTCAATGGCATTCACGCATGTCAGGAGAGTCCTTGACAAGACATTTGCACTCATGGGTTTGCCGGATGAAATTCGTTCAGACAATGGGCCCCCGTTCCAAGGCCGGGAATTTCAAGAATACTTGGAGAGAAAAGCGATCCACCGCAGGAAGATCACCCCTCTGTGGCCCCAAGCCAATGGGGAGGTGGAGCGTCTCATGCGAACACTCAACCGGGCCCTGCGCATTGCCGTGGACCAAGGGGAAGATGCAGAGTCTGCACTTGACCAATTCCTTGATGCCTACAGGCAGACGCCACACAGCACGACCAAGTGTGCCCCCTCACATTTGCTCTTCAAAAGGCCCCCGCGGGATAGCATCCCGACGGATCCCACGTGGAAGCCCCTGGAATGGGACAACGTGGCCGTCCAAGCGAGACGGACAACGACTAACCAGAAAGCGAGTGAAGCCCGCAGGCCAAGAGAGCCACAGCTGAAGGTGGGGGACTGCGTTGTGGTTAAGGACAGACACCCTGGCTGGAAGTTCAGGACACCCTTTGAGCCAGAAGGGTGGACCGTTGTGAAGATACAAGGAACCATGGTTACCGCCCAGCGAGGGTCACAGTCTGTCACAAGGAATGTGTCCAGCTTCAAGAGGATTTATGGTCAGAACTCCGGCCAAGAAGAGTCAGAAGATCCAGACGAGACCCCAAGTATCACCCCACCTGGCTCGCCAGGGCTGGTGGTCTCGCCACCGAGGAGCTCGCAAGTGGGGAGTGACGAGGCCGTCCCCGATACCGGCAGGCTCGGTCAAGATGTGGTGACTGGGTCACCCCCGAACACGCCATCAGATGCAGTGGTCAGCTCCAGCTCCCGGAGCCAGAAGTATGGTCTCCGGCCAAACCCTGCGCCCAGCCAAAGACTGAAAGACTTTGGGGCATATTCACAAGGACCTACTGCCGATTTATCTCCACCTTAACCCATCAAAAGTGGAGATAGATTTAACACCCCATTCACAAGCGGGTGTAAACTGCAGACATCGCCAGTATTCCCACGAGAACTGCCCCAAAATTTATCTCCACGGTGGACACCACCAACTAACCCTAATGAGATGCAGAGTAGGCGTTCCCATGCAAAAACACACAAAAAAAACACAACACCACTCACACAATGAACTGCCAGATCTGCGATGCGAACCAAAAACAGGCGATAAGCCGCAGTAGCACCAGTGATTTAACACCTGCCTTTTGCTGGTGTTAAGCAGGACGACTACCTGCAGCATGAAAGGGAGCCTAGCCAAGAGCCACACCTGAAGACCCACAGATGCCATGGAGACAATTATCATGCAGCTTGGATACCCATGAGGGCCACAACACCCACCGCCACCACCCCCAGTACCCCCCCGGCCTCCCCCGGACATACACATACCGTGCACAACACAAGAGCCACAAAAAGCGCATGATGACGCACATTGTCAAAAAATAACAAACATGTGTGGCCAGAAGAACGAGAAACAGTCACACAGCACTGAAGTAACAACCAAAAACTTTATTGAAATACAACACAAAACACCAATGCGGAAGACTCCTGTCGGGTCCGTCCGGGACAATCTCGATGTCACAGCCTGGAAAATAAAGCACAAAATCAGAACGTGTGTCATGCGCACATCAAAGGAGCGAGACACAGAGAAACAGAGAATGAAAGAAAGAAAGAGAGAGAAGGAAAGGAAAGGAAGGGAGAGCGAGAGTGAGAGAGAGGGAAGGAAGGAAAGGAGAGAGAGTGAGAGAGAGGGAAGGAAAGGAGAGAGAGTGAGAGAGAGAGGGAAGGGAGAGAGTGAGAGAGAGAGAAGGAAGGAAGGGAGAGAGAGTGAGAGAGAGAGAAGGAAAGGAGAGAGAGTGAGAGTGAGAGAGAGAGGGAAAGAAGGGAGAGAGAGAGAGAGACACCGCCGCCCCTGCACACCCAGGCCCCACTGTTCACCTGCTGCCACCGGTGTGTCTCCAACCACGTGCCGGGATACACTGCAAGCCACCAGGTCTGCAATCTGTAATCGAGGCCAGAGTCAATCATGGCAGAGTCCATCACACAGCACACGGCAACAATGCCTGTCCATCCCTGCGCACGCATGCAGCTGCACCCTACCCCCTCCCGCCGGCCAGCACTGGCTGTCCGCACTTGCGCACCCCGGGCCCACTGCTCACCTGCCGCCAACGGTGTGTCCACCAGTGGGCACACCACGTGCCCGTGCAAGCTCCAGTCCCCGGTCCCGCCAGCATGGCATGGTCCACATCATGCGGACCCTCCCCGCGGCCCAGCAGGTCCCACACATGATGCTGAGTCCTGAGGCATCAATGGCAGAGACCACATCAGTGCACACGTCATCATCGCAGGCTGCACACCCGCTCAGCTATTTCGGTGCCACTAACCCTGTGCAACCCCAGTCAGCGCCACGTGGTGGTAGGCCCGTGATGGGCGCAAGGCCTCGGGTGCCACTAACCCTGTGCAACACCAGTCAGCGCCACGTGGTGGTAGGCCCATGACGGGCGCAAGGCCTCGGGTGCGACCAACCCTGTGCACCACAACTCATGGGCCCTTTATGATTGAGAACCGTGGAGCGTCCATCATCCAGTCACCACCGGCAGTGGGGAACGTGACGTTGTCGGACCCTTATATTGGCGGGGTCACATGGCCTGTGACGCCTGTGCCGGATGGGTGTGGTGTGTGTGCAGACCTGCCCTCAGGGAGTGTCTGTGACATGCTGACAACTAGACCAGTGACCTGCATACCACCAGCGTGTACGCCTGCGACATTTAGCTATGTGGGCCTCCCCTCGGAGCGTAGGCGGAGTGGTCTGGCCTGGCGTACGCCAGACCAGCGCAGGGCTTGCAACAATGACTCAGGGGCTCTGGGCGTGGTTCAGTCCATGTCCGGACAAGGAAGTGACTAATGCATGTGTCCCTGTTGTAGTGTCCACGGCAAACGGAACACTATAGGCAATGTAGCACACTGTGACTGGCATCCCACTAGATGAGCATCATTGACATAAGGGAAATCACTGTCCCTACATTCATCCACACATTCATACATGAATGATGAAAGACATGACACAGCAGTGCGTTTCTGGATGTTTATTGCACATCCAGTGGAGTTTTGCAGCTGGAGCGGTACAGGGCCAAGCCAAGCACACTACACAATATGGGCTCGTGGAGGGCCAGCCAGAGTCCATCCGGGGATGACAAGTACTGCGGAAGAGGAAGGGAACAGTCCGCAGTCTGGTCGCCGTGTCATTGGTCATCAAACAGGATATGGCAGTCCATGTCGCGGTCCAAGGTGAGTGCAGCGGAGTGTATCGGGGATCAGTGGAAGGTCATGGGGCCATGTGCGGCACCAAGCAGAAACAGGCCGGGTGGCGGAAATGAATGCTAGTGCCTCCTTCTGAACTCAATCCCATCCACGTCCTCATCCTCGGATGTGTGCTCTGCCCCACCTGTGGGTGTTGCAGTACCCGCTGAGGCACTGTGTGCCACTGACACATCAGGTGCCGGAGTGGATACGTCTGCCGGACTGGGAGGCACTGACACAACAGGGGGCGGAGATGTGGATGGTGTAGGAGCAGCAGCATTCATCTGCGCCACGCCTTGTGGCAGCAATGCCATGATGAGGATAGGCAGGGCATGGTAGATCCCAGCTACATTTCGCTGATGTGCAGCGGTGGCTGCCATCCTTTCCGCCTCCATCCGCACCATCTCCTCCATGAGCCTCCGCATGTGTGCCAGCTCACGGCTGGGATCGCTGGAGCCACTCTGAGCGGACAGGTGTTCTTGTCTCTGAGTCATGACTCCAGCGATGTCAGTCAGGGCTCGTTGGAGAACATGGAGCGGGCCGTGGGTGTCCGTTAGGCACTGGAGCTGGTCCCTGATGGGACCTAGACACCCATGGATGGCGTCCAGTTTGGTAGCCATGAGGTCGATTCCCACCCCCACCTGCTCAGCCGTCTCCCTCTGGCCCTCCAGCACACGGCGTTGGAAGGCCATGTGTTATTCCTGGGGGTCTTGGGAGACTGCGGGGGCTGTGGGTGCCTCCTGCTGGGTGGTTTGGGTAGTGGGTGGAGTCTCCTCGCTGCAGCTGGGCTGCCCTGATCCTGGAGATGAGTTGCGGATGATGTCAATGATGTCTTGGAGGGCTTGGGTGTCGATGCTGGGGGTGTCCTCCTCGTCATCAGTGAAGAGTGGCTGTGACTGCTCTGCAGGAGGTGTTAATGGTGCCCCTGCAATGTGAAGGGGAGATGGTGTATTACGATGTGTCCGCATGTATGTAGCCGCATGGTACAGGTTTACATTCAGACAGCATGGCATTGTACATTGTGACAGTCTGTGGATCAGGGCCATGATCCAGAGTCATTTTGGGTGTGAACTGTGCTCTGCTTGATTGTGCATGTGTGCCATTGTGGCCATCTCCCCCCGTCCCCCCAGTACCTGGTGGTCACTCACCCTGTTGAGGTTGTGTTGTGTCCTGTCGAGCAGTGTCCGGTCCCCGACTCCGGCCTAAGTCTCCACACTGATGACTGTCGACACCAGCTCCTCCATGTCATCCAGCTCCAGCTGTGGCGCTGGGCTCCCATCTCCAGTCTGCATTGCTGCCTTCTGGTTGCCTGCGAGTTTCTCCTTGGTCTTGCGCTTGATGTCAATCCATCGCCTCTTGACCTCGTCCATTGACCTCTTGTGCTCTCCGACGGCATTCACCATGTCCACGATGTCTCGCCATATTCCATTTTTGGTGCCCAATGACACGTTGGAGGTGACGAACAGTTGTTGATGGTGTTCCATCACCTCCGTGACCAGGATCCTATTCTCCTGCGGACTGAACTTCGTCTTCCTCTTCTTCTTGTCCTTGCCCTTCCCTGTCCCCGAGGTCCCAAGCTGGTCGTCCGGGGTGCTTGTGGGGTTGCGCTCGTCTTCTGCGCCTGCTCCGGCTGCCTCCATGGTGCTTGGGTGTTGGTAATTTTGTGTTTGTGTGCTTTTTCTACTTTTATAGTGGTTTTTCCCGCCTGCCATGTGTGTATTGCAGGCCTGGCGCTGCTTATCGCTGATTTCCTCATCACGCTTTGGCCCATCGCATGTTTTTTCGCGTTGAGGTTTGTGTTTTTATCACTGTTGCGGTTTTTGTATCGCGGACATTGGCCGCGTTTTCGGGGGACTATCGCATGGTACCGCCATGTTGTGAATTCCACGTTAACACGGGGTTATTTTCCCACGATAGGCTGCGATGTGTAAAGTTGCGTTAACATTTTTGGGAGATGTTTAGCACACGTTCTTGTGAATATACCCCTTTGTGTGTACCTCCCCGTGAACCTGAGGAACCTGATGGTCGGTCACTCAAAGAAAGGAGGGATGTAGAGTGCCATCCGGGCTCTCCACTACACTGTAGCACATATACACGCATGCATACACCCCTCGGGGCGGGCTCCACCCGAGGGGATAAATAAACGGCAGGAGACCGCTCGGGGTCTTCCGGCCATAGCATCTAACCTTGCTGTGTTGTGCCTTCATTCCAGCGCTGCTGCGGCCTCTAGTCCAGAGGCCCTGCCGCGCCACACCATAGAGGGCAGAGGGTGCAGCCAATAGTATGCATATTGTGCTTGCGTGCAGAGACAGTACAATTCAAAGTCTGGCGCTGACAGACTGCCTTGTTCGTATGGTAACATAAGAGTTGCCCAGTTGACTAGAGGCTGTATAGCTGCCCATGCACGTTTAATCGTGATAGACTTGAGGTAGTTCGAAATAATGTTATTTAAGGGGATCGGTATGTTAGTGGGTAGGTATAGGAGTTTCTATAGGATAATCATCTTCATAGGGCGATTTTGCCATTCAGGGACGACGGGAGTCTAATCCATCATGCCACCTGGTCCTCTAGTATTGAGATGGCAGTGCTGTAATTTTCAGTGATCATGGTCAGCCTGTCTCTGCTCACCCAAATGCCAAGGTATTTGAGGGGTGTAGTGCAACAGTGGATGAGATAGTTAATTTGCTGCTCTGTTGTCACTTAGGTGAGGGGAAACACAGCTGACTTGTTCCAGGTCATCACTACCCCTGATAGTATTCAGTACAAGGTAAATTTTTGAATAACAGGTGTAAGGTTTTGACTGGGGTTACAGAGATGGAGTGTAATGTCATCTGCATATAGGGAGACGATTAGATTACACAGTGAAAATGCAATCCCACTGTGCCCATTCCACAGCCTAATGGCGCAGACCAAAGGCTCTGTTGCCATGGCAAACAACAAGGGGGACAGGGGCATCCCTGTCAGGTGCGCCACGTGTTATCTCAAACGGGTCAAATGTCAGGCCGCTCACGCGCACTCTAGCCTTTGGGGTAGTGTATATCAGTTGTATTAAACGAAGGAAACGCATTGGAAATCCCATGTGGCTCAGTACAGGAAAGAGATATCCCCACTCAATAGAATCAAACTCTTCGGTGGCGTTCAACATTACTGCCTCAGCGTCTTGCCTTGGGTCAATTTGGTGCAATAATGCAAATAGTGTTTGCAAATTGTGTGACATGGATCGTTCAGGTATAAAATCCACTTGGCCCAGGAGGACCAGGTTTGGCAGCAGGAGAAGAATTCTGTTAGTGAGTATTTTGGCAAAAATCTTCACATCAGTATTGATAAGCAATACTGGATGGTAGGAATCTGGGTTTTGTGGATACTTTCGAGGTTTTAGAAGCATAATTAGGAGAGCCTTTTGGAAGGAGAGAGGAAGAGAACTACTCTCCCATGCCTCAGCAAATACTAGTTAAAGTCTGGTTGCTAGGATGTCCACGTAGGCTTTGTAAAATTCAGTAGCATGCCTCTTGGTGACTTACACGTGTGTAGGCTAGATATGGCTTGGTGATTTCGTCCAGTGTGATGGTTTCCTCTGAGAAAAGGTGGCGTGGCACCTCTAGCCAGGCCAGGACAATCCTATCAAGGTAGGCTGTGTAGTCTGCTGTGGTGGCAGAGTGACGTGTCATATACAAGTTAGAGTAGTACTTCATACATTTCTGTAAAATAGCCTCTAATTCTGGTCAAATCGTTCCATCATTGCTTTGTACGTCTGGCAAGTGTTCTGCTGAAACGGTCAGCCTTGCCATTTGCGCTGGTAGTGGCAAAGCAGGATATGTGCTCAACATCCCTATTTGCTTTGTCGCAAAATTCATCAAGCTTGGCATGGATATCTACTAACATATCTACAGAGGTGTTGTGTTTATATTGTTGTTCTAGGGTGCTTAGTTCCTTCTCTAGAACATTTAACTGGTTGTGGATAGATGTCCGCAATTTGTGTTGTTTGGCAATACATAACACCCTTATGTAGTCTTTAAATACTTCCCACAGAAGCCTGGGGGATGTAACAAAGCCCTCATTAAGGGAGAAATATGCTAAGATCTCTTCTCTTATTTCCTCCACAAATGCTGTATCAGTGAGTGCTAGTGGAGAACGTTGCCCAAGGTAGGTATGGTACCTAGAATCTGGTATCTTTATGGTGAGTTTAACAGGTGAATGGTTGGAATAGGTACATAGGAGGTGTCTGACACATGCAGCCCAGCCCCTGATGTCCTAGGTGCCCAACCAATATTCAAGCCAGGCCCAGGTGCTGTGCGCTGTCAAGGCGCCGTGTGCCCTCTCACAGCCCCGGGTGCAGTTCATGCCAGAGGTCCAATAGGTTGTGAGTCTCCATAATGTCTCTAAGTGCTCGAGCGGCTGCATGATGCATGAGGGGAAGTGGGTTGGAACTATCTATGCGTTTGTCCAGTACTAGATTAAAATTGGGGCTCCCGGTTTTATGGTATTATTTTTTTGCCATTTCTGTCTGTATTTATCCATATTTATTTTTTGCTAATTTTAGCTGTATTTATCCATATTTATTTAGGGTTATGTGGAAAAATTATGCTGAAATGCGTATATTTCCACATTTATTTAACCGATAAATATGCGCTCATGCTTGAATGTCTACCAGGTTTCGGTGCTTTGAACGCCAGTAGAAGAGAAATCAGTACACTTATATGAAAATATGCAAATTTCAGTATCAGCCTTGTGTATCTCTACTGCTGTTAAACCCTTTTTACTAAAATTCCTTTCATTTTTAACTCCATTATTTATCAATCCACACATCTATTAGCCTGGCGGTCATGGCAGACAGTATTTAGAATTACTCAAAAAGCAAACCAATTTCTGTTTTTGTACACATTTTAAAAGAAATACAGACAAGAAAATGAATGTTTCTGTCTGTATTTATCTGTAAAAATGGAAAACAGGGAACCTTATTTAAAATCACCCCATACCATTTTCCTGGGTGACAATAACTCACAGCACTCCCACAAATGTATTTACTACTGTTATATGTTGTTTAATGATGCAGGCCTGAACAACATCATATCTGCCCTGTGGATTATTCTCCTCAACAGTGACGGTGAAAGCAACCCACGACAGATCAGTATGGCTGTGCCCCTTCCATGTGAGGATAGCAGGAGAAGGACCTATTGGTGCTCCATCGCACTGCAAATGTGGGGGGTTTCTGTGCCTCAAGATGAGTCTCTTGAAGGAGCGCTATGTTGATTTTGTGGCGGTCTAAGTACACCAGTATTTGCCTGGCCTTGCAGGGGATACCAACACTCCAAATATTCCAGGATATTAGGTTTACAGAGGTGTTAGAGTTAAGTGTTGAATCCATCAGCCTGGTGGTGGTCTATTGATTTTGTGCAGTGAGATATGTAGCTGCCCTAACCGACCATTTACCTGGAAGTCTGTGGGGTAAGAATCGTTATATTGTAATGAGCAATTGAATTTGTCTGCCTCCCCGCCACCCCAACCTGCTAGTGAAGTATGCTCACCCCAAACTTTCCCAAAACAACTTATCATAAAGTACTACAGGGGCATGGGAAGCCATTAGTTGAAGGTAACATGGGGGTTCCCTATGGAGGCCACCAGAGAACTGGCCTATAGTGCCTCCCAGCTGCAGGGGGCACTCGCCGGGCATGTAGATGGCCATCTCAGCTAGTTTCAGCAGGATGGTTAGCCAGGTGACGTATGCAACCTATAGAAAGGAAAAAGAGCATCAGGGGATGTCTCGATTAGGCCCTGGACAGTTAAGTGCGCAGCATTGATGGGGGAGACCCCAGTCATATGCACCAAGGGGCTGCCCTGGCCATAGGGATTACAGCATAATGAAGGCATAGAGGTTGCAGGGGGGGGGAAATATCATGCATTCAGGGTGGCAGGCATAGGCCACTCATAGGGACTACCAGTAGTCAGCTTAATTCCACATCACTCAGTTCCAGATCTGGGAAGTCCGGTCGACCACTGGAAATGGTAGGCCTCCCTGCTTTGGTTTTGCTCAGGAAGCGGGAAGCAGCTTGTGGATCGGAGAAGATATATGATTTGTTTTCATAGGTGATCTTGAGACGTGCCGGATATAGCATTACATACTGGATGCCTTCCTGTTGTATTTTGGGCTTGATCAGCAGGTAGACCCACCATGCCTCTTGTACCCACTGGGCAAAGTCCGGATATCTGAAGTTCATGGTGCCCCCGTGGACCAGAGGCTGTTGCTCCTGGGCCAGGCGCAGGACTGTGTCGTGATCCTGGTAGTTGAAAAGATGGCCTGTAATGGGCCGAGGCGGTGCACCAGGAGGCAGCCAAGGCCCCAATGAGCAGTGGGCCCACTCCAGAGCAAAAAGCGAGGAGAAAATATCATCACTGATCAGGCTCTTTAGGAGGTCTTCAACAAAGTTGGACATGTTGTCAGTGTTCGTGGATTCAGGGAGTCCTACCAACCGCAAGTTATTCCATCTGGAATGGGCCTCGAGATCTTCATTTTTCACCTGGATGACATTCAGGACTTTTTTCTTATTCAGTAGTTTCTCTGTGGTGCCAGCTGTGCCGTCTTCTATGGCGAAGATTGGTGATTTGGAAACCTTGAGGCATTTGTCTTTTTTCGCCAATGCAGAGGCCATTGCGTGGACTTTTTGCGTCAGTGTGCTGATTTTGCTATTGATATAGTTCAAGCTCAGTTGCATTTGGGGCAGAAGAGATTGAATGTCTGGCTTGACAATTTTGGATGGTGCTTCTGCACTATCAGCAGACATTGTCCTTGCCGCTTTCTTAGCTTCTAAGCTCAGCTTCCACTGTCTATGCTGTGTTCTTCCCATTGCAGATGTTGAGTTTTGCACTGTGAAGAAATTGGTCACAGGCATTGTTGTCCACCTCAGAGTGGACTGTCCCGACACCCGTTGGCCTCGAATGGGCATCCCAAGGGCTGACCAGGGACTCCAACTGAGTGTGCCTAGTGCTCCGGCACTCACAGTTGATAGGCTAGTCCCTGCCAGAATCCATGGAGGTATGGGGCTCCGTAGCAGTCCCCGAGCTCGACCCCTTCAATCACGCCACACCCACAGGCTCCCCTGGTTGTCACCATCTCCAACACCGAGGTCACCATGGCATAGTCACAGCCTGATTTATGGCAATCCTGCAGGAATTCTGGATCTACCCATGGGGGGGCTATCTTTTAGACAGGGGGAATCAACTCAGGAGTTAGCCCCCAAGTGCATGCCTTCAGCTCCAGTCTACCACAGCCCTACCCTCCCAGGCAGAGCACTACGCCGGGTGGCATGAGCAATCTGCGTCCTGTGATGGCGATCGCACTCAGGGCCCCCCGCAACTTGACAAAGCCTGCAAATACCTGTTGGGGCTCTTTGCCACTTGCAACTCTTTTTATCAGCCTCCTTGGCACAGGCCCGCTTAGGCCTACCGCTCCCCTGTTCCTGACTGGCCTGATCTGTGTCAGCATAGCCACACCTGCAGCCCGCTAGGAAACTCTGTCCCCCTCAGCTGTCCTGCATCACCAGCGCGGTTGAAATATGTGGTTTTACCACATGGATGCCGTCAATAGGATATAGGATTTGCAGGATAATTGTGCCCGGTGCGAAGAGCCTCACATTAGTGCTGCCATCTTAGTACCAGGCACTCTAGTTCCCCCCAAACTGAACTAGTTGGTAGTATTATCCAATAGGCTACTGCTGGTTGCTTCCATGAAGCACTTCACAATTTTAAAACATATTTTTGTCTTATCCCCTGGTGTTTGACATTGCGCTAACTGTTACTACTTACTACTACTTACTGTTATACCACTTACACCCCTCCCCTCGAGTGATATTGCCCCTAAGTATAGTGGAGTAGGCCCTCATGGTCTGAAAGTTCTTTCCAATAATTCTGGCACAGAATTGTATTAAAAGAGTGGACACCTCCATTTCTGTGGTGTTTCACCTTGTTTGCAGGGGCCAGACCCTTGGCTCTTTAATGGGATACCACAGAAGGAGACACCACTAAGGACATTCCACATACTTGGTAAAAGTTCTGCCTTCATAAGTAACATTTCCGCACTTAAAAAATCCTGCCATTTGTTGATCAATAGCATATTTCAAGAGCAGTTTCATATTGTTTCTGCTTCTCTGTTTGAGAATGTGGGAAAGGTTTTCTGAATCAAGCACTCCGGAGTTGCTTTGTTAACTTCAGATGCAGATCTTCCTTAATGTGGTCCTTGCATTGTTCGCAGTAGAAATTGTGTTTTTATAGTTAATTTTGACTATGCAGGGTGCAGGTAAAGTTAAGTGACGGGATCCTGCCTACGTGTAGGAAGCAATGACTTTTTTTTTTTAAGTTTAAGAAGCTTTATTAATGTATTGTTCATCATGCAACATAAGGCAAGATGTAACAATATTTAAGAATAACAAACATATGTAATAGAAAACATGCCATGAAACAGATCAGAAAGCTGTTTTCAATTTTAGGGTTTACATAGGAAAAGAAAAGGGGGAGGAAAGGAGAGGGGAAAGATAAAATATGCTCTGCAATTGAAGATAAACTAGCAATAAATACTCATTAGAATAAAAGAGGATACAATTAACATATTTTCCATAGAAATTTTACAATATGAATGGTATTAAACAGGAGAAAGAAGGCAAAGAAATAAAAAAAACTCATGAAGGTTGAACGTTTTCTGACCGGTTACTAGAAATCTGAGAAATAGAGTGTTTATTTAAATAAACAGTTAGGGGTAACCAAAATAGATCTCTATTTATCTGTGGGTTACAAAAGGAGGCAAAAGCTGTGTCCAATCTATGATAATGGCATACAGTATTCCACCAAGATTTGACTGTGAGCTTGTTTGGGCATTTCCAGTTGAGTGTAATTTGTTGAAAAGCTAAAGCTAACATGAGGTCAAACAACCCACGTTCATGAGATAATATCCCAAGTGACTCTGATAAACTTCCCATAAACAGGAGGGCATTCGATAAGGGAATATTTAGATTAAAAATATTCAAGATCCGAGGCCAAATTTGTAACCAAAAAGAAGCTACGGGAGGGCATGAAAAGAGGAGGTGATAGAGGTCAGCCAAGGGATGATCACAAGACCAGCAAGTTTTATTATTAGAGTGTGTAAAATTGGCAATGAAAATGGGAGTGAAATAAAGTCTGTGATATAGAAAAAACATAGATTGAGTAGTAGATGCAGATCTAGATATTTTCAACGATCTGGTCCATAACTTGCTCCAAAATTCATTGATCCATTCACAACCAAAATCCGCCTCCCAGGCGAGCTCTATCTTAGTCTTAGATCGCTCCGAGACAGTGGAGTTGAGAAACTTATAAATGAGAGAGGCCATTGGGGATACTGACAAAATCCTAAGAAGTTGATCTTGGGTAGACAAACAATCTTCAGAAGGAAGGGAATAAAAGGCTTCCAAAAGTGCTTCCATAAGTAATGAAAACTTATGCAAAAACGAGCAGGGATATTTAAAATTAGTTTGGAACTGGGGAAAAGAACAAGGAGAAGTGCCATCAAATATGTCCTGAACCCAGATGATACCTTTAGATCTCCAGGAGCTCCAAAATAAAGGTCTATTATTAATGTTGAGAAGACGATTATGCCAAGGAGGAGAACCCAAGAACGTGTTTCTAGACATTCTCTTTGGTTGACAGTAAGGTCTTAACAATGAGCAAGTGTGTTTAAATAATGGGAGAGATGTGAGACTGGTTTTGGCCGTGAAAGCCAGAACCTCCAGGAAAGAGAAAGGGGAACAAAGACGGCGCTCAATACTTACCCATAAAGGGGTGAAAGAGGAAAGGTTCGCTTGAAGCCAGTAGGAGGCTTGTTTAAGACAAGAGGCTTTATGATATAATCTAAAATTTGGAAAATTCACCCCTCTGGTGGATTTTAGTTTTCTAAGATGGGATAAAGAGATTCTGGATTTTGTATTGTTCCACAGAAATTTGGAAAGTAGGGAGTCAAGTTTTTTGAAATAGATAGAAGGAATGTGGACTGGAATCATTGAGAGAATATATAACATAATAGGAGTGATCATCATCTTGATAGAATCTTAGCGACCCCACCAGGAAAGAAAAAAAGGATTCCAGGAAGAGAGTAGTTTGGAGATCCGATCGAGAATTTCTTTCATATTTGTTTTAATCGAGTCCGAAATAGAGTTGGTGAACCATAACCCTAGGTATTTAATTTTAGAACTATTCCAATGGAATCCAGTTGGATCAAAATGATGTTTAGAACAAAATTTGGTTATGGGAAGCATCTCTGTTTTATCGGAGTTGATTTTATAATCCGATACCGCCGAAAAGTCTGAGAATTCTTGTAATAATTGGGGGATAGAAATTTCTGGGTTAGATATAAAGAGTAAGATATCATCCGCATAAGCAGAGAGCTTCAAGTGTTGATCTCCGTATAAAAAAAACAGAAATAGAAGTGTTATGACGGATGCGAGCCAGAAAGGGTTCAAGGGAAAGAATAAAAAGAAGAGGAGATACAGGGCAACCCTGTCGGACACCACGATGAAGTGAGAATCGATTTGAAACAAGACCATTAACTATAGTGGAAGCAGTAGGTGCTGTTTAAAGTAAAGAAACCAGGGAGATGAATTTAGGCCCAAAACCATGCCAACGGAGTGACTCAAATAAAAAAGACCATTCAACTCTATCAAAAGCTTTTTCTGCATCAATAGATATCGCAGCCAGAGAATAAGATAGAGGAGATGGCTTATTTAAAACATTGAAAAATAACCGAGAATTATCAGAGGTTAATCTGCCCTTAACAAAACCACATTGTTCTGGCCCAATTAGATGGGGTAATAGTGATTCAAGACGTAATGCCAATAATTTAGCAAAAATGTTATAGTCCACATTTATCAAGGATATAGGGCGATAGTTTTTGCAGAGTTTAGGATCCTTTCCTTCTTTGTGAATGAGACAAATAGAGGCTTCTAAGAAAGTACCGCTCGCCTTGCCAGTAGTACAGAAGTGTTGAAAGAGATTAAAGAGTTTGGGGAGTAGACAGTTTGAAAAATGTAAGTAAAATTCTACTGAGAAACCATCCGGACCAGGGGATTTATTTTTCTTTAGTGAGTTAAGAGAACTAGTAATTTCTTGGAGCGAAATATCCGAATCTAGGGAATTAAAATCAAGATCGGTGGTTGAAGGAGATGGAATATTGCTTAGATAAGAATCAATAAGAGAATTCGATGCAGGCGCTTCTGGAGTATATAAATTATTATAAAATGTTGTAAATTCATCGAGGATTTCTTGATCTTTGAAAAGATGTTTCCCATCTGCTGACTGAATAGAGTCTATCAGCATCCTCTCTTTTCTAGATTTGAGGCAATTAGCTAAGAGTGATCCAACTTTATTGCGGCCTCCATAATATCGGGCACTGCTACGAAGTAGAATAGATGAAGCATTGTCAGTAGAAATCTTGTTAAACTGTAGCTTAGCACGAACAAGCTTCTGCAAGGTAGAATCAGATGAGGAAGTGTAAAATTGATGTTCTAAGTGCTTGATATTGGTTAATAAAGCCTTATGTTGAATGAGGGTGCGTTTCTTTTTCCTGGCTACAAAATCAATAATGAATCCTCGGGCAGTGGCTTTAAAGGTGTCCCATACCAAAGCGGGGGATATAGATGGACCTTCATTCAAAGAAAAGAATTCTTCCGCAAAGGAAGCGAAGGAAGATGAAAAAGCTGGATCTTGTAAAAGAAAATTGTTAAATCTCCATCTAGAAGATTTGGGCTGCGAACAGAGCAAATCAAAATCAGCAATCACCGGAGCATGATCTGAAATTAAAATGGGTTTGATCGAAGATGAAATAAAATTTTGAGCTAAAGGCTTGGATAGGAAGATGTAATCCAGTCGGGACAGAGAGCCATGTGGAGGGGAGAAAAAAGAAAATTCTGTTTGGTCTGGGTTACATAATCTCCAGGCATCTACAAGATGTGTCTGTGTAATTGTGCTATGAAACTGTTTATGGGTTTTATGGGGAACGAAGCGTACCTGGGATTTGCGATCAATAAAGGGGTCCATAACCTGGTTACAATCGACTCCAAGGATAAAAAATTCATCTTTGTGTTGCATACATTTATTTGTAATAGCAGGCCAGAAAGTATAATCTGGTTGGGTCGGACCATAAACATTAAAGACAGTTAAAGAAACATTATTATTAATGATTAGTTTAACTAAAATCCATCTGCCATCTGTGAAACAACAGAGCATTTCAATTTTTTGTGACATAAGATAATAACACCATTCTTCTTTGTAGTTGTAAGAGAAACAAGAACAGAACCAACCTAATTACGTTTGAGCTTAAGAGCCTCAGCTTCTGATAAATGAGATTCTTGTAATAAAACTAAGTCAGGATTATAAGAGGCTAAATGTGAAAGATTTCTCTGTCTCTTTATAGGATTAATAAAACCTTTTACATTCCATGTAACAACTCTGAATGCAAGAAAATAACCATAGATATAAAAACAATGGAACTGACAGTAGTGAAGGAGTATAGGAAGAGCAATAGGCAAAGTCAGAAAGTAGAAAAAAGGTACATTAAGAGTAAAGAGGGAAGAATAGGACAGAAGATTTTATTATATAATACAAGGAAGAAAAAGATAACTGCAGAGCAAAAACAAGAAGGAGAGGAGGAAGGGAAAGGATGAAAGGAAACAGAAAACAGAAAAGGGAAAGACGAAAAAGCGAAATAGAAAAGCCAAAAAAGGAGACAGTACATATCCATAAAGGACGACTGAAAAGACATACCTGTAAAAGACAAGAACAAAATAACACTGGGGTGGTGACGACACACGAGAGGATGACACGCTCGAGGCAAGGGAGTCTGAGCCACACCAGGGTCGAAAAGACAAAACATTGAGGAAAACGGACCAAACATACTAAGTACATCGGACGAACCTGCAAGGACACAAAAGAGAACAACATAAGATATATCAAATACAATGAAACATTCGAAGAATTATTGTCTGACAAACTGAGATATATTGAAGAATCACAAAATAGAACTACAATTCAATATCATTGGAGAACTCAATAGTTACAAGCAAATATAAATCGATCAACCATTGGAAGGACCAGCAGTATCCATATTACTCAAAGTATGGGAATGTATATACTTCTTAAGTTCCGCTGGATCTTCAAACGACACAGTATTATTTTGGAAAGTCACCTTGAAAATGCAAGGATGAAAGAGGCCATATCTGGCTCCAAGAGAACGAAGAGGAGCCCGAAGATTAAGAAACTCCTTTCTTCTAGCTGCGGTGGCGTTGGAGACATCCTGAGAGAGGAACACCCTTTGACCCAGCCAAGACACTTGACGCTTAGCCCTAGCTGCAGAAATAACCAACAACAAGTCAGTAAATTTCAAAAAGAGGATGATGACTCCTCTAGGCTTGACCGGAGATGTAGACAACGATGGGCGAGGACCAAGTCTGTGAGCTCTCTGAATATTGAGCGAGGTTGAGGAGGGCATGTCCAGCAACTTTGGCAGGAAGGAGGAGAAAAAGGAGACAGGATCATCTCCTTCTAAAGCTTCAGGCAGACCATAAATGCGTAGATTGTTCCTCCTATTCCGGTTCTCCAAATCTTCAGTGTGTTGTTGTAGCCTGTGCACCTCCTTTTCCAAAGAGTTAATCCTCTGAGTCTCGCCCTGGACATCCAAAAGTTGCTGCTCCATCACAGATACTCTACTTTCCATTGAAGACCACTTATCGTCCAGAAGCTGCATTTTGCTACTCGTTTCCTCTACAAAAGGACGCAAAGCCCGAATCACCTCCAGCAGCAGCTCCAAGGAAATAGGTGGTGACGGCTTGTCAGGAGAGGGAGGATCATGCTTCAACCGTTTTGACGCAGAAGAGGGTGGTGAGGTCTTATTTACGACAGACTGTGACGAGGAAGTACGAGCAGAGGCTACATTAGCCATTTCTTCAACAACAGGTGACTGTACTACTACTGATGAGTGAGATACAGATCTCATCGAAGACTGCCCTTTAGGGGTAAATACAAATTGTGGTTTCCTTAATTTACCCATAAAAGGGAACCATACAACTAAATGGTAGTGGCACAAGTAAATTTCTGACGTCACTAGCACCAAGAAAGTGCTACCACAAAGTAATATATAGCTTCCGTGACATTCAATCTCCCACAGAGAAGCACTAGTAGATAGCACTAAGCTGAAGCACAATAAAAACCACTGCCAGGACAGTCAGTATGTTGCAACCACTAGGGTGTGACCATAATAATGTTGAGCTTCCACATCCAAAAATGGAAATTCCTTGCTTATGAATGGTTGAAGTCAGTTGATTATACAGTGTTTTTCTAATTCCCTAGACTGATCAGTGACCTCCTCAGAACATCATAAAACCTTAGAAAGAGCCATAAGAAATACACATTTCCAACTTGAAGCGCAAAGAACCAGTTTCAAATTAAGCTGAAGAATGAAGCTGCAAAGGTTCTCATAATCCTGCAGGAATCAAATAAAAAATGCCGAAATTAATCCTCCCAGCGTGCTGCATGACAGGCTCTTACTTGCGTGGAAAAGACAAAATGGCGGCCGTTCTGTGAGGCAGCCGTGACGACCAGAAAATGAAGAGAAGCGCAGCGCGCTTCATTTCAGCAAGCAGCTCTTCATAATGCCCCCAGGTTCCGCTGCAGGATCAGCCGTTTTCCCGGAACTGGGAGGCGCTAACCAGCGCCAAAAGACCGCAACTCTTCTCCGGTGCGGCGGAGCTCCCCCGTCAAGCGGCCATTTCAAGTGGCACCGAAGCCACGCCCCAAAGCAATGACTTTCTAATCGTCTTCCATCTTCAGTTATGTTTATCAAGGAATTAAAGTCTCAGAAAAAAAGTTAAACCTTCTATTCAGTAAAAATATAGAACAATTAAGCAGGGCTTAAAGTGGGATGCAAAAAGTGAGGGTTCTTTACAAGGAGCATGGCTAATTAAGGGCATGGCTTTAAACACGTAAACTATACATTTCTATGATCCCTATAGTGTGTCACCAGACGGCTATTTTGGTGCAAGTTTAAGTAATTCGTGAAATGGTTTACTTTAACGTTGTTTACATGAATTGTCCAAAAATCGATCAGCGTTGTCTGCCACTAAAATTAAGGACAGGAATACAGCGCCAGATAGGGACTAATTTCAATGTCTGTTTTTAATTACTAAGGGTCCGAGTCCCGGAGGGACTTGGCACACTTAAAGCCCTGCTTTTAAATTATGGGGCATATTATCAAGGATCTGCGATATTTATCGCAAAGCGCGCTTAGCGCTGTTTTTTTTATCGCCGGCTATCGCTGGATTTCCTCGCCGTGATAGCGCGGTATTATCAACGCGTATCGCAAAGGCGATAGGAAATCCAGCGATAGCGTGGAAAACCAGCAATAGCGTGATAATTCCAGCGCTAAATCAACAGCGCTAATGAAAAGCTTGCTAATAGGCAAGTGTATACTTAACCCAACAATCCACCCCCCATTGACAAGATGGTTAAGGCAAGTTTTTTTCAGGCGTTAAGTTCCAGCGATAAGCGCGGTTAGCGCGAATTTTCCTAACGCTTCGCGGGCATTGATAATGGGGGAAGTTGTGTTTGCGACTGTTTCAATGGAGTTTTAGTCAGGAACGCCTACTTTGCATGTCATTAGCGATATATATCGCTGACATGCTTAGAGGGAAAAGAACGGCCGCTATTGCTAATAAACTCACGCTAAGGCCCGTTAGCTGCAGCTTGTTAATAGTGTGATAAAAATATCGCCGCATTAGCGGCAGAAAAGTGCCGCTAACGCGGCGATAAAGGGCTTGATAATATGCCCCCCATATCTTTTATTTCACCATTTGCAGTGTTTCCCGCTCGTGTGACAATGGAAACTTTTACAGTAGTTACCTGGGACCTTAAAAGCATGTATAAAACTGCGCATCAATATGGCAACACATCCATCCTACCCATTAAGAACTCCGATTATTACTGCAACTGACTGAAGATAATGTAACTCTACAACAGGCTTCTCCTCGCAATTCTGCCTCTGATGCCATCTCGCTCTGTGACCTCGAATGGAAATGGCGGACATTTTACAGTACGGTAAAAACGTGTAATGCACCTTTTTTTGTTGCTAGCCCATCGTTTTCCAATATCTAAACTTCCGCAAAACCATGGCTGTTTGAGAGTTTCATTAAACGAGTTTGTCTACTTTCATTTGCTAATGAATCACCTTTATAATTGTATTTTCTAAGGACCAAGCTGGCGAAATAACTTTAATGATCTTTTATAATTTATTAACAAGAACGACCTCAGAATGGAAAGAAGCCATTTGTGCAAAAATAGTTCTCCTTGCTTATATTTTATTTCGATAACAGTTCAAATATGGATTGTTCGCTTTTTTTGTGTTCGGCCATTAAAGCAATGATCTGGTCAGTTGCTATTTCCCTATGGCCTTTCGTCTTGCCTTTTCTGCCACAGAGAAAAAGGTGACCCTCAACAGGATTTTAGGACGTTAAAAAACATAAGACCATTACTTCCCTAGACATATGTTAAGTATTCCACTCAAGTAGGAGAAGATAGCCGCCTGATTCCCTGACCCATTTTTCTCCGCCAGCTCAGATTGAGTGGGCCTATCTATTAAAAGCACTCCAGAGAAACATTAGGCTGGGACACCAGAGGAGCATGTCTGCACAGGTTCCCAAAGAGGTCATTGGTTGCTGGGACAGCCTGTAGAGCAGAATAACAATCAGGCCGTACAGCAGTTGGTATGGAGGAAGGACACTGTAAGCAGTCCCACAATCAATACTCCTTCAAAAGCTACGAATCAACTTCCATGTTATGAATACTTTAAATGATTAATCAGACACAAGATTTGTCTTAAAAGTGTGCTTTTTTAATTGCAAATGGCATAGCAATGTGGTCAATTCACGATATTGAGCTGTTTTAGAAACTGAGTTAACACACCAAGGAAAGTAATAAGCTCAAAAAATTGCCCATTCCATGCATGGTTTAATACTCGCATTTAAAAATGAAACTATTTTCAAAAATATGAGATCGGTTCACATTTAACAAAAACAAAAAATGTAAAGTTTCACTGTGAAATCTTCACAATTCATATATTGCCACTCATCATGATACCCTAGAACCCAAGGTCCTTTTCAGAATATCACCTCGTCGATTGTTGTTTTTCGTAAACCGGTGAAAGTGACAGAGCTCAGACCACTCTCTGCTTTGGCATCACTGTAGGGTTTCACTGATGCACAAGGTCATCTCAAATGATCAGTTTGCAAAAGCAGCTTAACTCTGAATTTAGTTAGAGGATTAAGATCAGACGAGCTTTGATACTAAAGCAACAAGCAACAAATAACAACTTACTCATAGTTTTTACCTTCGTTGTATTATTCAATAGGTGAAATGTATAGCCAGGATATAGAACGCTGCAATTGTTTTCCCTATAAACTAAACATATGCAAAATAATTATATCCTCAGATAAAAAGATGAGCAGAATTGGCACCTTTTAGGATATTCAAAAGTTGGACGCATTTAGCACCTTATGAACTTTTATTGATTTGAAATCCGCCATTATCGCAAGACCCATCACCAGCCTAATAGGCTTGGGTAAGTGTTGTAGAGGTACACTTAGGGCACCTCTGCTGTGCACTGCAAGGTTCAGAACCGTGGGTTAGATGCCCCGTGACCCCATTAGAATCAACGTAATTCAACTTAATTGTGGAGCCATTGACCCAGATCTAGGAATAACTAATCTGTTAAGGGACTGTTAAACCCAACCTTAAACTGAGAGATGAACATAGCTACCTCGATCCACCTATTTGGAGAGTGAACACTTGCACATTTGATTCTGAATTGTTAGTTTTCATTTTTCTTCCTTCACATGTTGCTCTCTTTAAATTGTTTATTTTCATAAATGTTCTGGTGTTTGCAATCGAAAAGCTCTCGTGAATTGTGTTTAAAGAGTTTCTGTGTATCAGAAATAGGATTTCAAACCGTGTTCTGTTTGATTCACGAACAGCACAGCATTGTCACCATTTTGTGATTATTTACTCCGCTCTGCAACAATCTGCTCCTGGTGATTTTTCGCTGTCCCTGGCCCCTAACCTGCACTAGCGCACTTTAGCCCTGCTCCCTGGAGGACGCTACAAGGCACAGAGCCGGCACCGCGACGGCGGGATCCGCTCTGCAACAATCTGCTCCTGGTGATTTTTCGCTGTCCCTGGCCCCTAACCTGCACTAGCGCACTTTAGCCCTGCTCCCTGGAGGACGCTACAAGGCACAGAGCCGGCACCGCGACGGCGGGATCCGCTCTGCAACAATCTGCTCCTGGTGATTTTTCGCTGTCCCTGGCCCCTAACCTGCACTAGCGCACTTTAGCCCTGCTCCCTGGAGGACGCTACAAGGCACAGAGCCGGCACCGCAACGGCGGGATCCGCTCTGCAACAATCTGCTCCTGGTGATTTTTCGCTGTCCCTGGCCCCTAACCTGCACTAGCGCACTTTAGCTCTGCTCCCTGGAGGACGCTACAAGGCACAGAGCCGGCACCGCGACGGCGGGATCCGCTCTGCAACAATCTGCTCCTGGTGATTTTTCGCTGTCCCTGGCCCCTAACCTGCACTAGCGCACTTTAGCCCTGCTCCCTGGAGGACGCTACAAGGCACAGAGCCGGCACCGCGACGGCGGGATCCGCTCTGCAACAATCTGCTCCTGGTGATTTTTCGCTTTCCCTGGCCCCTAACCTGCACTAGCGCACTTTAGCCCTGCTCCCTGGAGGACGCTACAAGGCACAGAGCCGGCACCGCGACGGCGGGATCCGCTCTGCAACAATCTGCTCCTGGTGATTTTTCGCTGTCCCTGGCCCCTAACCTGCACTAGCGCACTTTAGCCCTGCTCCCTGGAGGACGCTACAAGGCACAGAGCCGGCACCGCGACGGCGGGATCCGCTCTGCAACAATCTGCTCCTGGTGATTTTTTGCTGTCCCTGGCCCCTAACCTGCACTAGCGCACTTTAGCCCTGCTCCCTGGAGGACGCTACAAGGCACAGAGCCGGCACCGCGACGGCGGGATCCGCTCTGCAACAATCTGCTCCTGGTGATTTTTCGCTGTCCCTGGCCCCTAACCTGCACTAGCGCACTTTAGCCCTGCTCCCTGGAGGACGCTACAAGGCACAGAGCCGGCAACGCAACGCGGGACGCGCGCGGGCTCGGCACGGGCGAAGACCGGGCCAAGACGGGCCCGTCTTAGCCCGTCAGAGTCCGGAGGAGGCTGGGCTGGGCCAGGTCTCTTGGCTTGAATTGTTCTGTATAGGCGCTCATCAAGACTGTATCATTTAGTGAATGCTTAACTGTTAGATTATGTAAGACCTTTCCCCCTGATTGTTCAGTTTTAAATAATAAGTAAACACGGTGTGCTGTGTAGTGGGAAGTATATATCATTAGCTTAACCTCAAGAGATAGCAAAATGGGGAAGAGGAAAATTCAAAGTGTGAGCCTAGTACAACCTGGCAGTAAATCAGCAGATGTGAATAAAACTATTTTGAAATATCTTAAGGGGGCGGTTGGAGCACTAGATAAACAAATATCCACGGTTGAGGAGTCCATTAAAGGGAACTCTCAGGAAGTGGATATTACGAGTAAAACCATTAACCTACAACAGACGGAGTTTGAAGAGGCGGGGAGAAGGGGCCTTTGGGAAGTCATAATAGGGAGCTTACTAACCGTTGCATCCAGACTAGTGGTGAAGAGAATATCATCAGTGATCTGGATGCTGAGCGTTCGCCACCATCTAAAAAATGCCGCATCCAGAAATTAAAAAAAGGGCCGAGTAGCCCAAAGGTTTTGATACAGAATGTTCCAACTGGGCAAGACCTGCAGATGCTGGTAGCAGAGAACAAACAGGAGAACAAACAGGGGAATAGTAACTTGATACAGTCCAAAAATAAAGGTTTGGATAGAAAAATTAAAAAAAGGAGGGGGAAAGGGAATTTTAACGTGGCTGTAACCAATACAGGGAATGAATTAGCTGATCTAAGTAATTTTATTAAACAATCGTTTGAGGCTGTAGAATTAAGACTAGCCAAAATAGAGTTGGACTTGGCATTATTGGTTAAAAATCGAGATAGGCTTCCTATAGTGGACCTCAAGGATAATATAAAAGATCCAGAGAGAAGGAGTGACATCCCTAACTTACGCCATCTGAACACTAAAGATAATAACAATGAACAGCCAGTTAGGATTGTTGATAGGATGGATACACATCAGGATTACAGTCAACAGAGGGAATCAGGTTTAAACACAGGGAAAGAGAAGATAACATTACCAGAGCAATTGGATAATAGGCAAATCTTAAATTTGCCTCCTGCGGCGCAACCTTACTCAGTGGTTCTGATAAATGTTCCCCCGTTACTTGAAGGAGAAAAGGAAACCTGGGAAATACTGAGAAATAGGACCATACACTTCTTGGGAATAAGAACGGGTCTAGTCCAAGATATGTTTTCGGCATTTAAGATGGTTAGAAGGGTCGCTTGGGTAGGAACAATTGGAAAAAATACGCAAGGGGATTGTATAGTACTTTCATTAGGAAGTCCTACTCTGGTCCGGGAAATTTTCCATAGGCTGGGTAACAATAGTGATAATTTGGAAGTAGGTATTAGGGTATATCCCTTGAGCTTTTTCTACCAACCTGGCCCTACAAACCAAATTCGGGACAGGCATCTCCATGCACAGTCCTGGAGAAAGCAGGTACATAGCATAGAGGTTTCTAATAGATTTTTGCCACTCCAATCTCTGGATGAGAATGATTGACTTCAGGTTATTGGGGACGAGTATAATTATGCTGAACAAACTGCATCCCTAGAAATAAATGAGATGATACGAGAGCGTGATAAGGGGGAGTGCAATCCTGTCCCTAGTAGGATAAAGGATTATAGTGATGAGGCAAATAAGGTAGTAGAGGTGGAAGCTAGTGTGGGAGGCTCTATAAATGCTAATAATGATGGTGAGATAAATGAAAACACCAAGGGAAGTACAACTCATGATAGTCCAACTGTTTGTGTTTCTGATGGTATAAGGGTACTCTTCTGGAATATTGCCGGTCTACAATCAAAAATTAATAATTCTATTTGGTTAGATTTTATACATAGTTTTGACATCTTATGTTTTCAGGAGACCTGGTTATTGAAACAGATTAATTTAGATGGGTATAAGACGTTCCATATACCGGCTGTTAGATCTACGCATGGAAGACACAAAGGAGGTCTGAGTGTTTATATTTCAAACCTGATAACGGTTAGGAAAATAGAAAAGTTTAGTTCAACGAGTTATTATCAATTGTTGGGCATTTATTTGAACTCTCCGGTAGTATTATGTTTAGTGAATTTTTATAATAACATCGAACAGGACGAACTGGGTAGGGTTATAAACTCGCTTAGCGAGGAAATGTACAAATTAAGGGTACCAGATGAAGTTGATATGATTTTTATATGTGGAGGGGATTTTAATACTGGTATATGTGGTAACTCGGAAAAAGTGCATTGTGGGCTACATGATGAAGAAGATATGTATATCCCACATTTTATACATAATGTAAGGGGAGATACATTTAATGATTTTATGGCAGGACATGATTTGGGCTTTGCAAACTATCTGAGCATTCCACGCGTCGATTTTTCTCCAACTTTTATTGGCAGAGGTTTTGCCTCGCTAATAGATTTTATAATCATTCCCAATAGATACGCAACCTGGTTCGATAAATTTAATATTCACTCTATTACCCTTAGCGATCATCTGCCTCTGAGCATCCGTGTAATTATTCCACATAAAGTTGAACAACCGAATTGTAGTTATCTGGCATTGTCACAAAATATTACCCTAGCACGCCAAAATGGCTATTCTTTACGATGGGGGAAAAAAATCAAAGTTGAAGAATTGATGAAACAAATTGTAATTAATGCTAATGAACATTTAACGGTATGTTTACAAGAGAGTGCAGACTATAGTGATATTTTGAGGGCTTATTCCTCTATTACTCTGGAGATCCAAAACTCTCTAGGAGCAAAAAAGATGACATCCCAAATAAGGACTAATGGGTGGTTTGATACAAAGTGTACGAAAGCATATAACATGCTGAAGGGCGCCCTCCACAAAGATGTGAGAAATAAGGAGGAAATTAGTGCATGTAGAAAGAATTATAATCTGGCTAGGAAAAATAGGAAAAAAGAAATAAAAGAAGAGGCATGGGACTCGCTTTATGAGGCTTCAAAGAAAAGGGACAGTACTATGTTCTGGCGGGCAGTAAATGCTCCATTTTTTGTAAATAATGAGGGACCCAGGATCGAAGTTGCAATAGACGAGGAGTCTTGGATCAAATTCTTTTCGAGGGTGTATAGTTCCAGGGGGCAGATAATTGCACAACTGATTATGATCTACAGTTACAAGATGGGCTGGATAGATTTGTGACCATTGGGATAAATATAACACTAGATGAAGTCACGGCAGCTATTAATGAAAGTAAAGGTGGAAAGGCACCTGGGCCAGACGGAGTGCCCATGGATTTATTTAAACACTCTCCAGCACTATGGTCCCCTTTGCTGACACAGGTTTTGAATGCATGCTGCGAGAAGGGCTTCATCAAGACGTGGTCTGAATCTGTGATCATCCCAATTTTTAAAAGGGAGAACGCGATAACCCTGCTTGTTACCGCCCGATATCCCTTTTGGACTCCCTGGTTAAGGTAGTAGGCAGAATAGTCCTGAATAGACTACAAACTTGGGCGGAGGACAATAACATCTTAAGTAAAGTGCAGTATGGTTTTAGACAGGGGCTGGGGACCATTGAGCAGGTACTGAATTTTATAATGATATCAGGGAAATACACCCAAGCTAAAGAAGGGAAAATGTACGTAGCATTTGTGGACCTTACGTCCGCTTTTGATTGCGTAAACCACGATAGACTCTGGGACATTTTGCAGGAATTAAAGGTAGACCCTATTTTAGTTCAGTTTTTGAGGCAATTATATAAGGGGGCCTCAGCAAAAGTGAGACATGGAATTGGGGGTGAATGCACTGCGTCATTTCCGGTAGAAAAGGGCGTGAGGCAGGGGTGCGTCCTGGCTCCGTTCCTCTTCTCACTATATACCAACGCGTTGGAAGATGAGTTAACGGTCAGGACAAAAGATCCACCTTACTATAACAGCAAGCCCATAGTATCACTTCTTTATGCGGACGACGCAGTGCTTATGGCCAGAACTCAGTTGGGTCTTCAGAGTGCTCTTAATGCATACATTGGTTTTATGGATAGCCGGGGCCTAAAACTTAACATTAAGAAGACCTTTGTGATGACATGTGGGAAAGGGAGAAAAAGTTGCAAAAGTCTCCCTGTGGGAAAAGCTAGGATAGAGGCAACCAACACATTTTCCTATCTGGGTGTACTACTGGATCATGCTGGATCATGGAGTCCAGCGGTTAAAAGTAGAACTCTTCTTTTAAAAGGTCAATTGGGGCACTGATGAATTTTTCTATTAAAATGGGTAAAAGACCCCGGGGATCCTCCTTAAAATCTACAAAGTAAAATGTATAAGTGTAGCAATGTACGGGGCTGGCGTCTGGGGCTATCAGGACGTGGCAATATTACAAAAGAGGAAAATAAGTTTTTACGATTTATATTAGCAATCCCACAGAGTACATCAGTTTATAATTGCCATAGCGAATTGGGGATTCCATACATTTCAGACCTGATAAAGATGCAGCCATTGTTGTTATGGCACAGAGTATGGACGTCATATCACACACAGTTAAATAGAGAGATTATAAGTGATGCTATGAGTTTAACTTACGCAAACAAGATTTTATGGCTAAGGTACATCAGAAGCTTTTTAATAGACATGGGAAAACCTGATTTTTATAGAAACCCTGTTACACTGACCACAATTTCTAGGAAGGAGTTCAAAGTTCTTTGTCAGGATCATCTGGAATCTCTAAGGGCAGCTTTAGAAATGTATAAAAATACAGTTATTAAACATCAGATAACTCTTGTATGTCCCACCATTCAACCTTATTTGGAATGGTGCTTAGGAAGTTATGATAGGTTTGTCCTCACTAGATTAAGATTCAACAACTTCCACCGTTTAGTTAGCTTCCCTATACAAAATGATTGGAACAGCAAGCTTTGTAGGTGCCCCTGTGATGAAATGTCTCCCCAAACGACTATACATGTGATTTTATTTTGTAAATTTTATAAAGTAGAAAGATCTAGATGGATTTTGCCAATGTTGAAGGGCGGGGGATGGAGACAATGTCGACCTGCTTTCCTCTATTTACAAAGATTGGATAATGTTTACTGTGTGGGAGCCATGTCTGGTCTCTTGAAGGCCATTTTGAAAAAAAGGAAAAGTATTACATGGGAAACATAGCATGAGATAGATTGTTTTTTAGAACACATGGGGCATCGAGTAATTGAGGATGTGATTTTAAGATTTTAGTGATATTTTAAGATGTATATATGTAAGGTATTAGCCTTTTTAAACAGTAGATTGTATATTCTTTATTGTGTAACTTTTATGATTTTTTTCTACTAAAAATCGAATAAAGTTTATTTGATTTGATTTGATTTGATTATTTACTTTATATATGTGGGCATTATGGTTACTTGGTGTTACTTGTGTTGGTTTGCAACATACATATTCATTCTGTGCGCTTTTCATCATTTGGTTTCTATTTCTACTTTTCATATATTCATATATTCTAGTGTTGATTTTACACATAAAAACAGCTCTGGCTGGATAGTCTCATCCGTATAGCAGTTGTAAGATTTGTGTTAAACTGTACCTCAGCTCAACCATCTCATCATATTCTGTGAACTAGACTCTTCACTGCTAGGCCAAAAAAAAGCAGAAAATCAACACTTTTGGGAGTGTCCTTGTTGGCAAATTTTATCATTCCACTAATTGCCCTGTTATATAAACATTTTGGTCCTATCGTTTTATATCAAGGCCCTACATATAAATAGTAACTTAAAATGTCAAGATACCCGAGGGGAAAAACGTTTATAACAAAGTCTTTATCGCACAATGCTTTTACCGCACAGCCTTTACCACACAGGTAAGTACCACACAGGTAAGTATATATATGTATGTATATATATGTATATATATATATCCAGCTCCAAGTCTGCCAGTGCTCTCGCACTCGCTAGCGGGTGCACGGTACCCGAGGGCAGTCTTGCGGTCAATATCGGCGCTCCAGCAAGAATCACCAGCACTTGCGGGGGATATAATCCTCCTTCAGATTTAATGGCACGAAATAAACAACAAATGCGTTTCAGCGGTACGCCTTCAAAGATCTTCTGCCATCAGCACTGGGGACTGTGGGGCAGATTTACAAGAAAGTGACTCAGCGCGGTGCAGCAAGCCATTTGGCTGTGCATGCACTGAGTCACTTTCAAAGCACAGGGATGCAACATATTTACAACAATATGTTGCATCTCTGTTCTTCCCCCTGCGCTGGCGCACAAACTGCTGCCATGCGCCGGTGCAGGCACCCTTGCACCATGGTGCAAGTATGCCTGCGTCGTGTGGATATTGTTTTGGTTCAGGAAGGGTTCCCTTCCTGCACAAAAACAATCTGAAATGCCGTTTTTCAACTTCTATGTGTGCTGCATTAGCACACATCGAAGTTGAAAAACGGCATTGTTTCAATGATTGTTCATGTGCAGGAAGGGAACCCTTCCTGAACAAAAACAATCATTAGAGGTGATTTCCTCTTGCTATGTGTGCTGCAGAATGCAGCACGCATAGAAAGAGGAAAAAAAACCGAGGAGAAATGAATAAATTTCTCCTCGTTGCGCCTCCCTACGCTTCCCCTGGGGAGGCACAGCATTCACACGCATTTCCAGATTTACGAAACCTTGTAAATTTGGAAATGTGTCTGGTTCCATGGGTGTTGCGTGGGAACACCCACAGCAACACCCATGGAACGCCCCTTTCACGCAAAGTGCTGCGTGTAAAGGGGCCATATTTACAAGGACAGGAAAAGTCACGCAGGGTGGCTTTACCTGTCCTTGTAAATATGGAGCAGTAAAATGCGCCACCGATACGTCACAAAAAGTGACACACCAGTGGCGCAAGGGGCTTGTAAATCTGCCCCTGTGTGTTTTGTGCTGCAACAGAAGAAAAAGCAACCCAACGCTGCCCAGGATGCCGCTGCTGACTCCGTGTCCTGAAGGCACTGCAGAGGGCACCACCGCATGCTGCACCGCAACCCTGGTCTCACCGACGATGCCACTGAGCCGCTGCTTGCACCGTGACCTGTGGGCACCGCACTCCGCACCGCCTCGCTTCACGCCGTCACCTTGGTATCCCCGACAACGACGCTCCCTGCCAACATCGACGCCGCTGCTTGCACCGTGGTTCGAGGGCACCGCTCGTAAGTTACACGACGCACCGTCCTCATCTAGCACCGCAGCCTTGGTCCACCGACGCCGGCACCATCGACTCCAGTTCATCAGCCGACGACAGCACACCAGCAACGATGACGCTGCTGCTTGCACCGTGACCTGCCAGCACCGCGACAAGCACTGCATCACTTCGCACTGCAGCCTCGGTCTCACCAACTCCACTGGATGACCGTCACCGACCCGCTGCCTGCACGCGACCTAAGGGCACCCCACGGCGCACCGCTGCACTTCGCACCGCAGCCCGGACACCCGCCGATGCCGGCGCTCCCGACTTCAACCGCGAGGAGTTCGATCTGCAACGTGTGGGACTTCAAGGGCCCGACGACTCCTGCACCGACCTCCGGAACCGACGCCTGTGGACGCCGGCTCTTCAGGTCTCAGCGAGAGGTCACCAACGCCCTGCATTTATAAAGGTACTGTTTTGTGGGTCTTCCCGACACCGTAGCTGGCCCGCGACGCCGCGGTCAGCCAGAACTGTTTGGATTTGTTGGTCACGACGCAGTGATAGCCCCAGAAGGAGCTATTGACTTCAAGGAACTGTATTTCAAGTCTATATTGATTACTGAAGATTTCTGAGAACTGTATGGTGGATTTTTATTGTTTTTGGTCTTGTTTTGGATATATAAAAATATTGGATATTTTTCTAAACTAGTATGGTGTCCTTTTGTAGTGCTTTCACTGTATTACTGTTGGTTATGTGCAAATGCTTTACACACGGCCTCTAAGATAAGCCTGACTGTTTGTGCCAAGCTAGCAAGGGGGTGAGCAGGAGTTATTTTAGGAGTGTAACTCCCTTATACTGACTTGAAGGCAGGGTCCTTACTTGGACAAAGGTGTAAACCCTTGCCAACTAGAGACCCCCATTTCTAACACATGTCCATTTCTGGCCTGTTTATCCATATTAACAAAAATGAGGTACTTCCCCATCAGCCTATATGGATGTGCAGTTTCTTGCTCTCATTAAGGCCTCCAGGGCACTTACTGCAGAGCAAGATTATAAATTCAGACTCTCTCTGTCTTAGCTGTCTCTCTCTGTTGCCACCTCTGGCACTCCTTCCGATTCTGTCAATGCCAGAAAATACAAGAAGATTAGCATCCTGACCATGTTTTAGGGCCCAATGTCTGGAAACAGGATATGCTGTGTCAAGATTTTTAATGGCCCTATAGTGTTCCAAATCCCTCTTCTTCACTGGACCTATTGTACTTCCCACATACCTAAGTCCACAGGGACAGGTGAGAACATAAATACAGAAATCACTACTGCATGTGATAAATTTCTTAATTTTCTGTTCCCTGCCTGTAGTAATCTGATATGTCGCCATGTTCTTGCTTTGCTTACAAGCTTTGCACTTCCCACATTTGAAAAAACCACCTTGCTCCCTCAACCAACCCTCCCTTTTGTTCTGTGTATTGAAGTGGATGTGGACCAAAGCATCTTGTAATGACTTGGGTTTACGGTAGGTGATTTGTGGTATTAGGGGAATCTCCTTGCCAATAACAGGGTCACTTCTTACCAAATGCCAATGTTTGGTAATCATTCTCTTGACTGATTGACTGTCGTTATAAAATGTTGTAATCAGTCGTACCACACTGTCTTCTTTTTTACTCTGTCTTTTTGTGAGAAGTGAATCATGTGACATGTTCTCTGCTTTCAATCCGGCTGTCTCGAGTACTTTCCTAGGATATCCCCTGGCCCTGAATCTCTCAAACATCCTATCCCTTTCCTGATAGTACCCTTCATTCGAGCGACAATTCCGTTTAGCCCTCAATAGCTCCCCATAAGGGATACTCCATTTGAGATTGCATGGATGTTGGCTGCCAGCATGCAAAATGCTGTTACCTGCCGTCTCTTTCCGAAACAGGCTGGTAGTGATCCTGTTTTCTAATATCTCTACTATCACATCCAGAAATTCCATCTCAGTAGCGTGGATCTTGTGAGTGAAAGAGAGATTCAAATAATTAGCGGAAATATGTGTCAGGAATTCCTCAAGATCTTTTCTAGGACCCTCCCAGATAACAAACAAATCATCTATATATCTCGTCCAGAATGCAATCTGTTTGGTCCATCTCTCATTATCCTCAATCTACACTTGAGTTGCCTCCCACCAGCCCATGAAGATCCCTGCATAGCTTGGTGCGAAGCAACTTCCCATCGCAGTACCTGTGAGTCTGCGAAACCAGTTGTCATTAAACAGAAAGAAATTATTGTTAAGACAGAAAAACAGCATTTCAAATAGCATGTTGGAATGGTTATAGCAATTCAGTAGTTTCTCCCTAAAGAAGTATCTGCATGCTTCAATGCCCTGGATGTGATTGATGCATGTATACAGTGCAACTACTTCTAAGGTGACAAGAAGATAATGTGACTGCCAGGGAATATCTTGGCTCTTGGTAGCAAAGTTAGTGCTATCACGGCAGTATGATGGTAAAGACAGCACATAGGGCAGCAGGAAAAAATCAAGAAACCTGGATGTGGGTTCTAGGAAACTCCCAATGGCAGAAACTATAGGCCTCTCCATGGGATTCACTGTGTCCTTGTGAATCTTCAGTAGCATATAGAAACAAGGGGCTACGGGTTGTAATGGGCCAGAAATGGACATGTGTATGTAGTTCAATTGAATCTGTTTGAATTTGATTGTCTTTGCTCTTTTCTCTTCCATCCCCTCTGTCCCCCTCTTTGTCTCACTCTTCAGCTTTCAGTGTCCTCCAGGGACAATACCTATTAAGAGAATCTGCAATTTCTGAACTCTGTGTATTTCGTATGAAATATTGTGCGACTTAAGTTCATTATGTATTTATGATTATTTTATTATATCACTTGGGACACCACATACTCAGCATTTGGTTGTGGAGTTTGGTATTAATATTTTTTATTTATGGTAGGACATCTTTCTCTTATCAGTTTCATGGCTTGCTCTTTTGGATAGAATTTAATTGGGGTAACGAGTAGGATTAGTTAGCTCATGTTATTTATTCTTCTCTTTCATTCTAAATGGACATGTGGAATTTAGCTATGAGGCTATCATGATAGAAGATTACTGTCTAGGCATGAACTATCTAACAACTTTTTGTCATGATGCACTGTTTTCCCTCAGCCAGTTGGCTGTTATCTAAAATATGTTTGCGGTCTGTGCATGAAATGTATATATTATTCTGATGGGTACCTCAGCCATGGGCTGTTATGAACTGCATTTGGTTTGAGCTTGTACATTATATGCTTTATGTTAGCTTATGATTTTCCATCATCTATTTGCTCTATGTGTTTTAGAACATGATTTCCAGTACTTGTGGAATTTTATAGGAATCAATCTGTCATGTTTATCACTCATGTGCTCCAGTTGTTATTGTTTTAGGGACGTGCTCATTTGATGTCAAGTATAAGCCATCACTGATTCAATTGTTGCATGACTTGCATTTCTCTCCCATTGTTTACCTATAGTATCTTTTCTATGTTTATCACAAATAATAAACTTTTTAAGGGAGATTGAGCACAATGTTTTTAATTGGGCCGAGATGAAGACCCGGCTGGGATGAAACGCGTTGCCATTAAAATTTATGAAACCAACATGCTGTGTGCAGGCATTTGAATCGTGCATATTATCCAGGATTTACATTTACAATTTATTAGCGAGTCTCACACTCGCTGTCCTGCACTCTCCCTGTCTTGGTGGACATGGCTGGCTTTTGCTGTGAGAACGATCAATATATAAATACCTTCGCTCGACGCTTCGACACTACACGGAGACAAAGATTATCGAATTATATGGGTCCAGACAAGCGAGATTAAGAGCAAAGGGTTACAATGGAAACCAGCTCGGAACTGAGCTCTGAGCTAGACACTGACCAAGAAGATGGAGCCAGGTCTTCAAACAGAGGCAGAGACGCGGAAGAGCCCACCTCAGTTATTGATGAGTTGCATTGTTTACGCATAGACAGGACAATGACCGTCAAACAAAGACCTCAAAGGAGAGGCAAAAACTATCAAGGAACTGCAAAAAACAAAGGGGGGGGCATGGAGCTACGCTCAGGGGCCAGAACCAAGGAGCCCGGTTATCGCAAGTAAGCCTGAGCTCAGCAACTGTAATAAATCTAACTGATTTGGAACTCTCTGATGATGAAGCCAAAATATTATCACTTGGCTTTTTGTATTGCACCAGAAGGAACTTTAACTATGGCCAAACTCATATTGACTTTTTCAAATTTATTAGAAAGTTAAAATTGAAGAAATTCTTCCACAAAAGAGTTGAACAATCAACGATGAAATCATCTGACACAGGAACACCAGCCTCTAATCTGGTGGTGGGGGATTTAAATCTGTTCCATGATTTGGAGCAACTAGAAAGGGAATGTCAAGGGACTGAACCATCTGGATCACTTAAAGAGACTGCCGAAATGTTGGGATTGGACATCTATGATAGTACAAAGACACCATTTAGATCCAAGTCCACCTTCATTCCCAATTTACCTAAAGACTCAATAGATGTTTTCTCTGATCTTGTTATTATGGATTTAAAATCTTTGTCTGTGTCATCGAGTGAGGAATTCCTCAAAGGCAATAACCAACATGCAAGGAAATATGTGCAGGTGATAAATAAAATCAAAGGTAGAAAGGACATAGTTGTCCGTCAATCTGAAAAAGGAGGGAATGTGGTTTTGTGGCCATTAAGTATGTATACCAGTGAGGCCAAATCCCAGTTAAAAGATACCAAGTGCTACCGAAAAGTTCCACAGAGCAACCTGGTGGAGGTCAAAAACAAATTTTATAAGGATTTAGCTAGATGCAGATGGCTGGGTATGATCACACAGGAAGAGTATTTGTACCTTAAAGTGGAGGACCCTATCATACCCATATTATATTTGATCCCCAAGATCCACAAAAATCATGAGACCCCACCCGGAAGACCCATCATATGAGCAATTGGTAGCTTGTTTGAGGCAACCTCAAGATATATAGATTACTTCTTGCAGGAATTTGTGAAGGGTCTTCTGGCATATATTCAGGATACAAGAGACTTTTCGAGATGTATACATGACATCACCTGGGACGACTCATTCCTCCTAATTACGTTAGACGTAGCCTCGTTATATACGAGCATAGCACACGAAGACGGGCTGAGAGCTATGAGAAATTGAAAAACAGCATCCCTTACGCAGAACATTTAAGAATGAAAAGGAACTGCAGTGAGACATCATCATTAAAACAAGCTCAGTATGATTTAACAAAGCGATTCACAGAGAGAGGATACAGCCCACGTGTGCTGGAACAGGCAGTCAATAAAGTTGAGACGATCAGTAGAGAATCATTAGTATTCCCTAAAGATACAGCTAGATCGGGAAACATTTAGGGGTACGGATGATATACATATGATCACAGGATCCAATGTCTACCATGCCAGGGTGAGAGATTGCTTGAATAGACATTGGTATATAGTGAAAAGGGACCCCTTATTGCATGATATAATCTCTCGTAAGCCTCTACTCACTTTTAAGAGGGCAAAATCCATGAGGCAGGAACTGGTGGTCAGCAGCCCTGAGACAAGGAACACAAAGGGTTGGTTGAGGGCTAGTCCGGGCTTCGTTAAATGTTTTATGTGCAAGGCCTGTAAAATTGGTCTAAATATGAAAGAAGTACAGTCACCCTTAATCAAGAGTCCATGGAGAATTAGAAATGTCTTCAATTGCAAGAGCGTGTTTGTGGTGTACGTCCTGCAATGTGCCTGCCCCAAAATGTATGTGTGTAGTACCATTCATATGGTACACATAAGTATACTTCAACACTTTAGGGCGGTAAAAACAATCATAGAAATTACCCTGTTGCTAGGCACATAAATGAAATACATGGTGGGAATGTGAATGACCTTGCATACTATGTAATAGACCATATTGCTAAAAGTATAAGAGGTGGAAACCGTGAACAAAAATTGTGACAACTTGAGTCTAAATACATAGTATTGTTCAATACGAAGAGTCTGCTTGGGCTGAACTCCGAAGAAGATCTGTACGTGCATATTTAAAAAATATTGACTCTTTGTGGCTCATAGTAAGAAGTATAGAACTACGAGAGAAATGAGGAATGTAGAGGCGAGGAATAGAGAAATAGTGTATCTCACGAACCAAAGAATTTAAAGTAATGTATAGTTGATTTTAATTTGAGTCCCATTCATCACAGCGATAAGTATATCCTAGCAATGGATACAGCCTATAAAATTGAGGTTTGCAGAAGCCCCAGCCAGAAGGGTTGGAGCTTCATTTTTTATTTTTAGTTTTCATTAGAAAAATTTGTTAATAAAACATTACATTCACACGCTAGATAAACCCATTTGTGCGGGATGATTGTGATGAAGGGAATATATATTTTGTTTTTGTTTTGTTTGTGTCTTCATAACAATGAATGTACTGTCATGGGCCTGGCGATTTTAATGAGTGTCACAATGCATTTGCACTTTATGGGAGGGAGATTGTCAATCCAATGAATAAAGGCCACCGATACCATTTAGAATTTGCACTTTAGATGAGGGAAAGTTAATTTGATCTATCATGTTTTAAAAACATCTTTTAACATTTGAACTTAGTAACACCACGTTGAATTTCATTGTCATATTGAATAATAAGGCACTTGCACTTTATTTGAGCTGCTCGGTGACTATCAGTAGATATCAAGAATTGCACTTTATTTAACCACAGGATTTTCTTACTGAGCAATTGTTAATTGTAGAAAGAACTAGAATCGGTGCTGTGGTATGAAGGCCCAATCTGTGTAAGCAATGCATGCTCATTGACCCGTGTGTTGCTGTAGATGTGGTTCCTATGCTCGAGATTCAACATGATTTGAATTCTTGAAATAATGCACTTTATACACTAAGGGGGAGATTTACTAAAAAGTCACGCAACGCAGCGCAGCCCCCCGCAAGGCTGCGCTGCATTGCACGACAGGGAGGGAGCAGGAGTGCACCATATCTTCAAAGATATGGCTATCTCCTCCCCTTTCCCTTGCGGCAGCGCTGATTACAGCTGCCTTGCGGCATGCACACACCTTAGCGCCGCAGCGCTAGGGTGTGTGCATGAGTCTAGCATAGGTTTTGTACAGGAAGGATACCCTTCCTGTACAAAATACTATGCTAGACCCAAGGGAAAGCTTTTCCCACTTTGTATGTGTGCTGCACAGTGCAGCACACATGCAAAGTCGGAAAAGGAAGGAGAAATGAAAGCATTTCTCCTTCCTTGTGCCTAGTTGAAAAGGGTGCAGTTTTCTCACGCTAAACCCAATCGACTGTTTTTAGTAAATTGGGTTTAGCGTGAGAAACCTTGGGTGGTTGTATGGGAACGCCCATCCACCACCATTGACCCCCCCCATGGCGCAAAGTAACGCGAAGCAGCGCAATGTGCTGCTTCGCATTACTTTTACGTTATTTCCAGTGCTAAACAAGTTTAGCACTGGAAAGTACATTACAAAAAAAAGATTTTGCGTCTTTTTGCGTCACTTTTGTGACACAAACACGGCGCAAAAGCTTAGCAAATCTCCCCCTTAATTTCATCTGACGGTAAACAAAAGAATGTATATGAGGATTTCTATACATATATTTTTATATAGTTTTTTTTATATTAATGACAAATATTATCATTAAAGCACTTGCACTTTATTTCAATCAGTGAAACTAGTAGACATTGCTGTATTGGAATGGTTCCACAGAGATAATGAAACTAGCTCGAACCAACATTCCTCCATGTTTACTCAGTGGATTACAAAAAGTATAAAAACAGAAAAGAACACAAAAAGAGGAAAATGTAAAAAAGAATTTTAATAAAAAGTTTAAGAAGTAAGGAGATTTTTTTAACGAAATGTATTTTGTCCATTTGTAAGAGTAGAAGTTTTCTAGTCTGTTTTAAACTTCCTATTATCGGACTTACTTGAAGTATGTTTCCTATGTCTGTTGTACCACAAAAAAATCATGTGACGGGTAGATCTGGCATTTATTGTGTGGGTAGAGGTGACGCTCATTGTGTGAGCAAGGCAGAGAAGCCGAAACACGCAGCAGCAAGAAAATAGAAGTGAGAAATTGAAATCGAGACTTGGTGTCGGTGTCTGGTTTCTACTGGGGAATTGGAGCTGGTGTTCATATATACATATATATATATATATATATATATATTACCTACTGGCGGTCGCCAGTAGGTAGTTATAGTTACAACCTAGTTTCCATAGGAAAAGCATTTTTTGATTTGCTAATAACTTTGGCGTCGTTTGACGAATCTTTATGAAATTTTGCAAAAAGTTGCACATTTTAGGTTAGCTCCTATCTTGAAAGTTTGGGGGTGATTTGTCAAGCGGGGGCTGAGAAAAAAGGGGGGTCCCAAAACACGTTTTCTCCATGTTAATTTCCATAGGAAATTTTGCGACGAGCTACAGCCCGAACTGCTGAACGGAATTACTTCAAATTTGGCAGAAAGGTAGAGCTTGGTTCAGAAAGGGAGCTTTTTTTAAATGGGGTAAATCCGTTCACTAGTTTTTGAGAAATACAAAAAATAAGAGTCAAAAAATCAATTTCCCATAGGAAACTTTGTGCAAGGCTACAGCCGAAACTACTGAACGGAATTACCCCAAATTTGGCAAAAAGGTAGTGCTTGGCTCAGAAAGCGACCTTTTGTAAAATGGTGTAAATCCGTTCAGTGGTTGCTGAGAAATAAGAAAAAATAAAAGTTTCAATATCTGGGCGGAGCCTAAGTCCCGTGCACGAGCTTCACTGTGATTGGCTGCGAACACTCCAAACCAGGAAGTGTTGGCAGCCATCTTATGGCTCGGTAGAAGCGAGTCACTAGAAAACAGAGAAACAAAGGTATAAAACAAGAGAAGGGGGCAGGGTAGATACACCGTGACCCCCTAGGCCTGCTCAGGGGGTCCCAGAAGGACCCCAGGGCCCAAAAAAGCATTTTTTATAGCAATGCGCGCTGGGGTCGTGGGTTCCCGTGTTTTATTTTAATGAGGTCCCCGGGTGGGCTAGGTCCCGCGGGCATTTCTTAAAAAATAATAGCTGGGGGTTGCTGGGGCTGCGGGGGCCCGCTGGGGTCCCCGCAGCCCCGGGCTTCACTCATGTTGGGAGGGGGTTGCGCGGCCCCTCTCCTGGAGCCATCCATGTGCTTATAACTTTGGCATCGTTTGACGAATCTTTACGAAATTTTCAAAAAAGTTTCTCTTTTTTGATCAGCTCCTATCTTGAAAGTTTGGGGGTGATTGGTCACGGGGGCTGAGAAAAAGGGGAGTCCCAAAATGTGTTTTCTCAATGCATTTTCCATAGGAAACTTTAGACAAGGCTACAGGTCAAACTGCTGAACGGAATTATGCCAAATTTGTGAGGGAGAAAGGTTGTGGTCCAGAAAGCGCGCTTTTGTTGAAATGGTGTAAATCCGTTCAGTAGTTTTTGAGAAATATCAAATTTTTAGATATCGATATTTGAGAATTCTGACATCTGATTGGCTGAGGGTTACGAGCATGATCTCGCGGCTCATTGGCTGTGAACGGTTGAAACTAGGAAGTGTTGGCAGCCATTTTGTGACTTAGTCCGTCAGCTCGCATCTCTCCGTGTAGAAGCCATCGGGTGTGTAGTTTTACCTCTGCGAGGCAACACTGGCATCTGTGTCTGTGTAAGATACTCCTTTCAGGCTGCCTCTCCCCACATCACGAGGTCGCGGCTATGCATTTAGAAGCCAGTCCGTTGGCTCGGAGCTCTGTGAATCAGTCTGTCAGCACGACCCTCTACACAACCCAAACACCACTGCACTACCTAACTAAACACTAAACCACTACTGCCAGCATGACCCCCTACACTACAGAAACACCACTGCACTACCTTAAACCCTAAAACACTACCCCCAGCATGACCCCCTACACTACAGAAACACCACTGCACTACCCTAAACCCTAAAACATTACCCCAGCACGACCCCCTACACTACCCAAACACCACTGCACTACGTAACTAAACACTAAACCACTACTGCCAGCACGACCCCCTACACTACAGAAACGCCACTGCACTACCTTAAACCTTAAAACACTACCCCCAGCATGACCCCCTACACTACAGAAACACCACTGCACTACCTTAAACCGTAAAACACTACCCCCAGCACGACCCTCTACACTACCCAAACACCACTGCACTACCCTAAACCCTAAAACACTACTCACAGCAGGACCCCCTACACTACGTAAAGACCACTGCCCTACCCTAAACCCTAAATGTACCCCCGGCACCCCCCTCTACACTACACAAACACCACTGCACTACCGTAAACCCTAAAACACTACCCACAGCAGGACCCCCTACACTACACAAACACCACTGCACTACCCTAAACCATAAAACACTACCAGTCCATTGGCTCACAGCTCTGCGTTTGCGAGCCGACAGCCCGTAGGTCTCCCTCTGCGAGCTGAGCCCACGGGCCGCAGCTCTTCCTCTGCGAGCCTGCCAGACGGCCCGCAGGTGACACTCTGCGAGCCGAAATTGGGAATATAAGGCGGCTCTAAAAAGAGCCCTTGTGTTTATTAGTTGGAGCTACATGTAAGTGTGAATGCACAGCTTCAAGTTAATCAGGAAAACTCGGTTTCCCTCATCTGTGAAGTGTACTCCATCACTTCTGTAGATATCAGCCATATCAAAACGTATGTTGTTGTTGTAAATCGACCCCATTCTATGGTCTCTGAGGTATGCAGACACAGCTTTGTTGACATTCTTTCTAGATTTTTCAATTTGAGGACAAAATTTGTTTGACCATTTCCACTTCTGTCTTTGGCATATATTGGAATATACAAAGACAGTTTGAGGCAAAAGCAACATCAATTGTCTAAAGGTGTCCTTCATTAGCATTTCCAAACCTACCCCAGTCAATGTGCCTAGGTCATTTCCACCACAGTGCACAATCATGAGGTCAGGGAGTTAGAGATGCAAACAGGTTTTAACCAAAGGGAGCAATTGGTGCCACTTCAATCCTCTCTGTGCAAACCATTTAATGTGCACATTTTGTAAACCTAGGTCTAAGTCAATACGTCTCTGTTCTGCATACCTCTTGCACCAGAAAACATAGCTGTGTCCTACGATCCACACTAGCATTTTGAAGGTGTAGCTGGAAGATATGGATAGATGTCTGTAGCTCATGCAGTCCGTTCGTAGAATAAGAGATATGTTTAAAGATGGGGAACTACTTTTTTTTCTCATACAAAACGATAACTGATTGGGAGATGAAAAACATTGTTTACTAAAAAGTAGGGTGCATATTAGTTTGTCGAAAAGCATCTTTGTCATTGGTTAATAAAAAGCAGTTTCAACGTAGAGTTCATATGATAGGATAACATTTGCTCAGTTCAACCACACCTGCTACTTGCATTTGGAAGGCACTGTTCGAACTTAAAACAATGGTGAACTTTTAACCTGCACGTGCCCTTAAATGTTCGAGAAAATGTTGCAAAAAAATATCGTTAGGTTTGAAAAAATGATGAACTTTTAACCTGCACGTGTCGTAGAATGTTCTAGAAAGTTTGTTGATAGAATACGTTGAACTTCTCACCTGTATGTGTTCTTACATTTTTAAAAACTGTTTATATGGAAAGTTCAAAAATAACCAATAGAGAGAAGTTTTGCAATTTGAAAAAATAAAGGAACTATTCTGATTTGTTCTTTACATGTATTTATGTGTGGAGCAACAGGGAAATTGTGCCATTCCTGGTTCCATTCTTGATGAGAGCGGTGCATTACATGTACTGTTTGACAAAGAAAGAATTGCATGCGTTTGTGACATTTGGAATCTGCATACCAACTACGAACGTAAGTTAAATTATGCTTAGGGGCCGATTCCGATCTCGGTCGGAGGCGCACCCAATACCATTCGGTCGGGAAAAAAGCCATGCGAAAGCCTGTTTCCCGACCGAACCGTAAACGGGTCCGGCCGAGCGAGTACGATGCGAATTCGCCGACCGACTCGTCCGGGCGTCCCGACAGCTCCGACCGACTCGCTCGGACTCGAACCGCTCCGACCGACTCGCTCGGACCCGATTCGCACCGCGCAATGGAGACGTTTTCCGGCCGGGTAAGTACGATGCGCACCTCGACCGCTCCGACCGACTCGCGCCGTCCGACTCGAACTCGCTGTCGGAGCCGTACTTTGGGGGTCCGTGTCGGACCCCCCTGTACGCGTACCCGTGCGAGGCGCACACAGGGGGGACCCAAGGGTCCCCCCTACCTGTGCGTGTACGCCGCGGGCGCTTCGCGGCGTACTCGCTGTAGGGGCGCCCTTGTCCGCCTCGCACCCATTGAGGCAATGGGAGCCCGCGTACGCGTTGTACGACCGGCTCCCATTGAGTTCAATGGGAGTCCGACCGACTCGTGTCCGATAACATACGGACGCATCGTACTCGTTCGGTCGGACTGCACGGGTCCGAGCTCGGTCGGAAATCTCTCCGGGTCCGGCTCGGTCGGAGAGATTTCCGGCCCGAATCGGAATCGGCCCTTAGTGTGGAAATAGTGGGGAAGGGGTAAGAGTAGAAAATTCATGTGTTATTAACTTAACAGAGATGGAACAAAAACCAGAAATGTTATGTGGACAATTTGTGGTCTCATTTTTTATACTGAGAGGTAGATTTCAATATCAATCAAGACTGGTGTGTTACTGGGAGGCTTTGTATTTTGGTGTTGTTATGAAATGTAAGTTGTTGGGGAGCGTTTCTTCAGAAGACATTTTTTATAAATATGTGAGAGATAAAAAATAAATGAAAATGTTCTGTGTATATTTTCTGTATGATTTTGTTCACAGTGCTAAAGAAAATGTGATTATTAGTGAAGATAATTGTCAGAGTGTGTTTGTGTGCTGAATATACGCAGGCTTTTAAGTGGTCCGGGTTTTGTGGGTACTGAGCTCCGCCACCCGTTTAAGACAGTTGCCAAATTTTTCATTCCACTTAAAGCTGTTAATATACGTATAGTAAAGGAACATTACATAAAAAGTTTGGGAATTACACCTTTATTTACTCTGTGCAGCTCCCACCACCATTTTGTGCCCCCTGCGGTACTGTTCATAAAAATAATCTTATACAGCTCTTTGTATTATAAAAATAGCCCTTCTAAGTTTATTGCCATATTGGTAGGGTTTGTACTATATAGAGAATGGTGCAATCAGTTTCATTGGTATAAAACTGCACTGTGTTATGTTGGAAATATTACATATGCTTAGGTTGTGATGTTATATTTTATACTGTGAGGTACATTTCAATATAAGTGAAGACAGGTGTTATACTGCGAACCCGTTGAAAATGTGCACAGATTACATGGAGAGTAAATGGACAAAGTAAACATACATGTTGCTTTCTGTATGTATGCATGGTTAGAATCTTTTGATGATGCTTTAGGATATAATCTAAATAGTGTTTGTGGTTTACAATTGGGTATACTGCACCTTGTTAGTAGTTAGTGACTAGATGCTGGTAAAGGGATTATTTATTGCTCGTTCTTACGAAATAAAGGTGGAGAGCGGCGTTTCTTTACAAGAGATATTTCATGAATGTGTGAGAGATAAAAAAGAAAAAAAAATGTTTTAGTAAATTTTCTGTACGATTTTTTCTAAGGGTGGGCGGAATTTGCGGAATTGCGTTCCGCGAATTTCCGCAAAACGGCAAAAAATCTCCGCGAGCACGCGGAATTTCGCGTCCTCGCGGAGATTTTGCTGCGCCCCTTTATATCTGTAAGTGCTTCCTGTTGAGGTTTAATTTTTGTGACAGGAGCATCGTGCCAGCCCAGAATGAATCCTGCCCTGCATATTTATCCAAGGAGATGAGTCCGTTTTGTGCAATACCTCTACTCAGCTGGAGTACTTTCTACTGGCTAATCAGTAAGTGCTACCTCATTGGGTAAATGTATAGTGCCTTTCCTACACTACACTACAGCTGCGTAAAGGACCTGAAGAATTTTCCCCAGTGACCTGTGTGTCTGTAACTTTGCCACCGCGCCAAAAGCACCGGGGTCCTTTGATTAAGCTGTCCATCATAGTGGGGAAAGGGCGGGAAGACGGTGCATACCACTAGTGTATGTGGGGCGAGGCCAAACGGGCGGGGCTTCTAGGCCCGTTCACATGCCTCTTATTTATAAAGGGTCAGAGCAGTATCTCAGCGGCAGACGAGGAGAAGGAACCTCCTGGTCACAGGAACTACACGAGGATTGCGCTCGAGAAAATCAAGGGTGCAGAGACCTCCATCAAGGATTACAGCTAACTTTACAGGGTGGAAATGGAGAGAAGGCACATCTCCTTAACCACGCTCACGAATTCTACACGAGGATTGCGCTCGAGAAAATCAAGGATGCAAAGACCTCCATCAAGGATTACAGCTAACTTTTCACGTTGGAAATGGAGAGAAGGCACATCTGCTTAACCACGCTCACGAATTCTGCACACCTACCCTGCATATTTATCCAAGAAGATGCCTCCGTTTTGTGCAATACCTCTACTCAGCTGGAGTACTTTCTACTGGCTAATCAGTAAGTGCTACCTCGTTGGGTAAATGTATAGTGCCTTTCCTACACTACACTACAGTTGCGTAAAGGACCTGAAGAATTTTCCCCAGTGACCTGTGTGTCTGTAACTTTGCCACCGCGCCGAAAGCACCGGGGTCCTTTGATTAAGCTGTCCATCATAGTGGGGAAAGGGCGGGAAGACGGTGCACACCACTAGTGTATGTGGGGCGGGGCCAAACGGGCGGGGCTTCTAGGCCCGTTCACATGCCTCTTGTTTATAAAGGGTCAGAGCAGGATCTCAGTGGCAGACGAGGAGAAGGAACCTCCTGGTCACAGGAACTACATGAGGATTGCGCTCGAGAAAATCAAGGGTGCAGAGACCTCCATCAAGGATTACAGCTAACTTTACAGGGTGGAAATGGAGAGAAGGCACATCTGCTTAACCACGCTCACGAATTCTACACGAGGATTGCGCTCGAGAAAATCAAGGATGCAAAGACCTCCATCAAGGATTACAGCTAACTTTTCACGTTGGAAATGGAGAGGGCACATCTGCTTAACCACGCTCATGAATTCTGCACACCTACCCTGCATATTTATCCAAGAAGATGCCTCCGTTTTGTGCAATACCTCTACTCAGCTGGAGTACTTTCTACTGGCTAATCAGTAAGTGCTACCTCGTTGGGTAAATGTATAGTGCCTTTCCTACACTACACTACAGCTGCGTAAAGGACCTGAAGAATTTTCCCCAGTGACCTGTGTGTCTGTAACTTTGCCACCGCGCCGAAAGCACCGGGGTCCTTTGATTATGCTGTCCATCAAAGTGGGGAAAGGGCGGGAAGATGGTGCATACCACTAGTGTATGTGGGGCGGGGCCAAACGGGCGGGGCTTCTAGGCCCGTTCACATGCCTCTTGTTTATAAAGGGTCAGAGCAGGATCTCAGCGGCAGACGAGGAGAAGGAACCTCCTGGTCACAGGAACTACACGAGGATTGTGCTCGAGAAAATCAAGGGTGCAAAGACCTCCATCAAGGATTTCAGCTAACTTTTCACGTTGGAAATGGAGAGAAGGCACATCTGCTTAACCACGCTCACGAATTCTGCACACCTACCCTGCATATTTATCCAAGCAGATGCCTCCGTTTTGTGCAATACCTCTACTCAGCTGGAGTACTTTCTACTGGCTAATCAGTAAGTGCTACCTCGTTGGGTAAATGTATAGTGCCTTTCCTACACTACACTACAGCTGCGTAAAGGACCTGAAGAATTTTCCCCAGTGACCTGTGTGTCTGTAACTTTGCCACCGCGCCGAAAGCACCGGGGTCCTTTGATTAAGCTGTCCATCATAGTGGGGAAAGGGCGGGAAGACGGTGCATACCACTAGTGTATGTGGGGTGGGGCCAAACGGGCGGGGCTTCTAGGCCCGTTCACATGCCTCTTGTTTATAAAGGGTCAGAGCAGGATCTCAGCGGCAGATGAGGAGAAGGAACCTCCTGGTCACAGGAACTACACGAGGATTGCGCTCGAGAAAATCAAGGGTGCAGAGACCTCCATCAAGGATTACAGCTAACTTTACAGGGTGGAAATGGAGAGAAGGCACATCTGCTTAACCACGCTCACGAATTCTACACGAGGATTGTGCTCGAGAAAATCAAGGATGCAAAGACCTCCATCAAGGATTACAGCTAGCTTTTTAGGGTGGCAATGGAGAGAAGGCACATTTGCTTAGCCACAACCTCGCTCACAGAATTTGAGCTTCAACTCGGGCACCTGCTTTATTTATACCCGAATTCCGTTCCGCTCGCGGATCGCGGAAGTTTCGAAATTTCGCAAGTTCCGCGAGCGGAACGGAATTTGCCGCCCAGGGTTAATTTTTTCATACTAGTAAAGTAACTGTTATTATAAGTGATGAAAATTGTTAGGTTGTGACTCTGTGCTGAATATACGCAGGCCTTTAAGTGGGCCGGATTTTACCAGTGCTGAACACTGCTACCGCTTTTAGACACCCGCCATTTTTTTTATCCCATTGAAAGCCCTGCATATACATATATTAAAGGAATGGTATAATTAAAGTTTAGGAATTACACCTCTGTTTACTCTCCTCATCTCATATTCTTTATTTTGTGCACAGTAGTGTTTATAAAAATCAAGTAATAGAGCTTTATTTAGTATAAAAATAGCACTTATACTTTTATTGGCATGTTCGTGGGATCTGTAGTGTATAGAGAAGGTGGTTATCAGTTTCAATGGTACAAACCGGACGTGACATATGTTTGAAAGATTACATGGTTTTAGGAATAAGCTCTCGCTCTGCGAGTCCTCGGGCCCGCAGTTGTCTCTCTGCAAGCCAACACTGGAAATATACCGCAGTTGTCCCAGTACGAGATACCCCCTTCATGCTCCCTCTCTTCACATCATTGTCCCGCACCTATGAGTTGCAAGCCGACGGCCCGCACCTTTCCCTATAGCAGTTGGCCCACAGCTGTTCCTGTGTGAGGCGGCCCGCAGCTCTTCCTCTTCGAGCCAACCAGTTGGCTCGGAACTCTTCCTCTACGAGCCAGCCCACCGGCCCGCAGCTCTCCCTCTGCAAACCATTATTCGGCTCGCAGCTCTTCCTCTGGGAGCCAAGCCGCAGTTGTACCTCTGCAAGTCAACACTGGAAATATACCGCAGCTCTCTCTCTCTGCGAGATACCCCCTTCACGATCCGTTTCTCCACATCACCGTCCCGCAGCTATCCCTTTGCAAGCCGACGGCCCGCACCTCTCCCTATACCAGTTCGCCCGCAGCTGTTCCTCTGCGAGCCGGCTCGCAGCTCTTCCTCTGTGAGCCGACGGGCCACAGCTTTCCCTGTACGAGTCAGCCAGTCGGCTTGCAGCTCTCTCTCTACGAGCCAGCCCGACGGCCCACAGCTCTCTTTCTGTGAACCATCGGTGGGCTCGTTGCTTTTCCTCTTCGAGCCAGCCCGCCGGCTCGCAACTCTCCCTCTGCGAACCACCAGTCGGCTCGTAGTTCTTCGTCTATGAGCCGTCGAGCTTGCAGTTGTAGCTCTGCAAGCCAACACTGGAAATATACCGCAGGTCTCTCTCTACGAGATACCCCCTTCACGCTTCCTCTCCCCACATCACCGTCCCACACCTATGATTTGCAAGCCGACGGCCCACACCTTTCCCTATAGCAGTTGGCCCACAGCTGTTCCTGTGCGAGGTGGCCCGCAGCTCTTCCTCTTCGAGCCAGCTAGTTGGCTCGGAACTCTTCCTCTACGAGCCAGCCCGCCGGCCCGCAGCTCTCCCTCTGCAAACCATTATTTGGCTCGCAGCTCTTCCTCTGGGAGCCAAGCCGCAGTTGTACCTCTGCAAGTCAACACTGGAAATATACCGCAGCTCTCTCTCTCTGCGAGATACCCCCTTCACGATCCGTTTCTCCACATCACCGTCCCGCAGCTATCCCTTTGCAAGCCGACGGCCCGCACCTCTCCCTATACCAGTTCGCCCGCAGCTGTTCCTCTGCGAGCCGGCTCGCAGATCTTCCTCTGTGAGCCGACGGGCCGCAGCTCTCCCTGCACGAGTCAGCCAGTCGGCTTGCAGCTCTTTCTCTACAAGCCAGCCCGCCGACCCGCAGCTCTCTTTCTGTGAACCATCGGTGGGCTCGTAGCTTTTCCTCTATGAGCCAGCCCGCCGGCTCGCAACTCTCCCTCTGCGAACCACCAGTCGGCTCATAGTTCTTCGTCTGTGAGCCGTCGAGCTCTCAGTTGTAGCTCTGCAAGCCAACACTGGAAATATATCGCAGGTCTCTCTCTACGAGATACCCCCTTCACGCTTCCTCTCCCCACATCACCGTCCCGCACCTATGATTTGCAAGCCGACGGCCTGCACCTTTCCCTATAACAGTCGGCCCACAGTTGTTCCTGTGTGAGCCGGCCCGGAGCTCTCCTTCTGCGAGCCCACGGGCTGCAGCTCTTCCTCTACGAGCCAGTCAGTCGGCTCGCAGGTCTTCCTCTACGAGCTAGTCCGCCATCTCGCAGCTCTCCCTGTGCAAACCATTGTTCGGCTTGCAGCTCTTCGTCTGCGAGCCAGTCAGGCCCGCAGTTGTACCTCTGCAAGCCAACACTTGAAATATACTGCAGTTCTCTCTGCGAGATATCCCCTTGATGCTCCCTCTTCCAACATTACCGGTCGTAGCTATCTTTTTGCAAGGCGACGGCCCGTACTTTTCACTATAGTATTTGATCGTCAGCTGTTCCTCTGCTAGCCGGCCCGCAGGTCTCCCTCTGCGTGCCATGTAGTTTAGCAATCCTGCTGTCAGTGTCATGCACTTCTCCAATCATCCATCCAGCACTATCTACTTACCCTATCACTCTGCCAATACCTAAGTACTTATAAATTCACCATGCACTCTGTTTACAGCACTGTAATCATTCTAGTTAGTAGTTATGTACTTATGGAATGGCCTAGCCACTAAGACAAGCACAGCTATAATATTCTGTGCAGCATCTATGCACACTTCTAACCATGTACATACTATTGGTACACTCCTCCAGGGCATTATCCTTGCAGGACATGTTCAGTGTGTAATTTGACAAAAAAGACGCTGGAGGTGGTTTTGCAATCCGGAAGAATATGGTATTTGAATCAGTTTAGTAACTGTAATACGATGAATGTCGTATATAGGTTGACATGTCAGTGTGGACTACAGTACATAGGGCTCACCACAAGGAAGATCAAAGTGAGAATACAGGAACATCTTAGTACTATAAAATCAGGAAAATTGATCGACTAAACTAGTACAACATTGTAATGAATATAAGCATTCTTTTACATGGGTGGTACTAGAAAAAGTAGGGGGACCCATATAGTATTGATAGGGTCCTGGCTACTAAAGAGGCGCACTGGATTTTTCAGGAAAAATGTGATCAGACCGGGTTGAACGACTTTATTGAATGGAATAAAGTCAGAAACTAAACATCTTTGAAAGCGGTGTCTGTAGTCCTTGGTATTTGAGAGGGTGAGTTCTTTCAGTGTGTGCCAGTGTCTCTGGTACTAGTGCATATATAAAAACGGCTGTGTTAATAAACATTTCGGAACGATAAAAGCTCTAGAGACAGTATTTTGAAAAAAGCATGAAAGAGTTGTGCATAATAAAGTAAAACCCACGATGTCTGAGTAACTTTAAAAACTACGGAGAGGTCATGTGTTAAAAATACTGTGGAACAATAAAAGCTCTTGAGACAGTACTTTGAAAAAAAGAAAAAAAGAAAAGAGCATTAAAAGGTTTTGTTTAAGACTTATGATGTTGTAGCAATGTTAAAAACCACTGAGAGGGAATATTATAATATGAGTGGTTTTAACTGAAAACGGAATAGACTATCCTTTTGCACAGTGTGGTGATCACTGCAATTTTGCGGGCTGACTATGGGCGGTCAAAGATGGCCGCCGTAGTCGAAGCCGGGATCACGTGATGTGAATTGCCAGCTCCGATAACGTGACGAGCGTGGTGACGTAATGTGAGGCGGAGCGGGAGGTTTTTAAACCTCGGTTACTCTGCTTCGAGAGCGAGGGTGGATGTAAAGCGCTCCCGGGAGAACAAGGCGGTAAGGTGCTGCGTGTGTAATGAAGGGTTTGGATGAAGCTACCCATTTTTTCAAAAAGAGTTGAGGTAAGGTTGGAGGCTCTAGAATTAGAGTGACCCCGGTCTTAGGAGCGAGAGGGTAATAGAATGCGCTTTCCGATTATGAAAGAGAAGAGCAGTATGATTGACCCGGTAGAATCATTCAGTATCGGGAGTGAGATAGTAACTTAACTCACTCCATTGAAATGAAAAAGAAGGTGGGTGAATGAAACGTGAAAAGCCAGTCTTTATTAGAGTAAAGTAGGTCATGGAGAAGAATAACGAGACTACGTTGGGGTAAACACCGTTCAGTGTAGAATGATTGAGGTGTTCAGTTTGGGGTCACATGAGAAACGAGATGTTTATCATTTGTTCTTTGATGTTTAGAAATTGGCACGACAATTGAGTGTACGCCTAGAGAGAGGGATTCACGATTGGAAGTCTCCTCGCATTGACGGAGTGGAGAGCTGGTACGATTGACATAGGCTCCCACATGGTAATGAGATTTGTAATGTATATTAATGATGTGGGTATGAATCTTTGAAGAATGAATGATTGTTAGTAACTGGGCCATTTGTCTTTTTGCTTCTGACAGTCATTTTATACCAAGTTATCAGTGTCCAAAATTGGTGATTGATGACCCAGCCCTGACGAAATTGCCTTGAAGTAACAGGGGCAATGAAACATGTTGGCAAATGTTTGTGACAAAGGTCTGCGTAAAGCAGCCGGTTTTTATATTTGAATAAGTACACAAGTGAAGAATAAAAGTTGGTGATTGTGTTACTTATCTCAATTTTATTTTGCACGGGGTCATCTTCTGGTGGTGGTTGTGATATACAACTGGCACTAACACTTTTTTGGCACTAATATATTTGTTTTGGGAACACACATTATTTGGGCAATATGGTGGCCGATGATGAGGAAAGTGAGCATAGCTGATGAGTACCAATCAGTAAGCTCGACTGGTGGTGCGCACGTGAGGTGCCATTTTGCCCTTTCACAATTTTTTGGTTTTTTTGGGTAAAGGTAACATCTAGATGGGTGCAACCTGTGTATTTTTCACAACAATTAAAATACACCCCTATGTGTAGAGGGGGTATATGGTTGTTTGACTGTCAGTCGCAAAACGTTGTTTTTAGAAAAATTAGGCAGTAAAGTGGTAGGACATTACCCCTTTTTCCAAATGAGGAGGTATAGATAGATAAGTAGTGAAGGAATCTCTACCGCCACTTATACATATACCTCAAGTAGAGGAGCCTTACGTACACAGGTCTTTTTGATTTAATGAGATGTTGAGGGGAGGGCGACCTGTGAATTTGTTTCCCTCTTAAGCTCCTTTTTGATTGAGTGTTGTGAACGGCGGATCAGCCGTGAGAGCTATGAGTATTTTTACTGGTACCAGTTGATTGTGTTTTTTATATTTGAGGTCAGTTGTATGAGTTGGAAACACATCATTATTTGATTACGATTTAGTATTGGAAGGCGATGGATAAAAATTGTTTAGCCTTCTCAGATGAGCAGATAGCGGCCATCTTAGCAGGCCCTTCACTATTCCCAGATACCCCACTATTGAATGGAACGTCAGCTAGGGAGGAATGGGAGAAATTGAGTAACATCAAAAAGAGACAAGTAAGAATAGCTTTACATGGGGCGTTAATGACCGAATATTTAAGAGCAGGAGCAGCCCCAGCTAGCTTACTGGTACGGATTGAACCCAGAATTTTCTTAGAAGATAAGAAATTTCGTGTTGATTGGAGTTACATAGCGAATAAATGTACGCGTGACTGGTTAATCCTAATTATCAGCACAGCGAAAAGATTAAGTGAGGAGCTGTTAAAAGAAATTCTGGAATTGGAAGAAAAGATCAAGAGAGATACCACCCTCACAGATACCAAAGAACAATTACTAAGGATCCAAGAGGACCTTGGTGAGTATAGGAGTTATATGGTTAATCAAAAAATCAAAGGATTGAAACGTAATCTTGAACGGTACACACATGAATGGGCGTTTCCCTATGTTGATGATAAATACTATCTTCCAGGCCCAGAACAACGACAATATATAGGGCAAACAAGGGGAGGAAGACAGCAACAGCATAGGCGCACCCCACAAAATTGGACATTTGACAATACGTCAAGTGAAGAAGAAGAAGGGCAAACTCCGTCTAATTTAAACAGGGTGAGGTTTAATCAGCAGGAGAAGACTAACGAAGATTTGGGAGCTTTACTCCGTTCTTTTTTAGGGCAGAACCAGAGGGGCGGAAGAGGTGGAGGCCAGACAGGCAAAGGCCGTGGAAGGGGAAATCAGAATCAAACATGGCAAACATATCCACCCCGGATAACACGCAGCCGGGGGAAGAGTCAACCTTGAGTGATATAGTGGTCAATTTATCTGACCATAGCTTGACTATCAGTGAGATTAGAGTTTTAAACAAAGGGTTGGGGTTTGTTCCAACTCCCAATCATGATATGTTTAAATGTAGGGTTGAATTTCAGGAGACTATGAGAAAAATAAAACTTAAAAAGTTTTTTGCAAATCAACCCAAAGATCCCACTTCTCTTTTCAGTACTACACTAAAAAAGCCATCCCAATTTTGTCCATCAAATGTGATGGTGGGCCCTGAGGTTTTGGTATTTGAAAACAAGGTCCTGGAAGACATTTCAGCACTTGAACAAACGAATAGACAGAAAAAATTTAATAACATGAGTCAGGAGGACTGGCGAGCAGTTAAGAGTCTACAGAATAATCACTTGCTTACTATAAAATCTGCCGATAAGGGCGGGGCAGTGGTTGTTATGAACACTGTGGATTATGATACTGAGGTGTTGAGACTTCTGGGAGCACGCAATAATTACCAACCGTTGGTGCGTGACCCAGGGAACGAACTTCAACATCTGATTAAAGAAATGGTAGGAATAGCTAAAGAAAAAAGATGGATTACAACAAAAGAAGCCGAGTTTCTGATAAATAATAAACCAAGAATACCGGCATTCTATATCCTGCCCAAAATTCATAAACTGCAACGTCCTCCACCTGGACGTCCTATAGTATCTGGGATTCAGTCGGTTTTAGAACCGCTATCCCAGTTCTCGGACTTTTTTCTTAGAGAATCTGTGGTGAATCAAAGATCTTTCATTCAGGACACCACTGATGTTTTAAATGTGCTGGAAGATGCCCATTTTGACTCTTCTTGTGAATTTTTGGTCACAATTGACATAGAGTCATTGTATACCTGTATACCTCAAGATGCCGCGCTGGTGGCAGCAGCGAGGGCCTTGAAGGAACAGGAGTGGTTCTATGATACACCACAATCTTTTGTGCTTCAATGCATTGAACTGGCACTAACTCGCAATTATTTTTGTTATAAAAATTAACTGTATTTACAAACTACGGGCACTTCTATAGGCGCAACTTTTGCGCCCAGTCTGGCCTGTATATATGTAGGCCAGTTTGAGGAGCATTGCGTGTATCACCAGTCTAACCCCTTCCAGAGGAATATTCGCCTCTGGAAGAGGTATATAGACGATGTGCTATGCATTTGGGTGGGTAGAGAGGAGTCTCTGCTCGAATTTCTCAACTGGTTAAATGTCCAAGATACAAGTCTCTGTTTTACCTGGACATATAGTAACCAAAAAGTTGTATATTTGGACTTGGACATTTTGGTCGAGAATGATACACTGTGTACAAGGGTACATCAAAAAATGACTGACAAAAACTCCCTCCTGCATTACCATTCATTTCACCCGAGGGCTTTGCGTGATAACTTGCCGGTGGGGCAGTTTCTGCGATATCGCAGGAATTGCTCCAGTACGGCGGCTTATCTAGAACAATCAGAGGGATTATGTGAAAGATTGAGGCAGAGAAGTTACCCGCACAAAATTGTGAATCAAGCAAGAAAAAGAGCGCTTAATACCCCACGCAGTTCGCTTTTGGAAAAGAATGTAAAGGAAAAGAACGACTGTCTTCCAGTGGTTATGACTTTTGATCGATTGGCAACCCAGATTAGACAATCAATAAGGAAACACTGGAGGTTATTATCCACAACTGACTTTAAGATGCCACCCCCAAGGTTTGCTTTTAGAAGGTCCAGCAATCTTAAGGATAAATTGGTGCATTCCCGCTGTAAACCATTACAAAAAGAGACTACAGTCCCTCCAGGGCATTATCCTTGCGGGACATGTTCAGTGTGTAATTTGACAAAAAGACGCTGGAGGTGGTTTTGCAATCCGGAAGAATATGGTATTTGAATCAGTTTAGTAACTGTAATACGATGAATGTCGTATATAGGTTGACATGTCAGTGTGGACTACAGTACATAGGGCTCACCACAAGGAAGATCAAAGTGAGAATACAGGAACATCTTAGTACTATAAAATCAGGAAAATTGACGACTAAACTAGTACAACATTGTAATGAATATAAGCATTCTTTTACATGGGTGGTACTAGAAAAAGTAGGGGGGGACCCATATAGTATTGATAGGGTCCTGGCTACTAAAGAGGCGCGCTGTATTTTTCAGGAAAAATGTGATCAGACCGGGTTGAACGACTTTATTGAATGGAATAAAGTCAGAAACTAAACATCTTTGAAAGCGGTGTCTGTAGTCCTTGGTATTTGAGAGGGTGAGTTCTTTCAGTGTGTGCCAGTGTCTCTGGTACTAGTGCATATATAAAAAACGGCTGTGTTAATAAACATTTCGGAACGATAAAAGCTCTAGAGACAGTATTTTGAAAAAAAGCATGAAAGAGTTGTGCATAATAAAGTAAAACCCACGATGTCTGAGTAACTTTAAAAACTACGGAGAGGTCATGTGTTAAAAATACTGTGGAACAATAAAAGCTCTTGAGACAGTACTTTGAAAAAAAGAAAAAAGAAAAGAGCATTAAAAGGTTTTGTTTAAGACTTATGATGTTGTAGCAAAGTTAAAAACCACTGAGAGGGAATATTATAATATGAGTGGTTTTAACTGAAAACGGAATAGACTATCCTTTTGCACAGTGTGGTGATCACTGCAATTTTGCGGGCTGACTATGGGCGGTCAAAGATGGCCGCCGTAGTCGAGCCGGGATCACGTGATGTGAATTGCCAGCTCCGATAACGTGACGAGCGTGGTGACGTAATGTGAGGCGGAGCGGGAGGTTTTAAACCTCGGTTACTCTGCTTCGAGAGCGAGGGTGGATGTAAAGCGCTCCCGGGAGAACAAGGCGGTAAGGTGCTGCGTGTGTAATGAAGGGTTTGGATGAAGCTACCCATTTTTTCAAAAAGAGATGAGGTAAGGTTGAAGGCTCTAGAATTAGAGTGACCCCGGTCTTAGGAGCGAGAGGGTAATAGAATGCGCTTTCCGATTATGAAAGAGAAGAGCAGTATGATTGACCCGGTAGAATCATTCAGTATCGGGAGTGAGATAGTAACTTAACTCGCTCCATTGAAATGAAAAAGAAGGTGGGTGAATGAAACGTGAAAAGCCAGTCTTTATTAGAGTAAAGTAGGTCATGGAGAAGAATAACGAGACTACGTTGGGGTAAACACCGTTCAGTGTAGAATGATTGAGGTGTTCAGTTTGGGGTCACATGAGAAACGAGATGTTTATCATTTGTTCTTTGATGTTTAGAAATTGGCACGACAATTGAGTGTACGCCTAGAGAGAGGGATTCACGATTGGAAGTCTCCTCACATTGACGGAATGGAGAGCTGGTACGATTGACACAGGCTCCCACATCGTAATGAGATTTGTAATGTATATTAATGATGTGGGTATGAATCTTTGAAGAATGAATGATTGTTAGTAACTGGGCCATTTCTCTTTTTGCTTCTGACAGTCATTTTATATCCAGTTACCAGTGTCCAAAATTGGTGATTGATGACCCAGCCCTGACGAAATTGCCTTGAAGTAACAGGGGCAATGAAACATGTTGGCAAATGTTTGCGTCAAAGGTCTGCGTAAAGCAGCCGGTTTTTATATTTGAGTAAGTACACAAGTGAAGAATAAAAGTTGGTGATTGTGTTACTTATCTCAATTTTATTTTGCACGGGGTCATGTTCTGGTGGTGGTTGTGATATACAACTGGCACTAACACTTTTTGGCACTAATATATTTGTTTTGGGAACACACATTATTTGGGCAATATGGTGGCCGATGATGAGGAAAGTGAGCATAGCTGATGAGTACCAATCAGTAAGCTCGACTGGTGGTGCGCACGTGAGGTGCCATTTTGCCCTTTCACAATTTTTTGTTTTTTTTGGGTAAAGGTAACATCTAGATGGGTGCAACCTGTGTATTTTTCACAACAATTAAAATACACCCCTATGTGTAGAGGGGGTATATGGTTGTTTGACTGTCAGTCGCAAAAACGTTGTTTTTAGAAAAATTAGGCAGTAAAGTGGTATCACATTACCTCTTTTTCCAAATGAGGAGGTATAGATAGATAAGTAGTGAAGGAATCTCTACCGCCACTTATACATATACCTCAAGTAGAGGAGCCTTACGTACACAGGTCTTTTTGATTTAATGAGATGTTGAGGGAGGGCGACCTGTGAATTTGTTTCCCTCTTAAGCTCCTTTTTGATTGAGAACACTCCTATACATACCCAGTTAGTAGCCATGCAGTCTAGGAATCATGTTGTCAGTCCCATGCAGTTTTCTAATCACCCATCCAGCACTATCTACTTATCCTATCAGTCCAGCAATACCTAAGCACTTATAAATTCACCATCCACTCAGTTTGCAGCACTGTAATTATTGTAGTTAGTAGTTATGTACTTTTGGAATTGGCTAGCTAGTAAGACAAGTACAGTTACAATATTCTGTGCACTATCTATGCACCCCTCTAACCAGCTACATACTATTGGTACACTGCTATAGATACCCAGTTAATACCTATGCAGTCTAGGAATCCTGCTGTCAGTCCCATGCACTTTTCTAATCACCCATCCAGCATTATCTACTTATCCTATCACTCCACTAAAACCTAAGTACTTATAAATTTCAACATACACTCAGTTTACAGCACTGTAATCATTCCAGTTAGTAGTCATGTCGTTATGGAATGGCCTAGCCACTAACACTACTATAGATACAATATTCTGTGCACTATGCATGCAGACCTCTAACCAGGTACATACTATTGATACAGTGTTCTAAATACCCAGTTAGTACCTATGCAGTGTAGGAATCCTCCTGTCAGTACCATGCACTTCTCCAATCACCCATCCAGCACTATCTACTTATCCTATCACTCCGCCAATACCTAAGCACTTATAAATGCACTCAAGCACTCTCCTTGTAGTATTGTAATCTTTTAGTCACTACCCATGTATTCATGGAATGATACAGGTTGTAACCATGCAGTTCCACAATTAGATGTATACTGCTAATGCTGTGCTCTAGTATCTTTCACACTACTCATACACTACTACAATTATGCAGGTAGCACTGTTCCATTGCTGAAATCATTGATGTAGTTTTTTTGTATGTATTTTTATAGTTATACATGTGAATATTTATATATAATTATTTTAATTATATTAAATTGTTTTCAAAACTTTTCTTATTTTACAGATAGTTTGCATAATTATTAAGAAAGAGTTACAATGACAAGAAAAGAGCAAAGAAAAAGACAACAAAGAAAGGAGGTTTATTTTAAAAAAAAAAAAGGAAAAGAGGAATTAGATCAACTACAACATGGATCTTTAAAGAAAAAGTGTTCTGGTAAGAGAACTAAAGATTTTTTTTAAAAACTTGTAAAAACAGTTTCCAATTTTAAAAATAAAGAACAGACAGATACAACAAGAACAGTAAAACAAAGGAAAAAGAAAAATTTACAAAAAAGTGGAAAATTGGATTATCGGAAAAAGAATTATGTTGGAAGCAGGAAGAAATAATTTTCAGAAATTCGAAAAAGAATCTATAAAAGTAGAGTACTCCAAAATATACTATAAAAATGTAAAATATATAAAAGGAGATCAGCATTTTACAGACAAAAAAAGGAGATTCTAAGTGTAATTGAAAAAGCCTTTGAATTGAAAAGAAAATTGTTTATCTTAATTATAAAAAGATTGAAGACTTTAAATACAATAATGCAGCGTATGAAGGACAAACGTAAAAGAAAAAGAATTGTAAATAGAACTAATTTTTGTAAAATATTTTCCGGGGAATGGAAGCATACTTCTAGTACGGAAACTTTTTTAATGAAGAAAGTTATATTCAAGAAAATAAATTACTGCATGCAGTTGATACTTGTGGTCGTTGTTATGAGGTGAAAAATGGCTCTCCAATTGAAAAAGAAAAGATTGTTCCTAGAAATGTGGAAGAAGTAATAGCTGAGGAAGTTCAAGGGAGACGTACCCAGGCTCCAGTGCTTACATGGGATTGTAGTACTATTTGTAGTATACGTCAACAATCTATTGATATTTTATTAAATTTCTTAAGAGAATATGGAAGAAAAACTGTGAAACAGAAGATTAAGATATTACAAGGACTGGATCCTTGCAAAGTGAGAAAAAATACAGGGTTGCAAGGTCATTCTCTGGCTTGTCTTTCTAGGAAAGTGTGTCAAAGTCGTTTTCATCATTTAAGAATGTTAGCAGTACATCATTCCGAAATGCGGAAGTTAGTTAGAAGATTATACTACGTGAAAAGTCCTGCATTATGTCTAAATGAAATAATACAGCTCTTTTGCATGGTTCAGTGTTGGATGTAAAAATAATTTGTGATGATATAGAGTTACGTTTCTTTGCTGGTCAAGAGGAGTGTAGAGAAACTGAGAGTTTGATAAGTGTAGGTGTTGAAGAAGAGATGGAAGATAGTACTGATGTGAAGTTTGAAAAAGAAATAACAAAGTTTAAAGTAGTTTCTGGTGAAAATCTAAACTATGGGGGTCATTAGCATGGCGGGCGGACTTTGACCGCTCGCATACCCCCGGGAAATGGGACCGCCCGCAATGCATGTGGCAGTCCCACACATGCCATTAGGATGCGCCCGCCACACTGGCGGGCGCATCCAGCATTTCTGACATTGCAGCGGACGGTGCTGAAAGCACCAAAAATGCAAGTTGTGCTTTTCAATGCACAACCTGACAGGCACTGCGCGGTGCCTGCCACATTGTACATTGAAATGCAGGGGGGTACCATAGGTACCCCCCATGTGCACCCCCCACCCCCCAGAATCCCTGGGGGCCTGCTACAGGCCCCCAATGTAGAAGACCGTATGCCTTTCCGTGGCGGCGTTGCCGCCGCGGAAAGGCATAACCCCGCATGCATCATAATATGGATGGCGGTGTCTACCAGACACCGCCACCATATCAAATGCTTTTCCGCCCGGTTGACTTGTGGACCGGGCGGAAAAGCGGCGGACGGTCTTCCCGTCCGCCGCGGTACCCCCGCCATACTAATATGGTGGGGGTAAATGTGTGGCGGGCGGAGGAAAATAGCGGGTGGATTGCCACCGCCATACGGGCGGTGGCGATCCACCAGTTATCATAATGGGCCCCTATGTTTGTATTTGTTGTCGACGTACTCATTATAAAATTCAAACTAGGAATGTAGATGTGTTTTTAAAAAGTGAAAAGGAAAACAATGATAAATGGAAAGAATTTGCTGCTTATCTGTTTGTGGAAGGTCGTTTTGAGTTAGGTACTGTACAATGTATTTGTAAATATTGTTATAATAAATTAGAAGAAAACAAAATGCCAGCTAGAGCTGTCCATAATAACTTAAAATTAGTAGCTATACCTCCTGAACTTAAAGATTTAAATACATATGAGGCCATCCTTATACAATCTGTGCACCCTTTTCAGGCTATAATTCGTATGGAGCCTAAAACAGGTAAGCTGCCTCCAACAGATCTACAAAGAGGTTTAAAAGGAAGAGTTGTGTATTTACCTTTAGATTTTAAGAAAAATTTTGAAACTGTTGGTGTAGAAAGAGAGGATACTGAACCTGTAGTCATTCTTGTTAATGGTGTATCCACAAAGAGTCGGAAAATATGGCAAGAGTTAGTAGATGTCACGAAAGTCCAAAAGGCTACATTATATCTGGTGCAAAACAATATTTACTATAAAAATGTAAATGTAGAGGAAGAAGAAATGAGTTTAGAAGATGAAAGACACATTTCAAGTGGACAAATAGAAAAAGTGGAGAGTTCAAGAAAAGAAGAAATTTATGAACATTATACTATACACCCTCTACATTCAAAAGAACTGATAGGAGATACTATTGAATTGTTCCAGATGAAAAAAGCAAAAGGAAGTCCCATGAGTGTGTGGGAAAAAGTTTGGAAGCTCGTTGTTTTCCACAGCTGTTCCCTACTGGAAAAGGTGGACAATATGATGAACGACCAGTTCAGATTCCAGCTTCAGAATATCGTACTTTACGACTGTACTCAGAAGAACCAAGATTTCGTTAGTGTATTCCATATTTATTTCATCTTTTATTTCAGAGTGATCTGTCTGCACTTTCATATGCAGTCAACCATATATTGAAAACTGCAACGCATCTTTCACATCTTTCTGCAAAGGAATTTATGGACAAAGTTGAAAAAAGAGACGAACATTTAGAATCACAGTTAATTAATTTGATGGCATGTCAACGTGGCACTAATGAATATTGGTATCAACGTCATGGGGAATTAAAATGTATGTTAAGAAATTTAGGAACCCCTACATGGTTTGTTACAGTTAGTTGTGCTGAGTACGCATGGGATGATTTACTGGATTTTCTACGAGAAGCAAATTCAAATATAGAAAATATTGAATTAAAGTCACCTGGAGAACTGTGTTCCCTAGATCCTGTAAATGTCTGCAGATATTTTAATCATAGATTTGAAGCTATGATGGCTTTCATCTGTACTAAAAAAAATCCACCTATTGGCGAAGTTATTGATTTTTTTGGGAGAAAAGAATACCAAGCTAGAGGTGCTCCTCATATAGATATGCTTTTATGGATCACGGATGCACCCAAATTTGGAACTGATTTGGATGACTGTTTTATCTTTTATTGAAGAGTATGTTACCTGTGCGATTCCGAAAACAGGAGGAGAAAATATCTTAAGACAGCAAGTTTTACGGTTTCAGAGTCATCGATGTGGAAAATATTGCAGACAGAAATATAAGTCAAAGGATAAGTTTTACACAAAATGTCGATTTGGCTTTCCACGTCCAGTAATTTCCAAAGGAAGAGTGAACAGTTTTATGTCAGCAGTGAGGCATACTATCACTCGGAAATCACCCAAAAATACTTATAATATAAAAAGAACAGAAGAATCGAAGTACATTAATGATTACAATCCGGTGATTTTGAAGATGTGGAATGCAAATATGGACATACAATATGTTGCAGATAACTCAATTGCTGTTGCTCGCTATGTGACGTCATATATTACCAAGTCTAAGAAGACAGAATTGAAAGAAATGTGGGAGGAAATTTCACAGGAGAAGACACTTAGCAAAAAATTGTACAGCTTCAGCTTGAAGATGCTTTCACATCGAGAAATTGAATCCTACGAATGTTCGGATCGATTGACATCTGCAAGTTTATATTCAAAGTCAAGAGGAATCATCTGGATAAGTCTAGGCCTTGCTACAGTACGAAATTGAGTTTTAAAATCTGTACAAGAAATTGAATACTTGGCACTGAATGAACCAGAAAGTACAGACAAACATGTTGGATGCGTACTATCCAAATAGAAGTCCATACCTAGAAAACATATTGTATGAAATTCTGCAACATTATAGTTTAAAAAAAATGTTACGGAAAATATAAATGAAGGAAAATACGCTGTAATTGGATCTGAAGGATGTTTGGTAAAGCATGACAAAGGAAATTTGATGAATCACAGGAAATTAAGTTGTGATACTCCAGATAAAAGAGAGTTTTTCTATTTAGCTCTTCTGCAACTATTCAAACCTTGGCGGACTGAAATGGAATTACTTGGAGATTTTGAGTGCTATGAAGATTCTTTCAATGCATGTAAAGATAGCGTTGAATATACAATTTTTCCAAATTATCTCCAAATGTTGAACGAAGAGATTAATCAAGAAAGAACAATTGCAGCTGAAATTGCTAGAGATTGTTCTCAAGATAGTCAGAGTTCTGCTCCACAAAGTCAAGATCCACGAGGAGAAGCCATACTTGAAAATGAAGCGGCAATAGCAATGAGTGAAGTGGAAATGGTGATGCAGCAAGCACAACAAGACAATATTGATTTGGAAAATTTGGAGGAACGTCTCAATACTGAACAGAAAGAAATATATCACCAAGTTACACAACAGATGCAACATGGATTACTGCATGAAAAGAATGATTGCCAATGTACATCATTTAGACCTATTCTTATGTACATCAGTGGACAAGCTGGAATGGGGAAAAGTTTCTTGATTAAATGTTTGTCAAGTTATCTACAGAAAACAACGGATTCACATTTGTCTTGTGTTGTAACTGCTCCAACTGGGTTAGCAGCACACAACATTAAAGGGATTACATTACATCGTCTACTTATGTTACCAGTAGCACATGAAAATAAGTTGGAATACCACAAGCTATCTGGAGAAGCTTGTTTTCAAGAGTACTGAAGAAAATGAAACTTCTAGTAATTGATGAAGTAAGCATGGTCTCAAACTTAATGCTTGCGTTTGTACATTTGAGGATGCAGCAGATTTTAAAAACAAATTACGATGTTTTATTTGGAGGAAAATATGTAATTGTATTTGGTGATCTACTACAACTCACACCTGTAAAAGGCCAACCAGTTTTTAAAACCCTTCTTCATGAAGACACTAAAAAATCTTTGGGAAGTATTGGAAATGTGAACATTTGGAGTTATTTTGAATATAAGGAACTTATCAAGAACATGCGACAAGCAAATGATGAAGATTATGGAAATATTCTTCAAAATATTAGAATTGGTGTCTTAACAAAGGATGGAAAAGATGCTTTAGAAACTTGTTTCCAAAAGAAAATATTGCAGCTGAAACAATCTACCGAAGAATTGCAGAAAAGGAATCTATAATTTGCCTTATGCCAACACTGAAAGAATGCTCTACATTCAATGAAGAACTGTTGAAACTGGAGAATGAACCGATAATAAAAATGGTAGCTATTGATAAAATAGAACATGAAGGAGTAACTATTCTTTTGTCAGAGAAATTGCAGTTAAAATTAGACTCTTTGGAAAAATCAATATCTAAGACTGCTGGTTTGGAAAAGACCTTATATGTATCTGTAAACTGTCGGGTAATATTACGGCGTAATTTAAATGTTGAGAAAGGTTTAGTAAATGGAACAATGGGGAAAGTTGTTGACTTTGTTAGCTATGCAAATAGAGATGGAATTGAATTTTTCAAGATTAAATTTGATCATATTGAGGAGGTGGAACAGATTGGACGCTGTTCTGTTCGTTTTTTGCTTGTAAAAGATTTGTATGTTCGTAGAATACAGTTTCCTGTTTGTTTAGCATATGCAGTGACTATTCATAAATCTCAAGGTTTAAGTGTAAACAGTGCTTTGGTAAATATTGGAAGTTCTGTGTTTAAAGAGGGTATGGCATATGTTGCATTGTCTCGAGTAAGAACGTTATCCGGATTGTATTTGATTGATTTTGATGAAGAAAAGGTTAGTGCAGATATAAATTGTGTAAAAGAGTATAACAAGTTAAGAAGACTCTATGCTCCTAGTTTAGGTGAATATCCTATTTATGAAAAACGTTTAATACGTCCAAAACGAAAATATAATAAAGATTTTACTGAGGTTGCAAAGAAAAAAAGAATTGAAAAGAATGATGAGTCTGGAAAGAAAATAGAAGGGAACACAGTTGCTAATATTGTAGGATATCAGTTTGAAAATAGTTCAGGTATCAACTGCTATGCTAATGTAATCGTCAACGTTGTGTTTTTTTTTAGAAAACCTACAGCATGCAATTATGGAAAATCGAGAAAAAAGATTTTGTTCTTTGTTACATTATACTTTTGAGAAGTTGAAAACTGATAAAACGAAAATCCATACTGCTTCTGATGTGTGGAATCTTCTGGATATATGTTCTGGATCTTCACAATTTACACAGAATGTACAGCAAGATGCTCAGGAATTTCTTATGTTTATGCTTGCAGTATTAGAAGATGAAGGTATACAAATTTAAAATCTGTTTGGACTACGTTACAGATGGGTTCATACATGTGACAGCTGTTCATTTTCATCTACCACTAAAATAGACACTGAACGATTCATATATTTGACAATGCCAAATTTGAAAACAGTGTCTTTCAACAATCTAGTGAAATCAGCTAATCAACATATGGAAAGTACTCAGTGCAAATCGGAAATGTTGTCAACATTATTTATGCAAAGATGTGGACAATATATTATTTTAATGCTGCAACGTTGTAGAGCAGATGGAACAAAATTGGAAACCAAAATTAAAAATTTTGTGGCAGGTCAAGTTTCAATTTTAGGGAGAACTTTTAAAACAGTGGCTATTGTTTTCCACGATGGAACTACTTCAACATCTGGACACTATACTGTATATTTAAAATGCAATAAAGGACGGACACTATGTAATGATGCACATTTAGAGTATAAATTTCGGTTGCCTAATGAATTACCAAATTCATATTTAATATTTTTGATGCCAAAATTCTGAGAAGATATCAACATGAATTACTGAGTATATTTTGGATATTTCCACTACAAATGATTTTAGATACATCATTCACCCTATTGGAAGCATGTGAATATGATTTTAGAAATCTATCTTGGATATCCTGAATGCAAATGTTTTCAGAAACATCATTCGGCCTATTGGGAAGGTGTGTATATGAATGCAAAAGTTTATTTTGGATATACTTAATGGAAATATTTTCAAAACATCATTCGGCCAATTGGGAAGATGTTGGTAATTACGGATTCAATTATTGATTCTGTTCCTTCATATTGCGTTTGGAAAATTGTGTTGGAAAGAAGGTGGTCATATATTTGATTTTTGTATTATATACTATGTTACTAAGGATGTTCATTTGTGAAAATGTAAATACCAAGTTGTGTTTGTTGTAGATATTTTGAAGAGAAATATGTTTTTTTTAACAATCTTATTGATTGTATTTTTTTGCCCGCTGTCATCTGATGATTAACATTGAAATCACTGTTTATGGTGAAATTCAATACAATCTGAACACAGCAAAAAAAGGCAAATTGAATATGTGATGTAATTGTATACTTATGTTGTGTTGCAAAAACTATAAAATTATATGTAATAACAGAATTTTTTTCTTCTCTTTTACAGACCTTACTACTACAGTTTAAAATATTTTAAATTTGCATAAAAAAAGAAGTGAATATGTATTACTATTAATTTGATATCTGCTTCAAAACAGGTAAGATTAATTCACCCAGGTACTACCCTTGCAGTCTGTCAAAGACACTGTCACTCCCTATGCCCATCTCCAGTCACCCAGCGAGTACTATATACTATTGCAATCTGTCCACTAATACCCAAGCACTTATAAATTCACTATGCACTCTCTTTACAGCACTATAATCATCCAGTTACTTCTCACGTACTTATGGAATGGCCTAACTACTAATACAAGTACAGCTATAATATTCTGTACACTATCCATGCAGACCTCTAACCACCTATATTCTATTTATACACTCCTCTAAATACGCAGTTATTACCCATGCAGTCTAGGAATCCTCCTGTGAGTCCGCTGCACTTCTCCAATCACCCATCCAGCCAATATGTAAGCACTTATAAATTCACCATGCACTCTGTTTGCAGCACTGTAATTATTCCAGTTACTAGTCATGTAGTTATGGAATGCACTAGCTACTTACACAAGTATCCGCTATTATTATTAATAGTAGCTTTCAGGGAGGATACAGTTAGAAAGTAGCATTTAAAAAACCTTTGAAATTCACTGAAAAAACCATAGGTTTCAGGGACGTTATAGTTACAAATTAGCATTTAAAAACCATAGAAATTCACTGAAAAAACCATAGGTTTCAGGGACGTTATAGTTAGTTGGACATTTCACTCATACAAAACCATAGAAATTCAGCCGTTATAGTTAGTTGAGCTAACTATAACTCGCGCCCCCGCAATGCACTGCTGATGACGTCGCATATTACATCATTCATGACATGGTCAGTGACATCACTGATGACATCACTGATGACATCTCAAATGACATCACTGATGACATCACTGATGACATCATCTAGTGACTGTGTGTTTCTGTTAAGTTTAAATATGTTTTATATATATATACCAAGCTGTATTGAAGAATGAGTGGTTGTATAAGTGTCTGGATGGAGTATTTAGTAGGTGTGTAACTGACTGTTTAAGTGAGTGATTAAATGTCTATAGTGGCCAGCCCAGGTCACGGGATCGCACCGCTGCGACATCCAAGCAGGTCTGTGGCATTTGTACTGGCATGGCGATACGGAGCTGGGGGAGCCTTCGCTATACCGGCGCCGCTTTGGAACTTTGGTTGTCCCACGATTAACTTTGAGGAAATTGCGAGGCAACGCCCACTTGGGAGTCAAGACTACCAGTCCCAGCATGCAAGTATCAACTCACCTGACTTGCATTTGAGACTTTTAGAAATAAAAGAGGGGATGTTCTGCTAGCCTGTTGTTTGCCTCTCCTTTTTCTACAAACTGCCCAGAGGAAGGAGGTTATCCGAAACGCGTTGGCAGTACCTGTGTGGGGAGAGGTTTCTAGTGTGCTGCCTTGAATTTTGGCTTACCCTCAGTGAGTGCATCCCAACGAAGTGGCAACTTTCTTTTTCAGTAATAGTGGCCAGCCCAGGTCACGGGATCGCACCGCTGCGACATCCAAGCAGGTCCGTGGCATTTGCACTGGCATGGCGATACGGAGCTGGGGGAGCCTTCGCTATACCGGCGCCGCTTTGGAACTTTGGTTGTCCCACGATTAACTTTGAGGAAATTGCGAGGCAACGCCCACTTGGGAGTCAAGACTACCAGTCCCAGCATGCAAGTATCAACTCACCTGACTTGCATTTGAGACTTTTAGAAATAAAAGAGGGGATGTTCTGCTAGCCTGTTGTTTGCCTCTCCTTTTTCTACAAACTGCCCAGAGGAAGGAGGTTATCCGAAACGCGTTGGCAGTACCTGTGTGGGGAGAGGTTTCTAGTGTGCTGCCTTGAATTTTGGCTTACCCTCAGTGAGTGCATCCCAACGAAGTGGCAACTTTCTTTTTTCCATATATATATATATATAGCTTCTCCACTTTCCTCGCCAAAAGCCGGGGCACGTCAGCTGCGGTGCGCGCCAGGGTCTGAGGAAACCCTGTATTGGACTCCAGCTCACTGCGGAACAAGTTGCAAGCGCACACTCCTTGCCGCAAAAATGAAGGCACAATCCAAATGTGCTTGGGGTAAGTTTATTGATGGTACCGAGCCGAAAAAATACAACAGCAAGTAAATAGAAGTGAGAAATTGAAATCGAGCCTTGGTGTGCGTGTCTGGTTTCTACTGGGGAATCGGAGCTGGTGTATATATATATATATATATATATATATATATATATATATATATCCCACAAGAGGGCAATACAACCAATCAGCATGCAAAAAAGAAGTGCGACTTCAATAATGGTGCAAAGTCTAACTAAGGCCTGTGAACAAGGACTGTGAGGTGCGAAACGCTTCATATATATTGTTCCATCAACTTGAGATGATCCAGCCGCACTCTCCCCACAAATCCAATGAAGGTAACACATGAAATCCGTATGCTGATTAAGGGGCCGATTCCAATTCGGGCCGGAAATCTCTCCGACCGAGCCGGACCCGGAGAGATTTCCGACCGAATCGGACTCTAGCAGTCCGACCGAACGAGTACGATGCGCACGTATGCTATCGGACTCGATTCGGTCGGACTCCCATTGAAGTCAATGGGAGCAAGTCGTACGACGCGAACAAGGGCGCCCCCTACAGCGTGTTCGCGTCGATGCGGGTCGCGCCGTACATGCACGTGTAGGGGGGACCCATGGGTCCCCCCTGTGTGCGAGTCGCATGCCTACGCTTCCAGGGGGGTCCAACATGGACCCCAAAAGTGCGGCTCCGACAGCTCCTTGGAGCCGGACTGCGCGAGTCAGTCGGAGCGGTCGCGATGCGCATCGTACTTACTCGGCCGGGGAACGTCTCCATAGCGCGGTGCAAGTCGTCCCCGTGCGAGTCGGTCGGAGCGGTCGGGTCCTGCGAACGAGTCGGTCGGAGATTTCGTGAGCGCACGCATCGTACTCGCTCGCCCGGACGCACGTACGGTTCGGTCGGGAAATAGGGCTCCGAATCGGATCCGGTAAAGCCGAATCCGATTCGGAGCCCTACCGGCCAAGATCGGAATCGGCCCCTAAATCTTTATATATATATATATATATATATATATATATATATATATATATATATATATATATATATATATATATATATATATATATATATATATATATATATATATATATATATATATATATAATACCCTTTCAGGCACAGAGTGATGCATAAATTATGCAAAAAAGAAGCAGAGAACTCTGGGTAGTTCTCACATTTAGGTTGAAAGCAGCTCCTGTAAAGAGCACCCTCAACACCAGAGACACTCTAGATCTGCTCAACTCAAATGTCTGCTTTTCTATCAAAGTCTTTAAGCATAGGATTAGCACAGTGCCATCCACGCCAAGATAGAAAGGTAGCTCGGCATGAGCAGTCAGGCTTATCTTAGAGGCAATGTGTAAAGCATTTGCACATAACTCACAGTCATACAGTGAAAACACTACAAATGGACACCACACCAGTTTTCGACAAATAGCCAATATTTATCTGTGCAAAACAAAACCAAAACGATAAGAATCAAACATACAGTTATTCAACAATCTCAATAAGCAAAAATAGACTTTAGACACAGTTTCTTGAAGTTGATAGCTCCGTCTGGGGCAACCTCAGCGGTGTAAACCAACCAATCCAACAGTTCCGGCCGACCGTGGCTGTGCAGCCCTGCTGCAGTGTTGGGAGATCCTCAAACAGTAGCTTTTGTTCGGGCTGACTGAGGCAGTGCGGGCCAGCTGGGGTGGGCATCGAGGCTGTGCTGTGAAGTGGAGCAGTGCAGCATGTGGTGTCCTCAGGTCGTGGTGCAGGCAGCAGCTACGTGACGGTCATCCAGTGGTGTCGATGAGACCAGGGCTGCGGTGAGAGCTGGGGCGAAGCTCGTTGTGGTGCTGACAGGTCACGGTGCAAGCAATGGCATCAGTTGATGATCAGGGGTCGATGGGGCTGGCTTTGGTGGGCCATGACAGCGGTGTGGGACAGGGTGGTGCGTCATGTAACTTATGGCCGGTGCCCCCAAACCGCTGTGCAGGCAGCGGCGTCGATGTCAGCTTGCAGTGTTATTGCGGGGAGACCAGGGCAGTGGAGTGAAGTGAGGCAGTGTGGAGTGTGGTGCCCATAGGTCACGGTGCAAGCAGAGGCTTGTGGCGTCGTCAGTGAGACCAGGGTTGTGGTGCGAAATTTGGCAGTGCCCTCTGCGGTGCCTTCAGGTCACGGAGCCGGCAGCAGTCTCGGTGATGGCGTCGGGTTTCGGTTTCCTTCTGTGGCCACTGAGACCGACAGTCCCAGATGCGGTACTCAGAGGAAGGCAAAGTCTTTGCTGTTCCTGAGACTTTTTGTAAAGGGGCAAGCTCTACTTTGAGCCATTGGAGATACTCAGCAGAAGAAGTTGCAGAAAGTTCAGTCTAGTCCTTTCACTGCCCAAGACAGAAGCAATCACTGTAGGCCAACACAGCAAAGCACACAGCAAAGTGGTAGTCCCTCCTCACAGCTTCTCTGGCTCTTCTTTTTGGCAGGTTTCTTGATCCCAAAGGGTTCCAAATTCCTAGGGTCAGGGTCGCAATATGTATACAACCTTTCCCTTTGAAGTTGGCACAAACAAAGTTCCTCTGGCATACATAAAACAGTATTGCCTGGCTCAGGCCAAGTTCACTCCAGGAGGGGGAGACAGCTTTGTGAGAGGCAGCCACATTGCATTCAGGTGCAAGTGTCAACTTCTCCTACTACTCCAAATGCAGCCAGGTCTATTCAGCCTGGCTATTAGTCACCGTCACCCAGGAAAGGCAGGACACACCTCAACCTCCCACTTGTATCTGTCTAGGGTAAATGCACATCCCCAGCTCCTGTCACTCTGAACCCAGAAGGTGAATTCAAAAATGGCAGAGGCACACAGGATGGCTAAGCAAGAAAATGCCCACTTTCTATAAGTGGCATTTTTAAACACATAATTTAAAAACCACCTTTACTAAAAGGTGTGTTATTAAATTCTGAGTTCAGGAAGCCTAAACTCCATTTCTATATCCTGTGCCAAATGAAAGTTAGACTTGTAAGATGTTACAAGGCAACCACCATGTTAACCTATGAGACAGATAGCCTTCCATGGTGAAAATGATTTGCACAGTATTTCACTATCAGGACATGTAACACACACAAGTACATGTTCTAACTTTCAACCATACTGCACCCTGCCCACTGGTGTACCTTGGGCCTACCTTAGGGGTGTCTTACATGTATGGAAAGGAAAGGTTAGGGCCTGGCAAGTGGATGCACTTGCTCGGCCGACATGGCAGTAAAAACTGCAAGCAGACAATGCATGGGCAGGTCTGAGACCCCTTTGAAAGGCTACTTGTGTGGGTGGCACAATCAGCGCTGCAGGCCCACTAGCAGCATCTGATTTACAGGTCCTGGGCACACATGGGGCACTGTACTAGTGACTTGGTAGTAAATCAAATATGCCAATTATGGAAACACCAATCCATTAACACAATTTCCAGCAGGAGCACTTGCACTTTAACACTGAACAGCAGTGAGAAAGTGCGCAGAGGCACTAAACAAGCAAAAACGTAGTCCAGCACACCATCACAACCAGGAGGTCAGAAAGCAAAAAGACAGGGAAAACACACCATAAGATGCCAAGTCTAATATATGTCCCCTCCAGCTAAAAGCAGGGAGAACTACCCACCCACATGGGAGTTCTCTTCACTAAGGCGGAAGAACCTGGATAAACCATCAGCATTGGCGTGTTCTGTGCTAGGGTGGTGTTCCACCGTTAAGTCCATTCCCTGTAGGGAGAAGGACCTTCTTAACCATTTTGGGTTCTCACGCCTTATCTGCATTAACAATCTGAGGGGCCTGTGGTCGGACTGAACACGGAAGTGAGTCCCAAACAAGTAGACTCTTAGCTTCTTCAGTGCCCAGACCACAGCAAAAGCTTCTCACTCGATGGCACTCCACCTCTGTTCCCGGGGGAGTAGTCTCCTGCTAAGGAAGACAACAGGCTGGTCTAGGCCCTCTTCGTTCAGTTGTGAGAGCACTGCTCTCACAACATGCTCTGAAGCATCTGTGGCATGATGAATTCCTTGGAGAAGTCAGGTGCCTTGAGCACGGGCGCCGTGCACATGGTTGCCTTCAGGGCACCAAAAGTGGTCTGACAGGCATCAGTCCAGATCACCTTCCTGGGCTGCTTCCTGGAAGTCAGCACAGTGAAGCGGTCAACGAGGGTGCCATAGCGCTTGACAAATCTCCTATAGTAACCGGTGAGACCTAAGAAGGCTATAGGGGTGCCACCTGGCCACTGCCTACCTGATTCCCTAAGTACACCACAAACCTCTGCCCTATTTGACACTTGTCCTGCAGAGCACAAGGCTTTACCAGGCCATTACGCACAATTTCTGGCCAGACTGAAACGCTACCAGAGTGGCATTCTGATCGTACCAACATTTAATCTCTTCCTGGCTGTCTTCCAGATTCGCCTAAGCGAGTCTCCCGAAGCGCACAGTTTGGTTTCTAAAGGCCAGCATGTAGCTAAATACATCCTGGGGAGTTTTCCTGGGAGCTGTCTCCCAGCCTTCTTTCACCAAACTGAGATGTCCTCTCACAGGGTTCCCATACAGTAGCTCAAAGGGACTGAACCCTAAGGACTTCTGCAGTACCTCCCTGTAAGCAAAGAGAAGGCATGGTAAGAGGACGTCATACTTACGCCTCATGGGATCTGTCAGACCCTTGATCATGCCCTTCAGGGTTTGGTTGAATCTCTCCACCAAGCCATTCCATTGGGGGTGGTAAGGCATGGTGAACCGGTAGGATATACCACATGCCTCCCACAGGGATGTCATATACTTAGATATTAAATGGTCCCCTGGTCAGACACCACCTCTTTGGGGAACCCCACTTGGGAAAAGATTCCCATCAAGACCGGCCCACCACAGGTTCTGTTGTTGTCCTGAGAGGGATAGCCTCTGGGTACCGGGTGGCATGGTACACTAAGTCTAGGATGTACCTGTTACCCATAGCTGTCTTGGGGTCCGGAGGCCCCCACAATGTCCATCCCCACACTCTCCAAAGCGGTGCCTATAACCGGAAAAGGTTGCAGAGGAGCCTTACACTTCCTCCCACTCTTACCACTTGCCTTGCAAGTTTGGCAAGACCTACAATGAGCATCAGACTGCCTTCGCATTTGGGGCCAAAAAAAGTGGATGACAATCCTGCCAAATGTTTTGTCTTGCCCCAAATGTCCTGCCAAAGGCACTTCGTGAACCAGACCTAGTAGGAAGGTCCTGAAGCGCTGGGGTACCACCAGCACACGGGCTGACCCAGGTTCAGCAAACATAGGCTCATGGTATAGGAGACCATTCTCCCAGTAGATCCAGTGTGACCCAGACTGATCACCAACTGCATGGTTTGCAGCCTGCTGCCGGAAACCCTCTAGAGAAGGGCATTCTCTCTGCTTCCTGCAGAACTCTTCCCTGGTGGGACTCCCTTCTTGCTGCCAGTGTGTCAGCTCAGATAAGTCCCCCAGTTCAGCCACTTGTTCCACTGTAGATTCCGGGGCATCCCCCTCGAGGTCAGCCTCCTCCCTGACCGTGGGAACTCAAGGGGTGTGTTTCCCATGCCCCTTGCCCTTTCTCTTGGCAGGCACCTGGGCCGCTGTTTCAGGCTCCAGTTCCTTCTGATCATCCTGGCTGCCATGGACCGAACGGTCACGCATGCTCACTTTGGCAACCCAAGCATCTCCAAGTGAGACCTAAGCTCCACATCCTTCCACAATGACTGCTCCAGGTGGTTACCTAGCAGACAATCTACAGCTTCTAGCCTTCTCCAACTGATGGTCACCCAGGCACCGTACTTCTTAGTGTTTACAGGCATCTGGCTTCCAAGAACCATCTCATTCTCCCCTTTTGAGACAAGGGTCATTTTTGCAAGATCCCTACCCTGCTCTAGGTCCCCCTCCTTCCCAAGCGCTACACTAGCCAACATCTTGGACTGTCCACTGGTGGGTGGCTGTGCCCCCTTGGGGCATTTGGGATTCGCCTTCATGCAGCCCACCTGGTCACATGCAGAGCATTTACGGGGTCCCGTTTCTGTTGACTTTCCTGAAGAGACCCATTGTTTTTTATCTCATGGGGGGTGGGAATCCTTACCCTGAGTACTAGTTTGGGGCCCTTTAGAGAACTCCTTCTCTTTACCCTTGTCCCCTGTTAGAAATGGGATCTCTGGTTGGCTAAGGCTTGCGCCAAAGCCAGGCAGAGACCACCACTCTAGTGAGGGCGAGGGAGTTACACGCCAAAGATAACCCCTGCTCACCCCCTTGGTAGCTTGGCACGAGCAGTCAGGCTTATCCCGGAGGCAATGTGTAAAGCGTTTGCGCACGCGCACAGCAACAACATACCAGGCACACCACAAAAAGGAACTCCACACAAGGTTATATATAAAAATAGCCTTTGTATTATCCAAAACACATTAGAATAGTAATCACACCATATACACTGTGCCACTGGCACTGGGCAATATTCACAGGGGACTATTTACAGCTGACGGGGCCAATCGGGCCGCTGTCAGAACTATCAGAAACAGGTAAGTAAAAATGTAGACATAAAACACAACTAGAAACTTCTGGTACTATACTGCACTGAGAACTAGATCCGGTAACATAAAACAGGGGATGCACAAATCACCTTGCGCATGAATCACATTAGGCATAAACTACATTAGGCCCACACCTCCTTAGCATAACACATTATGCGGTAGGCATCACCAGCATCAGAACATTATGCCACACCTGTAAGCGTGAGCACCATCATATAACCATATTGGGCATCACAATAACATAAACACAGGGTGCCCCAATAGGGGGCGCAACACTCTGGAACTGGCCCCAGGCCAACTGGCCTCACACAGGGGCTCAAATGCCCTATGTCCCGCAGAGTCAGGGCTGGCTGCAAAAGCAGCAAAATAAGAGTGCGCAATGGACTTGCCTAAACGTAGCAGCTGCCCACTAATTGCTGGGCAGCTGTGAAAATGAGCCTGGGCACCAACGTGCCTCCTGAGCCCCTCTCTGGGACTCTCTAATCATATGCCACCATGTTGCAGCTGCCTGCGCTCGCGCAGGTCAGCTGCAAAAACCACAAAACAAGCACGGGCACTACACGTGCTAAAAGAGCCCCCACTGGGGCTCCTAAGAAACTATGGCCCCACGCTGCAGCTGCCCACTCTCAGGTGGGGCAGCTGGGAAATCAGCAAGGGCACTCACGGTGCCCTAAGCACTACCACAGGGGGCGGGCACCGGCAATGTGCCCCGACACACCCCCCAACCAGTGTACAACTGAGCCCCACTCACCGGGCTCTCTGTGGGTGACTCCGCAGGCTCTGGGCACCAGAAAGGTGCCCCGACAGGTCCCGCTGCTGGGACCGCTTCTCCAACCTCACTGGAGCCTTCTCCTCTTCACCAGCGCGGCGGGGGCAGGCACCGACAATGTGCTTCGGGCCCCCTTCGCCGCAGGGCTCCTCCTTGCAGATACCGGGGAGACGGCTGCACAGGACTCCGGCATGGAGCCCGCGAGGCTCCGGTCCCTCTCGGCGGCCTTCTTTCGTTGTTGGGCAGCCTGCGGGGCTCTCTCCGATAATGGGAGTAGAGCTCCGCCCACGATCAGGCTTCACTTGCCTGACTTCTCTCATGGCCGCGCTCTCATTGGCGGCCTTGGCAACTTCCGCTTCCCGGCCCGCTTCTACTGGTGGGCCGGGAGTTAGCCCCGCCCACAACCAGGCACAGGCCTGACTTCCGGGCCGCAGCGGTGCTTCTTTTCTTCCTGGCAAAATGCGGGGTAGGCACCCGCTCCCCAAATGGGCAAAATGCGGGGCGGGCACCCGCTATTCACTGAGGCATAAAGCGGGGTAGGCTCCCGCTCGGTGTTCGGCAAAATGCGGATAATGCGGGGTGGGCTCCCGCAAGGAAGAGAGCACGCTGAGGCGGGGTGGGCACCCGCTCTCAAATCAAAATCAGTGCGGGCGAGCCCCCGCTCCTTTAGCAACACGCGGGGTGGGCTCCCGCGGGATCAGCAACGCAGGGAGGGGGAATCCCAACGCTCGGGATTCCCTCGGCAGGCACTTCAGCAGCGAGCTGCCAGACGCCAGCTCCTCTCTAGCAGCCAGAAGCTCTTCAGAATAAAGATAAAGCGCTCTCAGGGCGCTGGAGTCCAAAGTCCATGGCAAGCCATCAAGAGTCCTTGGGCAGACCCAGATAGCGCTCTCTAGAACAAGAGCAAAAGCGCTCACCAGGCGCTAGAGTCCAAGGGCAAAGGTCAGGGGGCACAAGGCTGGGCTCAGGCAGGCCAGCACACAGGGCCCTCCAGCAGGGAGGCAGTCCCTCATGGCGGTTCCTCCTGGAGCCCAGCAGCAGCAGCCCCTCAGCGTCAAAACAAGCACAGAACAACTTTCCTGGGGTCACAGCCCCTCTTTTTATACATATGTCCCCTTTGTCTGTAGTGGCACTGGGCTGGGGAAACCAGATGCAACTGGTTCATGGGAGAATTGGAGCACTCTGTTTACCAGGCTCCTCTTCCCCTTTGTCAGGTGGGGGCTCGTCATCAGACACACCACAGGGGGGCGGAGCCAGCATTCACCAGGGCAGGCACCATCCTATTCAGAGTCAGGGGATTACTCCTCCCTCTACTCCCAGCCCAGGTGTCCCATTCAGCCTAGCGCTGACTCACCCTGCCCCTCCTGGAGCCACACACACCTCCCAGCCCCTGTCACTCACAAGCCAGACACGCAATTCACATCAGGCAGGCAGACACAGAGCACACATAAATGCCAACTTCTAAAAGTGGCACTTCTCCACCAGTCACCATAAATCTGCGCACACCATTGCGCAGCATTTATTCTCACGAGTTCGCACATACTAAACTCGACCCTGCACTCCCCTCACACCAGGAATTACCATGGACACACATATCCCCATGCATTCCTATGGGAGGGCAGGCCAATCTCACCACACGCACTCAGAGAGCGCACACACTTTACACTGGGCCACAGTGCTAAAGTGCTCAGCGGCCAAAAACCACCAACACTACACAGGGAAAAGGCTAAGAGACAGGCAAAAAGTTCAGGGGTGAACCTGCCAAAAGGGCCAAGTCCAACACAACCCCCTTCCAGCCAAAACACAGGGTAGACCAATCACCACCATGATGGGCTTCCCTGCTTGGGGCGATAGAACACGGACGCGGGCCCGCAACTGCAGGGACACCCTCCTGTTCTACCCCACTGTGAACCCACGTGGTTCCCTCTGTAAAAGTTCTCAGGACCAACTGGGCTACCCCACTGGTACTCCCTAGCTGCCCGCGGCCAGGACCAGGCCCTAGGCCATCCAGATGCCACTGGCCCTTGCCCATCCACAGAGTGGGGGGTAGTAACCCCTGGCACATAGTAGCCATTCTCCACTGTTCCCCTCATCAGGGCAGTTCTAAACTGCCACTGATCCTCTAGCCTAGGGTCCGCACCCTCAGGCTGACCAAAAGTCACGGGCGAGGCTCTCCTCCCCCTACCTCTCCTTCTAGGGTTCCGCACTCTCCTCCTGGGAGAGGCACCCTCAGACCACAATTCTCCCACCAGTTCAGAACCTTTCTCCAAAAACTGGTCTCCCAACCTAGGGTCTAACACCTCAGGTTGCACCGGGGTCAGAGGCGAGGACTCCCTCCCTCTGCACCCCCTTCCAGAGTTCTGCACCCTCCCAACTGGAGCGGTACCCCTAGAAGATGAACCGGTCAGGACACTGGTTACAGACGTCCTTCCCTCAAGGTCAGGCAGATCCGGAACCTGGCCTCCCAACCTTGGGTCTAAACCCTTTGGCTGAGTACTTGCCTGGCGCTCCAGGACTTCTGGGGACTCGCACAGTAGCCCCCTGAGGGTAACACATGACTCATGTGTCGTGTGACAGTCTGCCTGGCGCAGATCTCCCGACCCCTGTCCATCTGACAGTGCGTGAAGATCCCCCAGAGCAGAAGTGGTGTCACCCTGGTCACTCCAAGGGGACTCAGCCCTACTGGCCAGTCCCTGACCCACTGGTTCTTCCACTGGGGAACACATCCCCCTCTCACCCCTCAATCCGGACTTCAGTACCCTCCCAACTGGAGCGGCACCGCCAGACACCAGAACCACTCGAGCTCTATTTACAGACGCTCCGGTTCTCCAGACACTAGGAGATCCTCCTCAAATGGACTAACAGGACAGCCTAGGCTCCCAACCTGGTGTTCCCTGAAGAAACCATCCAGGTTCTGAGACTGGGTTTCGGGCACCTGGGGACACTCAGTCCCACACTCATTCCTACTCCACTGAGACAGGACGTGAGCCCCTACACCCCTCCCACTACACTGGGACCCAGCTGGGCTACTCTGAACCTCTTCCCCAATACAGGACTGGAAGATACCTGAACCATTACTTTCAGAATCACTCCCCAATGCCTCATCAGAACCTCGGGCCACCACCCAGAGGTCTGCTTCCCGTGCAAGCTCCCTGGGATCAGAGGGATTACACCCCAATAGGTGTGGGCGCAATCCTGGCAAACAACGACTGAGCATCTGCTCTTTGATAACCACATTGGCCAGCCCTTCATAATCAAAATCCTCTGCTGTGCTAGCCATCACCCAATCGTCCAGTGCATCACCACATTCCTCCACAAACTCCTCCCAAGACTGGTGAGACAGTTTCCTACTGCCCCTGAACTTCAACCTGTACGCCTCTTCGTGGGAACCAGGAACCCCACTGTGGGGACTGGGAAGGGGACTTCCTGCACTGGACTCCATATTGCTGCCACCACTGGACCCCACCCTTACTGGTGAATCCAGAAAACTACAACTGCACTCAGGGGATAATCTACCCTCCCAAGCTAATTTCTCCCTGGCGAAGGCCCTCTCAGCCTCCGCCATCCTCTCCTGTGCTAGGACCCTCTCGGTCTCTAACTTTTTCTCCTCCACACTCAGCTGCACTATCTCCTTGGCATACTCTAACCTGAGCTTCTCCAAAGCCAGCTGATGCTCCCTTTCTTCCCTCCTATCTACCCACTCATCTGGGGATAGGGAAAGGGGTGGGGCACTGCCCCCGACACTGGACCCACCAAGAGACTCCCTATCTATGGGGTCCTCACTATCTACTGGCGTCCCTGTCCTGTCATCTTCTTCCTCCTCTTCAGACTCCTCAGGGCCACCCTCAGACCCACCACCCTCTTGGAGTGCGGCCTGGTCCCTGTCTATCTGTCTCCATCTATCCTGTTGCCAGTGTAGCAGGGCTGTCCTAAGGGATAGCCGAGTGTCTTCCTCACCCACTGCTAAGCTTCTCTCATCACAGAACCCCCTTAACTCCAACATACTGTATTCCAACAGATTATATGCATTAAAGGTAGGTTCCATTCGGGCAAGGTTCTTAAAACACAGGTGCAACACAAGAGACCTAGGCGTGTGAGCTGAAGCAAGAGTACACAATTAACAAATGACACTTTTCAGGAGAAAAAAATCAAATAAAACTCAGAAACAATAATCCCCAAACACGTGATTTTCTAAATGCAGAGTTTGTAGTGCAACCAGTTGTCGCTGTGGTACTGCGCAAACACAAGTCCTATCCCACCGCTGACAACCAATGTGAGAAATGGGATCTATGGTTGGCTAAGGCTTGCGCCAAAGCCAGGCAGAGACCACCACTCTAGTGAGGGCGAGGGAGTTACACGCCAAAGATAACCCCTGCTCACCCCCTTGGTAGCTTGGCACAAGCAGTCAGGCTTATCCCGGAGGCAATGTGTAAAGCGTTTGCGCACACGCACAGCAACAACATACCAGGCACACCACAAAAAGGAACTCCACACAAGGTTATATATAAAAATAGCCTTTGTATTATCCAAAACACATTAGAATAGTAATCACACCATATACACTGTGCCACTGGCACTGGGCAATATTCACAGGGGACTATTACAGCTGACGAGGCCAATCGGGCCGCTGTCAGAACCATCAGAAACAGGTAAGTAAAAATGTAGACATAAAACACAACTAGAAACTTCTGGTACTATACTGCACTGAGAACTAGATCCGGTAACATAAAACAGGGGATGCACAAATCACCTTGCGCATGAATCACATTAGGCATAAACTACATTAGGCCCACACCTCCTTAGCATAACACATTATGCGGTAGGCATCACCAGCATCACAACATTATGCCACACCTGTAAGCGTGAGCACCATCATATAACCATATTGGGCATCACATTAGCATAAACACAGGGTGCCCCAATCGGGGGCGCAACACTCTGGAACTGGCCCCAGGCCAACTGGCCTCTCACAGGGGCTCAAATGCCCTATGTCCCGCAGAATCAGGGCTGGCTGCAAAAGCAGCAAAATAAGAGTGCGCAATGGACTTGCCTAAACGTAGCAGCTGCCCACTAATTGCTGGGCAGCTGTGAAAATGAGCCCGGGCACCAGCGTGCCTCCTGAGCTCCTCTCTGGGACTCTCTAATCATATGCCACCATGTTGCAGCTGCCTGCGCTCGCGCAGGGCAGCTGGAAAAACCACAAAACAAGCACTGGCACTACACGTGCTAAAAGAGCCCCCACTGGGGCTCCTAAGAAACTATGGCCCCACGCTGCAGCTGCCCACTCTCAGGCGGGGCAGCTGGGAAATCAGCACAGGCACTCACGGTGCCCTAAGCACTACCACAGGGGGTGGGTACCGGCAATGTGCCCCGACACACCCCCCAACCAGTGTACAACTGAGCCCCACTCACCGGGCTCTCTGTGGGTGACTCCGCAGGCTCTGGGCACCAGAAAGGTGCCCCGACAGGTCCCGCTGCTGGGACCGCTTCTCCAACCTCACTGGAGCCTTCTCCTCTTCACCAGCGTGTCGGGGGCAGGCACCGACAATGTGCTTCAGGCCCCCTCCTCCACAGGACTCCTCCTTGCAGATACCGGGGGAGACGGTTGCACAGGACTCCGGCATGGAGCCCGCGAGGCTCCGGTCCCTCTCGGCGGCCTTCTTTCGTTGTTGGGCAGCCTGCGGGGCTCTCTCCGATAATGGGAGTAGAGCTCCGCCCACGATCAGGCTTCACTTGCCTGACTTCTCTCACGGCCGCGCTCTCATTGGCGGCCTTGGCAACTTCCGCTTCCCGGCCCGCTTCTACTGGTGGGCTGGGGGTTAGCCCCGCCCACAACCAGGCACAGGCCTGACTTCCGGGCCGCAGCGGTGCTTCTTTTCTTCCTGGCAAAATGCGGGGTAGGCACCCGCTCCCCAAATGGGCAAAATGCGGGGCGGGCACCCGCTATTCACTGAGGCATAAAGCGGGGTAGGCTCCCAATCGGTGTTCGGCAAAATGCGGATAATGCAGGGTGGGCTCCCGCAAGGAAGAGAGCACGCTGAGGCGGGGTGGGCACCCGCTCTCAAATCAAAATCAGTGCGGACGAGCCCCCGCTCCTTTAGCAACACGCGGGGTGGGCTCCCGCGGGATCAGCAACGCAGGGAGGGGGAATCCCAACGCTCGGGATTCCCTCGGCAGGCACTTCAGCAGCGCGCTGCCAGACGCCAGCTCCTCTCTAGCAGCCAGAAGCTCTTCAGAATAAAGATAAAGCGCTCTCAGGGCGCTGGAGTCCAAAGTCCATGGCAAGCCATCAAGAGTCCTTGGGCAGACCCAGATAGCGCTCTCTAGAACAAGAGCAAAAAGCACTCACCAGGCGCTAGAGTACAAGGGCAAAGGTCAGGGGGCACAAGGCTGGGCTCAGGCAGGCCAGCACACAGGGCCCTCCAGCAGGGAGGCAGTCCCTCGTGGCGGTTCCTCCTGGAGCCCAGCAGCAGCAGCCCCTCAGCGTCAAAACAAGCACAGAACAACTTTCCTAGGGTCACAGCCCCTCTTTTTATACATATGTCCCCTTTGTCTGTAGTGGCACTGGGCTGGGGAAACCAGATGCAACTGGTTCATGGGGGAATTGGAGCACTCTGTTTACCAGGCTCCTCTTCCCCTTTGTCAGGTGGGTGCTCGTCATCAGACACACCACAGGGGGGCGGAGCCAGCATTCACCAGGGCAGGCACCACCCTATTCAGAGTCAGGGGATTACTCCTCCCTCTACTCCCAGCCCAGGTGTCCCATTCAGCCTAGCGCTGACTCACCCTGCCCCTCCTGGAGCCACACACACCTCCCAGCCCCTGTCACTCACAAGCCAGACACGCAATTCACATCAGGCAGGCAGACACAGAGCACACATAAATGCCAACAGCATTGCGCAGCATTTATTCTCACGAGTTCGCACATACTAAACTCGACCCTGCACTCCCCTCACACCAGGAATTACCATGGACACACATATCCCCCATGCATTCCTATGGGAGGGCAGGCCAATCTCACCACACGCACTCAGAGAGCGCACACACTTTACACTTGGCCACAGTGCTAAAGTGAGCAGCGGCCAAAAACCACCAACACTACACAGGGAAAAGGCTAAGAGACAGGCAAAAAGTTCAGGGGTGAACCTGCCAAAAGGGCCAAGTCCAACATCCCCCCACTCTTCTGCTGGGGACCCTGCCCATCTTTGGTGTAGTCTCCCCCATACACCTTCTTGTGGACCCTGATACTCACCCAGTGGTCCGCTTCCATAGCAGCTTCCTGGGGTCAGTCAGCTTACTATCAGTCAAGTGCTGTCGCAGCTCTGCAAAACATAGACTAGATAAGTGCTCCCATGCAATCAGATTGTAGAGCCCCTGAAAATCTGTCACATTACTGCCCTTCACCCAAACATCCAATGCTTTGCAAAAAGAGTCTACACATTCTAAACAAGTTTGTGAAACAGATCTCTGCACTTGTCAGGGGTGAGACCATACTTGGTGAGGAGGGCCTCCTTCATGTCTGTGTAGGTGAGGTTGTACCCCTTATCCAGCGCTAACAAAAAGTCCCACCTCTCCTCTGGAAAGTGGTTTCACAATCCTGCTCCCCAATTCTTCTCAGGGACCCCATTCATGTGGATGGCTGCCTCATAGGCGTGCAACCACCTTTATATATCATCTCCCTTCTTGTACTCTCTTCCTACATTCTTGGGAATGTGTACTACTCTGTTTGAGTTCACTGAGGCATTGTTGCCACCATTTGTGCTGGACTTACTCCTTTGACTCAGCTCATTTACTCTAAGCTTATGGTCTAACATCATTCTTTTCTCTTCTATTGCCAGCTTGAGCCTCTCCAGCTATATTGCATCTCTCCTTGCTTACTGCCTGTCCTCCAGCTCCTCTGGGGACAAGCCACTGCTGCCTGGCCTGGTGGGTCCCTCCCCTCCCAAAAGCACATCAACCCTTTGAATAGGCTCCACAGCCTCCACACTAAGATTTCCAGACTGCCCATTGGCCTTTCTGGCTGCTACCCAGACCCTCAGCCCCTTTTGTAGCTCTTCTTTCCTGGTGAGGCCTCTGATTTGGACTTTCAGGTTTTTGCAAATAGCTTTCAACTACTTCACGTTGTAGGTTTCTAACCTTTCCTCCTCAAAGGCCACTTCTAGGGATGCAACTGATGATGCTATTGACTCGGGCATGATGCAGTAGAAAGTTCAAGCTCAAAGCAAAGGGCAAGATCAAAAATAGACCAAAAAGAAAACAGTATGTGGTCTGTAGTGTTAAGCGATATGGTTGTAATGCACACCTCTGTAGGTCAAGTGCAAATGCAAGTCCTATCCTCACTGCTAACAAACCAATGTTAAAAATGGGGGTCTCTAGATGGCAATGGTTTGCACCTTTACCAGGTAGGGACCCTTCCTTCTAGTCATGGTAAAGGGGATATACTTCTAAAATAACCCCTGCTCACCCCTCTGGTAGCTTGACACAAGCAGTCAGGCTTATCTCAGAGGCAATGTGTAAAGCATTTGTACATAACTCACAGTCATACAGTGAAAACACTACAAAAGGACACCACACCAGTTTAAGAAAAATAGTCAATATTTATCTGTGCCAAACAAGACCAAAACAATAAGATTCCAGCAAACACTTATTCAAGAATATCAATAGGCAAAAATAAACTTTAGAAACAGTTCCTTGAAAATGATAGCTCTGTCTGGCGCTACCACGGCGGTGTGAACCAACCTATCCAATGGTTCTGGCTGACCACGGCGATGCAGGCCGACTGCGGTGTCGGGAGACCATCAAACAGTAACTTTTCTTCTGGCCGACCGCAGCGGTGCGGGCCAGCTGTGGCGGGTGTTGAGGCTGCGGTGTGAAGCGGAGTGGTGCGGTGTGCCATGCCCTCAGGTCGCGGTGCAGGTAGCGGCTCAGTGTTGGTTGACCAGTGGCATTGGTGGGTCCAGGGCTGCAGTGCAAGGTGGGGCAGTGCACGTCGCGGTGCTGACAGGTCATGCTGCAAGCAACAGCATCAGTTGATTATCTGGGTTCGATGGGGCTGGCGTCGGTGGGCCAAGACTGCAGTGTGGGATGGGGTGGTGCGTCATGCTACTTACGAGCTGTACCCCAAACCACAGTGCACGCAAAAGCGCTGATGTCAGCTTGCAGCAGCATCGTCGGTGAGAACATGGCAGCGGAGTAAAGCGAGGCGCTGCAGAGTGCGGTGCCCACAGGTCGCGGTGAAAGCAGCAGCTCAGTGGTGGTGGTGGACGGCGTCGTGGGTGATACCAGGGTTACGATGCGAAGTATGGTGGCATCCTCTGCGGTGCGTTAAGGTCACAGCAGTGGTCTCGGTGATGGCGTCAGATTGCGGTTACCTTCTGCGGCCACTGAGATCCACGGTCCCAGATGCGGTACCCAGAGGAAGGTAAATTCTTTGCTGTTTCTGAGACTTCCTGAACAGGGGGCAAGCTCTACTTCAAGCCCTTGGAGATACTCAGAAGAAAATGTTGTAGAAAGTTCAGTCCAGTCCTTTCACTGACCAAGACAGAAGCAGCCAATGTAGGCCAACACAGCAAAGTGGTAGTCCCTTCTCACAGCTTCTCCGGCTCTTCTTCTTGGTAGGTTTCTAGATCTCAAAGAGTTCCAAAGTCCTGGGGTCAGAGCCCCAATATTTATATCACGTTTCCCTCTGAAGTTTGGACAAACAAAGTTACCCTGGCATACGTAAACCAGTTCTGCCTGGCTCAGGCCAGGTTCACTCCAAGAGAGGAAGACAGCTTTGAGAGAGGCAGCCACAGTGCATTTAGGTGCAAGCGACAACTCCTCCCACTACTCTAAATGGAGCCAGGTCTATTCAGCCAGAGTATGAGTCACCCAGGAAAGGCACGACACACCTCAATCTCCCATTTGTGTCTGTCTATGGTGAATGCACATCCCCAGCTCCTGTCACTCTGAACCCAGATGGTGAATACAAAAATGGCAGAGGCACCCAGGATGGCTAAGCAAGAAAATGCCCAGTTTTTTCTAAAAGTGGCATTTCAAATACCTAATTTAAAAACCACCTTTACTGAAAGGCGTGTTATTAAATTCTGCATTCAGGAAGCCTAAACTCCATTTCTCTATCCTGTACCGATGGAAAGTTAGACATGTAAGATGTTACAAGGCAATCCCCATGTTAACCTATGAGACAGATAGCTTTCCATAGTGAAAAATGATTTGCACAGTATTTCACTATCAGGACATGTAACACACACCAGTACATGTTCTACCTTTCACCCGCACTGCACCCTCCCCACAGGGGTACCTTGGGCCCACCTTAGGGGTATCTTACATGTAAGGAAAGGGAAGGTTAGGGCCTGGCAAGTGGATGTACTTGCTAGGCCGACATGGCAGTAAAAACTGCGCACAGACACTGCAGTGGCAGGTCTGAGACCGGCTACTTGTGTCGGTGGCACTATCAGCGCTGCAGGCCCACTAGCAGCATTTGATTTACAGGCCCTGGGCACACACAGTGCACTGTACTAGGGACTTGGTAGTAAATCAAATAAGCAAATTATGGAAACACCAATCCATTAACAAAATTTGCAGCAGGAGCACTTGCACTTTGACAATGAACAGCAGTGAGAAAGTGTGCAGAGGCACTAAACCAGCAAAAACGAAGTCCTGCACACCATCAAAACCAGGAGGTCTGAAAGCAAAAAGACAGGAGAAACTCGCCAAAAGATGCCAGGTCTAATATATATATATATATATATATGTTAATTTAAGCAAAACCGCTCATGAAATGATATTAATAAGAACTCAAGATGCATTTTGGAACTTGCAGTCATTGTGAGGGACATTACCTACTAAAGATGCTTTTTTTTAATCCAAAGGCTGTGTAATTGGAAGGTTAAAATATCTTGCAACCAATGGGAGTGTGTTTTGTTAAATAAATGAAAGAACCAATAATATCAGACCCCCGGTGGAGACAAGCATTGAACAAGGAGAATTCTCGCCGAAACGCATCTGCTTGGCACAATAAAAGGGCTGTGGAATCCACTGTGTGCTCCTGAATTTTCCTATTGGAGCGTTGCTGTTGGAAAAGTTAAATGCGTGCAGCCACTGGTATGCTAAAGGAGGCACCCGATCTGAAAAGTGTTCAGGGTTCACAAGAGTGGCATTTGGTGATATATATATATATATATATATATATTATCTACTGGCGGTCGCCAGTAGATAGTTATAGTTAGGACCTATTATCCATAGGAAATCCGCGACATTCTATTTGAAATAACGTTGGCACCGGTTGACGAATCTTCGCGAAAGTTTCCAACTTGTTGGGGCGCTCCGCTCCGCTCCTACCCTGAAAGGCTCGGGTTGATTCGTCAAGCGGGGCCGAGAAAAAGGGGGTCCCAAAACGCGTTTTCCCCATTCATTTTTCCATAGGAACCTTTAGTCGCAGCTACAGCTCGAACTGCTGAACGGAATTACACCAAATTTGGCAAAGAGGTAGCCCTTGGTTCAGACTGGTGCCTTTTGCTTAAATGGTGTAAATCCGTTCAGTAGTTCCTGAGAAAATCAAAAGTAAAGTCACATATATATCTATGGCCGAGTAGGGTCCGCGTACCCTCAGCGCACCCTGCGCGCACCGTCCCGATCACGAGCTGCATGCTAATTGGCTGTCAGCTGGCTGTCAACACTCCAAACCAGGAAGTGTTGGCAGCCATTTTGTCCCTCGGTAGAACCGAGGGACAGAAACAAGTGCGCAAAGCGCAAAAAGGGGGCAGGGTAGAAACACCCTGACCCCCTAGGTCTGCTCAGGGGGTCCCACAAGGACCCCTGGGCAGAAAAAAACATTTTATTTTTTTTCAAAATCGGCGGGATGCGCTTAGGGTGCGCGGATCCCACTGATTAAAAAAAAAAAACACAAGAAACAAGTGTGCAAAACGCACAAAGGGGGCAGGGTAGAAACACCCTGACCCCTAGGTCTGCTCAGGGGTCCCACAAGGACCCCTGGGCAGAAAAAGCAAAAAAAAAAAAAAAGACCGGCATCGTCCCGAGGCCCCGCCCCTCCCTGCAGCAGTCTGCAAATGCGCCCCTGGCGCGTTTTAAGAAGGGAAGTAATTCCCCTTGAATACTGGGGGTCCCTGGGGCCAACTAGCCCACCAGGAACCTCCGGTATGCGCCAGGGGCTGCGTTGCAGAGAGGTGTACAGAGGCCACGCCCTTTTACACCTCTCTGCAACGCAGCTCTGTGGCGCTTTTTGGAGGTACATGGTGGGCTAGTTGGACTCCAGGGACCCTCAGTATTCAATGGGACTTAATCCCCCAACTTAAAACGCGCCACGGGCACGTTTCCACAGTGGTGAAGGGAGGGGCGAGGCTCAGGTGACATGTGTGCAAACAGGCCCCGTGGCGCATTTTAAGATGGGGAATGAAATCCCCTTCAATCCTGAGGGTCCCTGAGGGCGAACTAGCCCACCAGGTACGTCCAGAAAGCGCCACAGAGCTGCGTTGCAGAGAGGTGCAAAAAGGGGCGTGGCCTCTGAATACCTCTCTGCAACACAGCTCCCTGGCGCATACTGGAGGTACAGGGTGGGCTAGTTGGACCCCAGGGACCCTCATGATTCAAGGGGACTTAATCCCCCAACTTAAAACGCACCACGGGGCGCGTTTGCACAGATGTCACCTCAGGCCCGCCCCCTCCCTTCACCATTGTGCAAATATTCCTCTAAAATCAGCCGAACTACGAATTCCGATTTACTCACCTGTTATCAGGAGAGATCTCAGTCCTGCATCTTTCAGCCCAGTACTGATCCTGAAAAGTAATTTTAACCGTACTTACCAGTAACTTGAATTTCCTTCCATAGGATATCATTGACTGGTTTCACTTGGAAATTCTTCTAAGTGTGGAGTTTTGGAACTTTATAATATTCCTCTAAAATCAGCCGAAATACGAATTCGATTTACTCACCTGTTATCAGGAGAGACCTCAGTGCTGCATCTTTCAGCCCAGTACTGATCCTGAAAAGTAATTTTAACCGTACTTACCAGTAACTTGAATTTCCTTCCATAGGATATCATTGACTGGTTTCACTTGAAATTCTTCTAAGTGTCGATTTTTGAAACATACAAATATTCCTCTAAAATCAGCCAAAATACGAATTCCGATTTACTCACCTGTTATCAGGAGAGAACCCAGTGCTGCATCTTTTAGCCCAGCACTGACCCTGAAAAGTAATTCTAACCGTACTTACCAGTAACTTATATTTCCTTCCATAGGAATCCATTGTCTGGTTTTCAGCAGAAAAGTTTCAAAGTGTCGATTTTCACAAACTACAAATATTCCTTAAAAATCGCCTGTATGACTTAAACGCATTCTTTCAACTGTTTACAGGAGATGCACCAGTGGTGGATCCAGGATCCAACACTGAGTAAGAAAAAGTAACAATAACACTACTTACCTGCTAAGTGAATTTCCTCCCGTAGGATAACATTGGTGATTCTATGTGAAAAAGTTTCCGTGTCAAGTTTTAAAATACAATTAAAAATCACTACTGTAACCAAAACGCTTTTACTCAACTGTTTACAGGAGATGTCCCAGGACTGAATCCAGGATCCAGTCCTGTGGTTAGAAAAGTAATCCATAAAGTAACTAATTGCATTTAACTAGAAATTCACATTGAGCTCAATGTTGCATTGTGTTTGAAATTGTGTTGCCCATTGCAACAACTGTAACTACTGTACTTAAAAGTCTATTGCCTATTTGCAAAGTATTTAAACTAAAGTAATTCATTCAGAGAAAGTATATTTTGTAATGTAATGTATAATGTAATTACAATGTAATTTAAAAAATAAAATATGTAAAAATAAATAGTTTAAAAAAATGTAGTAAATCAGTATCCAAAAATAAATATAACAATTAATACATTTCAAAATTGTCATTTACAAAACCTTTGAAATTCACTGAAAAAAAACATAGGTTTCAGACATGTTATAGTTAGGAATTAGCATTTAAAAACCTTTGAAATTCACTGAAAAAACCATAGGTTTTAGGGACAGTTATAGTTAGAAATTAGCATTTAAAAAACCTTTGAAATTCACTGAAAAAACCATAGGTTTCAGACACGTTATAGTTAGAAATTAGCATTTAAAAAACCTTTGAAATTCACTGAAAAAACCATAGGTTTTAGGGACAGTTATAGTTAGTTGGACATTGCACTCGTACAAAACCCGTGAAATTCCCCCGTTATAGTTAGTTCAGCTAACTATAACTCGCGCCCCACAATGCACTGCTGATGACGTCACATATTACATCACTCATGACATGGTCAGTGACATCACTGATGACATCACTGATGACATCTCAAATGACATCACTGATGACATCACTGATGACATCATCCACGTGATAATCTGATGCACCTCCTCACACCCTAATATAACCTTTGATACACCCACTCTAAAAAACAGACTGCCATTCGCAAAACCATAGACACTCCAACACCAATAACTACATACCCACTCACTGATTCTTAGGTCTACACACACATCCACTAACTCACCCGTACAGTCACTCAAACTTACGGTCACTCAGTACAGGACTATCATATGCACTCATACTCCTATATAGACACTCACACACCGCCACTCATCCATAGAGGTACTCACACACCTAGTCAGTCATGCAAATAATTATTCACACTGCCATTTACTCACCTATACAGTCATACACACACCAGCTCACTTACTCATACAAATACTAGCACATTTTTACGCTCTTATACAATCACTGATACAAGCACACACTCATCCATACAGCCACTCTCACAATCACACACTCTCACTTATAGCCATTTATATACTCCAACACACATATATACTGCCTTTCACATATGTAGTTACTCACACATGTACCACTGGGACATACATTCACTCACTAACACACTCTTACACACACTTACCCACCCATACAGTCTATCACAGATGCACTCTTGAAACCATCCACCCAGTGAATCACCCACTCACACATCTATGCACAGAGTCGCACACACCCCACCCACACAAACACTCAGGCACCCATACAGATACTCAGACAACCAATCAATAACTCATATAGACACTCATGTAGCTATTCACAAACCCATGCAGCCACTTACACAGCAACAGACAGACGGATTCAGACATTCACCCAGTTTAGTCACTAACCCATGCATTCAGTAAGATACGTTTAATCACTCACTTATACAGTCAGTCACGTACCTACTAAATCCTCCATACAGACACTTATACACCCACTCGTTCCTCAATACAGCTTGGCATATATATAAAACAAAATTAAACTTTACAGAAACACACAGTCACTGGATGATGTCATCAGTGATGTCATTTGAGATGTCATCAGTGATGTCATCAGTGATGTCACTGACCATGTCATGAGTGATGTAATATGTGACATCATCAGCAGTGCATTGCGGGCGCGAGTTATAGTTAGCTGAACTAACTATAACGGGGGAATTTCACAGGTTTTGTACGAGTGCAATGTCCAACTAACTATAACTGTCCCTAAAACCTATGGTTTTTTCAGTGAATATATATATATATATATATATATATATATATATATATATATATATATATATATATATATATATATATTCAGGAACGCTCGTCTGCTGCTCCCTCTGTAGAGAAAAACGAGAGTGGACCCAATTCGGTGTTTATTCAGCACACAACCATAACGCGTTTCGGCCGTTGCCGGCCTTGATCACATGACAACGCCGGGGGTAGGATCTCCCCTTTTAAAGTGACAGTGCTCAATAGCAGTAATAATAAACATAGAAGACATACTATCCTGTATATCACAATGTAAGCCTGAATGCTACAACAATATCAAGTTTAAATACATTGATAAAAACCATTGATAAAACAATACACAGTCCACAATATTTAAAACCTGCTTTTCAAAAAGATTATTTGTTTAAATACAGAATTCTAAAAAGTTAATACCACATGGACTGGTATTGTAGCAATTGTTCATATATGTACTGCTGCTGTAAAATTAAAGTGAACAGTGCCTGAGTTCCCACTAAAAGTGCAAGTCTATGAAAAAGTGCATAGTGCAAAAATTATGTGCAATATAGAATATATCTTGGTTAGCAGCAAGAAACTGTTTAAAGTTACTCTAATGTAACAATGTTATTCATGGATAAATCCTTAATGACAATTTCTGTGAATTTCTTAATATATATATCAAAATATCAAAATAATACCCTTTCAGGCATAGAGTGACGCATAAATTATGCTAAAAAGAAGCAGAGAACTCTTGGTAGTTCTCACATTTAGGTGGAAAGCATCTCTTGTATAGAGCACCCTCAACACCAGCGACACTCTAGATCTGCTCATGCACTGCTAACTGTGCATGTCTGTTTGGCCTGCTGTCTTAGGCCAACCTTACAGACATGCGCAGTTAGGTTTCTCTAACCCAGCTGTATTGCACAGCCAGGATGGATAAGCAGCGCAGACTCCCTGTGCCTGAGCTAGCATTAAACAAGCCGGCTCAGGCCAATCCCTGCTTTGCTCTCATGCTACATGAGAGAAGTGCAGATTTTTCACAGGGAGTCTCTGATGCTGTCCCAGGGGCTGCTGGGACCAGGAAACAAAGGAGCACCGAGGCGCGAGGCAGCAGAAGCAGGATCAGGTACGTTTTCTTTCTTTATTATTAAACTCCTGCCCCCTGGCACTCCCTCTCCCCCCCCAGCACCCCCTTGTGCACCCCCCACTTCCTCTCCACCCACCCTACCACTTTTAATATGTATCAGCCGCCACTGCTTGTGTGACTCAAACCAGGTGCAGTGTTTATAAAAATTCCTCCTAGTTTAGAAGAATCAATCATGTTGAAGCAGATGAACACATTCTCGCTTTTTAGATGAAGGATAAACACGTTCATTTTTTTCATAGAAGGATCGAATTTTTCCTATTGCAGTTTTAGTTGGGGACTTTTTTCTAAGCTGGGAACTTTTTTTTTGCTAATTGTATCGTTTAATATGTCTTCAGTCATATGTTAATCAGCAGGAGTCACCTCAACATCACGGGCAATATATATATATATAAAAAGATCTCATATATTTAGTCCTATTTATTGCAAATAGGGAACTCTATTTTATTATAGAGTAATAACACACTTAATACTACATTGAATAACACCTAACCCAGGAACAATTTAGAAGCATAAATAATATTCTTCTTCCAAATGATTGAGTTGCTTAGATTCTGTCCAATTATTTCAGAGAGAAAAAACCTATCCATATGTACAATGTGTTAAAATCTATTAATTTTGGAAGAAAAAGGTATGCACATTCAAGCTACAGATATTTCAAAGTGCGGCAGATAATGTAACAAAAAAGCATGCCCTTTCCTTCTTAGCATGTGAACTTTACAATGGAAATCAAACAATAATGAAGACCTGATTGCACTGTGATGTTACCCTAATCATTTTATTCGTTTGAAACATTTATTTTGATTATCCTATTCCTTCTATAAAAAACACCAAAGGTCAAGGCACCATTAAAGGTGTCTAGATTTAAAAAAAATATCTAAAAAGCTTAGACAACTTGAATAGCTTTCTTATTAAACTAGATGTCATGAATAATTCATAGAGTTCAGCTGTATATTATTTCTGGCTATTAGTAAGTGCTGTTGCCTAAGGCGCAATTAGCCATTCTTATGTAGAAAGTTTTAAAGTTGTTCTTAGAAAATGTCTAAAAAGAAATTAGGTTTCTTTATACTCATCCTACTCCTTTCATGTGTAAATATACAGAAATACAGAGAGCATTTCATTAAACATCCCTACTTTCAAGGTCGGATTCAAAAAGACTGCAAATGTCTGCTTGTCATTGTTATGTCCCATTGCAGCTCACAAATTGTTCTTACCTTAATGTGACTGACCATCCAATGCCGGCTTTAAGGTCTTTAAAGGTGGTGCAGCCAGGGTCACCGCACTAGGTACCAACCTCAGGTGGGGGGGGGGGATTTGCGCCCTGTCCGTACCAGCACCATGGGTAAATTGACTTCCTGGGCGTGGCTTGGGGTGTCAAGATAGCGATTGCACTCTAAGTGTGATCCTGACCCCTCCGTCATCCGCCACCATCCTCCTGTGCTCTGTGACACTCTCGGTGGCTGAGGGCACCCAGGGAATCCCTGAAATCGCTTGGGCAGCTGCAGAGACCGGACCTGTTGCTGGATGGGGGTGATTGAGATGAGGCACGCCGACTGGGCCTGGGTAGAATGCAAGTTTGCAGCCTGAGGCCTGTGAACCTCCTGTGTCTTTTCCTAAGGAACCCCAACATTGTTCTTGCCCCTGCGGAGTGGTATGGAACCCTTTAACTTGTGACACACAGATGAGGCGAGCCGTGACCGGGGAGTGGAAGATGGAGGTGATGGCCCATGCATGGTGAGGCGGTATGGCCTTTAAGACCCCTGGTGGCGGCCCGTGATGCAGGGGTCCTGGCTTGGGCCTGGTGAGGCCCAAGTGGTGCTGGGCGGGCACTCCTCTCACCCATCACGGATTGCTGGCATGGACAGTAGGTGGGGATTGAACTGATACGGAGGATTCCTCTCCCTGCCTTCCCTCTTACCCCCATGGTGGAGAGGCAAGTGGGGGGACAGGATACACATCACTCTGCACCTAAATGTGTATTGGGCCCTCTCAGCGGATAGACAGCTATAACTCACCGGATGTTGAAGTTGTGGAATTGCTTTCCTAGCTCTGGTGGCCCTGGCCGGTGGCTTGTGGACACTGCAGGGTGGTTTGGGCACCTGCTGTGGCCCGGAGGACCTACCTGTGCCATGAGAAGTGCTGCCTTGCTGGCCTGTGTGAGGGCCGGGGGGGTCTGAGGGGCAGACAGAGAGACCCTCCTGGGCCCTACTGGAGTGGTCTGCGAGAGAGTGGTGAAGCAGCAGCAATAGAGAAGCGACTAGCAGTGCTGTGGACCCCCCGCTTCCTTGAGGGGGCCCCCGAGGACTGTACTCACCTGCTGGATCAGTGGCTCATCATTGACGGTACCCAGCTGCTCGTGCTCCTGACAGTTGGTAGTGAGCGGGCTGAGGTTTCCTGATTTGGTCAAGATACTGACTGGCAGTGCGGTGGGACTACCCCCTCTTTTCTCCTGCTTCTCAGGGGAGGCCCTCCCTGAGGACTGTGCTCGCCTGTTGGATCATTGGCTTCTGACTGATGATGCCCAGCTGTTAGTGCTGCTGCAGGTGGGTAGTAGAAAGATAAAGGGCAGAAGCAGCCCACCAACAGACCCAAATTGACCAGTTCCCCATAAGCACCGCATCAACAGGCATAGGAGGATCTGAAAGGGAGACACCTCCTGAAAGTGACTTAAATAGTTTCTTCAAGCCATATATTCATCCCAGGCAGGGGTTGAATCAAAGATAGGAGATGTGCGCATAGATGTGTCACTCCTCCACCAAGATTTGCGTAATTCAATGCAAGAATGACAGAGGCGGAAGAACAAATCTCAACTTGTTGAGATAACGTCTCAGATCTTAAGACCAAAGTTGCATGCCTCCTCACCCAAACAGATGAGTTGCACTGGCGTGAAGGAAGATGTGGAAAACCGCTTGCGGCGCAACAACCTCAGATTTGTGGAGTTTCCTGAAGGAATTGAAATAACTCAAACAGCCAAATTTTTAGAACAATTTATCAAATTCTGTATTCTGGCAGAGAAACACTCACCGTGGTTTACTGTGGAGCGTGCGCACAGGGTACTCGCACCCCGACCTTCTCCTGGGTCCTCACCCAGTCGGGTAATTGCCTGCTTTCTCAATTTTCACAATATTCTAGGAGGGGGAAGGGCAGGGCTTCAATGTCAAAATGCCAAAATCCTCCTATTCCTGGACAATACTAGGGAGGTGCAGATGAGTTTGCGCTCCTACGAGACGATCATGCAGAAACTTAGTGCGCTAAACCTGTCATATATGATCATGTACCCAGCTCGCCTCAAAATCATTCATGAGAACAAGTCACATTTCTTTGAAACACTAGAAGCCGCATGGGAACGGCTTACCAAAGAAAAGCAACTAGGCAGCCAATATCAACCAGGGTCCCATGGGAGGAAAGAGAAATCATTAGACACATTCTCGGTAGGGAAGGAGGCTGCATCAGACTGCCTTGGCCTCCCCAGGATCTGGCGCATCGCCTTCCTCGCCGGGGCAGTCGAAATGACGGGCTTAGGAGAAGAAATAAAAAATGGTCTTCCTGTTGAGGGGGAGCGAGAAAGAAACTCAACGCCCCACCTGTTGTTGTATTCCGCTTTAGGTGTCCGTATATAGGTTTTCCTGAATCATGTCCTTATATAGGAACAATTCGCATTGCCCTTATATAGGCATAAAATCCCAGTCCTTATTTAGGCATTAACCGTGCACTCCAAATACAGGCATGGTCACCGACATCCGTCCACCTAACGTCACAACGAGTTCTTAGAAACCAGACCCTTAAGCTTCGGGAGTTCCCTAGCACAGGACTATTGATTTCTCCAAGAACTCATCTATTATGTATGAACCGTTATACCTTAAGGGTTCATTCCTGACGTCTTCCTCTGTCCGACTTCACGTCAATGCTAACATTCCGAGGCACCTATCAGGTATAAATATACCTTCCCTCGCCCAAGCAAGTAAGAGGAGACCTCGCACTGAGAAGACGCTGTCATCCCTGCTCGCAGAGAATCCAGCTTCCAGTGATCTGACTCCCTTCGCGGGGTGTTAGAGTTCGAGTCCGGAAAGAGATTCCCACCTCTCTCATTCTCAAGGTATGGAGCTGACTAGAACCTAGAGGGACTCTTGGCATACTATACTTAAACATACTCTTAGTATACCATACTAGAGAATACTCCACCTACTTCTTACCTTTCCCTACACCTAGACTAGGTTAGGTACATTGGGGTAGAGCTAGCTTAGAGACGCATCGTATGAGTACTCGCATTTTTAGCTCATGTTATTTATGTACGTGAATATATGCTAAAAGATAATGCTAGCGCAGTATTATTTATTTCTACTGCTTACGCTGTACATTATTTATCTTGCATACTGTCTTGTGATCATAACAGCACACATCTCTTACACGAGAAACAAGACTGTTCAATAAAACCTCTTTATTGAAACGCCCGTCTTTCCTTTCTGTGTAACTCTGTAGAAACTACGCATGCACGATTGACTGAGTGAAACTGTTATCTATTGTTTCCACAATTCTGAGACATGTTTCGATTCTAAAGGGAAACAAAGTGGTCATGTTTATGCGGTTGCCAGAAACTACTCCCTTCTTGTTCTCAAGGAGTTTCTAGTGGCCTCTGAGCTAGCTGGCACAAGTAATTAAGTTTAATATACTCGATAGGGACATACCGACCTCAGTCCTATGTCAAGCCTATAGGTTATATTATTCCAATGTGCAGAGCCTATTAGGGAAATAGGAACTACACTACATGGCGCCCAACCGTTTGGTAAGGCAGTAATTTAACGCTAGATACTGAGTAACTCAGTCGTGCTTTTCTCAGAGACCCCTACTCACATACTCCATAAGACGTCTGGAGTGGGTAGGGTTAAAATATCCGCCATAACTAAATAGGACAAAAACCCTATATATTAGTTGTTTGGTTTGTTCAACGTTGAAGGATACAGTGTTCCAAAATATTGTGCACCTTATCTTTTGTTTCCTTGAAACATGTTCTACATTTTTCAAAAACAAATGTCCACATGCGGGGACAATGCCACCGAAACCGGTGGAGCTGCGGCTCAACCAGTCGTAACAGCTTTTAACATTACAGGTTTAAATGAAACCGAGGAGGGTGTTATAGACATCCATCTGAACTTAAGAAGAGCCATCACTCTAAAACTTATAAAACATGGCCTACCACCAAGAGGCGGTAGGGCAGTTTTCGTGATAGAGGCACACAAATCCTTTCAGACAGAGGTATTCTATTCATGGATAATATTCCCTGAATCAAATTCAGTAACAAAACTGTTTCACTTCTACAAAGAAGATGAACCACCAGAGGAATATATTCCTTTCGAGGATATTGAAATTCCTCTAACATACCAGGAGCATCAGCTCTGGTTTAAAGGCGCCCTAAAACATCACAGAAACATTACCAGGCTCGGTCCACTAGGTAGGCCAGGAGCAACATGGCCGATTCTAGCCGGCTACACTCCTCATCCTGACCTTGATATAATGTCAAACGAGGAATTACTTACTCAACTTACAGAGTTAATAAAAATTTACAGACAATTGGTCCAAAATGTCATGCAGACATTCACAGTCCAACCACCATTGACCATTCCAAACCAAACCCCTCAACAGGGGAATACACTAAAAATTACTCCACAGACTTTATACGCAGTCATGGGTAAAATGCCCACAAAACGTGAGCAAATTCCATTCTGGATAGCTCAAAAAATTACTCAAATCGAAGCAGTATTTCCTAATACTAGCCCTTATGAGAAACACTGAATCCTAACAATCTGTTTACCAATGGGGATCACACCACAACTGGAAGACTGCACCACTTGGGGCTCAGTCTTTGCTGCCATCTATACTAAAACACATGGTGTTCCGTCAATTGCAGTAATACCAGATGTCCTGAAACAAATTCAAAATGAATACGGGGCAGAGGCTGCTCTAAATTTAGGTATGAAATTACTGAAAAATTTCGACCAGGTCTCAACAATAATATTATCTAATATTAAAGGGGAGGCAGCAGCAGTGGTGATCCGCCAACGATTAAGGGAATTCGATGTTACAGAACATCAAACAGAACTACCCAGAATAATAGAACAATCTTATGCAGAATTAGGCAGAGATAGTTTGGGTGGAAGACCATTGAAGCCAAAACTATCTGAAAGTCCTGAGAAGGACTCTATTAAACAAACTCCTACATCTTCTAAAAAGAAGTGGGAAACTAATAAACAAAATTCAAACGAGAAATGTTCTCAATCCCGAGGTAGGTCTCCTCAAAAGGAGCCCTCTGAAAGGAGGTATAACCTCAGGAATAGGGATAATTTGAAAAAGCCTGACAGGTATCAAGATACTGATACACATTCCTCTCGTACCTTTTAGATATTGTCACAGACATCGGAAAGAGGAGGACGGTCAGAACATAAAGAAGAACGCGTGAAATCGAAAGACGACAAACACGTTCCGAAAAATAAATCTAAACCTCAATTCTCGAAAAAGAAGGTAGCAGGTCTGAAGATCAGACATGCCAAGGATACTGAGAACACAACTCAAGACCGGAGAATGGGCTCAGACAATGCTGGACAGTGCAGCAGAAGTCACAATAGCTCGCCAGAACCTGAAGGAACTTCTGGAGATAGTGGACTTGAATGAGTACATTACAGTTGAGACTGTAGACACCAGGGTTAGTACTCCACAAAAGTTATATGAAATAACACTCCGAATGGAGGGAGACATACCGAGAAAGGTGAAAACACTCTTTTGGGAAAAACTTTCACGGGGTTATGATATACTTCTAGCTGAAAAAGACTGGCCACCACAATTTGTCAGGGAGTGCCCACATGGTGAAGACATTATTATGCCTGCCTTCTCCAACCATATTCCAATTCACCTAAAATATACTTATGCCAGGAAATGGACAGTAGCCCAGGCCCCAGCATTATATAAAAATCATGTAGGATGGGATGAGGACTCTCCTCACCATAAAATACATCTAAAAAATGAACCTACTGCACAAAGGCAGTACCCAATAAAGCAAGAAGCTAAAAAACAGGTCAGGGAGATCTTAGATCAATTTGAATACCAAGGGGTGATTGAAACATGCGCCTCTTCAATGAACAATCCTTTGTTTCCTGTATCCAAACCAGACCATTCATATCGTCTAGTTTTGGATTACAGACACTTAAACACTTGTTCTAAAACATTTGCAGTACAAAATACACATAGTACAGCATTAATGAATAACATTGTGCGTAAAAAATATAAAACCACATTAGATATCTCAAATGGTTTCTTTTATCAAAACATAGCACCTGGAAGCAGGTACTTAACAGCTTTCTCAATAATGGGGACTCAGCGTCAATTTTGTCGACTCCCACAAGGGTTCAAGAACAGCCCGGGGTTATTCTCAGCGAGGGTAACGGAGTTACTTCAAATTTATGATAATGTGGCATTGTCATATGTCGATGACATCTATCTGACAGACGATGACCTGGATAGGCACTTGAACAGGGTGAGCACCATTATACTGGGCTTCGCCTCTGAGGGCTATAAGTTCAACTTTAAAAAATCGAGAATTGCCCATCTCAATGTCCTTTTTCTAGGATATGAGCTTTCAAGTGAAGGCAAGAGCTTGGCAGCCAACTTTTTAGAAAGGTGTGCGCTGCTTCAACCTCCAAAAACGCTGAAAAACTTACAATCCATCTTGGGTTTCCTAAATTTTGGAAGAACGTACATTCTAAATTACACAGAAAGGGTTAAACCTCTCTACGCATTAATCAAACCTGATTTTTCAATCAAAAATTGGACACAAGAACACACAGATATCTTGCGTTCACTCCAAACTAACATGTTAGCAACAAATCACTTACAAACACGCGTAAGTCAACGCAACTTAGTGATCCGAATAATTTCGGGTCAATGCGGATTCACCTACTTAACATTTAATGAGGGTGAAAAAGTACCAATAGCATACAAATCTCATTTGTATACACAATCAGAAATGCGCTTCACTTCAACAGAAAAAATACTGACAGCAGTTCAAACTGCTGCAGCAAAAGAAAGAGCTCTAGCCCAAGGAAAACGCATTATTGTCGTAACCCCAGTACCGGCTTTAGAGGCGGTAACTAAAGCGAGCATTCCAAATGCTAAAGCATTACATCCTAGATGGATACAATGGGTTAATTCTCTTGCTGCAACAGATGTTGAATATGTTTTTGATCCTGATTTAAAAACACAAGCATTCCTGCAATATGAACATGAATGTCCTCTGCCCACTGAAATTCTGCCTCTCGATCAGTATGAATTCATAATTTACACTGACGGATCCGCATAACCCGCAACAGGGAGTAAGCAAGCTTACAGTGCAGCGTGCGCAATCGTTAAAGGTCACATGCGCGATGGTAACTTCAGACCAATGGTCACTAAAACTCAATCTCTAGGAGATTGTACAGCTCAGCGAGCTGAACTACAAGCATTCAAACTGGCACTTGAAAGTACAGATCGCGAATTCCCCACACTCATAGTGTACGATTCTTTCTACTGTGTGCAGTCGTATAATGAATATATACAAAATTGGCTTGAAAATGGGTTCAAAGATGCAAAAGGTGGCACAATAAAGCATAAAACGCTTTGGGAACAAGTAGTTCAGTTAAAAAACGAACTACCAAAGGCTCACGTAATACACACGCTGAGTCATCAACGTGATGGCGTTCACGTTGCAGGGAATTCATTGGCTGACGAAGCCGCAAAGGGGGCTGTTCAGGCGGCTTCCGTAGCTGCGATCACTCGTTCAAAAACAAGAATAGACAGTGAGATAATGTTGGCTGTCAATGCTACAAGCAAAGGCAGTGGTCCAGCATTACCAAAAAGTTTCCACTCAAGTACTCTTATGTAATTGATGCGAACAACGTTCCTTTTGCTCGAATCCCTGGAGTGGAGGATAGGGTAATTCCAAACAAGGAACGTAGATTAGGACTAATCCTAGCAGAACATGAAGGGATAGCCTCTGCCCATGCAGGTGTTTCTGCAACAGTATCTTTACTAAAACAAAGATATTGGTGGCCTTGCATTAGGAAACAGACCAAAAACTATGTTTTGGAATGTGAAATATGCCAATAGATGAAAGTCTCCACAGTGAAACGTCCTGCGCAGACACCCTTGTTAATTTCAGACAAACCATTAGCTTGTGTTTACCTGGACCACTGCGGTCCCTTGCAAAGGGACGGTAACTATAAATATATAATGGTCACAGTGGATTCGTGCTCAAGGTTCCTATGGATATGGCCTCAGCGCTCGGCTGATGCTCGAACTGTTATAAAAGATTTGCGAGTCTTTATCGGCACATACGCAATAGGCACGCTACATTCTGACCAAGGCCCTGCGTTTAGCTCTCGGGCTTACAAAGAAGCCATGGCCAGTTTGGGCGTTGCATTGCGGTACTCCTCTCCGTTTCATCCTGAGGGAAATTCTGTTGTGGAAAGGAAAAACCAGGACATAAAGCAATCTATAACAGCTAGGGTATTAGGTTCGGGTGATGGGTGGGTCAAACATCTTTATGGGGTCCAATGCTCATTAAATAATTTGCCAAGAAGTTCTCTAGGGGGTCACTCCATATGAGGTCCTATTTGGGACAAGAATGTGGGTTCCTGATCTCGAATGTAAGGGCACAGTGGTGGAAAATAAACCCTTTGATATCTTGGCTGTTTTACAGGACCTAAATTAACTAAGATCGAAACAAAGCAACGTGTTCCTGCAGCCAACCACCACTGGGGAAAAACCGGCAGTCCCAGCAAGGCCTGTCTGGATTCCAAAAGTTGGGGATCTAGTCAGAGAGAAGATTGCGGACAAGAAGGAATTTGGACCTTCTTACAGACAACCAGTACCTGTCCTAGCCGTACACGGAACAAGAACAGTACTTCTGCTGCCCCTTGCTGGAAAAAAGGAGAAAATATTTGTGTCCATCGACCTCATCAAACCACAGTATGTGGCCAATACTAAATAGTAGGCCTCATGGACTCCGACCTAGTAGCAGACGCACTCCTCTCGCTACTATCCAAGAGGTTCAGACTGAAAGACTGATAACCATCGAGAATTCAGCAGTAACAGATGAAGGACTGAGCAACAATGCTATGGAACTCATCCCTCTTGAAACTCAAGTGACAGTTCGGCCAAATACACCTGTCTACACCAATGTAACAACTGATCAACTGGTTCCAGCGATTTCAACAAATCTTGATGCATTTCCAACAATTGACAGAACTGCTTCTGGCTATTTCATTAACTTTGATACGTTTTCTGAGGATCTGAGTGAACCTGAGACATCGCCAGCATCAAAAACTTTTAAACAGCAAGTACAAGACTTTTTTCATTTTTTGAGAAAGACTTATCTGGTTTCACCATGGATTGAACTATGGATTATTTCTGGAATATTTTTCTTTCTGCTGTGGCTAGCTTTGGTTATGACTATGAGCGTGCTTATAAATGGCAGATACATCCATTTGGACATTGAAAGTAAAGATGTGAACTTACTTTTGAAACCTCACAAATCATCCCATCGTGAAGCAAGAGACTTGTCAGCAGTGAACATCACAGCCGTTCCTATACAGGATGGTATAGTGTGGGACAAAACAGATTTCGATATATTCGGCCCTACGGAACAATTGAACATTCCACATTTATTTAAAATTTCACTAAGTGATTTTATTTCGTCCAGTACCTATTCTGATGATTGGGACTTTGAGACTGTAAATGACATGATGTTTGATCTAGAAAGGTCTGCTGCATTTTATAACAAAGAATATTTAGAGGGTTCATCAGACTATGAACAGCTGTATTGCTATAACCACTATGGTCATCATTTTTTGCATAAATCTGCAACACCTAGAAATGTGTTTATGTTTAACCAATGGGAGCATTGTCCTACACCACCAAAAGGTAGTTCAAAAACGTTTGCTAAAAAGTTTCCATATTTTTCAGGATACAATACATCTGATCCGGAAACATTTTACTATAAATGTAAACAAAACAGGACTGAAAATTATGTTAACTAATACAAAACAGATTTACTCTGCAGCATTTATTGCCCAACTGTCTAGACATGGTTTCGATTTGTGGAAAGACACAATAGACACAAAATCTGTCTGGGGTACTAAAGATTGGCAAGTGCAGGGGATAGAAGCTTTATTTAGAGCCTGTATCATCCCTCAACAAATAATCTTTTTGAATGACACTGTGTAACAAACGTCTTGCCTTGGTTTAGCCAAGATCAAAGACATGAAAACACCTTCTGTACCAACACCTGCCAGTACTAACAATACACAGGCAGCGGTTGCAGTTGACACAATACTACAAATTAACAGAACAAATTCTGATTGGAGAAAATGGTTGATCTGGCCCACAGACACAAACACCTGTCAAGAGAGATTCCTGAATAAAACTCAGGGCTTTACTATTCATAGGCCAGACCCACGATACGTCCAAAGACAACATCCGGGGATAGTAACAACATACAGTGTAGGAAAATTATGCCTCGATTGGCTGCAAAAATCTACACTTGAGGATGTGAAACAACACTTATCTTTACTTAAAGAAGACGCAGACCTTAGGGAATTCTTGCTAGGACCAAGAAAACCGTGTCAAAAACGTTTCATATATGCCGGCATCTATGCTGCTTATAATGAAGCATGCAAGGTGTCACAGGTAGAGGCCGCAGAACGAATACGTGAACTTGATCGTATTAACTTAGAGAAAACTCTAACTGTGGTCGACAATGGGTTAACAACTTTGTCATCCAGAATTTATTCACTGGATGGCATTGTATCCTCTGCTATCGACATACTGGAACAAGATTTAGCCATGTTACAACAAGGCCAATCTCAGTTACGTTCTATTATGTTATTAAGCTGGACGCTGCAATCTTTGCGTGCGGGCTATGTGCCTTGGCGTTTTATCTACACGTCGGCTCTGTTTGCAGAATACAATCTGACTGATAAACAGATCGAACTGGCACAAAGGGGAGCAAGGTATACAGTTTTGAGCATTGAAAAACTGGAAAAATTACCATTCACATTGGCAGAAAAACCAGCAACAGAATGGCTTAGTCATGGCAAAATCACTCTGCCTGTGACTACTTTTCAGTTTCAGTATTGCCTCAAACAAATGCAAGCAGGCAAATATGAAAGGTTGGGTAAAGAATACATTAAGACATCCTGGACTTTACCTTACACATACAGATGTTGGAGTGGGGATCGTGAAGTGTTTCTAAGCGGTACACACTGTGAAAGTGCACTAAGCGGTTCACTAATTTGTCAGGACATTTCTTTACACAGGGCTTGTAATGGTTCTGTGGCAAATTTGTCCTCCCACCAGCAGGGTACACCAGCTGCTGTGATTAATCCAACGTTTGGCCAACTTTCTAATGGGAGTTACCTCATGTTGAATGATCAGAGTTGCTGTGGCATGTTGCCAGGCATCCCATATCTAGTAACGGTCACCTCCAGGGTCACTTGCTGTATGCAAGTATTGTTTGCCCCAATAGACACAGTCAGGGAGTCGCCTTTATGGCCTTCGTTGAATGTCTCTTTTATACGATTTGATACTTTAAGCAGAATGAAAGCCATGCTTATACAACAAAAAGTGCCTTTGACCTCGGCCAAAGAAATCTATGATTTACAAGTTGCAAGGACTTCGGCTGAGATACAGGCTTTAATTCGTACAAACTGCCCTATACATTTCGTAGAAATGATAGGACGTATCTTTAACATGTCTGATACAAGCGGAATTGTACATGTATTTAAGACCATCTGTTCCGGACTATTAGCACCTTTCCAGGCAGTCCTCGGAATCATCCCAAACTTCGCACATACTGTGTTTGGTGGTGTGCCATTAATTCTAGCACTTGTTGCAGGAATTCTATTTTTGTTCCTCCTGCTACGCTATGGCAAGCCTATTCGCCGACATCACTCCGAGCGATGTGGAGAAAACTCTCCTTGAACGGAAGTGCCGTGAGCGAATAGTACAACTTTTGGGCATGCCTCGTCTATGGGAACTTAATACAACATGGTTCCTGTCATTCAGACCAATCTGGCAAGATTGCATCTTACCTGTTCTACGCTGCCTGTTTTGCGGTGAAGAATGCGTGCTAGACACCTGTCTAACACTCCCATCAGTCATGCCAACGGATATCGATACTCTGCTGGACACGATAATGGCCCATGCTCTGTGTTGTCCCCAGATGCTACCAATTCTGATGACGGCATTTATTGAGATCTCACAAACGCTTCCGGCAGCTGCTGAGGTACGAGATGGATCAACAGGCACACAGGTAACAACGGACGCGAACATTGCATCTTCTGCTGAAGGCGATGCTTCTCATCTCTGTGCAATTAACCTTCTGAACGAGGTGTTCCAAATGTCACCAACCTCGGTGGACGATATTTTGGCTACGGAAATAGATGATCTCATGTTTACACCAGACCCATACACTGACTTTGATTCGGCTCACAGTGTACCAGGGAAGCAATGAAATTTGGCCTTCATAATTTTGCAAACTTGGAACTTTTCCCAGAATTGAACTTTTTCTTTTTAAATTTTTGAAATGACATGGCGAAAAAACAATCTGCTTACAGTAGAACTAGTCTTATGAAACGGACTTCTTTGAATACTTCCAGGGACACATTGTCACCTTACTTGTCTAACATTTCATTTAATTCCATGATATGCAACCATTTCATCATATGCATATATTTTTTGTTTATTCATTCATGTGGCATTTATCTCCATTATATGCTTAGAATGTAAACGATGCTTTAAATGTACAGTACCTATTGCATTTCAACGGTTTATTTTTACAACTTCTTTTAAATGCTTTTAGAAATGTTTTTAGTGACATGTGGTACTCAATTATATGTTTAGCATTTAAATGTTTAGCATTTAGTATTTTCGTTCATTCGAAAGTGGAGTGGGTGTTGTATTCCGCTTTAGGTGTCCGTATATAGGTTTTCCTGAATCATGTCCTTATATAGGCACAATTCGCATTGCCCTTATATAGGCATAAAATCCCAGTCCTTATTTAGGCATTAACCGTGCACTCCAAATACAGGCATGGTCACCGACATCCGTCCACCCTAACGTCACAACGAGTTCTGAGAAACCAGACCCTTAAGCTTCGGGAGTTCCCCTAGCACAGGACTATTGATTTCTCCAAGAACTCATCTATTATGTATGAACCGTTATACCTTAAGGGTTCATTCCTGACGTCTTCCTCTGTCCGACTTCACGTCAATGCTAACATTCTGAGGCACCTATCAGGTATAAATATACCTTCCCTTGCCCAAGCAAGTAAGAGGAGACCTCGACTTCAGAGGAGCCCGTATCCCGGCCTGACGCACTGAGAAGACGCTGTCATCCCTGCTCGCAGAGAATCCAGCTTCCAGTGATCTGACTCTCTTCGCGGGGTGTTAGAGTTCGAGTCCAGAAAGAGATTCCCACCTCTCTCATTCTCAAGGTATGGAGCTGACTAGAACCTAGAGGGACTCTTGGCATACTATACTTAAACATACTCTTAGTATACCATACTAGAGAATACTCCACCTACTTCTTACCTTTCCCTACACCTAGACTAGGTTAGGTACATTGGGGTAGAACTAGCTTATAGACGCATCGTATGAGTACTCGCATTTTTAGCTCATGTTATTTATGTACGTGAATATATGCTAAAAGATAATGCTAGCGCAGTATTATTTATTTCTACTGCTTACGCTGTACATTATTTATCTTGCATACTGTCTTGTGATCATAACAGCACACATCTCTTACACGAGAAACAAGACTGTTCAATAAAACCTCTTTATTGAAACGCCCGTCTTTCCTTTCCGTGTAACTCTGTAGAAACTAAGCATGCACGATTGACTGAGTGAAACTGTTATCTATTGTTTCCACGATTCTGAGACATGTTCCGATTCTAAAGGGAAACAAAGTGGTCATGTTTATGCGGTTGCCAGAAACTACTCCCTTCTTGTTCTCAAGGAGTTTCTAGTGGCCTCTGAGCTAGCTGGCACAAGTAGTTAAGTTTAATATACTCGATAGGGACATACCGACTTCCATCCTATGTCAAGCCTATAGGTTATATTATTCCAATGCCTATTAGGGAAATAGGAACTACACTACACTGTGTCCCCCCTTGCTTCCAGCGGGTCCACCTGAATAAGGGTCAAATGTGAACTGTAGGCCAAAGTGAAGGAATGCAATACTAGCGACTGAATAAGAAGGCTTACACACGCACTGATGCCAATGATCCTAGAGTAAGGAGGGGTTCAACACTCCGCGTCCAAAGACGCTATTCTATTTGTTTTTGTTATTAAGTTTGGGGCAACAGATGCTTCTAGGGGGGAAGTATGGGGTGGGGGTGATTGGGATGGGGGTTTGCATTGATGATTTTCACGTTATTATTTGATTGTTTTTATTGTGTACATCTGATATGTTCTATTACACTGCTACACGGCTAAAAGCACCCGAGGTAATCAAGAGATAGGACACTAGCCTGTGCAATGCTTATGACTGTGGACACCCTGAGAGACCACTCTCCTACACTTCTGTATTATCCCACGGAACTGAGATGCGCCCACCATCTTAACCTCTCAGTGCTTATGTTGCAGGAAACTCATTTGATGGGGACTCACTGCCCATTAGTGGCCCGTCAGGGTTTGAAAGAGTTTACCATGCGGGCTACGCTCGAGGAGCCCGAAGAGTTCCAATACTCCTGCGCCATGGGTTTCCCATGGTGGTCGCACCGATCTGCCATGGTCCACAGTGGAGATATCTAGCAATAACTGGGACATTGGAGGGGAAGCTGCTAAGTTTTCTTTGTCTGTATGCTCCACCTGCAACACTAGACCCATTCTTGTGGGGCCTTACACAGATCCTGGCTAAATTACCCAGTGGATTGCCGTATGTAAGGGGCAACTTCAACAGTGTCGTGGATCCAGCCATTGACTCCACAGGGGCGGTGTTGGATCATCGACGCAGCGGTGCCCAGCAGTTATCTGGTTGGTTCGGCGCAGCGGGCCTTTGCGACACGTGGACGACACAAGCATGACAATACAAGCATACTTCGGCTGCTCACCATACACAGGCCCGACTTGACATGATCCTTATGCCGGCCGCTGAGTGCTGCAGTATTTCACAAGTACAACTCTTACCATGTGGGATCTTAGATCACTCTTTGGTAAGTCTGGTGACAAAGACTAAAGTTGCTAGCTCATGACCAATGTGGCGCCTGAATACGTGGTACCTACATGATGATGACTATACACAAGGAGTAGGAACAGAGATCACAACATATTTTCAGGTTAATGAAGGATCGGTTAGAATCCGCAGGCACCCTATGGGCGGCCTGCAAATCTACAGTCAGGTGCAACACTAAAGCATTGATAAGACAGAGGGAACAAGTCACATGCCACTGTGTCACGAGACTTGAGACAGAAGCCCTCTGGCTGTAAGCTGAGCCCCCCTCTACGCCCAATGGGGATTCTAATCGCTGTCTAGAATTGCTCCAGGAGGCAGCAGAACAGGTCTGGCAAGCAACGACGGCCTAAGTTTATTGATGGGGCAATAAATTTGGCAAGCTTCTGTACTGGCTCACGTCCCACCCATTGGCGAACAGGGCCATTCCCGAAATCGTAGATAGCCAGTGTCAAGTGCATTACACTTCCCGAGCTATAGCCAACACTTGCTGTCCACCACACTAGCACTGCTTCTCATAGATTTAAAAAAAGCTTTGTTACTGTGGACTGGGATTATCCTGCCCAAGTTCTGAGAAGGGCAGGGATAGGACCCCGATATCAGAGCTTAGTCCAAATACTTTATTCCAACCTGACAGCAAGGGTCCAGGTAAATGGTGAGCTATCTGATGTCTTCTGCATACAGAGAAGGACCCAGTAGTGGCTGTTACCCAACGGGGTTTTGGGGTGGGAATAAAAAACGAATAAAAAAACACCTACCTTAATACCGCCGGCCGCTGCCTCTCCTCTGTCCTCTCTGCAGCAGGAACCAGGAAGCGAAGCACACAGCCTTCCAGAATCCCCTGACAAATCACAACGCTGTCTTATAGCAGCGTTGTGATTGGTCTGAGCGCCATGGTTCGGCACTCAGATAGGGGCTGGCAGGCTGTGCATGTTCTCCACCCAGGCTGGAGAACATGCAAAGTGTGCATGATGGTTTGGCCAGCCCAAGATGACCGGCCAAACCATCAGACACACTTAAGGTGCTGCCACCACTCCTTACCCTGTGACGTGGGAAGCCCAGTTCCGCCCGCTGCTTCAACTACAAGCTGAATACAAAAACCAAAATGATAATAACGGAACATTATTATTATTTTGTTTTTTGTATTCAGCTTGCAGTTGAAGCAGTGGGGCGACGCTCCTCCGCCTTAGCTGAGGAGTCGCCGCTGGAGTTACCAGACAGGGTTGCCCCCTCTCCCCACTTCTTTTTGCATTAGCCATTGAGCCATTAGCTTGTCTCATCAGGTGCGGTTTGGCATGGGACTCAGACCATGAAGATCAAATAACTCTGTATGCGGTTGGCACCCTACTGTATCTCACCGTCCCTTCGCAAAGCGGCCCAGGTTGGATTCAAATCCTTCAGCTTTTCACAGAGGCTTCAGGCATGAATATTAACCCTGCCAAGTCTACCTTGCTACTGCTCTCACCCACTCGAGACACTGTGAGCTGGGAAACCACCATCCCTATACGGAGGCTCAGTTTCCGATACCTTGGTATACACATGGCAATCCACCCGGATCTTGCATGGACCCTAAACATGACACCCTTAACCCAGAAACTGACTTACAAAAATGGCAATCGCTTCCCCTGAATGTCATGGGCAGTATAGCCCTTACAAAATGATGGTCCTTCTGTGTTTTTTATATTTATTCCACAATTTCCTTTGCATGACACCCCGCCACTGGTTCTGAGAGATGGATTCCCTAGATAAGCAGTTCTTATGGCAAAATAAAAGTGCCTAGATTGGCCTATACTAAATGTTAATGCAGTACATTCAATGGGGGGCTGGGAATGACTAACCTATACCTCTACTACGTGGCAACCCAGCTAAGTGCCATAAATGACTGGTTCTCATGAGGCTAGTCCGACCCAGCCTTTAAGGTAGAACTCATTGCAATGGGCTTCCCATCCTTGATGGCTATGTTATATGGGGCTGCAGTCCCCGTCACCATGCTAAAAGTGACACTTAAGGTGTTTCCTGGATGAAGAGCGGAGTTGACTTACACTGGCTGAGCTACTACATTAACACAACAGATCCCCTTGTGGCACGGTAGATGGCTGGCAGAGGTGTCTGCGCTGGAGGGATTCGGGTGATGGGATGCGATTGGCATCACCTTGCTGTTCTGCACTGCGTGACAGGGAAAGGGCAGAAATGCACCATATTTAAGGTAATATAGTTAATTTCTGCCTTTTCCCCTGTACTGGCACCCTTTTGGCAGCCTAGCTGCAAAGCAGGCACCGGTGCATCATGGTACAAGGGTGCCTGTGTTGCATGCAAGATTGTTTTTGTGCAGGAAGAGACACCTTCCAGCACAAAAATAATCCTGAGAGGCATTTTTCTCTTTCTATGTGTGCTACAGAATGAAGCACACATAGAAAGAGGAAGTAACGAGAAGAAATTAAGATATTTCTCCTCGTTACGCCTCTCCTGGGAAGGAGTATCTTTTTGGCGCATTCCCAGGTCTAACAATTTTGGTAAATCTGGGAATGTGTCAAAAACCATAGGGGTTGTGTGGGAACACCCATGGATCACCCTCCCAGGACAGAGCAAGGCAACACAGAGATTTGCGCTGCGTTGCCTTACGCCAAATATATGGGGCCACTCAAGGGCATGCAAAATGGCCTTGTGTGGCTTCACAAATCTGACTTAAGGTTTGCATCACTCTTGCATCACTTTGCATAGTGCAAGAGTGACGCAAACCACCTCATAAATAGACACCTGGTGACTTTCACGGTGAGCGAGTTAGTTAATTTTTTGACTGGCCTAAATGTTGCCACAGCTGTCTTGATAAATGTGATAGTAATCCAGCTTTTATATCCGGACTATTAATGTTCACTTCGCTGCCTCAGAACGTGCGTGCTCCTACATCTCGTGACACTTTGCTTCCTTGCTGAACGCAAGATTATGAACAGACAGAGTATGTCAATGAGCAAGAAAGCAGCTCATACTAGAGTGACAAATGCCTACATGCCCTGTTTTTCTGGCTCAGTTTTAGTAACTTCTATCCCTCGTGGCCAAAAAATTGGCTTTGCTGCAGGTGCTCAGCCACACCACTGATATGTTGTTAAGTGTTTGGTGTGCGTGTCAGACCGTCTATGCAGATAGCCTGAGGTGTACAAGGCTGAGTAGCTGCCTCCAACGCTATTTTGTGCATCAGCCTAGTCTCACCCTCTCCCACCAGTGATAGTAAGTGCTAAGCAGACACGCTTGGAGCATGAGTAGAATTTGAGACCTGTGTCAGTATTCTGGGGTGAAGAGATTTCTCACTTTGCGCTGTCTGTCCTGTCTGCAGTCCGGACACAAACTGAAACTCTGCATTGGGCAAATGTGGTTTACTAGTCTCACTGAAAAATATGCTTTTAACAGGACTTCTATAAATGCTGCTGATAATACTTTTCACTGCAAATTATGTAGTATGTTGTTAGCATGGAAATCAGGCCAAGCACTCAAAGTATAATAGCAGAGGCCGCCCCCGAAGGGGGCCTCGAGGGCCGGCGCCATAATAGCCGCCAGAGCCCGACAAGGAATAGAACTGGTACGCGCCACCGGGAAGCGCTGCGTGGCGGAACACGCACCTCAGTGGTGCTAGGTCCACTGACCAATAGTGGGGCCAGGTGAGGGTACGGATCCCCCAATCAGGGGCACCCCTCCCCTCCCCTTGTCCAAGCAATGGCAAAAAGAGAGAAAGGGAGGGAAATAAGGTGCCGCTCCCCCTAGGGCAGCTCACTTCTTCATCATGGAGCTGGGGGAGCGGCGCTGAGAATTTTCGAGCTTAAATGCTGCCCTGATGGGTTTTTTCTGCGTCTGCTGTCTTGCTGGGTGAGGCACCGTCGCGACCCAGGGAGCGACCCTGACCAGCAGCAGAATGAAAGGAGCCAGCTACCATGAGAGGAGACGAGCTTCAAAGGGACCGGCGCTGCCGCAACCACACGACGAAAGCTGCTGGCGTCCAAGCGTGAACAAAACGGAGAAGGTAGTTCGATGCTCGAGGCGCGCCCAGGAGCCTATTTAATTTGAAAAGTTATGTTATGTTATGTTAATAACTTTTATAAAGCGCGGCGATTACCCAAGGGTGTCCTGGCGCTAGCATATCTATCCTGAGGCAGCGAGCAAGGAGGAACTGAGCTTATTCAGCAAAAAGCCAGGTCTTCAAACCCTTCCTAAAATCTAACAGATCTGCAGCGTTTCTTAGGCGAAACGGAAGGTCATTCCAGGCTTTCGTCACAAGACACAGCAAAGCTTCTGCCCCCCACAGAGCTTTCTTCCTGGGCGGTACAGAAACCAGCTTAGCCCCTAACGAGCGAAGTGCTCTTTTCGGAATGTACTACTGGAACAGCTGGTTCAGGTAGTCTGGGCCTTTGCCATGCAGAGCTTTAAAGACCATGCAAAGTGATTTGAAACGCACTCGACTCCTTACTGGGAGCCAGTGCAGCTTCCTTATTTCCTTTGAAATGGATGAAAATTTGGATGTACCAGTCAGAAGTCTCGCTGCTGCATTTTGCAAATACAGGCTGTTGCAGTAGTCCAGCCTCGACAACACCAGAGCTGTGCCCACTGTTTGGCGACTACCTAGAGGTAGGAATGGCATTACTTTCCTAACCATTCTGAGCACTCTCATCCACAATTACCCCCAAATTCTTCACCTTTTTTGAAGGCAGAGGGAGAGAGCCCATCGAATCAGGCCACCAACTTGGAGTCCAAAATTAGTATCTTTTCCAAACAGTAGGACTTCAGTTTTGCCTGAATTAAGCTTCAGACAATTCTCTGCCATCCATTTCCCCACTGATTGCATACAGGCTTGGAAACGCTGATCTATACCCGTTTCCTGACCTGGTCGTAGAGACACCACAATTTGGGTATCATCCGCATAGGAGGTAAGACCAAACCCAAATTCTCTAATAATGGGGGCCAAGGATGAAACATAGACATTAAATAGAGTGGGGCTAAGGGAGGACCCCTGTGGGACCGCACAGGATAGCGAAAAAGGTTTAGATTGATATCCACCTAATGCAACAGAATGTCCTCTGCCGGATAGAAAAGAATTTAGCAAAGCCCAGGCTTTGGATTGGATCCCACACTCTTTTAGACGGTCCATCAAGATACCATGATGGACCGTATCAAAGGCCGCAGATAGATCCAACAAGATCAGAGCCGCCCTCCCACCTCTATCAACGGCCTCTCTGATCTCTTCTGTGGACTTAATGAGGGCAGACTCGGTGCTGTGTCCCCCTCTGAAACCATACTGGGAGGGGTCCAGGGCTTGTGTTGCCACCAGGAACGAGCTAAGTTGAGTGTTCAAAGTTTTTTCTACCAACTTGGCTGGGAGTGGAAGACGCGAGATCGGGCGGAAATTATTGGGGTCTTTAGGGTCCAGTGAGCCAAGTTTTTAAACAGCTACCAAGATACGGAGACTGAGTATGGTGTGGCCCCCCCCTCCTCCCCCCGCTAAAACAGGGAGGGCCGAGGCAGAGGGGACAGGAGGCCCGGGCGAGGGATGCGGGCATGGCCCCCAGCTCCCCAGGCAACAATGAAGGAGGAGGAAGCTCTGGCGATGGGCCGGGCGGTACAGGACAGCGGCATTGGCGAAGGTGAGGGCTCGGTGAGCAATGAGGGGCACGCGAGAGTTGAGCATGAATGTGAAGGAGAGTGCTTCGTGTATAGTTTTGCTGCATTGGTAGAGGATGCTTGTTGCGAACGGCGCATTGATTTGGTGAAGGTGAGTCACTACGGCCTTGTGGTTATGGGTGCAAATCCTGGTGCTTCAATGGTGGTTTCCCCGATAAATGTTGGAATGCTAGTGGGTGAGGCTGTCGTGTCTACAATGTTCGGGAAGCACCGCGTGCACTGGTGGTTTGCGAACACAGCATGCACCTTTTACGCTTAGAGTAATGGTCAGAGCTCCCGACTTCATAACTGGGGAACCAGGTTCGAGTCTCGTGGGCGGCTTAACATCCTGTGATTCTGGGCAAATTACGTACTAACGTGCCTCACAAAAAATAAAATAACGCGTCCTTCTACAATGTATCTGGTTCTCAAGAAAAAGCACTCCAATACCTTTGAGTGCTATATAAAAACTGCAATAAAGTGCGTTAGTTCACTCCTTCTGTCACTTTTGGTAACGAGTATTCCCGTATTTGATGGCCCCTCCTGAACAGGGCAGCCCTACAGTGATTTTGGACTTGTGTGCAGTGCGATCGTAGGGGAACAGGGCACCCCTACAGTGATTTTGGATTTGTGTATAGATTGTAAGGCTGAGCGTAGTTCGCGAAGTAGTGCTTCGCGAAGCTACGCAAAGTGCAGTTCGCACTACGCGAGCTTCGCGTAGCACTACGCGAACTGCGTAGTGCACTGTTCGCAATGATTGCACAGTGCCGGATGCTTGTCCGCACTGTGCAATCATTGAAAACGGCAACTTGCACAGTGCGAGCTGTCTTTACTGCCGCTCGAGTAGATTTTTACTCGAGCGGCAGCTTCTCAACGCGGACTGGTAGTTTCTCATCGCGAGCGGTCGCGAGCATACGCGACCACTCGCAATGAGAAACCTGACCTCCCCGCGTTGAGAATCTCGCCGGGAGGTTTATTTTCCACGCTCGCGATCGGCAACTTGATGTTGCTGATCGCGAACGAGGAAAAAGTCTCGCCGGGATGTCATTTTGCTTGCTCGCGGTCGCCAACTTGACGTTGAGGACTGCGAGCAAGCAAAAATGATCGCGGCGCTACGCTACGCCTACGCCACGCGTGTTTGCACTGTGCTACGTGCAATTCGCGTTGTGCGAAGTAGCGCAAACTTCGCAAACTACGCGAGCGTAGCGTAGCACTTCGCCCAGGGTTAATAGATTGTTGCAGTGGACGTGCTACTCTCCCCAAGGGAAGTGTTGCTGCCGAGCTCTGATTGCCTCCGCCCCCCACCCGGGTTTCTCCGGGGCCCGATGTTGGTTTTCATTTGTTGGGATGGACGTGCTTGCCTTGGCGTTGTTTGCACTCTGTCACGGTTCTCCAGGAGCTAGACGAGGTCAAAGTGGGTGTCTGAGGCCGGAGGTTGATGTTGATCTCCCTGCGCCTAACGAGTGGGGTCCTTGTGTGGCGCGACTGTTAGGGAAGAAAAAGAAAATCATTGCACATGGTTTTTAGAGGGTTCCAAGACCAGGGCTTGTGGTGGATGTGGGGTTGCAGCCGGCGCTGACTGCCAATGTTTGAACAGGGAAACGAGGTCAGAGTCCTGGCTTGCCTGGTGGAGGGAAAATCCCTTTTTGGGAGAGGACTTGCCGGCACAACGGCTAGGGCGGTCGTTCACAAAGCTGTGGGACCGGTTTCGAGTTAAGGGCAATGACGCTGACATCCGGTGATTCTGGGCAAATCTCTTGATCTCCCCGTACCTAACAGAATGGTATGTGTCCTTGTGTAGCGTGATTGGGGCTCATGAATAGCGCTCGGATACCGGATACCTCAGGCCAATTTAGCAAAAAAACAACAAAAAAAACCGAAATCCAGTGTAAGCAACAGTGCCTGCTGACAAAAGTATATTTCATCCAGTGTTGCAAAATTCCCTGTCTCTGACGGGCTATTTGATGCCTGCAATGCCCGACATGCACTCCCTTAAGAATACTATCGCTCCTAAAGATGATGTCTAACTAGAAGCTGAATTACGGGCTCAATCCCCAGAATTGCCCAGTGAGTTAAACTCTTCAGGGATCTCCATGGCTGTGCGCAGGTTTTCGCAGCTACGAGGCCCCGGTTTCAATCCCAAAAAACCCCCCCAAAAAAACCGTGTGAGCAAAATTTCATGGCTCAGTACCCGTTGAGTCTGGGGCAAACTACTTAATCTACCCGTGCGTAGCAGGTTTGAACAGGTCTTGTCGGCTGGTGCTCAGGAAAAGCGCTCGGTTACCTTCAGGCCGAGTCCGTGCTAGATAAAAGCGGTAGAATCCAACCCATGGGGGTTAAGGCTACAAAAAAAAAAAAAGGGTGAGTTTCACAGTTGGGCGGGAAGGCACCAACCGGGAGCACAGTACTCTAGACATTAGAAGCTCTGGCGGAACGCGAGCAGAAGTGCTTATCTCGTGCCGGGTGCTAGCTTGAGGGCCTCTGCAGATATTAACATCATTCACATACAGTGCCTGGCCCATATGAATCTACGTCCACTAATAGGTGGGGAGTATGTCTCTGAATACAAGTCCCAGCAGGGTGTGATTTACACGTACACCGTAAAGGAAAGCGGCATTCTAGAGTGAAAGTGGTGCAGCTATGTGATGGCTCAGCATTATGGCACAGCAAGGGTAACGGGGTGCATCACCAATCAGAAGGCGGCATAGCAATGGCACCCCTCCCCCCCAGTAGTAGAGCTAAGCGCACGGTTGGAGCCGCATGCTCCACTAATTATTGCGTATGACACTACCGTACCTCAGAGGCGTGCAGTTGCGTGACATTTGTCCCCAAAAAAAAAAACTAAACAATTATGCCCACTTAGGGTATACAGTTCGGATATAGTTTCTATGAGCCCAATGTTCATACTAGTCCTTGGTTGCTGGGTTTTCCGAAGCGACGTATCTGCAGTTTGGTTGATTTTGCCCTGATGTAAGATAAGAGCTCAGCTGTGGCCGAAGTGTGCCAGAGTCCATAGAGGGACATGAGCTTACACACTCATCCAGTGAAACGCAGGGGAAACACTAAGGGGCAGATTTACAAGCCCCTTGCGCCACTTTTGCGTCACTTTTACCATGTTAAAAATGACGCAAAAGTGGCGCAAGGGGCTTGTAAATCTGACCCTAAGTTTTATAAGCCGATATGCTGGGCAGGTATTTGAGACAGGTGTGTGAGAGATGGAAGGTGGTAGGACCACCAGGTCACAGGATGATAGATGAGAAGAACACACCTAGGTCAAGGACACTCGGCTGTTCATCCTTCTGGGGTTGAGAAGAACACACCTAGGTCAAGGACACCCGGCTGTTCATCCTCCTGGGGTTGACAAAAACGGTAGCATGGACAACAACAAACACCTGTTACTCAGTGCTAAGACACTCTTGGGTGAGCGTGTGCTTTACAAATACGCCAGTTATGTTTTCTGCGCCCCCGGTGGCGCCATTGCGGAAAGCGTCCTTCCAAGTAAGAAATAAGTACAGTTGAGCTGGGGGGTATGTAAAGAGAAATGTCCAATTAGAATAGATAATGTCAAAGGCAGCTTTCTGGTAGCGTCCCGGTCCACGGGGTCAGGGGGAAGAGGGTGACTTGGGGCGCCCATGCTATAAGAGGGACTAGCGCTCGTGCCACATGCGCAGATGCGCAGGACGGGGGAACGAAATGCGATTTTTGCGAGGCCTTGGCTAAATGCCCATAATGAATTTGAGCAGACAGACCGCACAGTCACATCTTAGTCGCTACCTCCTACAAGTGGAGTGATACGCAAAGGCCTTTGGGGATCCCAGCTGTCCACCAAATAAATACCCAATGCAAATGTTAGAAAATGGTATAGGATTGCCCAAATGGAGAAAGTCGGTTCATAATTTTGAGGAGGTGACTGAAGCAGTGCCCTGTTCAGCCAAATAATGACGCTCCAAAAAAAAAAAAAAATAGAGACTATCATGGTTAGATAGTTGACAGGCGCTGCGTGGGGCGAGTTAAGGAGGGAGGAGCATGTAACAGAATGGGTCACATTGAAGTGACTACACATGCATCGTAGGGCGACATGGCTCTAACAGGAAAAAGGAATGATAAAACACATGCAGCAATTTCATACCTCCCCCCGCACCGGAGCAGGCACATGTTTTCAGGCGTGCGCACAAGACAATTGTACTTACTTGGGTGCCTTCCCGGGGCAGGTGTAAAGCAGATGTTGTTATCTTAATACTGTGTGCTATCACGCCTCCATAATCGGTACCTGACTGCCTCCCGAATTTTGATTTCATTTATAAACCCATGGTGGGGGGAGTCAGTGCAAGAGAAATAAATGAATAAATAATGAACCACATGCAGTAGTTGCACGCCTCCCACTGCACCTGCAGCGGGTCAGGCATATGTCGCAGGCGTGCGCACAGGCTCCAAAACTATATATATAAAAAAAAAAAGTTTACGGATAGAAGACAGTTGTACATACTTGGGGGAGCCCGTCAGGGGCAGTGGTGAAGTAGATGATGTTATTTGGCGCTGGGCGCTGTATCCTGCTTCCGTAATCAGTATCTGACTGTCTCCCATATTTTGATTTCATGTATGACCCATGGTGAGCTGAGACGGTGCTGGATGAAGCTGAATATGACACAAGCGTGCCACTACATAACGGCAAGGAGGGAGCAGAGCACACCGAAAAAGGAAAAACGGACGACACACAGAGGGGGGAGCCGCAGGAAGACGGAAGCCTCCCTGGCGGCATGGCGGAAACAAAAGGTATATTGGTTTGGTTATGGAAACACACCAACAGGGCGGTGTGTAAAAGGAGGGCCACTCACTTGGGGAAGCCTTACGGCAGGGTGAGTAGGCCTGACAAAAAGGGGGTAGCAAACGGAGACGGCGCTCGCAGCCCAGCCCCTGCCAGACGGCAGGGCACAAAAGAGACTAGCAAGGTAGCGAGTTGGGGCCTAACTCCGGGGAAAGGCTACCCCTCACACGCAAAGGGGCGTGGAAAACAACAAAGAACAATCTACGAACTGTCAGGGTGATTTACGACCCTAGGAGATGCAAATGAGAAAAAGACAAACAAGTGATTTATGACCAGCCAATGATTTATGGCTGATGATTTATGATGATCATGCAGAATGATTTATGACAACAAAATGATGACCAATTGTGACAGAATGATTTATGATACCCCGATGATTTATGATCCGTGATTTATGGCTGCTGATTTATGATGATCATGCAGAGTGATTTATGACAACAAAAATGATGACCAATTGTGGCAGAATGATTTATGATGCCCCGATGATTTATGACCCAGGGGTTTGTGATGTCCAACTGACACTGTGTGATACACAATTTGCCATAACGTGTGAGGATGATTTATGACCTCGGCCCCAAGAAGGTGTCCAGGGGAGTTGCAAATGTATGACGTATGTAAAAAGTAATAAAACTGCGGCCAACAACGGCCACCAAATACAACGACTGTTGACTGTTTTCAGTAATGTAAATGCATAAGTATGATACTTTTCCTGGAATGGACACAGTGCGGGCGTTATGCCTACAAGTATGGATGGCATGTGACTCTTACACCTTGTTGCCCCCTTTGTCTAATGTATCATTTCCTATACATTGCTTTACACACTTGTATGATTGATTGTCTCCGTATAATATGTGTGTGATGTGAAGCGCACCAACCCCCTATATTGGGATGCGTAGCGCTATAAAACAAATTATATTTGAGATAGGGGCCAATGTGAGATGAGTGGCACGATTGGAGGTGGTAGTGAGGCAAATCACAGAGAAGGAAATCATTGTGGGGAGGGTGATGCCAGCAAAGAATGTCACACCGGGTGCCAGCAACATATATCCTCCTCATGTAGATATGTATTTATCTTGTACTTTTATTTCATCACTACTTAAACCCACTAAAGTTGTTCTGGACTCTAACAAGCACCAAGTAGTGAATTTATTGTTTAATGCTTTGGGAATGTCAAGAAAAAACATTGATTATAAAATAATAAGTGCTTCGTATAAAAACAAATGGGGAAATTGAATTGAAAGGACAAGTCTTTCCAGGTGTGAAGAAATACAAGAAAGGCAGTCCTTCGATCCAGATGAAGGGGATCCTGAATAGTGTGAACTCCTTTAAAAATGCTTGATATCTCCGGATCAGATAAAGGCACCTTAACCCTGTGAGGTAAGTAGAGAAGAAAGCAGACATCTATATGGCTTGTGACAAACAGGGCTCTATTCACAGAATAAAAACAGTCAATTCGTAAACTGTGCATTCCGATGTAAAATTGTGTTATCTGGAAAAAGAAGAAAGGGCAAATATTTGCAGTAGATTTAGGGGCATATTCACAAGGTAAGTGGCCGAGTGAGGCGTCAGCCCTCCTAGCTTAACGCCTCACTCTGCCACTTCAGAAACGCAGGGCTGCACCATATTTACAAGAATACGGTGTAGTCATGGGTTTCCCCCTGCACTGGCGCTACACTTAGCAGCCTAGCGCCAACGCAGGCACCCTTGCACCATAGTGCAAGGGTGTCTGCGTGCAGGGGAGGATTGTTTATGTGTAGGAAGGTCCCCCTTCCTGCACATAAACAATATTTAAATGCCGTTTTGTAACTTCTATGTGTGCTGCTTAATACAGCACACATAGAAGTTCCAAAACAGCATTTTTTTTACAAATGATTGTTTATGTGCAGGAAGGAAGACTTTCCTGTACATGAGCAATCATTGGCCTTTTGCTGTTTCCATGTGTGCTCCACAACGCAGCACACATGAAAACCGCAAAAACGAGGAGAAATGAAACATTTCTCCTCGTTGCGCCACTGTAAGACCAGGTTTTTCCTGATCTTAATTCAGGCGCTGCCTCCTATTTACATCTCCCTTCTAAATAGGGGGCAGCGTCAGAATAAATGGGTGTTGCGGTGAAACGCCCATTACAACACCCATTGCCCACCTTTCACGCTAAGCATAGAGTGAAAGGGGGCCTTATTTACAAGGCAGGGTTAAGCCATGTTAAGTGGCTTAAGGCTGCCTTGTAAATAAGGCAAAGCCCCTATCGCCACAAGAACGTCGTAAAAAGTGACGTTCCCTTGGCGATAGGGGCTTGTAAATATGCTCCTTAGTTTTTTCATTTTTCATAATCATGTTTTGGCTTTCTATATACCTACAGAACTTATGAAGGTGCTGTACGAAACAAACTGCTCCACACAGAGAACTAACAGAAAATGCAACACAATTAATAATGAGTTAATAATCAATCAGCATAATTCATGAAAAATTGGATTCAATAATCAATGAGAAAATGTTGCATGATTTAATATAGATGAAAAAGAGTTTAGTTGAAGAAAATTGATTAGATTCAATCTCGGCTTTGAATACGACTTGAAAATATTTTCTCATGAAAAAGTGCTAACTCTTCAAGTTATAGCAGTTAAGGAGAGAACAAAGGGCCTGATTTAGAGGCTGGTGGAGGGAACATGCCATTTTTATTAAGACAGATTGGATATCCCTCACGTTTGTCACAGAGTAACCCGTCCACAAGTCTCTAAATCTGCCCAATAGGATCTTTGATAAAGGAGATGCTTACTTACACGTGTACTAACTTCTCTGGTACAACGGATAACAGCTTCATCTGTCATCGCTCTGTCATTGCAGCACAACTGAATGCTGGTGGCTATGGAGACATGTTGTTGCCTTGTGAGCATATGAACTCTACTAGCTATGTCCGTATTTACATTATTCATTATAATCAGTAGCAGAATTAGTTTTACACAGTTTTACTAATGCACACAGGAGAACAAAGTGAAATACATGTTAACATGGATTCAATTATTTATTCTGTTTTACACAATAAAACATATGCATAACTTCGCACACGTGATTCTGCCTATTCTATTTCTCTCCATGTCCTGACTCCTTATCATCAGCTCATGACGGTACCCTAATTGACGTACAATTGATCACACATGCAAACATGAGGAATTTTGTCGGATGAAGCCCAGTGGTGTAATGCAAGATGATGAGACCCCCCGCCCCCAGCAAAATGTGGTATGGGACCCCTGAGACTCCCAAATGTCACACACACCCGTAAACATTGAGTTGAATTTGGAAAACCTGATGCCTGGGGACCCTCCTGCAAAGAAAGGCCTGCAGGTGTTTACATTAAGCCATTTAAAAAGCCATGCTGTATATGTTTGGGTCATACTGGGGGTATGCTACTGTATGCCATAACATTGGTGTAAAAGATTGTCTTAGTCTGGTGTTTGTTGCACAATATCGTAGGGGGTTACACATTCACAATGCCTCAAACCCGGCTTCCAATTGCAGCAGCAAGCCTCATGGATAAGAAGGTGAACTTCATTAACCGTGTGGCTGGCTCCTTTTTCTCCTGAATCTGAATGGATTGAAATCTCCCACACTGATTTGGCAATGATCATCCCACCATCAATCACAGCATGATGAGACATCATTGGATTCATATTGTGGTACCGTTGCCAAGGAAACCGATTGCTTGTTGTGAACATGTGAACCAATCACACACTTACCTGGTTTTACATGTGTGATCACAAGTTTTTGATACATTTTAGAATGCTATTGCTAGCTCTAACCGAAATTATCGCAGGGTGGTGTCCCTGTGCAATATAGGAGGGTTGTTTCAAATCTGACTATCCTAATCTGTCAATACAGATTATCTCAAGATAAGAGCATATGAAATATTCTAATCTCCGTGTTTGCTTACTCTTCGTTTCTGATAGTAAGCATGTCCTTCAACTGGAAACTTGTTACGTGAAATGTTTTGTAAATCAGACCTATGTTTTCGGTAGTAAATCAAATCTAAGCCAGGAATAAAGCCCACTACAAATACAAACAACTTTGTAAACTGTGCCCTACCTGTGTGCTGTCCTCCTGGATTGGTGTTCTACCATTTATCAATCAACCAATCCTTCCCTTCCAATATATATTATAAGCCCACCCAGTCGGTTAACCACACCCACCCTCATACACCTCCTCCCCATGTGGAAATTCTAGGACCAAGTTTCTCTGCCCCTCATTCAGCACCCACAGGGATGGATATGGTCCCCATGAATTTTGGGTGGTGATGACTGATAACAACTGAAGGACGTGGATGAAGAACAGATTCCATAGGCACTTTAATTTTGGGTCATATGTTTTCTATCCCGTTCACATGAATAAGGTGATAGAAAGAGAGATGGAAAGATGAAAAAGTTAGAACAATTTTTAGATGCGTTCTGGCCAGTTCATAGTAGTGTGCAGTATGTGTCTTTCTGGCACAATGTATTGAGACTGGTCGCAATGGTTTACAGAACTCCTGCCTCATCAATATGAGGCTATATTTTTATGTGAATACGTCCTACCAGCTTCAAAAGTCAAAATGGAGAAAATGGAGACCTGTAAGGGGCTGCGAGGTCCATCGCTCCATTTAGCAGGTCCAGTCAGTCCATTCTAGCTCTTCCTGATTGCTACCAGCGACCGCGGGCCTGCCTAACCTGTCAGTCACCCAGCAGCAGCAAGTGCAGGTGTTCCGCTGCCCCCGAGGACCAGCACCAAGTTCTCCTGTCCCGTAGGATTTTGCTGGCCTTTCGCCCCTTCGCCGTTTCCCTCTCTATCTCACCCCGCTCATGCTCTCCTGTTTTCCCACTCTCCCGTGCCCCTCCTAGGACCTACTTAATGGAGGCAGCGGACACACAGAAGACATGCCAAAGGCAAGCCTGTCTGCTCCTGTCCACGCCTGGACCGCGCTCAGCGCCAAGAACCTGGCCTTCCGGACTCCCACAGGTAATCTGCTGCCGATCTTCGTACCCTACACCCCGGTCACAACAACAACCACTGCCTAGCATCCCCCCGCATCACAACAGGACTGTTCACCTCTATCCACTGCCGCTTCACCTCCACTCCAGGACCGATCTCTGCCGCAAGACCTCACACAAAGTTGTCCGCACCGAACAATACCCCACCGGACTAACTCAGATGCCTCCTGCTCAATGCCAAATGGCTCTGCAAGCACACCACCGAAATCTGGGACACCATCTCCACCCTCACCCTGGATGTAACCCTCATCACAGAGACATGAATCGCCCCAGCATCGACTCCGGACATCGCCACAGCAACACCCATCGGGTACAAGATCAAACACCGCAACTGCACTAAGAGACATGGAGGCGGCATAGCCATATTACACAAGAAGTCAATCATTTGCACCATCACCATTGACCAAACCACACCAATCCTGGAACACATGAACTTCCAGCACCACACCGACGAAAACATCACCATCAAATGCACCCTCACATACAGACAGCCAGGACCATGGACCAGAATGGGCCATGCCAGCGCTGAATTCAGCACCCCGCTTACCATCGAATCCGAAGACTATGTCTTCCTGGGAGACCTCAACTTCCACCTAGACGACTCCACTGACATCAACTCCACTGACATCAACTCCACTGATCTCCTGGAGAAACTGGACAACATCAACCTTAAGCAACTAGGCACGGACCCCACAAACAAAGCAGGACACACGCTGGATACCATCTTCACTTCTAACAACAAAATTTGATACAACCACACCATGGAACTCACCTGGTTGGACCATTCCATTGTACATTTCACCATTGCCGGACATGCCCGCACCATCCCCAACCAACACAGCGCCCCCTTCCACAGCTGGTCCAAGGTCACTTAGCAACAATGGACAAACTTCCTCAGCACTAAACTTCCGATAGACACCACCAATGTGTACCACACAGTACAAAACTTCAAAGACTGGATCACCAGCGCCGCTGACCAAGTCGCTCCCACCAAATCAGCCAAAGCACCCAAACCCACCAAACAAGCCAACTGGTACACCTCGGAACTCAGCACATCAAAACAAAAGTGCAAACAGCTCTAAAGAAGATGGCACACCAGCAAGAACCACACCAACATAGCCGCCTTGAAATCAGCCCTAAACGACTACCATCGCCAGATCAAAGTGGAAAAAAAAGAGGCCCTGACCCTCTGGATCAAAACCAGTGCCAACCAAACCAAGGAAATTCTTCTTCATTGTCAGAGAGTACACCTGCCCATCAGCCACCAAAACCTTGGTGCCCCCTCACAAGAACTCTGCGACTCCCTCGCCGACCATTTCCACAACAAGATAGCAACCATCTATAAAAACTTTGATCTCCAACCCTCCAAAAATCCGCAGCCTCTGATCAACTACCACTGCCAGCCATCTGCTCAATTAATGGAAATGGCTCAGCGCACCGAACACAACCACCCTTATGAACTCCATACACTTAAGAGCACCAACTGACCCCAGCCCCCACCGACTTTTTAACTTTGGAAGAGATGAGATTAGCCGCCAAGTCACCACCATCATCAATGCCTCACTAACCATGGGCCCCTTTCCCGACACCTGGAAAGATGCCAAGATCAGACCCTCTTCGAGAAACCCTCGGCAGACCCCAACGAACTCCAGAACTACTGTCCCATCTCACTACTTCAGTTCCCTACCAAAGTCCTGGAGAAGCCATCAACCTACAACTCACTGAACACCTGGAAAGAAAGAACTTACTAGACCCCTCCCAATCAGGATTCAGGACCAATCACTGCACCGAGACAGCTCTGATCGCCGCAACAGACGACATCTGCACCCTACTCGACAGAAGAGAATCTGGTGCCTTGATCCTGCTTGACCTCTCCGCCACCTTCGACACTGTCTCCCACCACACATGCATTGATAGCCTACACCAGATTGGTACAACAGATGACGCGCTCAGATGAATGGCATCCATTCTCACGAGACGCACCTGGAAAGTCCGCCTACCTCCCTTCACATTGCAAGCCAAGTACAACATCTGCAGTGTTCCCCAAGGCTCATCCATTAGCCCAACACTCTTCAACATCTACATGACTCCTCTCGCAGACATCGTAAGATCGCATGACATCAACAGCATCTCCTATGCAGACAACACACAGCTCATCCTATCGCTCTCTGCTGACCCCTCACAACAAAGACCAACTTCCATAACTGCATGAAGGACGTCTCAGCATGGATGAAGGACAACTGCCTACAACTTAAAACGGACAAGACGGAAGTTCTCATCTTCGGCAAACACATCGCCCTCTGCAACGACTCCTGGTGGCCATCAGAACTTGGATCTACCCAAACGTCAAAAGGCCATGGCTGCAACCTCAGCATCATCCTAGACAGCAAACTCTCCATGAAGCACCATCTCCTCAGCCTGCTTCCACATGCTCCACAAGATTTTCAAGTGGCTCCCCATCAGCAACAGGGCGACAGTAACGCATGTCCTCAACACCAGCTGACTGGACTACGGCAACGCACTCTATGCAGGCACCATCACCGAACTCATGCAAAGACTCCAAATGCTCCAGAACGCAGCTGCCAGACTGAGAAGAGAACCCACAGAACCTAGCACCTGAAAGACCTCCACTGGCTCCCGCTCCAGAAGAGATGCCATTTCAAGCTCCTGACCCATGCCTACAAAGCCCTCCGTGACCAAGGACCCACCTACTTGAACCACCAGCTACACTTCCACCGTCCGCCAAGGAACCTCCGCTCTCCACACCTCGTCCTCGCGCTTATCCCTTGCATATGCCATTGCCGCACCGGAGGACGCTCCTTCGCCGATCTCACCACCAAAGCCTGGAACACCCTACCCCTCCACCTCCGAACCTTGACCTCACTGACCAACTTCAGGAAGGGGCTCAAGACCTGGCTATTTGAATGAGACCTGCAGAGAAGCACTTGGATACCCTCGCAGATGACATGCCGTGGTCTATAAATACTACTTGACCGATTGATAAAATGATTGATTGATTCATGTTTGTAAAGTGTCATTTTGCAACCTCTCCCCATAAATGGTCTGAGGTTGCAGTGGCAGAAAATTCACACATTGAGAAAGTAACAGATGAAAGAAGGGCATTGTTGTGGGAGTAGTGCTCTGATCCCCAACTACCCACCTATTCAAGCAGTGGAAGCAGTTCCTCTATATGTTGTATGGCACTAGAAATATAAGATCAACATTCCTAAATATAGTAAAATAATATCAATAACCTAAATAATGCAATCCTATTCTTAAGCAGTATACACACAAATTCTACTGAAAAAATACATAAAATACAATACTGAAAACAAAAAACAAACAAAAAATATTGTTAATACATTCAAATTAAAGAAGCATAACAACAATCATGACAATTCTTTTGCCAATATCTTTACCGTCGTTTGATGAATCTTCCCTTTTGTTACGTCCAGTAAGTCCCACACAGTGGGATTGCTAAGAGTTCTTCGGAGGCCACGCCCCCTTTCTTCACCACTCTGCAAAGCACCTCCTGGTGCACAACTGGTTGGGGAATAAAGTCCACTTTACTTCTAAGGCACCTTGGGGGCCAAGAAGCCCTCCTGCTACCTCCTGTAAGTCCTAAGCAGCGGAATTCCTGCAAGCTGGTTGGAGGCCCAGCCCCCTTTCTCCACCACTCTGCAAACGTGACTGCTAGTTAAAAAACCTTAGAAATTCACAAAAAAAACCTTAGAGGTTCACTGAAAAAAACCAAAGGTTACAAGGACATTATAGTTAGCAAATAGAATTAAAAAAACCTTAGAAATTCACTAAAAAACCCCAAAGGTTACAGGGACGTTATAGTTAGGGTCAGATTTTACTCATACAAAACCAGAGAAATTCAGCCGTTATAGTTAGCTGAGTTAACTATAACTCGCGCCCACGCAATGCACTGCTTATGACCTCACATATTACATCACTCATGACATGGTCAGTGACATCACTGATCATATCACTGAGGGTTATTTAAGAAAAACACAGTGTTTTTTTTTTAGAAAGACATCATTAACACCTAGATGGAAAATAAAAAAGACTTGCGGCATAACAGAGGGACTTTCTATGAGTGTTATATATTTGTAAACAAATCACCACAATAATTTATCAATAACTATAATCTACTGTATTTCCATGCACATGACTATGAATAATAATTACTGTCACAAAAATATTTTAGGTTAAGCATTTTCATTTAGAGCAACTACAAACGTAAATTGAGTCTTTTTTTCCATATTCTTCATTCCACAAAACTCAGCCATAGAACCAACTACAAAGGGCCCGCTCTCCTGCTGAAGAGAATATATCTCCAGCTCGGATTGGTTTAACAAAGAAGGTAAGAATTCCTGAGGTCTTGTACTCAATGACCCAGGAGACTTACCGCCAGTGTTTATAAAATGATATTAGGGGACTGCTGTGCTCCCTGCGCCCCCCCACAACATTTAATAAAAAGGTTGGCTGTGCCTCTACTCCTTTTAGGGGCATCACCTGGAAAAAAAATCAATCAAAAGCCCCCAGCATGGCATTATGGGGCTCTCCATAGAGGAAACAATGAATGTGAAAGGAGCAGCTATTTCACTTATTTCACATTCACCCCGTGTTGTTTTTTAAATTATTTGTTTTGGTTGGGTGCCCTGGTCCCACTTGGACGACCCAACAACTGTAGGCAATGATGGGCGCTGTAGGGGGAGGCCCATGGCCCCCGCAGCCCTCCCGGCTCCCCTGCTAGCACCCATCGAGGGTGATGCAGGAGATGGCAAATTTTCTTTTTAAGTGAGTGCTTCAGTCTCTCCCAGGGCACCCACAAGCTTTACTGTCCTTCGGGCAGTGGGTGGAGGCCCTTGGCCCCCGCGGCCCCTCTGGATCCCCAGCCAGCACCCATCCAAAATCTTGCACCTGCCAAGCTGAGAGCAACTTTCATTTTGCTTCCACTGGGCAGAAGCAATCTAGGGGCATATTCTCAAGGACTCATCGTTAGCAGCACTTTATCTCAGCCAAAGTGGTGATAAATACATCGCACCATTCACAAGCTGGTGCTAACAGCCGATATAACCAGTATTCCTGCGATAGCAGCCGCAAAAAACATCGCCACGGATGACACCGGCAACTAACACTAATGAGATGCAGAGTAGGCGTTCCCGTGCAAAAACCCGCGGAAACACCACTTTGCAACATTCCCAACGACCAGCCAGAACGGCGATAAGAATCAAAAACATGCGATAAGGCGCGTTAGCAGCATGGATTTAACACCTGCTCCTACCTGGTGTTAAGTCGGACGCCAACCTGCACCATAAAAGGGAGCCCAGCCCACAGCCACACCAGAAGAACAACAGATGCCATGGAGCTACTGATCATGCAGCTCGGAGCCCCAAGAGGGCCATAACACCCACCGCCACCACACCCAGACCCCCACCCACCCCAGGACCCCCAACCGGACTACCACAGAGGCAGCGCAGACAAAGACACCGTACCTTCCGAAAACGCACCAGCCTCGGAGACTTAACGCCAGAGAAAGTCATTGCCCACTACAGGCTCAAAAAGACAACCATCCTACGCATCCTGACCATCATTGCCCACAGGCTGACGGTACCAACACAGCGGAGAACCAACATCCCTCCGCAGACAAAGCTGCTGGCCGTGCTGCACCTGTTGGCCTCTGGGACCTTCCAACCAACAACTGCCAGAGTCGGGGAGTCTCACAGCCAGCCCTGTCAAAGTTCCTCACACCTGTCCTGGATGCCATCATCAGCTTGGTACCCCAGCAACTTTACTTCCCACACACTGCGCAGGAACAGCTGGAGATCAAGCAAGGCTTCTACGCCACAGCTGGCTTCCCGCACGTCTTGGGGAAATCGACTGCACACATGTACTCCTCGTGCCCCCTGCCGCCACTGCACACAATTACCGCAACAGGAAACACACGCATTCCATCAATGTGCAGGCAATAGTGGACCACCGGGGACTGCTCACCAATGTCGTCGCCAACTACCCAGGCAGTGTGCATGATTCCTTCATCTTCCGACAGTCCATCATCAACCACCGCTTTCAGGATGCCACCTATGGGAATGCACTGCTCGTCGGTAAGTACCAACGGAACCCACCACACACCTCAACACCACAATCAGACAACATGACAACCAACATCCCCACATTCCAAACACGACAACACAACTTACTGTGGCAACCTGGGCTAGCCATCTACACAAGCCATCAACGGCATGGCACCTCAGCCACACAATAGCAGAATGTGGGGAGAGGTGGGAACCCGGCATGTGCGAAGGAGGCAAGTGACCCATGAATAAGAATGTACACAATGCCAAGTGTGGAGTGGATGTGCTGGACAGATCGCAGTATGCAGACCACAGACACTTCCATGTCGACATACACTGCTGGTGTCTGGACAGTGGACGCAACCATGTAACCGCAGCCAGGGGGGCACAATGCGGAAATGTAGCTTGTTACATCCCCCCCTGTAAGCGTGCGCGGAGTGGGCTGGTCCGGCATACGCCAGACCAGCGTAGGGGTGTGAATAAAAAGCCCGCTACTCTGGGCGTGGTTCTCTTATGGAATGGCCAACGTGTCTACCAGGGCGGTGCCTCTCACCCTGCCACGAGGCCGATGCCGTGAGTGCCGTGCCTGCGATCCTGTGCGCCTGCTGCACCCCAGGCCGCTGATCCCAAAACGCGTCATGCCCGCCCCAGCGCACCCAGGCCGCGCTGCTCACCTGCCGACACCGGCATGTGTCAAAGAGGGCCCACCACATGCCGGTGCAAGCTCCAAGCCCGAGGCCCGCGGCCATGGCAGCCTCCTCAGACCATCACGGCCTCCGCGACACAGGCCCCCCCATTACTCCTTTCTCATTGACGTACTCCACCGCTGCCTCCGGCCTACACTGCAGCCCAGCACCGCGGGGTCACCTGTGTACTGCCTACACTGCGGTCCAGCAGGTCTCACACAAATCCAATACAATCCGTACCAGGCAGGACACGGCATCGTCGCAGGCTGCACACACGCTCAGCTCTGGTGCCACTACCTCCGTCAACCACAAATCATCGCCACATGGCATTCCAACGTCGTGTGTGAGAGTACCAGGAGGGTCTGCCTGAACAGCGGTTGCCCCGCACTGACTGCTGCCGCAGGCCTACGCTGCGGTCAAGTAGGTCACACATTTGGAACTGAGTCTTGATTTTACAATGGCAGAGTCCGTATCATTGCATGCAAGGAGAGGAGTAAGAGGAAGACGCGATTCAGTCCGGATGACAAACAGGATCCCCGTTACGGAGGTGACCGAACACACCACCAACAACTGCCCTGGTGCCACTGACTCTGTGCATCGCAAGCCAAGGACACGTGGCTGGGGCCCCTGCTGACCGCTGCCTCCGGCCCACACTACGGTCAAGTACGTTACACATTTGGAACTGAGCCTTGATCTATTTAGGCAGAGTTTATACCATTGTACAGGCCTCATCGCAGACTGCATCCCCTTTCAGCTCTGGTGCCACTAACTCAGTGCCCCGAAATTCATGAACACCCTCTGATTGAACTTTGGTGGTGTCTCAGTCAATGGCCTGGGGGTTGTCTTCATCATCATGTGGCTGGTAATGACTCGGTGTTAAACATGAGTCTGTAGCATTCACCTCCTCCATATTGAATGTGTCTGCTTGGTACTGCCCTCTGTATCATGCCCTGGAAGAACACCTTCCACTGTCCCCCAAAACCCTCTGTGACATTCACCTTGGACATCGACGAGAACCCGCTCAGCTCTCGTGGCCCTACTTCAGTGCACCGGTAGTCACCGTCCCGTGGCGGTGTGCCTGTGCCGGACGCAGTGCATCTGTGGCCACTAACTCTGTGCAGCTCAAGTCATCGACCCTTGCTGTTTGAATTTTGGACTTCTGATTGTCTGATCATTGTTGTAGTTGTTGCCAGCACCAACCACTCCCTGAGGGCTGGCTTACACTCACCCCACACCCATCCAGCACAGGCGTCACTGTACATGTGACCCTGGCAATAAAGGGGCCGGGCGCACGTGCCCGTAGCTAGTTCCACAAACTATCTAAGTGTGTCCGTGTGGTCATTGTGTGTGCATGAGGGCCCCGGGCCCTACCACATTTCATTGTGCTGTGTACAGCGGACGCAACCATGTCACCTCAGGCAGTGGGGTAGACCTGGGACATGTAGCTGTGTCGTACCCCCCCTGTAGGCGTTGCCGGAGTGGGCTGGCATACGGCAGTCCAGCGTAGGGGTGTGGATGATCACCCCGGGTCTCTGAGCGTGGTTAAGTGTTGGGCTTGCCAATTTAGTACCTAATGCGTGTGTCTTTGTTGTGGTGTCGGCGCCACCCGTCCCGCAATGGACAATGTTGCGATGTAACATGCCCGCGAGTGCGGGCACGGACGAAGGGATTAATGAATGAGCGCAAGCCCGCTCGGGGTCCGGGATCATACATGCCAACTGTTGTGTGTGTATCGCTATTACTGCAGCATAAGCCAAAGGTCTTGCCTCGACCGCATCGCGACTTCGGCCAGCCATGAACTCCACATCTGTGTCCGCCCTATCCTTACCATAGGTCTACACATATGTGGCCGCCCCCCTTCAACGCACAACATCACAGTGCCGTTGTCAGGCTTGTGGACATGCGCAGACAGGCATGACAATGGTGTGCCGTAGGAGTGCAGGTGATGCAAGCGCGCAGCGCACACGAGGAAATAGGCTCGGGGGGAGGGAGGAGCAGCAGTGAGGCTACGTAATACACATTAATGGCGCTCATTTGCTACTAGCAGTACATGTCAAACCGAAATCACTATGACACACATATCACATGCCAATGAACTAGTGAGCCTGCCAACACATCATGCAGAACCAACTATTGACTCATGTCTCTCTGCACTTTCACAGGTGATCAAGGATATGCACTCTGCCCTTGGATGATGACACCCCTCTGAGCCCCGAACACAAGGCCCAGAGGCAGTACAATTGGGCCCACGCACGCACCAGGGGCATCGTGGAACGCACATTTGGCATGTTGAAGTCACGTTTCAGGTGCCTGGACATCACAGGTGGAAGGCTCCTGTACAGCCCAGACATCGTGTGCAAGATGACCGTTGCATCTTGTGTGTTGCACAACATATGTGTACGCACCAATGCCCCATGGTTACGAGTGCCAGATGCACCGGACGATGATGAGGAAGATGAGGCAGGTGGACCACACCCCACTGCAGCTGCAGCAGGAATAGCCCGTAGGAACAACATCATTGACAATTTCTTCACATGAGGAAGTCACATTGTGTCAGTCCTTGGCAATCATGAGACAGTGCAAAATGACCACAGGCACAGCATGTGCAAATGAATTCAATGCAACACACATTCCCTGAGTTTCTGTATGTGTACTGCTGTGTGGCACGGGGATCAGGGACATGTTCCAGAGTCATTGTGGGTGTGCAGTGTGCTGTACTTAATTGTGCATGTGTGCCATTCTGCCCATCTCCCCCCGTCCCCCCAGTCCCAGGTCGGTACTCACCCTGTTGATGTTGTGTCAGGTCATGTTGAGCAGTGTCCCGATCCCCAACTCCTGGCACTGTATCCCGACTGATGACTGTGGCCACCATTTTCTCACTGTCATCCAGCTCCTGGTGTGCTGCTGGTCCCCCACCTCCAATCTGCGTTGCTGCTTTCATGTTGGCGTAGTGTTTCCTCTTGGTTTTGTCCTTCACATCATTCCAGCGCCTCTTGACCTCTTCCATTGTCCTCCTCGACACTCCGACTGCATTCACGTTGTTCACGATGTACTGCCATGTTTCCGTTTGTGTTGCCGATGACACATTGGAGGTGACGTACAGTTGTTGGTTGTGTTCTGTCACCTCCGTGACGATGATCTGGTTTTCCTGCGGACTGAACCCCGTCTCCCTCTTCCTCTTCTCCTTGCCCTTCCCCGGCCCCGGGGTTCCTGGCTGGTCGCTGTGGGGCTTGTGGGGTTCGCGTTGTCCTGTGCATTCAGTCCGGGTGCGTCCATGGTGGTACGCAGTTACATTTTTTGATCTTTTTTTTTCTCTGCTTTTATGGTGCATTTTCACGCATGTCGCGTGGGAATCGCAGGCCTGTCGCTGGTTATCACTGGTTTTGTTTCGCGATTTGGGACGTCGCAACTTTTTTCGCGTTGGGGTTTCGCATTTTTTCGGCGTCGCGTTGATTTTAACGCGGGCATTTGTCGCGTTATCGTGAGGCTATCGCATGGTGCCGCAGGGTTGTGAATGCTGCGTTAACACTGTGTTATTTTCCCGCGATGGACTGCGATGTGAGAAGTTGCGTTAAGGGATTTTGGCAATAGTTAACACGCATTCTTGAGAATATCCCCCCTAGTGTTTTACGCCCGCCTGGCTGGAAGCAGCTTTTCTTTCTGCTCCCGCCAGGCGGGAGCAATATACAGTGTCCCAGGGGATGAGGTGCCTAGGACACTGTAAGTCATTGGGCTGCTGGGGCCATTCTATGGTTGGGGTTGGTGGCCCCACGCCCCTCTTCCCATAAAAAAAGACATTGGCCCCGGGGATAGGGTTACCAGCGCTTCAAAAGGTCAGAGAGTGAGGAACAAACACCCACCTCTGCTTAAAAGTAATATTGGCCTGAAGGGATGGGGTCTTTTTGGGTCTTCAAATGTCTCGGGTTGGGGCTGCACGTCCCACTCCTCATATAAATTATATTGGCCGCAGCGGATAGGGTCCCTGGGGGCCACAATTGGCTCAGGGAGGGGGCCATATGCCTCTTCCCTCAAATAAATGTTGCACTGAATGCCCAGGCCCTGGCCCACCTGAGGCAAGCTTTATTTTAAATGGGCAGCCCTTTTTAAAATTTTACTGCAGATCCATTATACCGTTAAAAAAATTATGTTTTTGGCCTAGACCCCACCAGGCCTAAGGGGTGAAGGTATCCCTACCCTGCCATCTGATATGGTTTTTGAAAAAAATATTCCGGACACTGGGACTAAGTCTTCAAGCCTAAAATGGCTGCCTCACCATCTTTTTTTATATTGTGGCAGCCAATCAGATCTTATCTTTTCATCTGTTGGGTTTGATGATCCTCAGCAGACAGAAATATAAATACATTTTGAACCTTTTTTTCTCACTTCTGAATAGATTTACACCAAATTTTAAAAAGCACACTTCCTGGGGATAGATCTCCCTTTCTACCAAATCTCTGACATTTGGCTGTGGCTGCGTCTTTCTGCAATTTTAGCTGTAGCTGTGCCCAAAGCTCCTATGGGAAACTGTATGGAGAAAACACATTTTGGGACCTGCCCTTTTTCTCAGCCCGTGCCAAATGGATCAGATTTTCAGGAAGGAGCTGAGGTGGATGAGACTTTTTTTGTGGACATTTTTGTGAAGATTCATGGAATGGTGCCCAAGTTATTAGCAAACCAGAAATTCCATTTTCTATGGAAACGTGGTACTAACTTTACCTACCCAGTTATAGTTATAATCAAATCAATATACATTAAATATATGATATATAACCAATGTACAAATTTGCATGTACTGTAAATAGTAATAAAAATGGAAACTACTTTCTAACTAAGCTATCAAATTAAACTTTAAAACAGTTGCCAAATGGAAACACTTTCCCAGTTTAACAATAGTACAAAAGGGCACAAAATGCACAAATTCCTCTTAAATAAATATTACAGCAGAATTCAATGAGTCTGACGATTTCAACTCTAAAAAAGATTTCAACACTTCAAATAACCACTATATACCATAATGTACGTTTGACTACAAATTCAAAAATAAAAATTCAAAAATAACCCTGCACAAATAAAAAATATCTTCATCTCAACAGATGAAAAGGCAAACTGTGCCAAAAAAAATTGAACAGGCCAGCAAAAAAAAATCTTCGAATAAAACAAAGGAAAGACAATATTCAACACATAAGTAAATATGTGCAGCTGCAATGTTAATTGCTAAAATAAATATATTGGCACATGTTTTTTTAAAATAATGAATACACATTTCTATACTATAAAAGCCACAGATGAAATATAGGAACCATGAAAATACATCAAATCCCAAAAGGGAAATTGTGATTAACTTATACAGGATATAGTTATAGTAAGGAGAGCACAACCAGTGAATAAACCCACTGAGAATGCACAAAATATTATTCGAATACATTCTATGGCAGGACTACCACTAAATATGAAGTAGTATAAAGTGTTAAGGAACATAGCCACTCCCTAATTTTACAGAAATAGAAGTGAGAAATATGTAACAGTACCTGAAAGAGCCCATTACAAGCTCACAAGAGCCAACAGGAATGATACTTAAAAATATTATTCTAAGCGTTTCTTCAAAAGACCAAATTCCTATCATATCAAACCTGAAAAGATTATTTGCCAGAACACGTAGAACAGCGAGGAAAACATCAATAGCACCTAAAAAATATGAAGAAATAGACATTCCCCAACACTTACCAACCACCAATAAAAACAAAACCTTTTTCTTATATGACAACCACAAAAACAATAAAAGAGTTATCATGTATGCTACTAACAACAATTAACTAACCTTTATACAATGTATTACATCGATGATGGGCATCACTTTTATACACAAGTGATGGTAAATATCAAATGGAAACAGCCCATTAATTTATACACTGTTGTCTAATGACAAAAAACGAACAACTAAGGGGCCGATTCCGATTCTGGCCGGAAAACATACCGACCGACTCGGTACGGGAATGTAGTCCGACCGACACGTACCGGCACAGCCCGATCCGCGTAGTACGATGCAATGCATGTGAATTACGACCGACTCGTATGGAACACAAGCCGAACGACCGAACCGCACGGGAACCAGCTATCCGGCCGGAAAACTACTTGAATCGAACCGACCGACACGCACCAGGAATGAACCCGACAGAAAAGTACCCGCGAACTCCGACCCGTGCAGTACGATGCAATGCGTGTAAAACCAGATCAGTGGAGAGGTGTGGTGCAGCGGCCAGGGCAGCTGACTTCGGAGCAACAGGGTTCACGGTTCGATCCCCGGCTCCGGCGGCAGCTCAGCTCAGCACCATGTGACTCTGGGCAATAGCTCACTTAATTTCCACTACGGCCCCCAGCGCCTTGAGACCCGTAAGGGTGAGTAGTTCGCGCTTTACAAATACGGATTTAGACCGAGTCGCACGGAGCTCAAGCCGTACGACCGACACGCATACAAAACAGGGAGCCGAAGCAACCCAATACTCCGCGACCGACGCGTATGCCGCACATGAAGCCCAGCAGAAACACAGCTTGAAAGACTCGGAGAAGCTCGCACGAGCCAACTGCAGCGTCCTACTCGGTCAGAAGAACGTCTCCTACATGCCTAAAAACTACAAAGGAAAACATTTTAAAAAAGGGCCAAACAAGCAATGACAAAGTCAATAAATACAGGGGGAAAAAAACATGGAACAAAGACACACCCACAACTCCACCCATATAAAGGCCACAAATCCCTACCATGATCGTTTGCAAATTCAACTGACCTGCCAGCACAGAACACCATCAGACAGCAACCACAGACACACTCACAACTCATCCATCACACTAGCCACACACCATTAGCACCTCCCAAATAGCACCCTCACATACACCCAGCAAAACCTACACTCACCCACCCTCACTAGCACACTCACACACACATCAATCCCCACCACCACCCATCACCATGCCCCCAAAGAAGAATCCAAAGTTCCTAGACAGTGAATTGGAAGTCCTGGTAGATGAAATCCTCAGGGTAGAGCCACAGTTGTTTGGTACATTGGTCCAACAGACCCCCATGTCGCAGAAAACCAAGATGTGGGAGAGGATCGTCGACAGGGTGAACGCACAATCACCATGTTTGCGCACAAAGGAAGACATCCAGAACAGGTGGTATGATGTGCGCAGGAGGGTCAAGGACCTACTCAAGAAGGATTACGCCTTGAGTCATCGCACCGGCAGTGGCCCTCCTGCCAAACCAATATACCTCAGGCCCTGGGAGGAGAAGGTGCGGGCCATCCTACCACCAGAGAGCGTACATGGACTATCAAACATCCCAGAGCCTGGTGAGTACACAACCAATATCCCCAATATTGTGTGACAATACACACACATCACTGTCAAGGGGATAGTGAAACCATGCACCGTTAGCAAAGCCACAGTAACCAAAAGATAATCATCCCAAGATGTGTATGTCAGTTAGACAAACACAATACCTGCCATCTCATAGTGATATGTAACTGTGTCATGACATATACAAACCTAACAACAAATAGAGCAAGGCAGTGGCACAAATCTAACCAACACTGTCAGACATTTTGCCACCACTAGAACACCACCTCACAGGGAAGCTCACTGAAAGGAAGGAATTGTGTGTATGCTGGTGAAGTGAGTGTAGCCAATAGCATGATGGGAGTTGTAGTCACAGATATTGGTCACCCTCACAATTGGCCCATCAACACCACTCTGAACCATGCTCACATCACAGGGAGTGAAAAAGAACTGACAAGATGGCTGACACTGGGTACTGCTGTGGGGAGGACAAGGCCCTGCTGGGAACTGTGCACCCACCAACAGCAGGACACCACTGACTGACATCCTGAAAGCCAACTTGCACTCCCTGCAATGGAAGCACGTTCCATGGTGGGATATCTGGCTGGGTGGGAAGGAGGACTGACAGCTCTGACCATAGTTACCAGCAGCTTTTCTCACACACCCCCTTAACACAAACTCCACACAACTCACCTGGTAGAATGCATTGCCTCACACTCTAATTAAATATCCCACAAAGAACCACCACACTGGGTTATGCTGTGTGAAGCACAGGGACACTTTTGGGACTTGTAGCCAAACAAACGCCAGGACAACACTGTCAGCCATCCTGTCAGCACAGGCACACTACCCCACAGGGAAGCAGAGTCAAAAAGAAGGAAGTATGGGCATGCTGGGAAGGGGGGTGTAGGCAATAGCATGATGGGAGTGGTAGTCACAGCTCAACATCCCCCACCCACATGGCCCAGCAAGCACACACTGAAGCATGCACACCTCACAGGGAGTGAAAAGCCACTTCAAAGATGTCTGACAATGGCCTCAGCTGTGGGGAGCACAAGGCCCTGCTGTGAACTGTGCACCAACAAACAACAGGACCACACTGTCAGCCATCTTGCCATTGCTGTCACACTCACACACAGTGAAGTCGACTCAAAAGGAAGGAAGTATGGGCATGCTGGGAAGGGGGTGTAGGCAATAGCATGATGGGAGTGGTAGTCACAGCTCAACATCCCCCACCCACATGGCCCGGCAAGCTCACACTGAAGCATGCACACCTCACAGGGAGTAAAAAGCCACTTCTAAGATGTCTGACAATGGTGCTCTGTTGTGGGGAGTACCAGGCCCTGCTGGGAACTGTGCACCAACCAACAGCAGGACACCACTGCCTAACATCCTCTAAGCCAACTTGCACTCCCTGCAATGGAAGCACGTTCCATGGTGGGATATCTGGCTGAGTGGGAAGGAGGACTGACAGCTCTGACTATAGTTACCAGCAGCTTTTCTCACACACACCCTTAACACAAACTCCACACAACTCACCTGGGAGAATGCATTGCCTCACACTCTAATTAAATATCCCACAAAGAACCACCACACTGGGTTATGCTGTGTGAAGCACAGGGACACTTTTGGGACTTGTAGCCAAACAAACGCCAGGACAACACTGTCAGCCATCCTGTCAGCACAGGCACACTACCCCACAGGGAAGCAGAGTCAAAAGGAAGGAAGTATGGGCATGCTGGGAAGGGGGGTGTAGGCAATAGCATGATGGGAGTGGTAGTCACAGCTCAACATCCCCCACCCACATGGCCCAGCAAGCTCACACTGAAGCATGCACACCTCACAGGGAGTGAAAAGCCACTTCTAAGATGTCTGACAATGGTGCTCTGTTGTGGGAGTACCAGGCCCTGCTGGGAACTGGGCACCAACCAACAGCAGGACACCACTGACTGACATCCTGAGAGTTAACCTGCACCCACTGCAAGGGTGGCATGCTTCATGGTGGGATAACTGGGCTGGGGGGAGAAGGAGGTCCGGATGTCAACCAAATACCACCAATGCTGGTCATGCAAAACACCTCAACATTCACATTGAAATGCTTCAGGTTGGCAGGACAATGTGCTACACCAATATCAACCTCTGACTGTGATAACTTAGGACAATGCAATGTACAGGCCCGCATCCAGAGGTACAGTCACAACTGTCAGGTGTTTGAACCATTGATGCCTGTAGAAACATAACATACATTGTGTGTCTCTTCCAAAAACAGGTGATGATGGGGACACAGCAGCAGATGATGAGGAGTCCCTGTCCCAGGCTCCGGTGGCCCCTGAGCTCTCTGGTGTGGAACAGCTTCTGCCCTCCTCGGATGGCGAAGACCTACCTGGCACCTCCGGTGTGAGTCATCATGCAGCACCAGCAGGACCACCATCTGCACCCCCTGCACCCACTCCTCCAACATCTGCCAACACACAGACCACCCGCGCCGACACGGACAGACCAAGGACACTGAATGACAACAGCACAGGGACCCCAGCCCACCGTGAAGCAACGGACAACAACCCCAGTAACAACCCCCAAGGGGGCCTAGGCTCACCTGTGCGTGCCACCGCAGGTCCCGCACGTGTGGCCAGGGGTGGTGGGAGGGGTGGTAGGCAGAGGTCGCTGTTTGCAGAGGGGTCTGGACTGCATGATGACCCACAACTGGTACGCATTGCTGAGAAGTGGGGATCCTCAAGGACATTCAACAGCAGCAGGCTGCCCATCATGCCCGCTTGGACTCCCACATGTCCCGTGTGGAGACACACATGTCTGGCATGGAGTCCAAGTGGGACACATTGGAAGAACTGACAGCGGTGCAGAGGGACATATTGACATGCCTCCGCCAGATTAGCACCAACGTGTCCACACCTCCCTGTGTGCCCACAACATCTGGTGCCGCAACAACTGCAACTGCCACAGGGAGGGAGGATGACTCTGGTAGAGAGTCCTCTGTACCGCAGCGGCCTGCATGTGAAGGTCCCCCCCGAAAGAAGAGGGGTCGTCTGAGGAAGGAAAACTGAGAGGCCGATGGCCATGTACATCCCCCAGGAACCCAACACCTGTTCTGAAAATTCTCCTTTGTGTGCAAACTGTTCACCCTGTCGAATGCAACCCAACTCTCCCACATGACATGGGGAGTTTAAGTTGGACTAATGTATCAGATGACTGTGGACTTTACTCAGGACATTTCTGCTACCAACACTTCCAACTCATCTGGGAACTTTGGATTCCAATCCCAATGTACAGCACCACCCATCCTATGCACTATCCTCACACATGTATGTAAATAAACTCACTAATACACCATACTTGCCTCTGTTGTGATTCCAACGTTGTTTTTGTCATGGAGATGATGATCTGCTAAATGACACTGTGCATGCTAACTGCTACAGCAAGTTCAACACCGTCATGTGAGTCATGGCGATGTGACACATATGAGGGAGACACACCACTAGGGCTACACAACACATACACACCAGGGCCATCTGACTCATCGCCTACACTGATGTTGCCAGGAAATACAGTGGAATGCACAGACACCACACCTATTCAGAGTATGTGTTAACTAGCCCACAGGTGCAGTGAGCAAATGTCAGTCAGATGTGTGACCACAGACAACGCACATCCCAAAGTGAAGCACAGGTTTATTACACATTTGCAACATGTTGTTTCCACTACAGATGCAAGGTAATCCCACGTGGCAGTGGCCACACAGTCACCAAGTGTAGAAGAAATAAATTCCAGGGGTGTGTGGCACATCACCTGTAGGGAAACAACTGCTTCCACCCTGGAAGTTGAATCATGGTGTCGGGGGATCCGAGTTGACCAAACAACTCTGAAAGTACCCTGTGAAGGACAGACATGACACACAGTCAAAAGCACTGAAAAACAGGACAGAACTGCAATACTCATGCCCAATGCATGTCACAAGATACCTACACACAACCAAGTTAGCATGTCAACACTGTTGGGGAGTACAGACTACCTGTAAGGACACATCGCTGCACACATCCAGTCAAGTAGCACATGGCCACACTCAAACTGCAACAGAGCACCACCAACACATATCATGCAAACTCAAATCATTGACATACCAACTCTGTATACTCACATTCAGCTGAAGAAGTTGGTGATGAGCTGTGTGCGGACATCACCCTCATCATCATCATCATCATCACTGGCATCGTGGCCCAGGCCAGGATCCTCCACAGGTGGCGGATGTTGGTCATCGTCATCCAGGATGAGAGGCAACTCCTTCCGCACTGCCAGGTTGTGTAGCATGCAGCAGACGATGACAATCTTGCACACCTTTGCAGGGGCATATGGGAGGGCCCCTCCTGTCTTCTCCGGGCAGCGAAATTGGCTCTTCAGGAGACCAAATGTCCGCTCGATCACTCTCCTGGTCCGACCATGTGCCTCATTGTAGCGCATCTGGGCTGGTGTCACAGGGTTCCTGAGGGGTGTCAGCAACCACGGCATGTTGGGGTATCCGGAGTCACCTACATACAGACAATTGCACATTAGCTGAATTGGAAAAGAGGGTGGAATACAACATTGCAGAACACACACAATGGTACAAAGTCAGTACACACCGACAAGCCAGGCACGCTGGTTCTGCATCTGTGACATCATCCTCAGGATGCGACTACTCCTCATTACGTAGGCATCGTGTGCAGAACCGGGGAAACGTGCACACACATGTGAGATGCTCATATCTGCAAGACATACCACCAAGGCATTGATAGAATGGTAATGTTTCCTGTTCCTGTATGCCTGCTCATGTGCCTGTGGTGGTACCAAAGCCACATGTGTCCCATCAATGGAGCCGATGACATGTGGCATCCTCCCCAGGGCATAGAAGTCACTCTTGACGTCAGTGAGTTGTTGACGTTTAGGGAAATAGATGTACTGGTTCAAGTATCTCAAGATCGCCTCCAAAACATTGCGTAGCACACGGCTGAACATGGTCTGTGACATCCCACCAGCAGACGCCACAGTGTGTTGAAAGGTATAGGTGGCAAAGAAGTGTAGGGCTGCCATCACCTTCACCTTGGGGGTCAGCGTTGCAGGGTATGGCCTGCCAGGTTGCAAATGTGGGGCCAACCGCACCGTCAATTCCTCAATAAGCGGCCTGTTGAAGCGGTACCGTCGGATGCAGTCACGTTCAACCATGGTTGCAAGGTCAGGGAATGGTCTATGGACAGCTGGTGCCCTGCAGTGCATAGGTGAACAAAGAAAGATTGTCAGTCACCCCACATATGTGGCATTGACCATACTCAATATCACATGATACATCATTACGAGACACAAGTACTTGATGTGTGTGCCGTTCTGTATGGACATATATGGCACCTACATGGCCAACATCTAACATCTCAGTTCAACATGTGTTGACAACAAGTTCCAGGTTGTGCTATGGGAAATCATTAGGCTGTGTCACAGTACCCATGTACTGCTGTCATGTTCCAAACACACACCACAGTGACAAATGAGGACAGATGTGCCCCAGGCATCACAGCTCTTTGACAGGTAGATTCCCAGGGACCCTGTATTGCTACATGGACACTGGCATGACATGGCGTATCATGTACATGTCAGCAAAACAACCATGACTCCCACAGGTAGTGGCCCCTGTTGCCTGTGCAGGACAGACATGGACGTCTGTGACACACACACGCACAACATCAAAGTCGATGCACAAACAACGTGGATGTGGAGACTGTCTCCCATTGTGCACATGGAATCAGAGACATCTGAAACACAACATGCACACAGACTGTGGAGGGCCATCACAATTGTGGCAATGGGTCACCCTGTGACGTACATACCATCCCACATGGGACTCAGGGTGTTGTATTCCTCTTAGGATGTCCGTATATAGGTTTTCCTGTATCATGTCCTTATATAGGCACAATTCGCCCTGCCCTTATATAGGCATGAAATCCCAGTCCTTATTTAGGCATTAAACCGTGCACTCCAAATACAGGCATGGTCCCCGACATCCGTCCACCCTAAACATCACAACGAGTTCTTGAAGAACAGACCCTTAGGCTTCGGGAGTTTCCCTAGCACAGGACTATTGATTTCTTCAAGGACTCATCTATTATGCATGAACCGTTATACCTTAGGGGTTCATTCATGACGTCTTCCGCTGTCCGACTCACGTCAATGCTAACATTGTGAGGTACCTCTCAGGTATAAATATACCTTCCCTCGCCCTTGTAAACTAGAGGAGACCTCGACTTCAGAGGAGCCCGTTTCCCGGCCTGACGCACTGAGAAGACGCTGTCATCCCTGCACGCAGAGAGTCCAGCTTCCAGTGATCTGACTTCCCTTGCGGGGTGTTGGAGTTCGAGTCTGGAAAGAGATTCCCACCTCTCTCATTCTTAAGGTATGGAGCTGACTATAACCTAGAGGGACTCTTGGCATACTAGGCATACTAGGCATACTACGCATACTAGACTTAACATACTCTTAGTATACCATAGTAAGGAATACTTCACCTACTTCATATCTCTCCCTACACCTAGGTTAGGTTAGGTACATTGGGGTAGAACTAGCTTAGAAACGCATCGTATGAGTACTTGCATTTTTAGTCTCTGTTATTTATGTAAATGAATATCTACTAAAGATCATGCTAGCGCAGTATTATTTATTTCTACTGCTTACACTGTAACAGCACATTTTACTTATACAAGAAACAAGACTGTTCAATAAATCTTTTATTGAAACGCCCGTCTATTCTTTCTGTGTAACTTTGAGGAAAACTAAGTATGCACGATTGAGCTGAGTGAAACGGTTATCTATTGTTTCCACAACTCTGGGACACGTTCTGATTCTAAAGGGAAACAAAGTGGTCATGTTTTGCGGCTGCCAGAAACTACTCCCTTCTTGTTGTCAAGGAGTTTCTAGTGGCCTCTGAGCTAGCTGGCACAAGTAATTAAGTTTAATATACTCGATAGGGACATACCGACCTCAGTCCTATGTCAAACCTATAGGATATATTATTCCAATGCGCAGAGCCTATTAGGGAAATAGGAGCTACACTACACTACATGGCGCCCAACGTTTGGTAAGGCGGTAATTCAACGCTAGATACTGAGTAACTCAGCCGTGCTTTTTTCTCTCAGACCCCTACCCATATACTCCAAAAGACGTCTGGAGTGGGCAGGGTTAGGTATCCAGCACGGCTACATAGGGAAACACCCTATATATTAGCTGCTTGGTTTGCTCACCGTGGAAGGATACAGTGTCCCAAAATATTGTGCACCTTATCTTTGTTTCCTTGAAACTTGTTCTACATTTTTTCTTTTTTTTTTTTCAAAATGCCTGGCTCTGACACTGAGACCGGAAACGGTGAAGTTACGGGTCAACCAGCTTTAAGAGCTTTAAACATTACCGGTTTAGATGGAACCGAGGAGGGTGTTATAGACATCCATCCAAACTTAAGAAGAGCCATCACTCTAAAACTCATAAAACACGGCCTACCACGAAGAGGCGGTAGAGCAGTTTTCGTGATAGAGGCACATGAATCCTTTCAGACAGAGGTATTCTATTCATGGGTAATATTTCCTGAATCCAATTCAGTTACACACATGTTTCACTTCTACAAAGAAGATGATCCACCAGAGGAATATATTCCTTTCGAGGATATTGAAATTCCACTAACATACCAGGAGCATCAGCTCTGGTTTAAAGGTGCCCTAAAACATCACAAAAACATTACCAGGCTCGGTCCACTAGGTAGACCAGGAGCAACATGGCCGATTCTAGCCGGCTACACACCTCATCCTGACATTGAAGAGATGTCAGATGAGGAATTACTTACTCAACTTACAGAGTTAATAAAAATATACAGACAATTGGTCCAATATGTCATGCGGACTTTCACAGTCCAACAACCATTAACCATTCCAAATCAAACCCCTCACCAGGGGACTACACTAAAAATTACACCACAGACTCTATACGCAGTCATGGGTAAAATGCCCACAAAACGTGAGCAAATTCCATTCTGGATAGCTCAAAAATTACTCAAATCGAAGCGGTATTTCCAAATACTAGCCCGTATGAGAAACACAGAATCCTAACAATCAGTTTACCGATGGGGATCACACCACAACTGGAAGACTGCACCACTTGGGGCTCAGTCTTTGCTGCCATCTATACTAAAACACATGGTATTCCATCAATTGCGGTATTACCAGATGTCCTGAAACAAATTCAAAATGAATACGGGGCAGAACCTGCTCTAAATTTAGGTATGAAATTACTGAAAAATTTCGACCATGTCTCAACAATAATATTATCTAATATTAAAGGGGAGGCAGCAGCAGTGGCGATCCGCCAACGATTAAGGGAATTCGATGTTACAGAACATCAAACTGAGCTTCCCAGAATAATAGAACAATCATATGCAGAATTAGGCAGAGATAGTTTGGGTGGAAGACCAGTGAAACCAAAACTATCTGAAAGTCCTGAGAAGGACTCTATTAAACAAACTCCTACATCTTCTAAAAAGAAGTGGGAGTCTACTAAACAAAAATCAAACGAGAAACGTTCTCAATCCCGAGGTAGGTCTCCTCAAAAGGAGCCCTCTGAAAGGAGGTATAACCTCAGGAATAGGGATAATTTGAGAAAAGCTGACAGGTATCAAGATACTGATACACGTTCCTCTCGTACCTTTCAGATCTCGTCAAGGACTTCGGAAAGAAGAGGACAATCAGAAAATAGAGAAGAAATCGTGAAATCCAAAGAAGAAAAACACACTACAAAAAATAAAACAAAACCTCAATTCTCCAAAAAGAAAGTAGCAGGTCTGAAGATCAGACATGCCAAGAATACTGAGAACACAACTCAAGAACGGAGAACGGGACCAGACAATGCTGGACTGTGCAGCAGAAGTCACAATAGTTCGCCAGAACCTGAAGGAACTTCTGGAGATAGTGGACTTGAATGAGTACATTACAGTTGAGACTGTAGACACCAGGGTTAGTACTCCACAAAGGTTATATGAAATAACACTCCGAATGGAGGGAGACATACCTAGATAGGTGAAAGCACTCTTTTGGGAAAAACTTTCAAGGGGCTATGACAAACTTCTAGCAGAAAAAGACTGGCCACCACAATTTGTCAGGGAATGCCCACATGGCGAGGACATTATTATGCCTGCCTTCTCCAACCATATTCCAATTCATCTAAAATATACTTATGCCAGGAAATGGGCAGTAGCCCAGGCCCCAGCATTATATAAAAATCATGTAGGATGGGATGAGGACTCACCTCACCATAAAATACATCTGAAACATGAACCAACTGCACAAAGGCAGTATCCAATAAAGCAAGAAGCTAAAAAACAGGTCAGGGAGATCTTAGATCAACTTAAATACCAAGGGGTGATTGAAACATGCACCTCCTCAATGAACAATCCTTTGTTTCCTGTCTCCAAACCAGACAACACCTATCGTCTAGTTTTGGATTACAGACACTTAAACACTTGTTGTAAAACATTTGCAGTGCAAAATGCACATAGCACAGCATTAATGAATAACATTGTGCGTAAAAAATATAAAACCACATTAGACATCTCAAATGGTTTCTTTTGTCAAAACATAGCACCTGAAAGCAGGTACTTAACAGCATTCTCCATAATGGGGACCCAGCGTCAATTTTGTCAACTCCCACAAGGGTTCAAGAACAGCCCGGGGTTATTCTCAGCGAGGGTAACGGAGTTACTACAAATTTATGACAATGAGGCATTGTCCTATGTCGATGACATCTATCTGACGGACGATGACCTGGACAAACACTTGAACAGGGTAAGCACCATTATACTGGGCTTCGCCTCTGAGGGCTACAAGTTCAACTTTAAAAAGTCCCGAATTGCCCATCTCAATGTCCTAATTCTAGGATATGAGCTTTCAAGTGAAGGCAAGAGCTTGGCAGCTAACTTTTTAGAAAAGTGTGCGCTGCTCCAACCTCCAAAAACGCAAAAAAACTTACAATCCATCCTGGGTTTCCTAAATTTTGGAAGAACATACATTCTAAATTACGCGGAAAGGGTTAAACCTCTCTACGCATTAATCAAACCTGATTTTTCAATCAAGAATTGGACACAAGACCACACAGAAATCTTGCGTTCACTACAGGCTAACATGTTAGCAACAAATCACTTACAAACACGCGTAAGTCAACGCAATTTGGTGATCCGAATAATTTCGGGTCAATGCGGATTCACCTACTTAACATTTAATGAGGGTGAAAAAATACCAATCGCATACAAATCTCATTTGTACACACAAGCGGAAATGCGCTTCACTTCAACAGAAAACATTCTGACAGCAGTTCAAACCGCTGTAGCAAAAGAAAGAGCCCTAGCCCAAGGGAAACGCATTATTGTCGTAACGCCAGTACCAGCTTTAGAAGCGGTCACAAAAGCAAGCATTCCAAATGCTAAAGCATTACATCCAAGATGGATACAGTGGGTTAATTCTCATGCTGCAACAGATGTTGAATATGTTTTTGATCCAGATTTAAAAACACAAGCATTCCTGCAATATGAACAAGAATGTCCTCTGCCCACTGAAATTCTGCCTCTCGATCAGTACGAATTCATAATTTACACTGACAGATCCGCACAACCCGCAACAGGGGGTAAGCAAGCTTACAGTGCAGCATGTGCAATCGTTAAAGGTCGCATGCGAGATGGCATCTTCAGACCTATGGTCACAAAAACTCAATCTCTAGGAGATTGTACAGCTCAGCGAGCTGAACTACAAGCATTCAAACTGGCACTTGAAAGTACAGATCGAGAATTCCCCACACTAATAGTGTGCGATTCCTTTTACTGTGTTCAGTCGTATAATGAATATATACAAAACTGGCTTGAAAATGGATTCAAAGATGCGAAAGGTGGCATAATAAAGCATAAAACGCTTTGGGAACAAGTAGTTCAGTTGAAAAACGAACTACCAAAGGCTCATGTCATCCACACACTGAGTCATCAACGTGATGGCGTTCACATTGCAGGGAATTCATTGGCTGACGAAGCCGCAAAGGGGGCTGTTCAGACGGCTTCCGTAGCTGCGATCACTCGTTCAAAAACAAAAATAGACAGTGAGATAATGTTGGCTGTCAATGCTACAAGCAAAGGCAGTGGTGCAGCGTTACCAAAAAAGTTTCCACTAAAGTACTCTTATGTAATTGATGCGAACAACGTTCCTTTTGCTCGAATCCCTGGAGTGGGGGATAGGGTAATTCCAAATAAGGATCGTAGATTAGGACTAATCCTAGCAGCACACGAAGGGATAGCTTCTGCCCATGCAGGTGTTTCTGCAACAGTATCTTTACTCAAGCAAAGATATTGGTGGCCTGGCATTAGAAAACAAACAAAGAACTATGTTTTAGAATGTGATATATGCCAACAGATGAAAGTCTCCACAGTGAAACGCCCTGCGCAGACACCCCTGTTAATTTCAGACAAACCATTAGCTTGTGTTTACCTGGACCACTGCGGTCCCTTGCAAAGGGACGGTAACTATAAATATATCATGGTTGCAGTGGATTCATGCTCTAGGTTCCTATGGATATGGCCTCAGCGCTCGGCTGACGCTCGAACTGTTATAAAAGATTTGCGAGTCTTTATTGGCACATACGCAATAGGCACGCTACATTCTGACCAGGGCCCTGCGTTTAGCTCTCGGGCTTACAAAGAAGCCATGGCCAGTCTGGGCGTTGCATTGCGGTACTCCTCTCCATTCCATCCTGAGGGAAATTCGGTTGTGGAAAGGAAAAACCGGGACATAAAGCAGTCTATAACAGCTAGGGTATTAGGTTCGGGTGATGGGTGGGTCAAACATCTTTATGGGGTCCAACGCTCATTAAATAACTTGCCAAGAAGTTCTCTAGGGGGGTCACTCCATATGAGGTCCTATTTGGGACAAGAATGTGGGTACCAGACCTCGATCACGTAGGCACAGTGGTGGAAAATAAACCGTTTGATATCAAAGATCGTTTGGCTGTTTTACAGGAACTCAATGAACTGAGATCGAAACAAAGCAACGTATTCCTGCAGCCAACCACCACTGGGGAAAAACCGGAGGTCCCAGCAAGGCCTGTCTGGATTCCAAAAGTTGGGGATCTAGTCAGAGAAAAGATTGCGGACAAGAAGGAATTTGGACCTTCTTACAGACAACCAGTACCTGTCCTAGCAGTTCAAGGAACAAGAACCTCATCAAACCACAGTATGTGGCCAATACTAAATAGTAGGCCTCGTGGACTCCGACCTAGTAGCAGACGCACTCCTCTCGCTACTATCCAAGAGGTTGAGACTGAAAGACTGATAACAATTGAGACTTCAGCAGTAACAGATGAAGGACTAAGCAACAATGCAATGGAACTCATCCCTCTTGAAAATCAAGTAACAGTTCGTCCAAATACACCTGTCTACACCAATGTAGCAAGTGATCAACTGGTTCCAGCGATTTCTACAAATCCTGATGCAATTCCAACAATTGACAGAACTGCTTCTGGCTATTTCATTAACTTTGATACGTTCTCAGAAGATCCGAGTGAACCTGAAATGACGCCAGTATCATTAACATTCAAGCAGCAAGTACAAGACTTTCTTCACTTTCTGAAAACAACTTATCTGGTTTCACCATGGATTGAACTCTGGATTATTTCTGGAATATTTTTTTCCTGCTTTGGCTAGCTTTGGTTATGACTATGAGCGTGTTTATAAATGGCAGATACATCCATGTGAACACTGAAAGAAAAGATGTGAACTTACTTTTGAAACCTCATAAATCTTCCCATCGTGAAGCAAGAGACTTGTCAACAGTGAACATCACAGCCGTTCCTATACAGGATGGTATAGTGTGGGACAAAACAGATTTTGATATTTTTGGCCCGATGGAACAATTGAACATTCCACATTTATTTAAAATTTCACTAAGTGATCTAATTTCGTCCAGTACCTATTCTGATGATTGGGACTTTGAGACTGTAAACAACATAATGTTTGACCTAGAAAATTCTGCTGCATTTTCTAAAAGTGAATATTTAGAGGGTTCATCAGACTATGAACAGCTGTATTGCTATAACCACTATGGTCATCATTATTTGCATAAATCTGCATACCCTAGAAATGTGTTTATGTTTAACCAATGGGAGAATTGTCCTACACCACCAAAAGGTAGTTCAAGAACATTTGTCAACAAGTTTCCATATTTTTCAGGTTATACTACATCTGATCCAGAAACGTTTTACTATAAAAAGGTAAACAAAACAGGACTGAAAATTATGTTAACAAATACAAAACAGATTTACTCTGCAGCATTTATTGCCCAACTGTCTAGACAAGGTTTCGACTTATGGAAGGACACAATAGACACTAAAACTGTCTGGGGTACTAAAGATTGGCAAGTGCAGGGGATAGAAGCTTTATTTAGAGCCTGTATCATCCCTGAACAAATAATGTTTTTGAATGAAACTGTCCAACAAACATCTTGTCTTGGACTAGCCAAGATCAAAGAGATGAAAACACCTTCTGTACCAACACCTGCAAGTGATAACAATACACAGGCAGCAGTGACAGTTGACACAGTACTACAACTCAACAGATCTAATCCTGATTGGAGAAAATGGTTGATCTGGCCCACAGACGCAAACAACTGTCAGGAAAGATTCCTGAATAAATCTCAGGGCTTTACTATTCATAGGCCAGACCAAAGATACGTCCAAAGACAGCATCCGGGGGTAGTAACAACATACAGTGTAGGTAAATTATGCCTCGATTGGCTGCAGAAATCTACACTACAGGATGTGAAACAACACTTATCCTTACTTAAAGAAGACGCAAACCTTAGGGAATTCTTGCTTGGACCAAGAAAACCGCGTCAAAAACGTTTCATATATGCCGGCATTTATGCTGCCTATAATGAAGCATGGAAGGTGTCACAGATAGAGGCTGCAGAACGAATACGTGAACTTGATCGTATTAATTTAGAGAAAACCCTCTCTGTAGTCGACAATGGGTTAACAACTTTGTCCTCCAGAATATATTCACTGGACGGCATTGTATCCTCTGCTATCGACATACTAGAACAAGATTTGGCGATGTTACAACAAGGCCAGTCTCAATTACGTTCTATTGTGTTATTAAGCTGGACGCTGCAATTCTTGCGAGCGGGCTATGTGCCTTGGCGTTTTATCAACACAACGGCTCTGTTTGCAGAATACAATCTCACTGATAAACAGATCGAACTGGCACAAAGAGGAGCAAAGTATACAGTGCTGCGCATTGAAAAACTGGAAAAGTTACCATTCACAGTGGCAGAAAAACCAGCTACAGAATGGCTTATTCATGGCAAAATCACACTACCTGTGACTACTTTTCAGTTTCAGTATTGCCTCAAACAAATGCAAGCAGGCAAATATGAAAGGTTGGGTAAGGAATACATCAAGACATCTTGGAATTTGCCATACACATATAGATGTTGGAGTGGGGATCGTGATGTGTTTCTGAGCGGTACACACTGTAAAAATGCACTGAGCGGTTCACTAATATGTCAGGACATTTCTTTACATCGGGCTTGTAATGGTTCTGTGGCAAATTTGTCTTGCCACCAGCAGGGTACACCAGCTGCTGTGATTAATTTAACGTTTGGACAACTTTCTAATGGGAGTTACCTCATGTTGAATGATCAGAGTTGCTGTGGCATGTTGCCAGGCATCCCATATCTAGTAACTGTGAACTCCAGGGTCACTTGCTGTATGCAAGTATTGTTTGCCCCAATAGACACAGTCAGGGAGTCGCCTTTGTGGCCTTCGCTGAACGTCTCTTTTATAAGATTTGATACTTTAAGCAGAATGAAAGCCATGCTTTTACAACAAACAGTGCCTTTGACCTCGGCCAAAGAAACCTATGATCTACAAGTAGCAAGGACTTCGGCTGAGATACAGTCTTTAATACGTACAAACTGCCTATACATTTCGTAGAAATTATAGCACGTATCTTCAACATGTCTGATACAAGTGGCATTGTACATGTATTTAAGAGCATCTGTTCCAGCCTGTTAACACCTTTCCAGGCAATACTCGGAATCATCCCAAACTTTACACATTCGGTGTTTGGTGGCATACCATTAATTCTAGCACTTGTTGCCGGAATTCTATTTCTTTTCCTGCTATTACGCTATGGCCAGCCTATTCGCAGACATCACTCCGAGCGAAATGGAGAAAGCTCTCCTTGAACGAAAGTGCCGTGAGCGAATAGTACAGCTTTTGGGCATGAATCATCTACGGGAACTTAATACCACGTGGTTCCTGTCGTTCAGACCAATCTGGCAAGATTGCATCTTACCTGTTCTACGATGCCTGCTATGCGGTGTAGATTGCGTGTTGGACACCTGTCTAACATTTCCATCAGCTACGCCAACGGATATCGATACTCTGCTGGACCCGATAACGGCCCATGCTCTGTGTTGTCCCCAGAGGCTACCAATCCTGATGACGGCATTCATTGAGATCTCACAGACACTTCCGGCTGCTGCTGAGGTACGAGAAAGATCTACAGGCACTCAGGTAACACCAGACGCGAACATTGCTGCGGCATCCAATGCTGAAAGCGATGCTTCACATCTCTGTGCAATTAATCTACTACACGAGGTGTTCCGAATGTCACCAACTACGGTGGACGATATTTTGTCTACAGAAATAGATGATCTCATGTTTACACCAGAACCGTACGCTGACTCTGATTCAGCCCACAGTGTTCCAGAGATGCAATAACAATTTGGCCTTCATATTTCAAAAACTTGGAACTCTTCCCAAATTGAACTTGTTCCCATTTTTTCAAATTAAATGGCACAACAATCTGCTTGAAGTAGAACTATTCTTATAGTACGGACTTCGCGGTACTTCCTCAGACACTTTATCATCGTGTTAGTCTAAAAGTTCATTAATTTCCATGACATGAAATGACTTTGATTTTGTACAACTTATCGATCATTTTTTTTGTCACATGTAAATATTACTGCTTATTTCATTCGAATTGCATTTTATTTTCAAATATATGCCTGAAATGAAAAGCGATGCTTAAAATGTACAGTACTTTTTGCATTCTAATAGGTTTTTAAATGCTTTTAAAAATATTTTAGCAATATGCGGTACTCCATTTTATGTTTAGCATTTTAAATGTTTAGCATTCATGTTATTATCGTACACACGAAAGTGGAGTGGGTGTTGTATTCCTCTTAGGATGTCCGTATATAGGTTTTCCTGTATCATGTCCTTATATAGGCACAATTCGCCCTGCCCTTATATAGGAATAAAATCCCAGTCCTTATTTAGGCATTAAACCGTGCACTCCAAATACAGGCATGGTCCCCGACATCCGTCCACCCTAAACGTCACAACGAGTTCTTGAAGAACAGACCCTTAGGCTTCGGGAGTTTCCCTAGCACAGGACTATTGATTTCTTCAAGGACTCATCTATTATGCATGAACCGTTATACCTTAGGGGTTCATTCATGACGTCTTCCGCTGTCCGACTCACGTCAATGCTAACATTGTGAGGTACCTCTCAGGTATAAATATACCTTCCCTCGCCCTTGTAAACTAGAGGAGACCTCGACTTCAGAGGAGCCCGTTTCCCGGCCTGACGCACTGAGAAGACGCTGTCATCCCTGCACGCAGAGAGTCCAGCTTCCAGTGATCTGACTTCCCTTGCGGGGTGTTGGAGTTTGAGTCTGGAAAGAGATTCCCACCTCTCTCATTCCTAAGGTATGGAGCTGACTAAAACCTAGAGGGACTCTTGGCATACTAGGCATACTAGACTTAACATACTCTTAGTATACCATAGTAAGGAATACTTCACCTACTTCATATCTCTCTACACCTAGGTTAGGTTAGGTACATTGGGGTAGAACTAGCTTAGAAACGCATCGTATGAGTACTCGCATTTTTAGACTCTGTTATTTATGTAAATGAATATCTACTAAAGATCATGCTAGTGCAGTATTATTTATTTCTACTGCTTACACTGTACATCATTTATCTTGCATACTTTCTTGTGATCGTAACAGCACATTTTACTTATACAAGAAACAAGACTGTTCAATAAATCTTTTATTGAAACGCCCGTCTATTCTTTCTGTGTAACTTTGAGGAAAACTAAGTATGCACGATTGAGCTGAGTGAAACGGTTATCTATTGTTTCCACGACTCTGGGACACGTTCTGATTCTAAAGGAAACAAAGTGGTCATGTTTTTCTGCTGCCAGAAACTACTCCCTTCTTGTTGTCAAGGAGTTTCTAGTGGCCTCTGAGCTAGCTGGCACAAGTAATTAAGTTTAATATACTCGATAGGGACATACCAACCTCAGTCCTATGTCAAACCTATAGGATATATTATTCCAATGCGCAGAGCCTATTAGGGAAATAGGAGCTACACTACAAGGGTGTATGTGACATAACATACACATACACAACCTGGAAATGTGACCATGCCACATGCTCTGAACTGAACAGTTGCACATCACAGTGGTCATGTGCACAACACACAAAGGATTCTGTCCCCATGAACACGTGCACAGCCTGGGAGTGGCTGCCCCCAAGTGCGACCCAACAAACCACATGTTGACCCCCATACACACACAGGTAATGCAGCCTTACATGCCTTAGGATACAGTGTGGACAGGCTGTGGTGTTGTAGGTGTGCCCCTGAGTCCCTGGCAAGTAATTGTGGCTGGCATATGTTCACCAGTGACAGCCATGGTGACATATGCGAGTGGCTTGTTCAGGGACGCGTCGTACAGCAATGGACCGATCCGTGTGCACACATTGGCCATTGCATATGATGTGGACGGATGCGTGTTGTGCTCCGAAATACGCGTTGTACAGCAATGGACCGATCGGTGCACACGCATTGGCCATTGCATATGATGTGGACGGATGCGTGTTGTGCTCCGAAATACGCGTTGTACAGCAATGGACCGATCGGTGCGCACGCATTGGCCATTGCATATGATGTGGACGGATGCGTGTTGTGTTTCGAAATACGCGTTGTACAGCAATGGACCGATCGGTGCGCGCGCATTGGCCATTGCATATGATGTGGACGGATGCGTGTTGTGCTCCGAAATACGCGTTGTACAGCAATGGACCGATCGGTGCGCACGCATTGGCCATTGCATATGATGTGGACGGATGCGTGTTGTGCTCCGAAATACGCGTTGTACAGCAATGGACCGATCGGTGCGCACGCATTGGCCATTGCATATGATGTGGACGAATGCGTGTTGTGTTTCGAAATACGCGTTGTACAGCAATGGACCGATCGGTGCGCACGCATTGGCCATTGCATATGATGTGGACGGATGCGTGTTGTGTGACGTAATACGCGTCGTGCAGCAATAGTCCAATCGGTGCGCACGCATTGGCTATGGACTGACATGGTAACGGACGCGTTTTGGAAGCTTTTACGAGTCGGATGCAGTGAATTCAGTTGGCCACCCACAACAATGTTGCAAATTCATGGGTGTCATGAAGTTGAACTTTTGAAGGATGCTGTGGGTGTGTATAAGTGGTGCAATTCCATGGATTGGCCAGATTCAGAAGATGCAAACGACTTGGACCTATCACTTTGGACACATGGGACAGTATCTGCCTCTGCAGCACACATATAATGCTGGCTGTTCCCCTGAGAGCTCACTTGCCTGCACTACATGCTCCAGGACGACATCTGCCACCACCACTGCTGCTGTCTCTGAATCCTCTGGCTACTGCAATGGCACGTACTGTGGAGAGAGCCCCAGCCTTCAGCACTGAGGAGAACCAGGCCCTGCTGGACAGCCTCCTTCCACAGTACAGCAAGCTGTATGGGAAACCAGGGGAGCAGGTGAGTGTGCTGTCCACTGCCTTACTAATTTTGCATGTTGTCTGACTAGCAAGACTTACAGTGTATACACCAGTGGCTAGCATGCTCACTGAGTAGTTGTCACCCTCCCAAAGTGTGTAGTTACATGCACTGAACAGGTATAGTGCAGTAACAGTGCATTCCAACAAGGTTTTACTTCCCAGGCAATGATACCATTTAGTAACTGCTGGACAACTGTTCATAGCCATAGTTGCACTACCTGTGTTCATCATATGCCCCTGTGATTGAGACATGTATATCCAACTGTGTGATGCACGGATATGTTGCATGTGTAGTAATGGCCTTTTCACTTTGTCATCCTCACAGGTTGATGCCCACCAGAAGCAGGAGATCTGGCTGACCATCGTCCTGGCAGTACGATCTGTGGGGGTCTACAGGCGCAGGATCCGCAACTGCCAGAAGAGGTGGCAGGACCTTCGGGGCTGGACCCGGAGGATCGCAAGAGTCCAACTGAAGCTGTCGCCTCCTCGCAGGAGGATCGGACACCGGACCCTGACCCCCCACATGCTCCGGATTCTGGCGGTGGTCTTCCCTGACCTGGATGGGCAGCTGAAGGCCAGACAGCAGCAAGGAGGGGGTAAGTGCTAGCCTTTTCTGTGTACTATGACTAACATGCTCTATGCACTCCTTTAGCCTGGTTCCACTTCCACAGTACAACTGTCTTGTCGTACTGGACTCATGTCCCTCACTTGTGTCATGCCCCTCCTCATCTGATACACAGGTGTGGCCCTTACAGTCTGTGACTTAGGTCACTTGGGTACTGTGTACTTGCAGTTACCTGTGGTTCAAGTTGGGGACAGCATCAGTTACAGGAACTTTGTTGTGGGCTGCATGGGTGGTACAATTGCTCACACAATGCCTGTGATCTGACATGTACTCTGGGTATGGCTTTACAATGGGTTCCAATTGCTGCTCTGACTCACCACATGTCTGGGGTATGTGCCACACACCCATGCTGCAGCAGAGACCAAGGGGGGAGCCTCAGAAGTATGTACATCATGTGTGTGACACATGCATAGCCACCTGCCTAGTGTTCAGGGTAATACCATGTTGCACATGGACCAGGACTGTAATGCCTACTCTGTACATCGAAGGCACTCTGTTCCCCCACTTCCGTGTGTCAGCATACATATTGGGCATTGTGAAGAGTGCACTCAGGTGTCTGCCTCTGTGTCACCGTGGTGTGGCCTTGCTTTTTGGACTCCTGGAGTGTTTAAAAATTTGGGGTGGCCAGCCATTTGAGTTGTGACTATAGGATCTGCACATTGGTTAATACATAGGTCTCTGGTCCCTTGACTGTGCACAATGGTGTATGAAACATTGAGGTGCAGGCAGCTTTGGTTCATTCTCATCAGACGGTGAAGTGCTCATGTGTATGGATTTGTGTTTGCAGTCACTCAAATGTCTCATTTGATTGACGTGGGATCATCTTAGTCCTCATGATGTGGGTGGCCAGGGGTGCACATGTGCACCTGTCAGCTACAGGGCTTGCATTCCCAAAACTTCCATGATTGTGACACAGTGTAGACTGGTATTGTGTGTATGCACTGCCCCTGTGACAGGAGACAGTAATGACTGACTTGCCAGACAGGCCTGTGCCATGACATTCAACTCGCAAAGGGTGATCCAGCAGTAGTGTGATATGTCCTGCATGCACACCATTGTCGCATTGTCTATCAGGACATGAGGACATCATTGTGTCTGGTGATGGAAGCAAAACCCACATATCGACAGAGACTCTGCCCATCACTTTTCCTGACACATGTACTGAGTCAGTGGCAGGAGATGGCATGTGTTTGGAGTGACACATTTCCATATGTTCTCTTGGATGTCCAACAACTGTGTATGTGGTGCATGTGTGCACATATGATTAGTCGAATACAACAGGCACCAGACAGATGGGTGCATGGACAGGTAGGATATGTGTGGCATGAATGACTGTCAGGCAGACAATGGGCTTCTTCAAATCAGTGTCAGCACTTATTGCAATGTCTAGCAAATGATGGCAGGGCTTGCTCTGTGATGTGCTGTACTTACTGTGGTGTGTGTGGTCAGTACAGGTGACTAATGTTGCTCTGTTTATCCTGATTGTTTGCAGATACATCCACGGCCACAGGAGGAGACAGCTCCACGGACCAAGAGGAGCGGCAGAGCCAGACTGGGTCCACTGCAGGGGAGACCGAGGGACCCAGTGGCACGGAGGGTGAGGGGAGCCACACTGAGGAGACCTCAGCTACGACCACCTCGGCTGAGGACCAAAGCACTTCCAGTGAGGACTCCCTTGTGGAGGCGGGTGTCAGCAGACCACAGACAAAATCAAGCAAGTCTGTCCCCGCCACCACCACCATCTCCACCCTCCCATCTGCTCCCATCCCACATGTCCGTGGAGGCTCCCGTGTAGGGGAGCATGTCTCCTTCATGCCAGGCACCGCACCCCTGCCTCTGTCTCCCCTGCTGCCCTGAGTGTGGAGTCTGTGGACTTGCTGAAACAGATCCATGTAGGGCAGACATCAGTGCTGAGTGTCCTCCATGCACACACGGGTCTGTTGACACAACTGGTGTCATTCATGGAGGGCATGTCATCTGGCATGTCTGCCCTACATTGGACCAATTAGTCCATGGCCTCCTCACTGACGGCAGCAGTGTCCCTCCTGCAACAGTCCATCACCCCTCCTACCTCTGCCCCATCCACAATCCCCAGCACCCTACCTGTCCCAAGCACACACACACCGGCACAGGCACCCACCAGCACAGACACAAGCAGCACACAGACACACACACCAAAATCCAGACGCACACGCACGCACAGTCAGGGGACTGATACCTCACTCACAGGGGATGGGGCCCAGGCATACACATGCATCCACGAGCACTGCGCAGTCCTCAGGTACCTCTACCTCCAAAACCCCTTCCCTTGCCTCACCTGCAACCCCCTCCTCCCAGAAGCTCTTCCTCTGTGAGCTTGGCCTCTTCCCCACAGATCCATCTGACCCAACGCAGAGGTGGAAGAGGCGACCACCACACACAGAGGGAGTGCCCTCACACCCGGACACCCTCCCCCAGGCACAGGCAGACTGAGGACCCCATTAGGAAGTCCCCCGGACCAGGAAGGGCAAGACCCCACCACCACCACCACGCAGCTCCACCACACAGTCTCTCTCCTCCATCCCCCAGGCCACCACTCCACCGGTTCCCCCCCCACACCCTGCCCCAGGTTCCCCCACACACCCATACCACATCCCCAAACTGCTTAGGCCCTCCCCCACCACCTGCTCTTCCACCCCCAACCCAGATGCTCGGCCTGTTTGTGCCACTGGTGTGGAGACCGGGTCCCCCCCTCTGTCCTGCCCACCTCATCTGCCCCCTTCCACTCCCTTGGAGTTATGCACTGCAGTGGAGTCCACAACCACCCCGTATGACTTGAGCACTGCAGTGGGGACCCAGTCCACTCCATCTGACCGGCCCACTGCAGTGGTGCCAGCACCCACACCATCTGACTTGTGCCCTACAGTGGTGCCGGCCCCCACTGAGTCAGACACCTCCACTGCAGTTGCCGGTGACACTCCTGCACTCACCACCCCTTCACTGCCTCCTTCTGGCATCCCCTGATCCTGTCCCTGCGGTGCCTGGCCTGCCCCTTGTATGCCCCTCCGAGGGGGATGTCCCCTGTCCGTACCAGTGCATGCAAGCAATGGGTGACAAGTTGTCACATATCACCCTGTTCGGACTGTGTATGTGGACTGGCAATTGGCCTTAGTTTCTTTTGGACTTCAAATTTTTCTTTCACATTTGCTGAATAAAACCTCTTTTTGTTCACTAGTGGTTTTTCTTTTGATGTACATGATGTAGATGAGTATCATCATGCATTTGCTGTTGTAATAGTGTTCAGATCAGGAAAATGAAGTGTTGCTGTGATGGACTCCATGTGGTCCATGGGATATGTATCCTAATCTAGTCTGGATCCATAGCATCCTTTGCTGCAGTCTGAGGGTGTAATGTTCAGCATTTGACACAGGGATGTACGTTTTGCATTTGTAAATTAACATCTGTGGCTTACACTGATGCACATCTGGTGGGCTTACCACTGTTCAATGTTTCTATTTCCCTGACTGTGTGCCCATCTCCACTGGACATGCAGTTTAGCACATCAATGTTGAAGGACTCATCTGTGTATACAGTGCAACTTGCTTGGCACGTGTTTTGGGTATATGCAGATGACTGAAGTGACACTCCCGTACCCAGGCTGATGTGAGCAGAGCCTTCAGTGTGTTGTAATTGTTGACTCACTGACCGAGTGTTCTGCTGACATGTTTGAGTCGTGCACAGACAAGGTTTGGCACAGCGGACCTTCCACAGGAGTGGAGTGCCCTCATGGCAGTGTGTAATCCCGTGACATTGCCTGGGCCCGTGTTGTGTGTTGTGTAAGCATGTCTGTGTGTGTTCCCTTCCCTTTTCCTACACCGGCTGTGTCCCTATGGATGTTCCTGTTTGTAATGCTTGCTGAGTTGTCCTGTGTTCATCCAGCATCTTGTACCTGGTTTCTCCGTGATGTGGGTGCATGGCAAACTAATGTTCATCAGGTTGTCATCCCTAGTTGTCTTTGTTGTCAGGGCTGGGGATGTGAGCAAACGCAGATGAGACACAGTCAGAATTCCCCTTGGCAATTGTTGGTTACACAAGTCATGTCATTTACAGTTTGTGGTAGCTTTCAGTGATTGTGACACGTTGTGTGTGTGACTGCTGCCACTCCTCAGGGTCAGAGCTGCAATGTTGGAAGTTGTCTACGTGTGTTCTTTGTGCGTGACCTTGGCTTCTTCATTGGTGTGTGACTGTGGCCGGGATCCCATTGATTGGGGTGGATTTCACGTCATACCCATGTACGGCGTACTGTGCAGTGTGTCAGACATTCACGAGTCTTGTTGACTGGCCAGGTGTGATGGGTTTCTGCACCTTAGTTCCTACAACCACCCCTGGGATTGTCATTGGTGCATGTGCAATGTCACCTGTCCATGTGAGCTTCACTGCTGCACATTGGTGGAGATCAAGGTGTGTGGTGTTGAGTGTGTGCAAATGTGAGTTGTTGCACGGCTAGACCCCTACCTCCATATTGGCCTTGGCTGACAGGCCGTGCTGATTGATTTGTGCTTGTGTAGGTGTGATGGTAGTTTGTTGCTCAGGACACATGGCTGTGGTTCACAGTGTGAACAACATCTACCTTTGTCATCACAGTGGGATTATCATGCAGGCTAGTGTCACCACAATGTGGGGTCCCTGGGGGTAGTGCTGTGGTGGGTCTGTCTCTTGCTGTGTTAGTTGCTGTTCCTACAAGCTTGTGTGACATGTGTAATTTGGGCTCCCTCTCATCTAACAATGCCTGATTGCCCACATAGGGGAATCCGATCCATGAGTTACTTTTGTATGGCACTGTATACACATCTGTGTAATTGGAATTCAGGCCTCCTCATGTGTTGTGTGGTTGCCTGGGGACACTGGCACACCCCCATCACCTGTTGTGTTTGATATGCAGTGTGAGGCTGCCTGTTTGTGTTTGTGCATCTGCACCACTGCATTGGCATATCTTTGGTGTGCCATTGCCTGTATGTTGTTTGGAGGATTTCCCATGCTGTCCCTGGAACTCCTAGGTCATCAGTCAGCACAATAATCATGGTTCGTATGTCCCATTGCTTCCATGGTATGGTATTTGTTCACCTCACATCTACAGTCTCCCCAGGATATTTACATTTGTGTGTCCATTAGTGCAGATATGTGGGTCTGCATTATGATGGTCACTTCTGGCATTGTGTAATTGATAAATGGAGACAATGTCAGTCCCCATGGGTGATGTTTGTCTGCACATGGCCAAAGGTATGTTTTATTTGCACTGCACTCTTTGCCTCACCCAATCTATGTTGCTATGGGACACAACCACTACTTTGCCACTGATGTGTTTGTTGTTCTGTGACCAGGAATCATCCATGCTGTTTGGCAGTTGCAGCTTTTTCCATGACAACACTTACCTTTGGTCACTGTGATGATGGGGGTTTGGACCCCATTGCCACAATGTTCAAAATGTGCTTCAGCTATGGACCCCACACTTACCTTTTGGTCACTGTGATGATGGGGGTTTGGACCCCATTGCCACAGTGTTCAAAATGTGCTTCAGCTATGGACCCCACACTTACCTTTTGGTCACTGTGATGATGGGGGATCAGACCCCATTGCCACAATGTTCAAAATGTGCTTCAGCTATGGACCCCACACTTACCTTTTGGTCACTGTGATGATGGGGGTTTAGACCCCATTGCCACAATGTTCAAAAGGTGCTTCAGCTATGGACCCCACACTTACCTTTTGGTCACTGTGATGATGGGGGTTTAGACCCCATTGCCACAATGTTCAAAATGTGCTTCAGCTATGGACCCCACAATTACCTTTTGGTCACTGTGATGACAGGGGTTTAGACCCCATTGCCACAATGTTCAAAATGTGCTTCAGCTATGGACCCCACACTTACCTTTTGGTCACTGTGATGATGGGGGTTTAGACCCCATTCCCACAGTGGTCATGGTCTGCTTGCATTGTGAAGGGCACACACATTTTTGTGTGACACATGTGATAGGGGGTCACATTGTATGTTCAATGTCATGTTCAGTGTTGTAGGCATTTGACACAGACTACACACTCTTGTCATGATGTTGGGGGGATGTCTTTTGCTGACATTCCTTATGTTGGAGTATGCTGGTTGTGTCATGCATTACCCGTCCTATGAGTGGGGATGGTGGTAGTGACAGGCATCCAGCCCCCCATGAGTAGGGGTGGTGGTAGTGGTAGGCATCCAGCTCCCCATGAGTGGGGATGGTGGTAGTGACAGGCATCCAGCCCCCCCTGAGTAGGGGGGGTGGTGGTAGTGATAGGCATCAATTCCCCTATGAGTGGGGATGGTAGTAGTGACAGGCATCCAGCCCCCCATGAGTTGGGGTGGTGGTTGTGGTAGGCATCCAGGCCCCTATGAGTAGGGGTGGTGGTAGTGGTAGGCATCCAGCCCCCCATGAGTGGGGATGGTGGTAGTGACAGGCATCCAGCCCCCCCTGAGTAGGGGTAGTGGTAGTGGTAGGCATCCAGGCCCCCATGAGTAGGGGTGGTGGTAGTGGTAGGCATCCAGCCCCCCATGAGTGGGGATGGTGGTAGTGACAGGCATCCAGCCCCCCCCCTGAGTAGGGGTGGTGGTAGTGGTAGGCATCCAGGCCCCCATGAGTAGGGGTGGTGGTAGTGGTAGGCATCAATTCCCCTATGAGTGGGGTTGGTAGTAGTGACAGGCATCCAGCCCCCCATGAGTTGGGGTGGTGGTTGTGGTAGGCATCCAGGCCCCCATGAGTAGGGATGGTGGTAGTGGTAGGCATCCAGCCCCCCATGAGTGGGGATGGTGGTAGTGACAGGCATCCAGCCCCCCCTGAGTAGGGGTGGTGGTAGTGGTAGGCATCCAGGCCCCCATGAGTAGGGGTGGTGGTAGTGGTAGGCATCCAGCCCCCCATGAGTGGGGATGGTGGTAGTGACAGGCATCCAGCCCCCCCTGAGTAGGGGTGGTGGTAGTGGTAGGCATCCAGGCCCCCATGTGTAGGGGTGGTGGTAGTGGTAGGCATCCAGCCCCCCATGAGTGGGGATGGTGGTAGTGACAGGCATCCAGCCCCCCCTGAGTAGGGGTGGTGGTAGTGGTAGGCATCCAGGCCCCCATGAGTAGGGGTGGTGGTAGTGGTAGGCATCAATTCCCCTATGAGTGGGGATGGTAGTAGTGACAGGCATCCAGCCCCCCATGAGTTGGGGTGGTGGTTGTGGTAGGCATCCAGGCCCCCATGAGTAGGGGTGGTGGTAGTGGTAGGCATCCAGCCCCCCATCAGTGGGGGTGGTGGTAGTGGTAGCCATCAGGCCCCTATGGGTGTGTATGGCATTGGTGATAGCCATCCTGCCCCTATGGTTCGGCTGTTGCTAGTGTACGTCATTTCTGCATCCCTATGTGTGTGTGACATATGTCGGGTACGTGCCGTTTGTTTGTGTAGTGGGTGTTTGACTTACCGTCTGCACCGTATGCGTCCGTACCGGTTCCGGTAATAGATGTACAGTATTGGTAGGACCTGCGCGATGGGATTCATGGTTGGGTCGTCTCGTTTGGGTTTCTCATGGCTTCGACTCGTGCTCGTAGCTGGCTTGTTCGTCTCATAGCCGTGGATCGTCTTGTGACGCGAATCGGAGCTTATGTGCGGCTCTCCCAGATGCTCTGACGTGCCGGACGTAGCGACCAGTTCGGCGCGTACAGAGTGCGCATCGTACTTGTCCGGCCGGAAGGTGCTGTGTATTTACTTCCGTGCGACTCGATTCGGTGTTTGCGGATCCAGCTGGAATGGGTATGTACGGCTCGCTCGGAATTTTAGCAGTAAGGCGCACCATACTTGCTCGCTCGGACGACTGTTCGAATCGTTCGGGAAAAACGCGTTCGGCTCGTATTTTTTCCGAACGAATCGTATTCGGTGCGCTTCCAGCCGAGATCGGAATCGACCCCATAATAATAATGCTGAAATTTGAATAGGTAATGATTTCCACTATACTTAAAATCTATCCACACTAAATAACTGAGGAGTGCTACTATCATTTAAACCAGAACATAGAGCAGCACACCGCAAATAATTTACTCTGATTATAGAATATGCAACTCACCTATAGTTTAATATGTGCCTGTAACAGAAGTCACTAAACATTATACCATGATTGTTGTATCCCCCATTGCCAAAAGTCTGAAATAAGACTAGCCCCACTAATGTACTCTTTTACAGATGCTTTGGTTGGTCATCTGCCAGGATCAGGCCTCAGATGCCAACCAAAGTATCACCTTTCATGGTGGAATGTTTATGCCAGCACAATATCCCATGAAGCAATGACAAATAACACAATGGAAAGGGGGCACACTTGCTTCCTAGGTACACTTGGAAGATGCCACCCTACACTCTACCAATTGTTAGAAATACTTAAAAAAACAAAGCTACCAAGACCTAAGAATGGAACAATTCTTAACCCAACTCAAGCCAATAATATCAATACTAAAGAAATGCCTAAACTCCTAGTATGCAAAAAAAGACTGCTAACAACCAAGGCTTACTATAGCTCGCCTTTAAAAGTACCACACTAGTAACTGCTCCCACCCGGGCCGTAGGCATCAATAAACACAAACACGGGCTGATGGAGGACCACGCCTCCGAGTAGCAGCAGGTGACCGGTGCTCCTCCCTCCCTCGCAATGGCGCGAACCATTTGATCGGCGTCTTCGTAGCTCTCGCTGATGCCTGCTGTGTTTTTGCCATGAGAATTCGCCTCGGATTTCAGCGCGAGCGATTGAGGCCGGCTGAGCGGCCAAGAAGGACGGCGCAGAGAAACGGCAACGGAGAGATTAATTTTCCCCATGCGCCTCCCGTCTTGGTGTCTCTGTAGCTTTGGTGTTCGTGGATGGAGGGCGGCAACAGCCGAGTAGAGCCGTAAGCAATGAGAGGCGGCGGAGGCTGTAGAAGACTGAGGGGGTAACAACTGCCGAAATAGAGCGGAGCCACTACGATGAGACGGTGACTGACTGGTCTGAAGCTGTCGGTGCTTTGAGGACGCCGGCCGCTAAGTCCTAAAAGGAAGAGAGGAAAAAGAAAAGGGAACCAGGAGGAAAAAGGAAAAGAAAACAGAACATAAAGAGTGCTTTGAGGCGAGCTTAAGTAAATGACTGGCAGAGACGGAGGGAGTTGGCGAGTTTGAAAAAAAAATAAAGAGGGAGGAAAGGGAAGAGAAAGAAAGAGAAAAGGAGGCGAGCAGTAGAAGACAGTGAATAGGCGGAGATCACACGGGGGAGAGAAAGGAGCGCGTTGGGAATAAAGAGGTTGAGGGAGAATATAAAATTGCGGAAAGGGAAAAAAAAAAAGAGCCCGGTGAAGCGGAGGAGCGCGCTGTGACCGGTTGCGCTTGAGGCATCCAATAAAGAGGCTGAGGCAGAAAGGGAAGAGAGCAGTTTCTATAAAGTGCCTGGCCAGTTCTGGTGAAGTGCTTATGCGTCCTGAAAGCTCCCTATGTGATGTAATAATTGGCTCATGGGAAGTGATTTGGGGACTGAACCAAGAGCTATGCGTCAGATGGTTCTGAGAGGGGCAACAGTATGCGCAGGAGCTTCAGTTGCAGCCCCCCACACCTCTCCTTCATCAGCACAGAAAGCTAGACGTCAGACAGCCCAGGCTCGTATTCTGGCTGTAAGAAGAGGTAGAACTGTTCCAAAAGTTAAGGGGGATATAAACGTTACAACCTCACAAGTGGCTCTCTTGTCTCAGAAGTTCTCCTCTATACCATCAGACTCTCCAGGAACTTCCTCTACCTCTACCTCATTGGAATTTTCGCCCGAACCGGGATCCGGTGTTAAAGGCAGGGTCGTCGGGGCTGCAGTAGTGGAGCCGTCTACACCAGGATCTGGGGTCAATCCTCCTAAGGAATACCCGGTTTTCTCTATAAATCGCAAAATCAATCAGATGGCTACTCTGGCCAGCATAGTGGATAAGACACTTCCCTCAGAGATGGCTCCTGGAATTCAGGAGAAGGGCGCAGTTATTAATATGCACACTAGGGCCCCGCTGGAAAAGGAAGGAAAGACCCTCCCTGAAAAAAGTTCGGATGATCAGATCCAACCAAGGCAGCTGGCAGGGGCTGTACAGGGGGTACAGGGGGTAATGATGGCGATGTCACAATGCAATTCCAGGGCTGGTGAAGTCCTGGGGTCTCTACTCCCCCCAGTACAGCAGGAGTTGTCGTCGGGGCCAGAACCAGAACTAGAACTAGAACCAGGGCCAGAAGTCAGGAATCTGGGTTGCCAGCAGGGAACGGGTATCGTCAATAATGAGCAGGATACCACTGACATTGCCTCGGATCCTGCTGATCCTGCAGATTGGGCCCAGTCTTCGGTTGTCCCGTTAACACAGATGCAGCTGCTCTTTGAAACCATTCTGGGAGAAATTAGAGAATGCAAAATCGCACAAGCGCAGGAACTCTCGTTACTGCATCAACGTCTAGATAAGATTGAAACTATGGTACAGCAAATACCCGAGAGATTTAAAGAACTGGAACAACGGGTATCCGAAATTGAGGACCACTCTGCATTATGTGAATCGGATATTGCCTCTCTCCAGAAGAAAGTTCAGGCCTCTCAGAATAAGATGGACGAGATGGAGAATTATGCAAGGCGCTCAAATCTGCGCTTCACTGGGATCCCAGAGGACAGTGAACGCATAGATGGCCAAGCCAACCCTGTGACCTATATCGAATCATTAATTAGAAACCACTTGCTGGATAAGGCGCCGGAAGATCTTACAGTAATGAGGGCCCATAGAGTTCCCTTCCACAAAATTCCTGGAGCAAAGTATCCTAGGACAATGATTGTGAACTTTTCGGATTACCGTATCAGAGAGGCAGTATTAACAAAAGCAATCCAGAAGAGAGAAATTGTCCTACAGGGTGGAGATCGAGTGCGAGTATTCTCGGATATGTCAGCAGCAGCGGCACGGAGACGGAAGGGCTTTGTTGGGTTGCTGAGTCAGTTTAAGAATGCAGGAGCCCAGGCCTCGATTGCGCAGCAGTCCAAATTGAAGGTTCTGTGGAAAGGGAGGTTCCATTTATGCTCTTCTCTTGAAGAAGCTCAAGAGTTACTGTTGAAGATGGCCCAAGATAATCATAATAAGTGACTCAAATAGACTTAATTTAATAGTTTCAAGCTTAGTCTCTTCTTAGTCTGTGATATTTAATCTATTTAGTGAGCTGTGAGACTTGTTTTTCTTCTGCGTGAGTACTTTGGCACTTGATCACTTTAGATAAATGAAGTAGGATCCGTTATAGGTGGTATGGGATCTATATGATCTATTGTTTATTGTTATTTTGTATTGTACTCTCTGCACTTTTCTTATTTGGCTGTTTTTTCGGGCCGATCCGTAATGCACTATGTACGGTACTGTATGCTCTCCATAATGTTTGGTAATGCAGAAAACGTAATTCGTTGTTTTTAGCTCATTGTATATGTTACATCAAGTTTATAGATTGCAACTTGCACATTTTTGCACATTTTGCACATTGCACTTCATCCTATCTCATTTTATGGTCATTTTATATGGAGTATCTTTTTATATCTTCTTATATTCTCTATGGCACTTTATAAGCTTGACTCTCTTTTTTACGATGTGTGCGGAGGAGGCGACATGTAGGCCTTTTGCTGCACTAAAGTCCATTATTCACGGCACTTTGCATAATGCACTTCATCATGTTTTATCTTGCCTGATAAGGTGATTTTATATGAATTACCCTGGTTTTTTCATAATTGGAGGGGGTAGGAAGTTTTTCCCCTTTCTTTTCTTTTTTCTTTTTTTATGTAAGGGTAGTTTCTTAGCTACTTTGCACATTGCACACTGCACTTTATCTATTTATTTCCGGCTGCACTGGATCCAACAGGGTGCAGTAGGCACATATTTATCAGTTCCGTATGGCAATTTTTGCACTTTGCATATCGCATTTTATTCTTTTATGTATTGTGTATATTGTATATGTTATATATGTTATATTGCATTGTATTGTAATGAGCTATTGAATTACAGCAGTACTATAGGACTACTCTTGCAGTATGACCCTCGCAAGTTGGAATCGGTTTTAAAGCAGTCAGTTGTATAGTCTCCAGTCCTGCGGATGCGCTTGGGTTATTAAGGGAAATCTCTTCCAAAGTTGTTGTGGTCAAATGAGAAGTATAGTTGACTTAAGTTTCCTTTCTGGGGGGGGGGGTAGAGGTGTCACTTAGGGTCACCCAGGGTGTAATGTCATGACACCCAATAAATGTTTAGGGAGGGTTGGAAGGTGGCCAGCGTGGTCAGGAGAAGTTGCCATACTTCCTTGGGGGGTTTCCAAGGGAGGGTCACGGGGGTGGAGAGGGAGCATGTGGGAAAAAATGAAAACCATTTTTATGAGTTCAATGCATATGTCCAGTATGATTTAGATAAGTTGAAGGGGGACAGTTATTCTCCTTACTTTTAGGTGCTCTTGGAGTATGGGAATTGGGCACCTTTTGACACAAGCATTTAAAATAATTGGGAATTTTGTTTTGAGAAGCACTAAAAGATCTAATGAAAGGGAGATCAATGGGAAATAAGGAATTACTGAAGGTGATTTCTTTTAATGTCAACGGCCTTAATAATAATAGGAAAAGGAGGGCCATAGAAGCCTGGATTAAGACAGAGAATCCAGCGGTGATTCTGCTACAAGAAACGCATATACCAGCGGGTAAAGTAGCAGAATTTCCAATGTTTAAATCATGGGCTGCGCATAAAGTTTTCTCTTTATCTTCAGCAGCCCATAGGGGGACTGCTATTTTTCTTAGTAAGAATATTCAGGCAGAGGTGGTAAATGCAGCGAATGACCAGGGGGGGAGATGGTGTTGGGTTACTTGCAAGGTAGGACATAGACCCCTGACATTCGCAAGCTTTTATGCTCCAGTGGAGGATAATCCTACTGTTTATGAGGAATTTTTTCAATCCTTAATACAAGTGTCAGGGGAGATAATTGTGGGGGGGGACTTTAATTTGTTGATGAATCCAAAGATCGATTCTTCAACAAAAGAGAAAAATCAGTTAAAGCATCAATCCGTCAAAGTGGTTCAAAGCTACAGCCCAATGCTGGATATCGCCGACCCTTGGCGGGCTGCATTTCCCACTGAAACTGCCTATACTTGCTTTTCAGGGAGATTTCAGTCGTTTTCACGGATTGATTTTTTTCTTATCTCCCGGAGTTTGTCTTTTAAATCACAAAAAATCCTTCAGAGCGGGAGCTCGGACCATGCACTGGTTAGCTTAGAGTTAGAATTGGGGGAATGTAAGAAAGCCTTAAGAAGATGGCAGCTAAACGGTCAGTACCTATCCGAGGATAACTGGATTTCTTTGATTAAAATTTAAATTAGAGCATTTTTCGAGCGAAACCATGGCTCAGCCCCTATACACATGATCTGGGACTCATTTAAAGCCTTTTTTCGTGGGCTTGCAGTGGCCAAAGACGAAGCGATCTCAAAGGGTAGGAAGAAGGAAAAACAAATGTTTGAACAAAATTTGCAAAGGTCCCTAAATCATTTTCTGGCCAGGCCTACTCCGGCAAACCATCGACAGCTGGAGCAGGCTAAACGGAGTCTTGCTGAGAATTATTATGTAAAAAGTGAATTTTCTTATCAGCAGTACAGGCAAAAAATGTATGAGGACAGTAACTACACTGGCAGATTCCTAGCTTGGCAGGCAAGGGAGCGGGCTGTTAGTAATCAAATACTTGCATTAAAATGCCCTATCTCAGGTCATCGCATTGAGGATAGGGAAGCAATAGGAGATATTATGGTCCAACATTTTGAGAATATATATGGCCATGGGCAACCTATTAATATGCCATCGCTGGAAGCGTTCCTTCAGGAAAATGAATTACCCGTTCTAACAGACTCAGAAAAAAGAAGTATGAGGAGGCCGTTTTCAAGAGAAGAGCTAGGGGAAGTTATTAAGAACCTCCCGAATGGCAAAGCCTGCGGCCCAGATGGTCTCCCTTCAGAGTTTTTCAAAACATTTGCCAGTGAGATCCTTGATTTCTTTCTCATTTTGGCAAACTCAATTTTGGAAGGAGGACTCATACCACAAACTTTTAGAGAAGGGAATGTAGTTAGTTTTTTAAAAAAAAGGCAAAAGTGGTGAGGATCCTAACTCTTATCGTCCGATAACTCTTTTAAACACGGATTATAAATTGATTACTAAACTTTTAGCTAATCGTTTTAATGGGTGTGCTTCGCATTTAATCCACTCTGATCAGAATGGTTTTATAATTGGAAGGCAATTGGGAACTAATACGCATTTTTTAGTGGAAGCACTGGATTACTTTGACACACAAAAGATCCCAGCATTAGTTTTGTTTTTAGATGCCGAAAAGTCTTTTGATTTGGTTATATGGGAGACTTTATTTTGCATTTTAACAAAGTTTGGAATCCCATCCAACATTATAGATTTGGTGGCAAATTTATATAAGAATGCCGCGGCCAACATTATTATCAATGCTACTCAGGTTGGTCGGGTCAATGTTAAAAGGGACACTAGACAAGGCTGCCCGTTGTCCCCGGTGCTTTTCGCTTTTTTTATTGAGCCTCTTGCGATAGCCATTAGAAAAAACAGGTATATCTGTCCCCCGCTTCCGTCTATGGCTAAGATTAAATTATATGCTGATGACATTATGCTTTTAATAAAGCCAGAAGAGGAAGCGCAGGCCAAAGCTTTTCAGATGTTTGACTTATATGAGTCATTCGGTGGCTATAAAATCAACAAAAGAAAAACCGAAATAATTCTGAGTGGATGTACGTCGGAGATTTTACACCCTGATATTCTTTCGTGTTTTAATTCGAATCCTAAGCGGTATTTAGGGGTCTACTTCTCACCATTTGTTTCGGATTTGTATGATTTGAATTTTGTCCCGTTGCTACGAAAAGTTCAGGACCTATTTTTACGCTGGGACTCTCTTCCGCTTTCTATTTTAGGAAGGGTTGCCTTGATCAAAATGTCAGTGCTCCCACTGTTTAGTTTCTTATTTTCTACAATTCCCTGTGTACTATTAAATTCCTTTTTACAAGAATAGAGTCAATGTTTACATTGTTTCTGTGGAAGAAGAAAATTCCCAGAATTGCACTCAGCACCTTATATGAGAATGTGGAAGATGGCGGTTTAGCTCTCCCCAATCTCGAAGAATACTATTTTTCGTACTTTGCACAATTTATGTCTAGATTTAAGCAGGGTTTACAGTCGGGTCTTTTTATTAATTTTTATGAACTTAATGTTTAAAGATAATCAGATCCACCACCCGTTAGCAATATTTCGATCTCCAAAATTAGTTAGATATAAGTGTCTACATTGGGTTTGTTACAAATACCAGGCTTTTTTTAGACGTTACTCTATCCCACTTATTAATGATATAACTCCTACCGCTGAACTTTTTGTTTCTGCAGGTATTAAAAATCATTTTTTCTCTCACAAAACTGGTCGAAAGCTGGTTTTCTGAAGCTCTCCGATTTTGTCCGGAACGATAAATGGATCAGTGTAAGCGAAATGTCGCAATTAATCCCCGGTGATTTTCTTCTTCTTGGGTCATACATTACGCTTAGTAAATTTCTTGAAAATCTTGACCTGTTTCAGATTACAACTCAGAAACAGTTAGTCTATGACTTGTTGGGAGATAAGGTAATAAAAAAACCAGGGGAATGGAAAAAAAAGCTAGCTAGAATGAAAGGGACAGATTTGGAGATTAAGGCAATTACAAAGGGGCCGATTCCGATCTCGGCCGGTAGTGCTCCGAATCGGATTCGGTTTTACCGGATCCGATCCGGAGCCCTATTTTCCGACCGAGTCGTACGCGCGTCCGGGCGAGCGAGTACGATGCGTATTCGCCGACCGACTCGTCCGGGTGACCCGACCGCTCCGACCGACTGGTTCCCGGATCGTACTGCTCCGACCGACTCGCTCGGACCCGATTCGCACCGCGCAATGGAGACGTTTTCCGGCCGGGTAAGTACGATGCGCACCTCGACCGCTCCGACCGACTCGCGCCGTCCGACTCGAACTCGCTGTCGGAGCCGTACTTTGGGGGTCCGTGTCGGACCCCTGTACGCGCACCCGTGCGAGGCGCACACAGGGGGACCCATGGGTCCCCCTACCTGTGCGTGCACGCCGCGGAGCGCTCGCGGCGTACTCGCTGTAGGGGGCGCCTTGTCTGCCTCGCACCCATTGAGGCAATGGGAGCCCGCGCACGCGTTGTACGACCGGCTCCCATTGAGTTCAATGGGAGTCCGACCGACTCGTGTCCGGTGGCATACGAATGCATCGGACTCGTTCGGTCGGACTGCACGGGTCCGATTCGGTCGGAAATCTCTCCGAGGCCGGCTCGGTCGGAGAAATTACCGACACGAATCGGAATCGGCCCCCAAGTGGGGTAAATATGAAAATCAAGAACTTACAGTAAATATTTAGACCACAATTAATAGCTTAAATTTCAGCTCAGTTAGAGGTGCTAATTTGCGAAGGATGCTATATTTTAGTAAATGGCTATTGTATAGAACTCCGGCCTTTGTTGCTAAGGCTTATCCTAGTCAATCGGGGCAGTGTTTTCGTTGCCATACTCATCCCGCCGCAAATTGGACTCATATAATATTACAGTGCCCATTGATTCAGAAGTTCTGGAGTGATATCTTCGAGTTTTTCACGATGGAATGCGCAATATCAGTCGGTTGTAATGACCGACTGATATTGTGGGGCTATGATCCAGATTTGCAGGTATCACAGAAGTTGATTAAAATAATATATATTGGTATGGCGGTCGCTAGATCTCTTTTACTTCAAAGATGGCGATCGGATTTAATTCCTTCCAAAATTGAATGGATTCGGAAAATGGTTCTAGTAAAGAATAGTGAACGGAAATATGCTATGCGAACAGGGGGACTTAAGAAATTTGAGAAGATCTGGGCAAAGTTTTTTGATGTTGCTCCCTAAAGCCATCATTCGAATCCATTCGCCCTTTTTTTGTTTTGTTATTTCTGCCCTCTTGTTTATGAGAGAACATTTTTAAAGAGATAGTACATTTTTAGCTTTTGGTCCAGTCTCGATGGTAACAATGGAGATATATTTAAAAGATGCTAGGTGGTTTATTTTGTATTTTTCTTTTTCCCCTGTTTTTATGATTGATTAAGATTTGCTATGTATTGATCAATAGATGTTATTTATCATTATGTGTGTAAATATTCTTGATGAAATGTATATGATGTATAGCTGGATTCATTGTATTGCATTATTTATGGTTTTCAATAAAAAAATTAAAAAATTAAATAAAAATAAAAGTACCACGCTAAACAGCATAATTTAACCTTCCCTAAAAAAGTAACACACATACTTTATTAACCTTGATTTTTAAATAATATCAAAGCAACTTTAAAATATGAATCTGAATAAATAAATAATGGAAAATTCAAATATTCTGATTGATAATTAAGAATTGCTATAAGAAATATTTAAATATTTATAAATATACAACCTACATTATTTTAAATAAACCAATATTTTCCCTCACCTACACTCATATCAAAATACAATAAAAAGTCATAGAAATATATAATAAATCAACATATATCACCATCAACAAAATAACATTTCCACCCAATAACATAAAACATAGAATAATAACAATTATGATTTTGTAGCTGAAGTTTTTTTAAATGAAAGAATGAGTTAAAGAATACAATCACAGAAAAATCAGTAAATAAAACCCACAAAAATGCAAACAAAATCTGAAAAAATAAAACTGACAATACAACTCAATTAATCCAAAGATTCTGTTCAAGACCCAAAAAAAAATAAAAAAAATAAACACTTCAGGAAAACTGAAAAGTTGGGGAAAAAATACCAACTTTTAACATTCCCCAAACCCTTAGCAAATAAGTGTAAATTAGACTTACCTGAAACAGAGACCAACAACGGGAAGCTATGAATGCAAACTCCACAAACAGCCCAGAATGATGAAGAAAGACTACAAAATAAAATAAATACAGAAGAAATTGGTGTAAAACTGAAAATAAAAAAAATACTTGTATCCGGTAGGAATTAATGTAATTAAAAATGTATTTTAAAAATGTTTAAAACCTTTCTCACTTGAAAAAATGTACAAAGATGTTATTAACCTATCTATTAAAACTACTGATAAAAATGCTATTTTCTCAGTATTTTTAAATATATTGTAATGTTTAAAAACATAAATAATGTGAAAAACATATTTGCTCAAAATAACCATGCAACATGTTTAAAAATGTATAACTGTAATGAAAAATATAGGCATAGTACATATTTTAATGTGTAATGTTCATTATTTTGAAGTTAAAAACAATTTTTCTTGTTAATGAAAAAATTACAGAAACTTGAAATTACTGTAAAATAATGTGCAGGACAAATGGCATACATTAAAAAGAGTTGTGTAGAAAATGTATATGATAAAAATATAAACCATTACACTTAGCAAAAATATATTAATTTAATTACTATACCTTGCTCATGTACAAAAGAAGAAATAATAAGACATGCTTCCATTTTATAGATATTACATTTATTATTCACACCAAACCTTAGCCACATTGGAGAAACTGGTGTACTTTGGGGAAGGTTTAATTTTGGGCACTGTTAACTCACCAAATGTAACCACATTGGGGAAATTGTTGGACTTAGGTGGGGGGTGTATTGTCCCATTCCCACTTCAAACTTAAATACACTGGTGGAGGGAACAGCTTACCCATTCCCACTCTAAACTTAACCACACTTTGCAAAAATCTGGACTTTCAAGGGGTCAGATATCCTTTACCCACTCCAAACTTAAATACATTGACTTAGGGGCTGATTATGATGTCAGTGGGACCGCCACCGACAGGACATTTGTGGCGGCCCCAACAGCTCACTCCTATAATAATTGTTTTTTAAATTACTAATATATGTACAATATTGGTATAAACTAACATACAACAAATACACTTAAAAAGATATATATTATAATGACATAAAACACAACTAAATTTGAAACAACCATATATATAGTACAAAATTTTGGGTACTAGCAAATAATTTAGCTACTATGAAATTATGATTAAATAAATCAGAATTCATGTGTAAAAATCCATTTACTCAAGCAGAAATATCTACCTCAGTATGAAACTTTTCATGCTAGTGTATCTAAGAAATGGAGGGCCAAATATTTTGTGCACATCCAGAAAGTCATGTTTTTTGGGTATGCATTAAACACAGCCAGTTTCTCACACAAAATCATGCATACAATTTCACCAGAAAAGTCTTTGTAAAAGTTCCCTTTGACAGGGCATGAGCCAAAAAGACCTTAATAACCAATGACTGTATCAGGAAGGATTTTTGTCAAAGGGAATAGTATTTAATATGTAGAGTTATAAAAGCACAAATAAAATAAAATGCAAATCGCAATAATCTGCCTCCTAAGATATTAAGAACATTGTGTATATTGTTCCTGTAGGGCAACAGACATATGCCAGAATACTGCTAAAATCAACTTTTCTGTTTTTTGTTTCAGTGTATAGCTTAAATTATTTGTGAAGTCCAAGTGAGAGTATATAAAACAAAGCTTTGTGATTCAGAATTAGTTGCATCTTACCCTTTTCCTAGGTGTAAATTACTCCTGTAACATTCATAATTCTCACAAATTATAGCTTTTACAAATGTTACACTTTCAAATTGTGAGAGCTAATGTGTTCATAAGTGTTTGTAATTGGGTTTCTGGTTGACTGGGGTACAAGCCCTAGTTGAGCAATAACCACAATCCTAGTCAGGGAAGTCACAAACAAACCCTAAATTAACCTGTGCTCACCCTTTGTAAGCTTGGCCCAGAGCAGTCAGGCCTAACTTAAGAAGTAATGTGAAAAAATTATTTGTGCAACACTTCAAACAGTAAAACAGTGAAAACACGACAAAAAAAGATTCTACACCAGGCTAAAAAAAAAGCTCTTAATTAAATATCCAAAACAAGACCAAAATGACAAAAAAATCATATGAGGAAAACCGGAGATATTGAATTTTAAAGAAATAAGTGGAAATAGCGCCACAAAGTGCCTACAAGGGATATCTGGTTGCCCTGGACCGGGACAAAGTCAAACGTTCAGGCCGACCTCGATAGAGCATGGGCCGGCTATAGGGACCAGGTTTGGCCCACTGAGCAAAAGTATCTTAGTCTGGGTTGTGTCGATGTTGAGGATCCTGTTGAAGAGGAGGATGCAGGATGTAGCCAAAACAATGCATCAGTGTTAAAGCAATGCGTCGCTGTCTATCCTTGCAGTGGCAGCAATGTGCTGGTCCTGATCCATGCAGCAGTGGTGATGTGTCGGTTCTGATGAGCCCTGAGGTTGCAATACGGAGTTCTCCACAGCGGGGTCAGGGTGCTGTCGACAGAGATGCGAAGACCTCGAGCCGGGGTCAGCATTGCACAGTGCTGGTTCTGAAGGCGATGCGTCGGCATCGATCCTCGCAGCAGAGGCGATGCGTCGGTTCTGGTCATGCAACATGGGTGGGAAGCCTGTTCCAATCAATGCAATGGCACCGATGCACCAGTTCAAGAGAGGATGCATAGGTTTGACTGAAGCAAGCATCTTAGGCCCACTTCAAGGGTCCAGGAAAAGGGTGGCACCACTTGGCAGGGTAGATTCACAGATGGCAGGGTCAGGTGCAGAAGCAGGATAGTTGGAAGTCTTTTATGTCCCTGAGACTTCAGATCAGGACGCCAGCCAACTAGCCCTTAGAGTAACTCTGGGGTCTGCGGGCCAAGTGATGCAGGTCCAGTTCTTCTCACCCAGACCAGAAGGGCAGCAGGCAGCAGGTCAGCACAGCAAGAAAGCAGTTCATCCAGAGCAGCAGTCCAGCAAAGTGGCAGTGCAGAGTGGCAGTCCTTCAGCAGCACAGCTGCTTCCTGGCAGAATATCCACAGGTCCAGAAGTGTATTGAAGTGGTAGGGTCTAAGGACCAGCTCTTATACCCAATGGTGCTTTTGAAGTGGGTGAGACTTCAAAGAAGTGTTTTTGAAGTTCAAAGAGGTCCTCCCTTCCTGCCCTGGCTCCAGATTCAATATGGGGTTGTATGCAGCCTTTTATTTGGGGACACGGCACAGCCTTTTGAGGTGTAAGTGTGAGGCTGTGCCCAACTCCTCCCTCGCATCCTCCCAGGATGACCCATCAAGTCACCCCTTAGTTCCGATTATATGTGGCTGTCCAGGGGAATCCACAAAGTCCAGCTGCCACCCTCCCCAGATGTGTATCAGAGACAAGCTGCAGGAACACAGGGGTAAAAGCAGGAAAATGTGAACTTTCTAAAAGTGCCATTTTCAAAACCGTAATAATAAATCTGACTTTGCCTTTAAAGCGGATTTATCACAACAAGTCCATAGAAAGCAAACACAACAGATCTACTCCCTCTCAATTGGGAATTACAGCTCACTGAGGGGCATATTCACAAGAACGTGCGCTAAACATCTCCCAAAAATGTTAACACAACTTCACACATCGCAGTTCATCGTGGGAAAATAACCCCATGTTAACGTGGAATTCACAACACAGCGGTACCATGCGATAGCCTCCCGAAACCGCGGCCAATGTCCGCGATACAACCCCTGCGACGGCGATAAAAACACAAACCCCAATGCGTAAAAAGACGCGATGGGCCCAAACGCAATAAGAAAACAGTGATAACCAGCAAGAGGCCAGCAATACCCACGCGTAATGCGGGAAAAAGCACAAGAACAGCATACGGAAAATGCCACTAAAAAGAAAATGAACTGCGGAGTACCACGGATGCACCCTGACCGACTGCAGAGGACAACATGAACCCCACAATCCCCACGGAGGAACACCCAGGAATCCAGGGCTCGTGGAAGGGCAATGAGAAGAGGAAGAGGAAGATGGGGTACAGTCTGCAGGAAAACACGATTATCGTCACGGATGAGATAGAACACCACCACCAACTGTACGTCACCTCCAACGTGTCATTGGCAACAAAGAGGAAAAGATGGCACACCATCTCGGACCATGTGAATGCCGTCGCAGCGCCGAGGAGGACAATGGAAGAGGACAAGAGGCACTGGATTGATGTGAATGGCAAAACCAAGCAGAAACTCGCTGCCAACACGAAAGCAGCAACGCACTTCGGAGGAGGGAGGCCAGCAGAACACCAGGAGCTGAATGACATGGAGAAGATGGTGGCCACAGTCATCAGTCAGGAGACGGTGACAGGAGTTGGGGATCCGGACACTGCCCAACATGACCCGACACTACATCAACAGGGTGCGTACCGACCAGGGAGGGGGGGACGGGGGAAATGGGCACAATGGCACACATACACAATTAAGCAGAGCACACTGCACACCCACAATGACTCAGGATCATGTCCCTGATCCCACGGGAACACTTCAGCACACACACAAACACCAATTAGTCCCACGTACACCATGTGCCCAAAGGGGCACCCACCCAACACATCACCAATCACACAACCAACACATGCACACATGCGAAACACAGCAAACATGCATATACGTCAGCCACACTGACAATGCAAGAGACACCACATGACGAGTAGCATGGCTGCAGTCCAATCATCATGACAATGTACACGGCACGACACTGAGGTGGCTGAGTGCGGACCACAACCGGAAAGGAGCAGGTCACACTCGGACACAACCACCTGCACAAACAACCCCTGACGTCAATGACACATCTGCGGACAAACCATGCCCAAGAGTCACAACTCAACAAAGAGCACAAGTTACCCAAGTCTGCAACATCTCAGCACTGTGGAAGCACAGAACTGAAAGGCACACCGCATGATAGGGATAAGTGGCAACCAAATCAGAGCTGCAGGAGCGACTCACCCACCGTGCAGCATACGCACATAAGAATAAGTGCACCTCGACATTGACAACATCCTGGTTCAAACAGCAACACCTCCACAACAGAAAACAGGACACAACTGGTGCCGCATATGTGCACAACATGGCCAATCACATCTGGCACAGCGGGAAACCGTGACATGACAATGTACAAGTACAACCTGTAACCTGTAAATATTTATTACTCACACATGCTGTGCTTGTGGACATTTAGTACTGTCCCATGATTGCCAAGGACGGCCACAATGTGACGTGCTCATGAGAAGAAATTAGCAATGAGGGTGTTCCTATGGGCTATTCCTGCTGCAGCTGCAGTGGCATGTGGGCCACCTGCCCCATCGTCCTCATCATCGTCCGGTACTTCTGGAACTTGGATCCATGGGGCATTGGTGCGTACACAGATGTTGTGCAACACACAACATGCAACGATCATCTTGCACACAATGTCTGGGCTGTACAGGAGCCTTCCACCTGTGACATCCAGGCACCTGAAACGTGACTTCAACATGCCAAATGTGCGTTCCACGATGCCCCTAGTGCATATGTGGGCCGCATTGTACTGCCTCTGGGCGGGTGTGTTCGGGTCCCGGAGGGGTGTCCTCATCCATGGGCAGAGTGCATATCCTTGATCACCTGTGACAGTGCAGAGAGATAAGAGTCAATACTTGGTTCGGCATGATGTGTTGGCAGGCTCACTAGTCCAGTGACGCCTGTGCTGGCTGTGTGTGGGGTGTGTGTAAGCCAGCCCTCAGGGAGTAGCTGGTGCTGGCAACAACTTCAACAGTCATCAGGCACTCAGGAATGCAATGTACGAACAGCAAGGGAGCATGACTTGAGTTGCACAGAGTTAGTGGCCCCGGATGCACAGCGGCTGACACGGGCCTACCCCCACTGGACGCTGACTTGCGGGAGACTGGGGTAAGGTCATGAGGGTAGAGCAGGGTCTCGTATACATAAAAGGTGGTTTTCACGGAGTGTCTCAGGGGAGAGTGGGAGGTGTACCCCCAGGGCATGATGCAGAGGGCACATACCAGCTGTGTCCGGCAACATGGCGGATATGAATGCCACATACTCATGCCAAACACCAAGTCCGTCCCTGCCAGTTGCTGATGACAACCCCCAGGCCACAGGCTCAGACACCAACAATGTGCTGCCGGAGGCTGACGGTGACTCACGGCGCACAGGGTTAGTGGCACCAGGTCAGTCCTTGCGAGTGGTTGACCTCCTCCGTAACGGTGATCCGTGTTTCCACCGGACTGAAACGCATCTGTCTCTCACTCCTCTCCCTGCGTTCACTGGCATGAACTCTGCCATTGATTAATGAAGACTCAGTTCTAGATGTGGGACATACTGGACTGCAGTGTAGGCCGGCTGCAGCCGTGGGGTATGTCAACGAATGAGGACTCCTGGGGGCCTGTGTCACGGAGGACAGCGATGGTCTGAGGAGGCTGCCAAGCTCGCGGGCATGGGTCTTGGAGCTAGCACCGGCACGTGGTGGGCCCTCTTTGACACACGACGGTGTCGGCAGGTGAGCAGTGCGGCCTTGGAGCGCTGGGGCAGGCGAGCCGGGTCTGGGTATCAGCGGCCTGGGGTGCAGCAGGCGCACAGGCTTGCAGGCCCCGCTGCTCACGGCATCGGCCTCCTGGCGGGCTGAGAGGCACCACCCTGGCAGTGACGTTGGCCATTCCGGGAGAGCACCACGCTCAGCGCATCAGTGTTTTCATCCACACCCCTGCGCAGGCCTGGCGTAAGCCGGGCCAACCCACTACGCTCACGCACACAGGGTGGGTCGCAGCGAGCGACATTTCCGCGATCTAACCCACAGCCTAGGGTGACATGGTTGCATCCACTGTTCACTACTCCCCAGGCACCAGCAGTTAATGTCTGCATGGACATATCTGTGGTTTGCATACCCAGGTCTGTCCAGCACATTCACGCCACACTTGTCGTTGTGTACATTCCCATTCATGGGTCACTTGCATCCTTCGCACATGCCTGCTTTCCGCCTCTCCACACGTTCAGCTGTTGTGTGGCTGTGGTGCCATGATATAGCTGGCTTGTGTACATGGGAAGCCCAGTGTCCCAATGGAGTTGTGTTGTCGTGTCTGGTAGGTGGGCATGTTGATTGACATGTTGTATGTGGTTTGGTCACGTGTGCATTCCCACAGTTTGCGTTGTGTGATGGTGACTTTGAGGTGTGTGGTGTGTTGATTTGGTACTTACCAACGAGCTGTCCAGTTCCATAGATGCCATCCTGGAAGCGCTGGTTGATGGTGGACTGTCGGAAGATGTAGGAATCGTGCACACTGCCTGGGTAGTTTGCGACGACATTGGTGAACATTCCCCGGTGGTCCACTATTGCCTGCACATTGATGGAATGCGTGTGCTTTCTGTTGCGGTAGATGTGTGCAGTGTCCGCAGGGGGCACAAGTGGGACATGTGTGCAGTCAATGGCCCCCAACACGTGTGGGAATCTGGCAATGGCGTAGAAGCCTTGCTTGGTCTCCAGCTGTTCCTGCGCAGTGTGGGGAAGTGAAGGTACTGGGGTATGAAGCTGATGATGGCATCCAGGACAGGTGTGAGGAACTTTGATAGGGCTGGCTGTGAGACTCCCCCAACTCTGGCCGTTGTTGGTTGGAAGGTACCAGAGGCCAACGTGTGCAGCACAGCCAGCAGCTTTGTCTGCGGAGGGATGTTGGTTGTCCGCTGTGTTGGGACCGTCAGCCTGTGGCCGATGTGGGTCATGATGCGGAGGATGGTTGTCCTTTTGAGCCTGTAGTGGGCAATGACTTCCTCGGGCGTTAGGTCTGTGAGACTGGTGCATTTTCGGTAGGTCCGCTGTCTTACTCTGCGCTGCCTCTGTGGTGGTCCGGGGGGGGTGCTGGTCCGGGTCCTGGGGGTGGTGGCGGTGGGTGTTGTGGCCCTGTTGGGGCTCCGAGCTGCATGATGAGTAGCTCCATGGCGTCGGTTGTTCTTTGGCGGTGGCTGTGTGCGGGGCTCCGTTGCCTACTGCAGGTAGTCGTCCTGCTTAACACCAGCAAGAGGCAGGTGTTAAATAGCTGCTGCTACCGCGGCTTATCGCGTGGTTTTGGTTCGCATCGCAGATCTGGCAGTTCATTGTGAAAGTGGTGTAGTGGTGTTTTCGTGTGTTTTTGCACGGGAACGCCTACTCTGCATCTCATTAGGGTTAGTTGGTGGTGTCACCCTTGGGGGTAAAATTTGGGTCAGTTATCGCGGGAATACTGGCGATGTCTGCAGTTTGCACCCGCTTGTGAATGGGGCGTTAAATCTATCTCCACTTTTTATGCGTTAAGGTGGCGATAACTCAGCGATAAGTCCTTGTGAATATGCCCCTAAATGTAGTAATGAATCTCCACTGTTATCCTATGAGATGTGTAGGCCTCACAGTAGTGAAAACTGAATGTAGCAGTTTTTCACAACAAGGACATGTAAAACTTAAAAGTACATGTCCTGCCTTTTACTTAGACAGAACCCTGCCCTATAGGCTACCTAAGGCCTACCTTTGGGATGACTTATATGTAATAAAAGGGGAGTTTAAGGCTTGGCTAGGAGTTTTAACTGCCAAGTCGACATGGCAGTGTAATACTGCAATGGCACGCCTTGGACATGTTTTAGAGGGCTACTTAGGTGGGTGGCACAATACGTGCTGCAGGCCCACTGGTAGAATTTAATTTACAGGCCCTAGGTATATGATATATCACTCTACAAGGACTTACAAGTACATTATATATGCCAAACATGTCTAAACCAATTATGCCATGTTTTAGGGCAAGAGCACAAGCACTTTAGCACTGGTGCACAGAGTCCTAAGGCCAACGAAAAAACATTCAGCAAAGCGTAGGAGGAGGAAGGCAAAGAGTTTGAGGGTGAGTCTGTAGAAAGGGCCATTTTCTAACAATAAGTATTAATAAACTTTCGCACTCTGCCTTGCATCTGTTTATTGTCCAGATATTATAAGTCGTGTAGTGAATGTTACTAGTGTAGCAAATGCAGCAAACATCATGTTTCAAAGTTCCAGCATGACAAATCCGCTCAAATAGGGCAAGAGAACAGTGCTCAAACAAGCAATACGTTGCCTAATAATCAAGGCCTAGGTAAGATTGCACTTGAGTGATAATAATTATGCAAGGGCCGACTCCTACCCTGGCTTTTCAGATTCTATGCTTGCATACAGCTGCATGTCACTTTATCTAGAGAATTTCTGGAACAAAGAAAGATTTGATTCACTCAATTTTCCTTAGACACTTGTATCTAGCTGAAATCCTCAAAAATCTAATGATTCAAGACATGTTGTGCTCTCTAATACAGAGTTAATTGTCAAGCACCTATCTAACTCTAGATCAGCCCCAAACAAAGCCACATATAAGCAGTTCACAAGCAAAAATAAACAAGCACAGTTGCTCAGAAGCAAGACTGGCTTTTCGGCATTAAGTTAGACATTTTAATATCTCAGCTTGACACTAATGTTTGATCACTTCTGTTCATGCCTGTCATCCACCTTTTTTTCAAAACATATTGCTGAGAAGACAATACAGCTAAGTACTAGTTTGCATTGTTGTGTAAAGTGAAGGCCTATCACCACAAAACAGAGTTCAATACACAGTACAAGCCATTATCCCCCCCCTCCCCCAATATGACAGGGTAAATTCCACACTCACCAGCATTCCGATTTCCACATTGGTCCTACTAAAGAGTATCATTCTTGCCACTGCCAATGTTATGAAAAGACTAAATAAATATGACCATATTACCCTCATTCTGAGGGACCTGCTTTGATCATCACCCTAGGCCTGTATCTTTAAATCCTGCAGCCTCAACTACAAAACAGCAAGAATCAAAGCACCATCAGACCTAACCAAAAGATAAACAGCTATCCAAGCCATCGGGACAAAGGGAGTCATAATTTCACCAAGTTTGCAATTAAGAAATACAAAAAGCAAAAAAAAAGTTTTAAGCTTTCTGCATTCATGCTTGGATTATGTGGATGTTGAACAACATCCAATCTCAGTTCATCACCTTTGCAATTCAGGAAGGAGCTGAAGATTCATCTCTTCAAGATGCATCTTGTCTTTCATACTATTCCACTCCCTAAACCCACGAGTATTACCACCCAGGTGAGGGTGTATGCTGCGGCATTAAGGAATCCAGTAATCTACACATAAATACCTTTTTTGCATAGGAGTGACCCCTTACAAATGGGGAACTACCACAAGCACTGTTACCGTATCCAATCCTAAATTAATTCCACATTTTTAGATGGTTCTGACCCAGAATGTTCACAAGTTAATATCTGATTAAATGTATAGGATGCACACGGTGGAAGTGCTTTTTATAATCCTGATTACGCTGCTACCTCCTTTTACCAGACAAACCTGGATTACAAGGCTTCTCCTAACAAATGCCTTCCAATTAGACATAAATGTCTCTGTTATTTTGATAGGCATCCAAGTATTGGCTATGGGTAAACATCAAAACAGTATCCCTGCTGGCTAAATGGTTAAAAGAAATCAGGCCAGTTATTAATCCTTGGCCTTATCAATTTGTTCTGCACTATTTCCAATGAAAAAATTCGTTCATCCTTTACCCTACACCAACTAAATCTCAAGGCAACCTAACAATGATGAAAGAACTTAAACAGTTTCATGCTCATCTCAAATACAAAACAGGTAATAAGATCTCTTTGGTGACCGCCCAAATGTGGAATTTACATATTTGAAGTGACAAAACGCCTTACCTCCGTTAAAAAAAAAATCTTCAGACAATTGTAAATCAGATTACCTTCACCATACGACCAGCTAAATGCAATCAGTTTTGCATCTTCCAAAGAACACAACAGTGAATTTGCCAATATTTTATATATCCTTTTTCGGAAAGTCAGCTTGGTTGTTATATTTCATATAGGTACCCCGATATAGGTCTAGGTAACATCATAACCCTTCACCTACATTCTCTACTATACTACATACATAACGGATTTGAAGGACTGACCTTTTACCCAGTTACAATACTACACACAAGTACGTAGGGTTTTTCCCTGGACACTGGCCTCATAAATTATGCATGAGGATTCTTAGCTTCTTGGAATCACAGCAGAACCATCATCTCCTGCATAATAACTGTGTATAAAGTTCATTCCCGATGTCATCCTAAGTCCGACACTGGCACAGCAAGGTAGAACCCCTGGGGAGACCTTAGGATATATAAACACCACATCTTGCTGAGATAGTCAGAGGAGATCAGGACTTCCTGGCCAACACACTGACACAAGACGCTGAAGTCCCTGCATGCACATACTCCAGCTCGCAGTGGTCTGACATCCCTTGCGGGGTGTTCTGCTCGAGACCAGAACGGGGTCCCGCAGTCTCACATCAGGTAATGGGGTTGGCTTTATCCTAGAGGGATTCTTGGCTTTACACCTAGACACAATCTACGTACACTTAGGCACATCTAGTTAGGGTGCATAGTAGGAGTATGCATTTTATTGCCAAGTATTCTATGTACTTGCCTGTATTTATGATTTTAGCAAAATGGTAGAAACCTACCATCTGTTTACTTTCTTAGTGCTTCTACTCATTTATCTATGCTACTGTCTACTGGTGATTTCAGTGCACTTATTGTACGCTAGAATTGCGACTGTTCAATAAATACTTATTGAAAACGTCCCAACCGTCTATTCTGTATATCTCTCTGAGAACAAGTGAGCACGAGTGACTGAGCGAAAAGTAAGTTACTGTTTCCACGGTCCTGAGGGATCAGGGTTGTCATGTTCGATAGTTGCCAAGAACTATTCTCTCCTTGGTAAGGGGAAGTGATAGTGGCATCGCGAGCTAGCTGGTACACAGGCCAACATACCCAGTGGGGGTGTCTGGAATCAGTCTGGACACCAGTCCCACAGTGCATGTTATCTAAACGCGCAGATTCTATATAAGTCTTATAGGAACTACACGACATGGCGCCGCCAACGTTGGTATTGGCACTTATTTAACAGTCAAATCTGAGTAGTTCAGTCATGCTATTCTCAGAGACCCCTACTCACAATTTCCCCAGAGACGTCTGGAGTGGGAGGGAACAAAATCCGCCGCAGCTGAGTAGGAAAATTCCTATGTATTGGCTGCTGGTTTAATCAAACTTGAAGGATACAGTGTTCCTAATTGTGCATAACACCTTATCTCAGTTCCCTTGAAACGCTCTCCTTTCTAAAAATAATGACTGAGCAGGGAGACGTAGATGAAGGGAATGCACTAAACTTCACAACAGAAGAAAATGATGCAGATGCAATATTTACTGCAGAAAATGTTAAAAATGCTGTCACCCTAAAACTAGTAGCATATGGTGTTACAATTAGGGGTGGGCAAGTGACCTTCGTGTTTGAGGCACACAAATCATATAGAACAGAGGTATTCTATTCATGGATTAGATTCCCACAGGCAAATGCTTTGACAAAAACATTTCACTACTATGTCGAAGATGACATACCAGATGAATATGTTATGTTAGACGACTCAGCTTCTACACCCCCACCCGCCAGCTCCGCTCGACCAGCCTCGCCCTCGCCACAGTCCCCTGCATCCGGAAAACGACCGCCGGCGTCAGATCCTTCTCCCACCTCGCCGCCAAGACCTGGAACACCCTCCCCACCAACCTCCGACAGACCCAAGACCTACTGGCCTTCAGAAGACTCCTCAAGACCTGGCTCTTCGATCAGTAGCAGCACCACCCCCCTCTTCCCCCAGCGCCTTGAGACCCTCGCGGGTATGTAGTGCGCTTTATAAGTGACATGATTGATTGATTGATTGATTGATTGAAGCATTTATAACGTGCACGGCTACTCAGGAGTGTCCCGGCGCGAGAGCCACATGATAACATAGGAGCAAGAAAAGGAGACTGCAGATTAAATAAACAACAGAGTTTTAAGTCGCTTCCTAAACAGCCTAGGATCTTGGGTGCTGCGTAGTGCGTATGGCAGAGAGTTCCAAGCTTCTGCAGCCTTAAAGGAGAGGGAGCTACCCCCCATCCTTGCCAGACGGAAGCGAGGGATCGCAGCCAGACACTGTGAGGCTGAGCGCAGTTGTCTCCATGGCGCATAAAAGCTAAAATGTTTTCTGAGGTAGAGCGGGCCAAATCCGTGAAGGGCTGCATGGGCTAGGGTCAGAGCCTTAAATTTAACTCTCTGGAACACGGGGAGCCAGTGCAAATCATGCAAATGTTGTTTTATGCTTGCCCTTCCCGCTACATTAAGCAAGACTCTGGCCGCAGCATTTTGAATTGTTTGCAGCTTTTTCAATAGATAACCTGGCAAACCAATGTACAGAGCTTTGGAGTAGTCAATGCGTGAGAGGATCAGGGCGCGGGTAACCGTTTCCTTCGCTGCCCTGGGTAACAGGGGTAAGAAATTCCTCAGGGATTTCAGTGTTCCAAAACACTGACCTGCTAATTTCTTTATGTGTGTGGAGAACCGAAGATCTTCACTGAACCAGACCCCCAGATTTTTGACTGGTGAACCCACTGATTTAGGTAAAGGGTAGTCTGTTGGCCATAGTGTTTCCCTAAACTGCGGCGGGAAGGACCCATACAAGAGAATCTCCGACTTATCCTCATTGCACTTAAGCTGGGCAGCTGCGAGCCATTTGAAAACAGCTGTGAGACATTCTTTGGCCTGAGCCGGGTCAGTGTCTTTATCCCTCCAAGTGAAGAGGAGCTGGGTATCGTCCGCATAGGCAATGATCTTAGCTCCCAGCTCCTCAGCAAGATAGACCAAGGGGGTGACATATATATTGAAAAGCAGCGGGCTCAGGGTGGAGCCCTGCGGCACCCCAGTTGTGACTTTTTTAGGTGCCGATGAGGCCGGAGGTAGCCACACTTGCTGCGATCTATCTTCCAGGAAAGATTTAAGCCAGTTCCACGCCAGACCAGAGACGCCGATGTTCGAGAGACGGGCTAATAGTTGGGAATGAGGCACCGTGTCGAAGGCGGCAGAGAGGTCCAATAAAATCAGCGCTGCTACGCCACCAGCTTTGGAACACGGGGAGCCAGTGCAAATCATGCAAATGTTGTTTTATGCTTGCCCTTTCCGCTACATTAAGCAAGACTCTGGCCACAGCATTTTGAATTGTTTGCAGCTTCTTCAATAGATAACCTGGCAAACCAATGTACAGAGCATTGGCGTAGTCAATGCGTGAGAGGATCAGGGCACGGGTAACCATTTCCTTCGCTGCCCTGGGTAACAGGGGTAAGAACTTCCCCAGGGATTTCAGTGTTCCAAAACACTGACCTGCTAATTTCTTTATGTGTGTGGAGAACCGAAGATCTTCACTGAACCAGACCCCCAGATTTTTGACTGGTGAACCCACTGATTTAGGTAAAGGGTAGTCTGTTGGCCACAGTGTTTCCCTAAACTGCAGCGGGAAGGACCCATACAAGAGAATCTCCGACTTATCCTCATTGCACTTAAGCTGGGAAGCTGCGAGCCATTTGAAAACAGCTGTGAGACATTCAGCTGGGCAGCTGCGAGCCATTTGAAAACAGCTGTGAGACATTCTTTGGCCTGAGCCAGGTCAGTGTCTTTATCCCTCCAAGTGAAGAGGAGCTGGGTATCGTCCGCATAGGCAATGATCTTAGCTCCCAGCTCCTCAGCAAGATAGACCAAGGGGGTGACATATATATTGAAAAGCAGCGGGCTCAGGGTGGAGCCCTGCGGCATCCCAGTTGTGACTTTTTTAGGTGCCGATGAGGCCGGAGGTAGCCACACTTGCTGCGATCTATCTTCCGGGAAAGATTTAAGCCAGTTCCACGCCAGACCAGAGACGCCGATGTTCGAGAGACGGGCAAATAGTTGGGAATGAGGCACCGTGTCGAAGGCGGCAGAGAGGTCTAATAAAATCAGCGCTGCTCCGCCACCTGCGTCCAAACAGTCCCTAATTGCCTGTGTCATTTCAATCAGGGCCGTCTCTGTACTGTATGTGACAAATACAGAACGAGTATGGAGCAGAACCTGCTCTAAACTTAGGGATGAAGTTGCTAAATAACTTTGCCCAGGTATCTGCGATAATATTAGCAAATATTAAAGGGGAAGCAGCATCGGTGGCAATACGCCAACGTCTGAGAGATTTCACTCCATTACAACAGGAGACAGAACTACCTAAAATAATTGAAACTGCTTATGCGGAATTAAGTAGAGACAATTTGGGAGCTAGACCGGTAAAACCTCAACTAGTGGGGGGTACAGATAAAGAACAAGCAAAGCAAACACTGGTTTCTTCAAAGAAGAAATGGGACAATAATAAAAAGCAAAAGAATTGATCTCACTCCAGGGGAAGGTCTCCTCAACAGGAGCCCCCAAAAAGGAGATATAATCTAAGGAATAGAGATAACATTAAAAAGCCTGACAGGTATCAGGACACTGATACACGTTCCTCTCGTTCCTTTCAGGGTTCATCAAAAAATTCAGAGAGGGAAGGACGGTCAGTACAGAGACAAGAAGAGCGTACAAAGCCCAGAGACAGGCAACGCACTTCGGACTACGCTTCAAAGAAAGAAGAAAAACCCAAAATGAAACCTACATTTAAAAAGAAGAAGGTAGCTGGTCTCAAAATTAGACATGCCCAGAATTCTGAGGACTCAACTACTGAACGGGGAATGGGCTCTGACGATGCTGGACAGCGCAGCAGAAGTAACAATAGCTCGCCGGAACCTGATGGATTTTCTGGTGACAGCGGAGTTGAGTGAGTATATCACGGTGGAAACAGCTGATACTAGGGTGAGTGTCCCACACAAGTTACATGAACTAACACTCCAAATGGAGGGGGACAAGCCCAGACAAGTTAAGGGTCTCTTTTGGGAGAACCTGACTTCTGGCTATGACATCCTATTAGCAGAAAGAGATTGGCCGCCTGCTATCGTTACGGAATGCCCAAAGGGGGAAACTGTAATTTTTCCAGCTTTCTCTGACCTAGTCCCCGCACACCTAAGACATACATATGCGCAGGACTGGGTGGTAGGCTTTGCTCCAGCATTATACCGCAACCACGTAGGGTGGGATGAAGAGTCACCCCACCACGTAATTCCAATAAAAACAAACCCAACTCCACAAAGACAGTATCCCATAAAACAGGAAGCTAAAAAACAGGTCAGGGAGATCTTAGATCAACTTGAATACCGAGGTGTAATTGAACCATGCACCTCATCAATGAATAATCCTTTGTTTCCCTTTATAAACCTGACAATTCATATTGTCTAGTTTTAGACTATAGACACCTAAACTCATGCACGAAAATATTTGCAGTTCAGAATGCACATAGTGCCGCATTAATGAATAACATTGTGCGGCAAAAATACAAAACAACTTTAGATATCTCAAATGGACTTTTCTGCCAAAACATAGCGCCTGAAAGCAGATATTTGACAGCCTTCTCAGCGCTAGGGTCACAGCGTCAATTTTGTCGACTCCCCCAAGGGTATAAGAATAGCCCGGGGTTATTCTCAAGGAGGGTAACATAGTTACTACAGAATCGGATGAGGAAGCATTATCCTATGTAGATGATATTTATCTAATGGATGATGACTTAGAGGAACACTTGACGAGGGTGAGCACCATAATTTTGAGTTTCGCTTCTGAGGGCTACAAATTTAATTTTAAGAAATCGAAAATAGCCCACCTCAATGTCCGATTTTTGGGATGTGAGCTTTCAAGTGAAGGCAAAAGCCTGGCAGCCCACTTTTTAGAAAAGTGTGCACTGCTACAACCTCCAAAATCATATAAACATTTACAGTCGATACTGCGATTTTTTAATTTTGGCAGAACATACATTTTGGATTACGTAGAGAGTGTAAAACCTTTCTACAACCTAATAAGACCTGACTTTTCAGTTATACAATGGACACAGGAACACACAAATATCCTTCGTTCCCTACAAGCTGATATGATATCATCAAAACACTTACAGACTCGCGTAAACGTACTCAACCTGCTGATCCGCGTAGTCGCAGGTCAATCAGGGTACACTTACTTAACCTTCAATGAAGGTGAAACAGTACCAATTGCATATAAATCACATTTGTACACTAACGCTGAGATGCATTCTGCACCTACAGAGAAAATTTTGACGGCAGTACAGACTGCAGTGGTGAGAGAAAGAGCACTAGCTCAGGGAAAACGAATAATTGTCGTAACCCCAGTATCGGCTTTAGAGGCTGCAACAAAGGCAAGCGTTCCAAATGCTAAAGCATTACATCCAAGATGGATACAAAGGGCTAATTCTCTCACTGCAACAGATGCAGAATACAGATATGACCCTAGTCTAAAAACACAAGCATTCCTGCAATACGAACAAGAATATCCTCTACCAAATGAAATAATGCCTCTAGATCTATATGAATACAATATTTACACCGACGGATCTGCACAACCGGCCATAGGGAGTAAGCAACAATACAGTGCAGCATGCGCTATTGTAAAAGGTAGGATGCAGGACGGCAAGTTCCGTCCAAGCTGTACAAAAACGCAGTCTATCGGAGACTGCATGGCTCAGTTGTCAGAATTCAAAGCACTATTACTGGCACTGATAAATACGGATCCAGAATTCCCCACACTAATAGTGTGTGATTCCTTTTACTGTGTCTAGTCGTACAACGAATACCTCCACTATTGGGGACAAAATGGGTACAGAGATTCAAAAGGTGGCACAATTAAACATAGAAAACTATGGGAACCAGTAGCAGAGCTAAAAAAACGAACTACCAAGAACTCACGTGATACACACGCTGAGTCCTCAAAGTGATGGCATTCACGTTGAAGGGAATTCATTGGCTGATGAAGCCATGAAGGGGACAGTATGCACTGTGTCCGTAGCTGCAATCACACATTCAAAAACGAGGGTAGACGGTATCACAATGGTAGCTGTGATTGCTTCGCGCAATAGCAGCAAAGCACTACCTACAGGTTTTCCACTCAAGTACTCCTACAAGTTAGATGCAAACAACGTTCCATTTGCTCAGATTCCTGCAGTAGGGGATAGAGTAATACCAAACATGGATCGCAGGTTAGGTTTATTCTTGGCTGCACACGAGGGTCTGGGTTCTGCTCATACCGGAGTTACAGCGACAGTTTCTTTACTGAAACAACGCTATTGGTGGCCAGGGTTAACAAAGCAGACCAAAGACTTTGTCTTAAAGTGCGATATCTGTCAACAGATAAAAGGGTCCACCGTAGCTTGCCCAGCGCAGACACCATTGTTAATATCAGACAGACCGCTCACGTGCATTTACCTGGACCACTGCGGCCCCTTACAATCTGATGGGGCTTAAAAGTATATCATGGTGGCAGTGGATTCCTGTTCAAGATTTTTATGGGTATGGCCCCAGCGCTCGGCTGACGCCCGAATTGTTATAAAAGATTTGCGAGTCTTCATAGGGACATACGCAGTTGGCACATTATATTCTGACCGTGGCCCCGCGTTCAGCTCTAGGGCTTACAGGGAAGCCATGGGAAGTATGGGTGTAGCATTGCGGTACTCCTCTCCATACCATACCAAGGGAAATCTGGTTGTGGAGAGGAAAAACCGGGACTTAAAGCAATCTTTAACAGCTAGGGTATTAGGCTCGGGTGGTAGTTGGGTCAATCATCTATATGGGGTCCAGCAAGCCCTTAATAACCAGCCAAAAAGCTCTCTAGGGGGTGCCACTGCTTACGAGGTCCTGTTTGGGACAAGAATGTGGGTACCTGATCTCGATTGTGAAGGCACAGTGGCAGATGAAAAACCGTTTGACATCAATAAACGTTTGGCTGTTTTACAGGATCTGAATTAATCCAGAGCCTCCTTAAGTAACATTGAGACAAAGAAAACCGCCACTGGGGAAGTCAAGTCAGCCACGGCAAGACCTGCCTGGATTCCTAAAGTTGGGGATCTGGTCAGAGAAAAGATTGTGGACAAAAAGGAATTCGGGCCATCCTATCGAAAGCCTGTGCCAGTCCTGGCCGTTGAAGGATCAAGAACTGTACTTCTACCGCCTCTTGCCGGAAAAGAAAAGAGATTCGTCTCAATCGATCTGATCAAACCACACTATGTGGGCGATACTAAATAGTAGGTCTCGTGGGCTCCTGAGTAGCCGACGTCCTCCTCTCGCTACAATACAGGAAGTTCAAACAGAAAGACTCATAACATTTGAAGAGTCACCGTTACAAAGCAACGGAATCGATAACAATGCAATGGAACTAGTTCCCCTTGACACAAACTTTCAAAAACAAAATGAAAGACAAATTTCAATTCAACCTAATAAGGATGTCTACGTCAACATGCCTCTTCAAGAGCAATCTACAAGTTCAAAAGCCTGCTGAGCTACCAAAAATAGATCGAACTGCATCTGGCTATTTCATCGACTTTGATACCTTTTCATTGGATCCAAGTGAACCTGAAACTACGCCAGCCCAAATTTCTCGCAAACAACGGATCAAAGACTTTTTAAAACTTTCTTAGAAGGACTTATTTAGTATCACCTTGCCTAGAACTTTGGATAATCACCAGTATATTATTTTTTCTTTTCTGGTTAGGATTAGTAATCACTTTCCACTTGCTCATCAATGGAACTTATCTTCAACAGAGCTCTGCAATGTCAGAAGTAAACTTAATTTTAAAACCTCATGTTTCATCTCATCGTGAACAAAGAGACTTGTCCTTCGTGAACATTTCAGCAGTTCCTATACCGGATGGTATAGTGTGGGACAAAGTGAATTATGACATATTTGGACCGACCGAGCTTTTAAAGATTCCACATTTGTTTAAAATTTCATTGAACGATATCATTACCTCCAGTACATTTTCTGATGATTGGGATTTTGAAACTGTTAATAACTTATTGTCTGATTTGGAACAATCTGCCGCATTTTCTAGCACTAAAATGTTAGTGGACACGTCAGATTTTGACAAAATGTATTGTTACCAACATTATGGTCATAATTTCTTGCATAAATCTAGCAAACCTAGAAATGTTTTCACATACCACCAGTGGGAACATTGCCCTACACCACCGAAAGGTAGTTCAAAAACATTTGCACAGAAATTCTCATATTTTTCAGGGAAGACCCAACCTTGTACTATTATAAGGTTGCACCTATATCTGCACAGAAAAATATGTTAACAAACACCAAACAGATTTACTCTGCCTCCTTTATTACCCAACTGTCTGAACAGGGTTTTGACTTATGGATGGACACTGTAGACTTGAAATCAATCTGGGGTTCTAGAGACTGGCAAGTCCAGGGAACAGAAGCACTATTTAGAGCATGCCTCATTCCACAGCAGATGATTTTTCTGAATGACACTGTGCAACAGACTTCCTGTCTAGGAATAGCCAAGAATAAGGACTTGAACATGCCTCAAATTCCAACACCTTTAAACACCGAGGGGAATTTTACGTCAGAAAGAGGGGCTAAGTTGGATAACATATTGCAATACAATAGATCAGACCCCAATTGGAAGGGATGGTTGGTTTGGCCCACTGACACAAACAGATGTCAGGAAAGACTCAGGGGTACCACCGAAGGGTTTAGTATCCATAGGCCAGATCCACGTTATGTACAACGAGAACATCCGGGGGTAGTGACATCATACAGGGTTGGGAAGTTGTGTCTTGATTGGCTAAAAACCTCAACACTACCCCAGGTGAAACAACACTTGTCCCTACTCACAGAGGATGTGGACCTACAGGATTTTTTATTAGGTGCCCAAAAACCACGTCAGAAGCGTTTTTTGTATGCCGTCTATAACGAAATCTGGAAAATCTCCCAACAAGAAGCTGCAGAGAGATTAAGAGAGATAGATAGAGTTAACCTAGAAAAGGCTATAGCTGTAGTTGACAATGGCATGACTACATTAACATCCAGGATATGTTCACTGGGCAACATTGTATCTTCTGCTATCGATGTAATAGAACAGGATTTGTCCATATTGCAACACGGACAATCACAGTTACGTTCTATTATTTTATCAAGCTGGACGCTGCAGTCATTGCGCACAGGTTATGTGCCTTGGTATTTTATCAACATTACGTCATTATTTTCTGCATACAATGTAACAGAAAAACAGATGAAAACGGCACAAAGGGGAGCAAAATACACAATGCTGCGTATTGAAAAACTGGATAGGTTACCCTTTACTGTGGAGAGTCACTGTCCACAAAATGGTTAATCCACGGCCATATGACATTACCGGTCGCAACTTTCCGGTTTCAGTATTGCCTAGAACAACAACAGGCAGGCAGATATGAAAAGATGGGTAAGGAATTCATCAGGGAATCCTGGGATTTACCATACAGATTTCGATGCAGGAGTGGGGATCTGGAAGTGTTTCTAAGCGGAACTAACTGCGAGAACGCCTTAAGTGGATCTCTCATACGCCAGGATATTATGGCTACACGGGGCTTGTAATGGGTCTGTGGCCAACCTGTCCTGTCATTTGAGGGGTACCCCCGCAGCTGTGATTAATCCGGTATTCAGGCTTCTCTCGAATGGGAGTTACTTGATGCTGAATGATCAAGGTTGTTGTGGGATGCTTCCGGGCATCGCATATCTAGTCACTGTGAGCTCCAGGGTTACTTGCTGTATGCAAGTATTGTTTCCACCAACACATACAGGCAGGGAGGAGCCGTTATGGCCTTCACTAAAGGTTTCCTTTATATGGTTTGATACTCTGAGCAGAATGAAAGCCATGCTTTTACAATGAACCGTGCCCTTAACCTCCGCCCGGTAGACTTTTGATCTCCAGATAGCAAGGTCCTCGGCTGAGATACAGTCACTTATACGTACGAACTGCCCCTTCCATTTCACAGAAATGGTAAGTCGTATCTTTAACATGTTTGATACGATGGGTGTTGTACACCTATTTAAGACCATAGGTACCGGACTGTTAAGCACCTTTCAGACGGTACTCGGAGTTGTACCAAACTTTATACACTCCGTCTTTGGAAGCATTTTTGGAGTGCTTCCGCTTATCCTGTTTCTAATAGCAGGAATCCTGATTGTTACCTTTCTGCTACGCAATGGATGTCCCAGCAACCAAGGAGATAGTAACAGCTCTCCTGGAGTGCAAATACCGTGATCGCATGGTACAACATCTGGGCACACCTCGCCTACGGGAACTGAGCGCCTCTTGGTTCCTGTCATTTAGACCAGTCTGGATGGACTGTGTCCTACCTGTTCTCCAATGCCTGTTCTGCAGAGAAGAATGTGTGTTGGACCTCGGTCTGACACTTCCATCGGTTGCGCCACCGGACGTTGATGCTTTACTGGACCCAATAACGGCCCATGTTCTGCAGTGTCCTCAGCACATTCCCATGTTGTTGGCAGCATTCTTAGAGCCACCACAGGTAGTTTCTGCTCCTGTTGGTATGGACACAGGCTCCTCCAACACTCAGGCCTTGGATGTGGCACAGGCTGCCCTGGCATCTGCTGCAGGCAGTACGGAAGATCACCTGTGCTCAATTGACATTCTTTGTGAGGTGTTACAGGGATCATAGCAAAACCAAAGGGGATGATGGACGGAGTGTTGAACATTGCAAGCACTCACCCCCAGTCAACTGATCTGGGTTTAATCCATCATCATTCTTTAGCTCACTCCGCCACCCCAGTTCAGACATGGCCATATGCAAATCAGTCTGACCCTGTGCCTCATGGGAACAGTCCAGCCCGAACTGCCAAGCCATGTCTTCCCTGGACCGGAAACAAGCATCCTGGGACCGGTTTCTGGCTTACAGCCGTCATCAGCCAGGCTATCTTGAGTCCAGTGGCAAAGTGAGCAAGGGACCCACGTCTGGGCATACCCTGCCAACTTAGGGCGAACATAGCAAAACCAAAGGGGATGATGGACGGAGTGTTGAACATTGCAAGCACTCACCCCCAGTCAACTGTTCTGGGTTTAATCCATCATCATTCTTTAGCTCACTCCGCCACCCCAGTTCAGACATGGCCATATGCAAATCAGTCTGACCCTGTGCCTCATGGGAACAGTCCAGCCCGAACTGCCAAGCCATGTCTTCCCTGGACCGGAAACAAGCATCCTGGCACCGGTTATCAGCCAGGCTATCTTGAGTCCAGTGGCAAAGTGAGCAAGGGACCCACGTCTGGGCATACCCTGCCAACTTAGGGCGAACATAGCAAAACCAAAGGGGATGATGGACGGAGTGTTGAACATTGCAAGCACTCACCCCCAGTCAACTGATCTGGGTTTAATCCATCATCATTCTTTAGCTCCCTCCGCCACCCCAGTTCAGACATGGCCATATGCAAATCAGTCTGACCCTGTGCCTCATGGGAACAGTCCAGCCCAAACTGCCAAGCCATGTCTTCCCTGGACCGGAAACAAGCATCCTGGGACCGGTTTCTGGCTTACAGCCGTCATCAGCCAGGCTATCTTGAGTCCAGTGGCAAAGTGAGCAAGGGACCGACGTCTGGGCATACCCTGCCAACTTAGGGCGAACATAGCAAAACCAAAGGGGATGATGGACGGAGTGTTGAACATTGCAAGCACTCACACCCAGTCAACTGATCTGGGTTTAATCCATCATCATTCTTTAGCTCACTCCGCCACCCCAGTTCAGACATGGCCATATGCAAATCAGTCTGACCCTGTGCCTCGTGGGAACAGTCCAGCCCGAACTGCCAAGCCATGTCTTCCCTGGACCAGAAACAAGCATCCTGGGACCGGTTTCTGGCTTACAGCCGTCATCAGCCAGGCTATCTTGAGTCCAGTGGCAAAGTGAGCAAGGGACCCACGTCTGGGCATACCCTGCCAACTTAGGGCGAACATAGCAAAACCAAAGGGGATGATGGACGGAGTGTTGAACATTGCAAGCACTCACCCCCAGTCAACTGATCTGGGTTTAATCCATCATCATTCTTTAGCTCACTCCGCCACCCCAGTTCAGACATGGCCATATGCAAATCAGTCTGACCCTGTGCCTCATGGGAACAGTCCAGCCCGAACTGCCAAGCCATGTCTTCCCTGGACAAGAAACAAGCATCCTGGGACCGGTTTCTGGCTTACAGCCGTCATCAGCCAGGCTATCTTGAGTCCAGTGGCAAAGTGAGCAAGGGACCCACGTCTGGGCATACCCTGCCAACTTAGGGCGAACGTAGCAAAACCAAAGGGGATGATGGACGCAGTGTTGAACATTGCAAGCACTCACCCCCAGTCAACTGATCTGGGTTTAATCCATCATCATTCTTTAGCTCACTCCGCCACCCCAGTTCAGACATGGCCATATGCAAATCAGTCTGACCCTGTGCCTCATGGGAACAGTCCAGCCCGAACTGCCAAGCCATGTCTTCCCTGGACCGGAAACAAGCATCCTGGGACCGGTTTCTGGCTTACAGCCGTCATCAGCCAGGCTATCTTGAGTCCAGTGGCAAAGTGAGCAAGGGACCCACGTCTGGGCATACCCTGCCAACTTAGGGCGAACATAGCAAAACCAAAGGGGATGATGGACGGAGTGTTGAACATTGCAAGCACTCACCCCCAGCCATATGCAAATCAGTCTGACCCTGTACCTCATGGAAACAGTCCAGCTCACTTTGCCACTGGACTCAAGATAGCCTGGCTGATGACGGCTGTAAGCCAGAAACCGGTGCCAGGATGCTTGTTTCCGGTCCAGGGAAGACATGGCTTGGCAGTTCGGGCTGGACTGTTCCCATGAGGCACAGGGTTAGACTGATTTGCATTTGGCCATGTCTGAACTGGGGTGGCGGAGTGAGCTAAAGAATGATGATGGATTAAACCCAGATCAGTTGACTGGGGGTGAGTGCTTGCAATGTTCAACACTCCGTCCATCATCCCCTTTGGTTTTGCTATGTTCGCCCTAAGTTGGCAGGGTATGCCCAGACGTGGGTCCCTTGCTCACTTTGCCACTGGATTCAAGATAGCCTGGATGATGACGGCTGTAAGCCAGAAACGGTCCCAGGATGCTTGTTTCCGGGCCAGGGAAGACATGGCTTGGCAGTTCAGGCTGGACTGTTCCCATGAGGCACAGGGTCAGACTGATTTGCATATGGCCATGTCTGAACTGGGGTGGCGGAGTGAGCTAAAGAATGATGATGGATTAAACCCAGATCAGTTGACTGGGGGTGAGTGCTTGCAATGTTCAACACTCCGTCCATCATCCCCTTTGGTTTTGCTGTGTTACAGGGATCGTCAACTGCATATGCAGACAGCAGCAATGTTGCATCTACCAGCAAGGTATGTCGCACGCTGGGAAGATTTGGCTTTTACCTTTTTTTTTCGAAATTCCAAATTGAAACCTTTTGACCTGCATGGACTTCAGTTGCTTGTAGTTGTTCGGACTATATAAACAGACATTTTAGAGCCACTACTTGAATGATTTTTTTTTTGTAGAACACTTTTAAAGGGGTTTTTTTTAACGCTTTTTAACTTCTCTTAAAAATGTTTTTATTATTTATTGCGTACAAACCTCTAGGCGCCTTGGTAGTACGCTAGATTTTAGTAATGTCGTCCAGTCGGATGAGGAGTGGGTGTTATATTTCATATAGGTACCCCGATATAGGTCTAGGTAACATCATAACCCTTCACCTACATTCTCTCCTATACTACATACATAACGGATTTGAAGGACTGACCTTTTACCCAGTTACAATACTACACACAAGTACGTAGGGTTTTCCCTGGACACTGGTCTCATAAATTATGCATGAGGATTCTTAGTTTCTTGGAATCACAGCAGGACCATCATCTCCTGCATAATAACTGTGTATAAAGTTCATTCCCAACGTCATCCTAAGTCCGACACTGGCACAGCAAGGTAGAACCCCTGGAGAGACCTTATGGTATATAAACACTACATCTTGCTAAGATAGTCAGAGGAGATCAGGACTTCCTGGCCGACACACTGACGCAAGACGCTGAGGTCCCTGCATGCAGATACTCCAGCTCGCAGTGGTCTGACATCCCTTGCGGGGTGTTCAGCTCGAGACCAGAACGGGGTCCCGCAGTCACATCAGGTAATGGGGTTGGCTTTATCCTAGAGGGATTCTTGGCTTTACACCTAGACAAAATCTACGTACACTTAGGCACATCTAGTTAGGGTGCATAGTAGGAGTACGCATTTTATTGCCATGTATTCTATATACTTGCCTGTATTTATGATTTTAGCAAAATGATAGAAACCTACCATCTGTTTACTTTCTTAGTGCTTCTACTCATTTATCTATGCTACTGTCTACTGGTGATTTCAGTGCACTTATTTTACGCTAGAATAACGACTGTTCAATAAATACTTATTGAAAACGTCCCGTTTATTCTGTGTATCTCTCTGAGAACAAGTGAGCACGAGTGACTGAGCGAAAAGTAAGTTACTGTTTCCACGGTCCTGAGGGATCAGGGTTGTCATGTTCGATAGTTGCCAAGAACTATTCTCTCCTTGGTAAGGGGAAGTGATAGTGGCATCGCGAGCTAGCTGGTACACAGGCCAACATACCCAGTGGGGGTGTCTGGAATCAGTCTGGACACCAGTCCCGCAGTGCATGTTGTCTAAAAGCGCAGATCCTATATAGATCTTATAGGAACTACACAACATGGTGTCTCACACTCTGAAGATCTCCATGTATTAAAACAATCAATATTGCATTGTCTGCCTACAGCTTTTTGTTGATGGTGAACTTTCAAACAAGAGGAAAAATCTGTTAATTTTCTCAAGTCAAATAGAAAATCAATGACAAAAAACAGAACTAAGTCGCTGTATTAATTAGCACCGTGATTCACATAGGATTAAAGTGCAGATTTACTAATATTTCATGCATCTGAGTTAAACAACCAAAGTTGCTGCATTGTGTGAGAGGGAGAGAGCAGAACACTACCATCTCTACTATGGTATGGTGCTGCTGGGATCTTTCCAAGCTCTGGCGCACTTTCTAGCTGCCTTGCCCAATGCACACACCTTTGCACCATAGTGCAAACGTGTATGTGTGTGTTGTGATATTAAGCATAGGTTTTGCACTGTATTAATTACCTTTGAGTGTAAAGTAATATGCTTAGACATACTTTAAAGCTTTTCCCACTTTGTACGTAAGCAGTAGAGGGAAGCACTCATTCAAAGTTTGAAACGTTTGCAGAAAAAACTTTTCTCCTACTTTGCGCCTACGAGAAAGGAGGCATCATTTTTTTGGCATAAATCCCTGTCTATCATTGTCACTAGCTACAGCTTTGTATCCAGAAATATGGGTGATAGCAAGGGAATGTCCATGTACCATCCATGGAACATCCCTTTGACGCAAAGTAATGTAAGGTATCTCAAATCACTACTTGTGTTACTCTTTGACAACTTTCCAACACAAACAACTTTTGCTCTGGAAAGTAAATAGTTTATCAAGACTTTGCACTGGTTTGGGTCCCTTTTTTGTGACTTTGCACCAGCTTAAAGCCTTGATAAATCTGGCCCTATGTTGTGATTTGGCCCATGTACCATATCGCACCATGTCATGTTGTCAGCACCAACCACTTGAATAAGGGACAAACAAAATGTTTCTATTATGGAATTATTTGACTTTTTGCAAAGTAATAGCCAGTCCAAATATATGATGCCCAGAAAATATCTAAGAATGCAGTACTCATCAACTCCATCATTAATTGTGTGTGCATTTCGATTAGTGGTTGTAGAGCCATACACTGCAAGATCATACAACATACATCTCAAAAACCACCATGGCTAGCTAAATAAATATTCTTTCCATCAACCCACTTCTGGAAATGGAGGAAACCTCGCATGGTAAACACTTTTGAGATGTCAAGGAGCAATATTGGCCCTTAGCAATTCACCTGAGCTCCATACCAAAGAACATCTAGAGACCCAACGGCAACAGATCTTATGTAATCGTACTTTTCCAGTTCAAGCCATGAAATATCACATGAGTGAGAAATATCCTGAGAAAAGTCATTCCAGACTTACGGTCGGTCTCATTTTGAGATTGGCAGACTGGGATACTGTCTGCCAAACTCTAAATGAGGCTTTCACTCATGAGGTTGAATATTAAACTTCCAATGTGGTTATATTTTGTAAACAAAGAGGTAACTTGGACCTTTCCTTTCACATTGTTAATTGTCATCTTCTACATACTTCGGCAATCATTCAGACCTTTTTTTTTATAAATTAGTTTTAAAAACACAAATAAGTAATTGCATCGCTACATCTATTGCGAAGGGTAATTCTGCAGTTTTCAGAAAGACTTGTGGAAAGAAAGGGGCTTATTTACAACAGAATGGAGGAGCACCGTGTTATGCCACAACTGGTAACGTCGCGCTCCGACATTCTGAAAATGCAGGGATGCGCAGAAGTTACAATAATATGGCACACCCCTGCGTTTTCCCTAGCGCTGGCGCTAAATTTAGCTGATGGGGATTTGTAACTTCTATATGTGCTGCAGAATGCAGCACATACAGAAGTTGCAACTCGTCATTATTTAATTATTGTTTATGTGAAGGAAGGGACACCTTCCTGCACGTGAACAATCACTAATGGTGATTTCCTCTTTCTACGTGTGGTGCAGAATGCACATTAATCTATTTCCAAGCATTTATCAATACTTTGAGTGATTCGACATTCTCTAAAGGAGCATCTGGCTATGAGTAAGGAAGAAGTAATCTTACCGCAGGGAACCCCGAAGCAGAGGATTTAAAAGGAATTCTGCGTATCAGGGGGATAGCCAGGCCTTGGAATTGAAATTCAGGAGAAAGAGTGATGACAAGGACTGACTTTTGAATAACCATCTACAAGAACACAGTAGTCAGAGAAGAATGGCCAGGTGGCCAGGAAACAAATGCAACACGGGAACAAATTACAGATTGTAGTTGACCTTCAGCAAAGGTTACTCTGAAATGGCTGTTGCATTAGTTGTGGAAGGTGAGAAACACATTTAAAGAGTGGAGCAGCAACACAGACTATGAGAAGTTCGACAAGAATACACTTTGGGTAAGCGAATGTGCATTTTAAATTCTTAAAATGTACTTAACATAAGGGAACGATTATAACCGTGTGAAAGTTTTGCTTGTTCCCTTATATCCCTGTAGAATCGCCGTAGAGTAACAGATTTTCTTATAAAGTGGCAGCAGTGTGGTGTACAAACTGCTGAACACGTCGCATTCAAGAGTAAATTCTACAAAATAAAGCTTGGTTATTTATTTTAGTTAAACTGAAGCTCATTCCCTTTAAATCAAAGAATTCTGATTAATTTTTCTTTTGTAAGTCTCAAGCCATTTTCCAACCGTTAAAATGGTGTGAAATTATATATACCACAGAAGGAATTGGAGGGCGAACGGAAACTTAGAAAGGGTGGTCAAAAACAAGCGTAGATAAAAAATATAAAACCGAACCTAAACAAAGAATACATATTGGGCCTATTTATGAGGCCATTTGCGTCACTCTTAGCAACGCAGGCTCTTAAGACAGATTTATTTTTTAAGCCAAGCAAAGCCACTTTGCGTGGCTTCGAGTGACTCCAAATATCTTGAGTAACGCAATGCAGCACATATCTCTGTGTTGCATTAATCTCTCCCTTGGAAGGTATTCCATAGGTGTCACATAGGTGTCTCCACGCAACTCCCATGGATTTTGACCCAACCCCAGATTTGCAAGAAAGTAGCACAACAACCCAAAAAACAACACAACACATCATAACAGAATTCAACACAACAAATATGCACAAACATTCTTGTCATACATTACGACTCCCAGAAATCTGCTTCCATAAGGTATGTATGAACGTTTTGCGACCGAATTATGGTCATAAAACATTCATTTTTTACTGACACATTGAAGGAGGTGATAACCATTCGCAAATGAGAAGGGGCCCTTTTCACTTTGAGAATATTCAATAAATTAGTTTTTAGGAGCATGCAGTGGTCCTACAGACCAGTGCCTTCTCTTAAATCATAAAACTGAAAAGTTTCATTTTCTTTTTCAAATGCATCCGTTTTCCTTCAACACAAACGGACTGCATTTTTAAAAAAAAGGATGTTGCTTAATTTGAAAGCTATCACAGACATGGTGGTCTGCTGACCCCAGCAGGCCACCATCCCTGTAGTGGCTGCGATTCCAAGTAAGTTGCATACTGCAACCTACCTCATTGATGTTCATAAGGTAGGTCAGTTTGCGACCCTCTATGAATCGCTGTTTAAGACTTGTGGGTTTTCGTACATGAGAAGTAGCAATCTACTAATTGCGATTCAGTAAGAATTGCAATTAAATTCACAATCCCTAAAGATTGTGCATAAGTCTTCCAGTGCCTTCCATTTTGGTACCATTTCGTTTGACAAATGTTTCTATTTTTATGACGAAAGTTACCAATGGAGGTGTCAATGGAGATGATAGTCTGGCACTTTGTAGATCTTTGCCCAGGCTGAAATATTCTCAATTAAATTTGAGGAACCTAAGAGAGTGTCCTAACTTATTGTTTTAGGAGGTTTAGTGCAGATTGGTAAAGGAGGGCAACGTTTTAAGAAAGACATAAAGAGGTTTTCTTATGAAACTCACACTGAAACCTAAAATACAGAGGAAAAAATTTTGATTCAGTACTATATATATATATATTCATGATATCGACTCTAAAGTTAAGGTTAGTTAGAATTCCCCAATACATTTTTCAATATTTAATAACTTTGACATTTGATGAAACTGTACAAAACATTCCAAATACTTGACTCAATCGAACTAACTGCATCTTTGAGAGTTTGTGCAGATCTGTCTGTGAGATGGCTGAGATTAAAGGTAGGTCCCAAAATTCGATTTCCCCATGCTACTTCTGATTTCAAATATATGCATGAAGATTGTGGAGCAAACCATAACTTATGAATTTCAGGAGGTGTTTGGTTTTAATTTATAAACTTAATTATACTTGAACAGTGGTTATTTAAGTCAGTCCCAGAAGGCTTTTTTTTTAAAGAAATTCCATTAAGGCGCTTTGACCAAAGCTAACCATAACCTCATTTTAACTACATTTTCCAGTGAATTTATGATTTTTTTGATGTAGTACTTATAACTTCCAACTGACATAAACTTCCAAATCCGCTGACCTGCTGAGTAGCCAATCCTCACTATGTTAGCCATTAGCCCTGCATGGTAGGGCAAGCCTATGGCAGGCTTATGGCCAGACCCTGCATCCAATGTACTGAGGTAGCAAACGTCTGTTGTACACAGTCTTCCACCTTGCATGCAAAGTGGCCATTGAACACAGGACATGGCCTTCAGCCAGGGCCAGCACTTTACAAATAGGGAAGCACATCTCTGCAGTGCATGGCTTTAGGCCATCATTGTGTTCAACCCATAGCTGCTGGCATTGCACGGTCTACAAGTAAATATTGGCATGTTCTTTTATTGAAGTAGAAACTTACAACAGCACATATTTTACTTTGCACTGTATACAATACATTGCAAAGATTGTTCTTCTCTTCTATTTCCTGCAGCACATATCCAGGAATGTTTTCTGGTGTTTTGTGTCCTGGCAAGCTGGTGCTTGGGATGATTTTTTGCTGTTTGTGCTGGCATTCAAGACACTCCTCTTCATGCTTTGACGTCATGCGTCTTGTTCAAAGAGAGTACATACCTCCCTGTTCCCTACAGAATGTCTGGTTACACAGTGTGCAGGTTACCCTCATTTCTTTTTATTTCATATCAAGAAGAAATAAGGAGCACAGATGACAGCAGTGGTCTGATACCTTGGTATCAGGTTATACCACTCACAACAGGACCTGTTCGAGGGCAGCTTGCGATGGGAATTTACGGCCCTCAAGTCCCAAATGCGATTCTGGCAGAGTATACCACTTGCCTTTGCCTCCTATACTACTTTGTCAATGTACCTGTATTCCCTAACCAGCAGTTCTTCCGGGACCTGGATCAGATGCTGGGGGATTTGCTATGGGACGGTAAGCGATGACGGGGGGACCTCAATAAACTTCAGCTACCGGTGGGACAGGGTGAGCTGGGTGCTTCATCTTTTGAGTTATATTACCTTGCAGTGCAGCTCTAGTTGGTAGCCAGGTGGTCGACGGGCACGCATCTATATGAAACTGGCTCTGGGGAGGTCCCCCTTCCCTTACATGTTCTCCATCAGCTACTCTACCCCACCATAAAGACGCATCACTCCTGGTCCCTCAATGTTTGGGTGGCCCAGAAGTGCCTTGCCAGGATCACTGAACTGACCAGACCGGTGCTACCCTACTCCCCTGCAATTCCCCTCCAGGGTCTCCTCGGGACACTTTACAGCTAACCAACTGACGAGCGTCGCTCCCTGGAAATGGTGGGTTATCTCTTCTGAAATGATCATCTTATTACATTTGACTAATTACTCCAGGATCATGAAATTCCCCCGGACCAATTACTGCTACATGAGCAGCTACTAACGGAGATTCGGACTCTGGCACACAGTGGACAAAGAGCACCCTACTCATGCCGTAATACATACCTTACACATTATGGGGGAAGGGCATCACCTCATAACATGGCCATACAAAGCAATCAGAGAGCACACAAGGATCCCTCTGACACACCTTCAACAAGCTTGGGAGGAGGGCTTGGCGCGTCCCCTAACCCAATACTGAGTGGTCCAGAGTCCTGAAGTCCCCCCGGATTATTTCCCATAACGCATAATTAAAAAAATATGCAATACATAGTGTTACACAGGGCATATCTCATGCCCTCTGGGTTGAACCGTGGCCAGGCTTACATGCCCCAGATGCCAGGTTCAGACAGCTGACCTCCAACACATGCTCTGGTCGTGGCCCTGTATCGCCAGCTATTGGCATGCCATAGACACTACCCTGGATCCTGTCGCAGAATGCTCGATGCTGAATTCCTGGGAGGCCACTGCCCTGGGTATCTTCCCCCGGAGGAAGAAACAGAAAGTACGGGCATGTTTGCCAATCTTGCCCTCCAGCTGTCTTCTCACTATACACTGGAGAGCCCAACAGCCCCTGGCGCCTTCCCAGTGGCACAGGGAGCTTCTCCATTGGGGAGAGACAGAGAGCACCGCATTAAATTGGGAGGAAGGCCGACACCTCAGAAGGCGCCCCCGTAGCAGTAGCCTGGGATACCATGTAAGTTTGTTTCCTTTTGTATCGCAGGCACACTGGTGGGGTAGCAGTTTTATCAGGAGTAGCATGGGAATGCATGGTGAAAGGAATTGTGTTAATCCCAACAGATTCTGAAAGATTCCGTCATAGAAAAGTCAGGAAAATCTGTTATTTTAGTCAAGGTTTGCAAGTTATTGTGAGTAAGAAAACACTGTGGACCCATGGAAGTGAAATCGCCCTGGACTTCCTTGGGAATCTAGCTTTCAGAAATGTCTTACTTCTATTTTTTCCATTATTTGTACTTCCACAACTAGTTTCTCTGGGAAAACCATGAGCGATCTGCAAAAATTAATCCTTGTAGAATTTGGAATTTTCGCAATTTTATAAAATGTACAGTTTTTCAGGTTTACTCATGGACTTCACACATCTTTCCACCAAAAAACTGTAAGTAAATTGAAATTACGAAAATAGGAGAAATTGACTACCACTTACAAAAATGCAAAAACTGTGATAAAAAAGTGTTGCATTGCTTTACAACTCTGCTTGTTCCTGAAAGCTGGGAAGTTAGTGATATTGGCACTGCAAATGTTTCGCTAATGCGATTTTTAGAAAACATAAACATATGCTTTCTTGCAAAGCACCTTTTCTCCATTTAAAAAAAAACAAACTTTTTTGGACTTTTTCCTCGTTTCCTTCGGCGAAATCCACAAACTCTGGCTACCTTTAGACTCGTCAGGATGTGGGAAAAATGGACAAAAGTTTTGCATAAATACCTTTTGTAGGAAAAAAAAGTTATGGATGCTTAAGTGCCAAGTACTCCAAACATCAAAAAGGGCTTGTCACTGGGGTGGAAGATTTCCACAAGCCAAATGGTTAAATTGTTTGGGACTGTTATACATGAAAAATCCAGGGAAAAGGAAAATAAAACATTTGATAAAAGATATCCTCATGTGTCGATCCAGGAATAGGGTGTCGATTGTTTTCCATGACTCCTATAAGCAAATAATGTGCTATGTACTAAAAATTGCATGCAGTTTGATGCTGCTTAATTTTAGTTGTCTGTCTGTGCCGGAAATAATCCAGGTGGAAATTATAATATTATCTTGAGTTATATTCAGAGGTTAATATTTGGTTAGGAGCAATTTAGCTGATTCATGGTTAGCGATTAATAAGCCTGCCTATTTCTAAACTGGTGTTGGTGTGTTGTAGTTCATCCACCCTTGAAGGTTTAGCTTGTCTATTTGTGAGTGGATCATTAGTAAAAGTTATTTTTATATTTTCTACTTTGTCTGGATTTTTGTGGTTGGGACCTTTGAAATTGTTGTGCCTACTTCAGACAAGGACGTTTGGGGAATGGTAAAATATATACTTGACTTGTTATAATATATTTGGATATTTTGCTAGAGAAATGGATTGTAGTAGTTCAAGTGGCCAATCTGTCTTTCTTGCCCAGATTGTGGCAAATCATAGGTCAGTAGGCTAAGATGGTCAAGTGAATTCTTTTCCTAAGATTATGTCAGGCAGACTGCAGTTTTTTTGATGAGGAGCAAGATGGTGGCCACCTGAGGTGGTCGTTCGGCAGCCCTCAATCTTCAGCGTAAAATAGAAATGGCAAATTCACCCAACAATCCTAGTATGCTTACTGGGATATCCGCTGTTCACCCACCGGCTTGCGGCTGCTCCAGGGCGGGTTTGATTTTTGAAACACTGATCATTTTCAGCCGTTTGGTAGTAGAGCACGCCGACTGCCGCAAGTGTGGTAATTACCTGCTGATGAGGATGGGACCGAAAGCAGCTCACATAGGAAAAGCTGAGTGTCCCAGAGTGGACCGCCGGAATCTGGAGCTGAGGTTCCCCCTGTATCGGCACAGCAGCAGACCAGGAAACATACGCTGCTTGCTTCCAGGACTGAGAGCCCCAGAGAGGAGGGGAAAAGGCTGGGCTGTGTCCAGCCAACGTTCAGCTGGTTCCACAGTATTGGAGCTGCTGTGGGCTCCACTGGAATGTCTGGCGAACGGGTGTGACGAGAAGCTCCTGACAATGGATAGCAATTGCCCGAGACGGCCTCGGCACCTCAGGGGGACGAGACTAAAAATGAGACCAAGATATCGGCCCCAAAGGATAGAGGTATGTCAGACTCGACTTCTCACCCTCTGTTAAGTACATTAAAGGATTCTGTTGGAATGCTTATGGTAACTGAGGCTAAGACCCATAGCGATAAGAGCACGGAAAGTGCTGAGAACTTGGGGGGTCAGAGAAAAGGAGGCCTTGCCTCAAACAGTGCTGGATAAAGGGCAGAAGGGTGGTCCATGGAATAGTAGCATGGTAGACATAAATACTTCCTCTTCTTGCAACCAGAACCCATCAGACCCCCAGATCCCTCAGACCTCCCACCCCCAGTAGTGCTCAGTATCTAAAAGGACCTCAGCAACAAGAAATGCAAAACCTAGGATCTGAAATCGGGACTAATGACTTGGAAATGGAGGCAAATGATTATTTCTTCTCACTTTCCGATGGTACAGATTGGTCAGTGGATGGATTTGGTTCCCCTACAGGGTCCAGCAATAACGATAATGCCCCAGACACTGGTGGAGACACATCTGTTATGAAAGCTCGGAAAATGGTAAAGAAAGCAGTGCGACAAGCATCAGGAGCTAAAGACTTAAAATGGAATTATGACCATCTGAACAACTAGTAGGCACGTCTATCGCATCTCCACAAGAGATCTCCTGTTCAGTTCCCCCTACTTTGGATACCATCCTGCAATGCATTATGACGCATCATGAAGAAACACAGCAAGATACTCAAGTTGCCACAAGAAAAGTACAGGGTGCTAAAGTATGTAGCTCTATAGGGAAATGGCTAACGGACCTCGAATCAAGAACGGAGGCTAAACTGATATGGCAAGCACCCAAGTACAAGTAGAGGCGCAAGAATCACAGCTTACCAATATTCAATGGAAGCTCGAGGACCAGGAGAACTGCCAACGGTGTAATAATCTATGGGTACTAGGAGTGCCAAAGGGCAAGGAAGGAAATGATATTCGGGTATACATGGTGGAACTACTACAAACTGCTTTTCTGGAGTTAGAAGGGTGGAATTGGTTCCAGGAGGTGCAAAGAGTCCATAGGGTACCATTTGTTCTAAAACAATCGGTCTGAGAAGACTCAAAGCCACGAGCAAATTTGGTATATTATGGAAACTTTTTGCTGAGACAGTCAATCTTTGAGAAGGCTAGGCACGAGGCTAAACGGGCGAGCGGCGATGTATCATTTTTTGTCAGACCAGACTTTTACAACATAAAGGTGGAAAGAAGGTGGCGTCTACGGAAGCTAATTAAGCCATACCAATATAAAGGAGCTCAGGCATACTAATTGAATCCCGCACATCTGAAGGTGATCTGGGGTAGCCAGACATGTTTTTTCTCCTCGGAAATCAAAACATAGGAATTCTTGTCTCAGATAAGATAAAAAAGATTGGGGTGTTAGTATACTGTGAGGCTAACCCCTTTTGGCTAACCCCTTTGGATAAGCTTAGTGAAATGTTTCATTTGTTTTTTTCCCTTTCTTTTTTTTGTATATGCAGGAATGATGATGTATATGGAATAATGGTTGGCTGATGAAAATGCAAAGGTATTGCAATTTACGCTGCGGGTTGTTGAGGCTGCCCTCATCTCTACACTGACCAATGTGTGGTCAGTACTCTTCTTAGGGTTGAGGGGAAGGATTAGAGGGGTTGGGAAGGGTGTCCAGGGAAGGTTGGGAGGGAGGGGAGGAGGGTTGGTGTTAGGGGGGGTGAGAGGGAGGAGGGGAGTTGGGTCAGAAAATATAATAAAAACCAGAGAAGGAGCAAAAGAAACAGAAGGAGACTTGTAGAATTTTGCCAAAATATGATTGAGAGAATAAAAATAATGTTCATTTCCTTTTTTTGGACGGATTAAATAACCATATGCTCTGTTAATGTGGGAGGGCTAAACAATATGACTAAACCCTTAAGGGTTGCCGAGATTCTGAGAGCTGTAGCCCCGGATATAATATGCCAACAGGAGACACATATCCCATGGGGCAAGAGAGAATTGCTATCAATTAAAGGATATACCCTGTTAGCCTACTCTAATTAGAGGGGTGGCTATTTTAGCCAGGAACAGAATAGGGTTAATAGGTAGATAAAAATGGTAGGTGGGCATTGGTGGAGTTGTAAATGGGACAAACAGTATGTACCATCTATGGCTCAAATGAGGATGACCCGAAAGTGCTAGAAGATCTGGAGGTAGAATTAGCATCTTGGCCTGATTCGTTAATAATCTTTGGGGATCTGAACATACACATGGAGGTGGATAGGTCTCAATCAAGCAAATATCAGGGGAAAAAGCCACAAGTTACAAGGGCACTGACGTCGTTTATGGATAGCCATGGTTTGGTAGATGTCTGGCATGCTAAACACCCTTCTGATGCAGGATATACTTATTTTTCCTATCCTCACAGAAAGTTTGTTCGGTTGGATTACCTTTTGGTTTCTGGTAGGATGCTGGAGAATGTAGGGATTGCTAAACTGCCAAAGCTTATGTCAGCCCATAATCCTTTAGTCCTAGAAGTTATGGCCCAAGGGACCTTTAAGCGTCAGTATACATGGACTTTTGATGGAAAGCTATTGGTAAATGAGGTATTTATAGAGTATATGAGAAGCTGGGTCATTAGGTATTTTGATAGCAACAGGTATAGTGCCTCACGGGCTATAGTGTGGGATGCTTTTAATGCGGGGTTGAGGGGGGAGTAATCAGCTTTGTGGCACACAGTAGGAAGCAGCAAGAGGCTGAGAGCAGGAGCCTTTTAGAAAAACTATGTGTACTGGAAAAAGAGCATGTGGCACGGATTAGACAGGGATTATATATAGCTCAAACCCAGATGGAAACATACCAGACATATAAGAATAATAGATATGAATATGGTAAATATGTGGGAAATTTTTAGTATTAAGTACTAGACAGAAAACTATTAGGAACAATATTGTCACAATTTAAAGAAAGGATGGGACAAGTGTAACAGAAGGCGGCAATATCTTATGTGTATTCGCGGAATTCTATCTTAACCTATATAAGGATGAGAGTTTGAGGGGTGGCCACAGGATAGCTCAGGGGTTGGACTTAGGCGGGAAAATAGACCAGGCTATTAGGCAAGAATTGGAAGAAGAGATCTCGCTCGCAGAAGTACTAAATGCACTACATCAACTGCCCTCAGGGAAAGCAGAAGGCCCCAATAAAATACAGCTAGAGTAGTATAAGGTATTGCAAAATGATTTAGCCCCATTTCTTTTAGATCTGTTTTTAGGGATACAACGCAGCGTGCTCCCCCCCCGAATCTTGGAAAGGTACAGATATTGCCATCTTTCCAAAAAAGGGTAAACGCCCTGATAATCCCACATGATCGCGACCCAAATCACTTATAAATACTGATGCTAAATTGTACTTGAAGATCCTGGCGACACAGTTGGGAAGGGTCACTACTCATCTGGTTACACCCTGGCAACATAGTTTTATACCAGGCAAGGGGACCACTGACCATATAAAGCGTGTCATCTCTCTGTTTGACATTGCAGAAGTTGCCAGGAATAAGATGGCTTTAAACCTTCTCGAAGCGGAAAAAGCATTTAACCGGGTAGCATGAAAATACTTATGGGATGTTCTAGAGGCAAAGGGATTCGGCCCGAGAATGATTACTGCTATTAAGGCGATGTATGTTGATCCTTACGCCCGACTTAAATTAATGGGTGAACAATTTGGAAGAATAGAAGTGGCTAGAGGAACAATACAAGGATGCCCCTGCTCTCCAATCTGATTTGCCCTCTATATTAATCCTTTTATTGAACAAATTTAATTGAACTCGGGAATAACCAATGGCTATAAAACAAAGGTGCTGGCATATTCAGATGGCATTGTCATAGTTACGACAGATCCAGAGAGTGCAATGAAGGAGGTTGAAGCTATGGCCAGGGAATATGGCCTAGCCTCAGGATATGTATTAAATAAGGAAAAGACGCAGATAATTTGTACAGAGAATATAGATTACTCCGACCCACGCCGAGTGGAAACTGCTATTTACCTTGGGGTTAGAATTAGCCCCAAGATGGATACAATCAGCCAAATCAATTTCAATATTTTGATTGGTAAAGTATCTGTTGATTTAAGGCAGATGAATAGGCTACATCTGACGATGATTGGTAGGAGTAATATTCTTAAAATGATAATGCTACCAAAGATTCTATATCTGTTTAGGTCTATACCTATAGAGATAGAAAGCACCATACTAAACAAATTAGACTCTATTTTTACTAATTTTGTCTGGCAATATGGTAAAGTCAGGCGCTCTCTCAAATTTCTTATGCTCCCACAGGAACGTGTTGGCTGGGCAACCCCCTGTTTATTGTTTTATTATTGGTCAGCTCTCATCCAGCAAATAAGCATATACAAAGTCGAAAAATCAGGTTGACTGCGTTGGAGCATGGGCCGGCTACAGGGGCCAGATGGGGCCTGCTGAGTGAAATACCTTAGGGCCTGATTACGAGTTTGGTGATCTCACAACAGGCTGCCATGCCAGCGCCCTGCTGCAAGACCACCAAACCTGTAGTCAGACCACCCGCCGGATTACGAGTTTAATCCAGGTAGGCGCTCCTGCTCCTTTCTAAGGCACAAAGGAGAGCCATAGAAAAGCAGCGCTGTGGGAGTGCCGCAGCATGTTCCTGCACAGGGAGAAATGCATCATGTCGTGCATTTCTTCCTGTGCAGGAACTTGGGGTGCAAACATGCAGGGGGCACAACATATGCCCCCCTGCATGCACCCCTCTGCACAGAGGCAGGCCCCCTGAGTTGCCTCACCGCCGCCCTTTCCATGATGGTCTCGCTGCCATGGATATGATCGCAGTCAGGCAACTCGTAATATGCTCGGCGGTGCCGCTTCGGCACCACAAGCATATTGCGGCCTCTGCAACACCGCTGCAGAATCACGGAATCCCCACCGGTTGCAACGGTCCAGTGGCGGGTCGACTGCCAAACTTGGAATACAGCAGTTGGACCAAAAGTGTGGTGGTGGCCGCACTGCCACCACTGGTCCACGGTCCACTCTAATTGCTTAAATCTTAATTAGGCATTTTCCTGGGTTTTGTCAATGTTAAGGATCCTGTCAACGGGGAGGATGTGGAGCACAGAGAGGGAGATGCGCCAGTCGATCCACACTTCAGCAGTGATGCACTGGTCCTGGTCACACAACAGAGGCAATGAGTTGACTCCGATGAGCAGCTTGCTGCAATGCGAAGTTTCAACTTCATCATGATGGCTATTGTTGACGGAGATGTGAGGAACTTATTTTAGAAGAGGATCATGCAGTGGTGGTTATTAGGATGGAGCGGTGACTCCAAGCCACTCAAAAGCAGGGATGCGCCGGTTCTGGTCCAGGCAGCAAGGGTGATGCACCGGTTCTGATCCATGCAGTTGTGAGGATACATCGGTGCCGACCACGCAGTTATGGTGATGCGCCAGTTCTGTCTCTGCAGCAGTGATGATGTGTTGGTTCTGCTGAGTAAGCACCTTATGTCCACTTCCAAGGGTCCAGAACTGGGGTGGCACCACTTGGCAGGGTAGACTCACAGATGAGGGCAACTACGCCAGGGTCCGTTGTGGGACCAGGGACAGATGTCAGACCCAATCAGGGTGGAAAGGGGGGTCAGACAGGGGTGTGTGCTGGCCCCTACCTTATTTTCACTATTTATCAATGGTGTTGTTCGATATCTATCAGACGTGCCAGCGGATGCCCCGGTACTGGGGGGAGTAAAGGTTACCACCCTCCTGTTTGCGGACGACACTTTGATAGTGTCTAAAACACCAAGTGGTCTGCAATTGCTTTTGAATCGATTTAAAGCATTCTGTGATCAAAGAGGTCTCGAGGTTAATACCTCAAAAACAAAACTCTTATTAATGAACCCCCACAAAACATTCAAGGGAAAAATACTTCTGGGGGGGATACTGCTTGAAAGGGTGGCCACCTTTGAATATCTGAGTATTACCCTATCAGGGAAAATGTCATGGAATGACCACATCTCAAAGCGGAACCTCCAGCAGAGACAAACCACTGGGGCGTTGACTCAGGAACTTAGATCCTCCCTAACCAGACCAATTGCTGCCCCCTTGCAGATTTATGAGCAGAAGGTAGTGAGTTCTGCCCTTTATGGGGCAGAACTCTGGGGATTCGAAAATGCTGAAAGTTTGCTTATTACAGAGAACAAATTCCTAAGATCTTTATGTTCGCTCCCTCAGAGCACGCCACTCCATCCACTGCGATTAGATATGGGTAGACGCACGATTGTGAATAAAGCCAGGTTGCGCCCCTTACTATTTTGGCTGAGACTCAGGCAAACCCCAGAGCTGTGCAATTATTTGGCAGCACTTGATGAGGTTTACAAACTTGATCGCTTTAAAAAGATTAGGTGGCTTAACGAAGTTAGAGCATTATTAACTGCAATAGGTTTGGGAAGCTCTTGGGAAAGTAGGGACATTGACCAACTGCCTAGTAAAGAAGTGGTTAAGATCCAATATTGGAGTTGGGTGGCTCACTCTTTTATTGCACAATCATCAGTGGGTCGCCTTACAATGGAATTCATGGTTTTCAAACTCCAAAGTACACTCGAGGCCTACTTGGATTTTATTACTATCTCGCAGGATAGAAAACTTTATATACAGTTCCAACTAGGCTGTCTTCCCGTGAATTCCTTTACTGCTGCTTGGCGACAGCCCTTTTCCTCTACACAGTTCTGTCCGGGCTGTGCCGCAAAGATTGAGACAATTGGCCACATCTTCTTTGCTTGCCCTCTTTATAATTATCCAAGGCAGCAGTGGTTATCCCCGGTGTGTAGATTATTAGGAACCTGTTGCCACCAGGAAGCACTCCGAATCCTCAAATCTGATTGCAGGCCATCTGTAGCATGTGGTGTGGCAAAGTTTTTGGGTAAAATGTGGATTATCCGAAGGTTTGCGTGCAAAACGCGATAGTATCAATTGGAAACTATCACAAATGAGTCATGTCATGTTTCGCAACACCCATGCATTGTTACAATATGTAAAACGTTTGAATCTTGATAATTTTTGGATCACTTTCAATGTGGCTCACGTTTTAAAATTTTAATAAGATTTTATTTTTAGAATATTTTATTGTATTAGTGATAGTCCAATATGCTTTTTAACATGGGTGAATTGTTTAATGATGTTCAATTTTATGTATACCTTTGGACTAATGTACTGCAAGCACTCGCACTTTAATGGTCGTAATGACCGAATAAAGTTATAATGATGATGATGACTCACAGATGGCAGAGCCCAGGTGCTGGAGCAGGATAGTTAAAAGTCTTTAATGCCCCAAAGACTTTAGATCAGGAGGCCAGCAGACTAGACCTTGGAGTCACTCTGGGCTCTGAGGGTCAAGTGATGCAGGTCCAGTCCTTCTTACCCAGACCAGAAGGGTAGCAGGCCAGCACAGCAAGAAAGTAGTTCTTCCAGAGAAGCAGTCCAGCAGAGTGGTAGTCCTTCAGCATCACAGCAGTTCTTCTTCCTAGCAGAGTATCCACAGGTCCAGAAGAGTTCTGAAGCGGTAGGGTCTGAGGCCCAGTTCTTATACCCAGCGGTACCTTTGAAATGGGGGGGGCTTTAAAGAATAGTTTTTGAAGTGCACAGAGGTTCTCGCTTTCTTCCCTGGCTCCAGACTCACTACAGGCGGGCCATGCAGCCCTTTGTGTAGGGACAAGACTCATTCTATTCAGGTGTAGGTGTGAGGCTGTGCACAGCCCCTCCCTCCCATCCTCCCAGGATGGCCCATCAAGTCACATCTAAGCTCCCATTGTATGTGGCTGTCTAGGGGAAGCACACAAAGTATAGCTGTCACCCTCCCCAGGCATGTATCCGAGTCAGGCTGCAGGCACACAGGGCTAAGAGCAGGAAAATGCTATCTTTCTAAAAGTACCGTATTTCAGGGGTTGGGCCCTTATTAACAGTAAGAATAGGCCTCTCTCTATATTAGTAAAAAAATTATGTTCTAGCTGTCTGTTTAAACTATTCTGCGCTTCTAAGAATTAGGACAAATCGCTCAATTTCCTTGGCCCTTGTATTTATTTACTATGATTCTTTCATTAGTTTTCATGAAATCACAATACATTTTTCGTCAGAAAAGGGACCACAATCAATTTTCTAAATATATACACAGACATTCTCAGTGCATTAAACCACAATTATGAAAAACGTGTTGGACAAAACAAACACCAAAATCAGGAAAATTTTTAATTTAACAGATTAAAAACAGTGCATGTGTACAATCTCACAAATACTTTGTCCAGTTCAAACCCCAACCGTGGGAGATGCGTACAAGGTACCCATTTTATAAAAACTAGCCGCACCCTCCATAGTAAATCTGTCCACAAAAGTGCTTACTAAGGAAGAAGAAACAGTTTTTGAACTAGGACTAAAATTCGTACCCAACAATCGTACTGATTTCGTCAAACTAAAGATTAAGGCCATGGAATTCTTCTGAAACATTCAACTAAAAGCATTCATTTTTACAAAGGAAGATAGCTTGACTAAAGAGCCATCAGGGTTATGCAATAAATCAAAGTTTCTGCCTCTTGCCCACAGTATTCCTAAAGAAATGACTGTATTCGAGCAGGTGGTCCTTTCTTCCCTACATCAATTGGAAATGAAAAATACGTGTAGCATGAACAACATAACATCACAACAAAGAAAGGCTATTCAAGATCTTAAAAAAGACAACTCAATAGTCATCAAGCCGGCCGACCAAGGCAGTGCAGTAGTTATCTGGTCGAGGGAATCCTATTTGACGGAAGGAAGAAGTCAGGTGTATAATCAGACTTGGTATCGACAAATTACCAATGATCCAACTAAAGAGATTCAGGAGGACATAGCTAAGATCCTAAAGGAAGGATTTGAATAAGATAATCTTGGCCCGAGGGAATTTGAATATTTGTAAAAAAAAAATCCAAGGATTCCAGTCATTTCTTTTTTGCCAGAAATTAATTAAAAACGAAAAAACAACCCCGGGACAGCCCATTGTGTCAGGATGTGATTCATTAATGGAACCCATTTCTCAATATGTGGTTATTATCCTAAAATGAGTCCCCTCATATTTACGAGACACCATGGATTTTATAATTAAAGTTGAAGGTCACAAATGTATTTCCTCTGAACACTGGTTAGTAACTTTGGACGTAGTCTCATTCTATACACAGATTCCTCAGGATGAAGCACTTCAAGCCATTGAGTTTAATTTGGAAACCAGAACACGACCACATAAAGTTCCAACTAATTTGATTATAAAACTATCCTCATTGCACTAAAAAAGAATTTTTTCAAATTTGGGGATACATTTTTCATTCAAATAAAAGGGGCTGCTATGGGATGTCCCTTTGCCCCAGAAATGGCAGTTCTCTTCATGGCCAGATTTGAAGATAAATTCATTCACAATGACAATCCATTTGCAGAACACTTGGTACAGTAGTACCACTACATTGACGATATATGGTTCCTATGGGATTATACTGAAGAAGACCTTGTGACATTTCATGACTGGTTAAACAACAGACATCCTGATATCCAATTCAGCCTGATGAAAAGCAAAACAAACCATACATCTCTAGATGATGAAGATAGACCTTTTGAAAATGAGCTGGTTACTACACTGTACAGAAAGCCCACAGACAAGAATAATGTACTTCATTACAAGAGCTTCCAACCTCGCAATCTGAAAGATATTTTGCCCTAAGGACAATTTCTAAGAATAAGGCGCAATTGCTCTTGGAAAGAAGATTATGAGTTGCATGCATGGACATTGGGGGATAAACTAAAAGAGAAAAGGATATCCAAATCAACTACTGAAACACTCTATGAAAAGAGCCTGGTACACACCTAGGGAACATGTCCTTATAGAAAATGAAAAGCAGCCAATGGACAAACTAGTCTGTGTTTCTCCATATGGTTCCCATACTAATAAATTTCGACAAATCATTCACAACAATTGGCAACCTCATCAATAATTCTGAATGTCCCCTAGAAGCACCATTATTTGCGTTGAAGAAAAATGCTAGTATTGGACAGCAAATTGTAAGGGCTAACGTCTTTTAGCAAAATAAACCTATCAACTTAAGGTCGCAATGGAATTTCAAACCTAAAGAAGGCCACCATAAGTGTGGAAATTGCTCTGTTTATAGCTTCACGATCGAAGGTTCTGAATTCATGGACAGCAACGTTACATGGAAACATAATACATTTTCAAATTGTAAAACAAAAAATATGGTTTATGCCACCATTTGCCCATGTCAAAAATTGTACATTGGGAAAACTAACCAAGAGGTTAAACAGTGCGTGGTGCAACATCGGTCTCGTTCAAAACGAAGATTACATCTGCCCCAATGGTTAGCCACTACATAGACAAGAACCACACTGAAAAAGATCTAAAATGGACAGTATTGAGTGTGATCAAATCCAACCCAAGAGGGGGCGACCTTGAGGCTGCCCTGACAAAGAGAGAAGCCTACTTAATTCTTAAATTTAACTGTATAAGCAGCTTTAATGAAATGTCAGAGATAGGCAGATTCTGAAAATACAAAAAAATATAATGAGTCTATCTAAGAATTGAATTCTCCGAATTGGGCCAACTCCAATGAGAAGGAACTGTCATGACACTGAAAACTACATATCCCAGCATGCAAGAAGATGTTCACACTCAGCATGCATACATTTCAACGAACCCGGTAGACGCCCTGAACAGACTTCCTGTCCGAGTTGAGAATTGATGAGAGCAGTAACGGTTGGAGCAACACCTCAGAAGTGAAGTAAGTTACACTAATCTTCGGCATGTTAATAATAATAAAATATCAGCCAGTCAAAAAGTAATGATGACATTAGCTGACTTCACCGCAGCAACAAACGCTGCAAGTCCAGTCACGGCACTAGATGATACAATGTTAAAAATTGAAACGCCGCTCATCCATGTCATGGTTCGCGTATTCCAGGACCAATGTTTCTTTGTGTCACTGTAGCAAATAGTCGAATATCTTGTAACATCGCAACAAGGTGCTTATTATTATGTTCCGCATTGGATCAACTTCAAGATGAACATTATTTAATGTGTTTGCCCTTACATACTGTTCGATAAAACAGAACTCATGGTATAATAATAGTGTTCTTAAGTAAGAAGCTCCTCGACCAAACATATGGGAAATACATGGAGCTTCATGGAAACCTTTGCATAACTGCGAGCAGAAGAGTTCCAGTACAAACAAGGTACTTTTGATCATCAACTACAACTAAGCATACAAAGTGGAGATAGAGGGTTAGTGAAAAAGAAAACTAATTCAAATTCACATATTATTATTCACAGTGCATACCCAGTCGTTGTCCTTAGGAGAACCCCAATAACGATAATGGGGTACAAAACGCATCGGCATAGCATAATCTTTTGGGAAAAACAACTGCAGGAATAGGACTATCTAGGGGATAAGTTACAATTTCTCAACCCCAAGAATCAAGTCAACAGTTCCCAAGAGCTACCAACAGTAGAATATAATTATTTTTGACTAAGGGAATTATGGCCACTGCTGTTTAATTATATAAATATATGACTAGATGACGTATTTGTGAGATTGTAGATATGCACTGTTTTTAATCTGTTAAATTTAAATTTTTCCTGATTTTGGTGGGGTTTTTTTGTCCAAAAAGTTTTTTATAATTGTGATTTGATGCACTGAAAATGTCTGTGTATGAATTTAGAAAATTGATTGTGGTCCCTTTTCTGATGAAAAATGTATTGTGATTTCATGAAAACTAATGAAAGAATCATAGTAAATATATACAAGGGCCAAGGAAATTGAGTTATTGGTCCTAATTTTTAGAAGCACAGAATAGTTTAAACAGACAGCTAGAACATCATTTTTTTGACTAACTTTCAAAAAGTGGCATTTTAATAATTGTAATAATAAATCTGACTTTGGCATTAAAAAGTATTTATAATTGCAAGTCCATAGGTACCAAACATAATAGATCTACTCCCTCTCAATTAGGAATTAAATCCTATTAAATGCTATACGGAATCCCCAATATTATCCTATGAGAGGGGTAGGCCTCAGAGCAGTGAAAAACTAATTTAGGAATTCCTCATTACCAAGACATGAAATACTTAAAAGTGCATGTCCTACCTTCTACTTACACAGCACCTTGCCCTATGAGCTACCTAGGGCCTACCTTCGGTGTGGCTTAGATATATGAAAAGGGGAGTTTAAGGCTTATCAAGGGGTTTTAAATGCCAAATCAACATGACAGTCCAACACTGAATTCAGGCTGCAAGGGCAGCTTGGGACAAGTTTTACAGTGCTACTTAAATGGGTGGCACAATAAGTGCCACAGGCCCATTGGTAGCATTTAGTTTATAGGTACTGGGTATACGGTATACCACTCTACAAGGAACTTACAAGTAAGTTAGATATGTCAATTAGGTATATGCCAATATAACCATGTTTAGGGGATTAAGCACAAGCACTTTAACACTGGTTACCAGTTGTAAAGTGTACTGAGTCCTAAGGCCACCAAAAGCAAATTCAGCAAAATTGTAGGCAAGCATGCAAAAAGTTTGGCGGGAAGACCACCCTAAGTCTGACATGTCTAACACTTGTGTTATATAAGGGTAATACTGTTGTAAACTAGAGTTGGTTGTAGGATGGGATGCTCATGGATGTGTGTTACCTGGTTTAGAGGGCTTTGATAGGTTGGTGGACATCAGGAGGAATTTTCAAATATATCTGTTGCAAAGATCCCATTAGAGCTTTTGACAATATTTAACAACTTGATAGCATGATAATCCCCTAATTTGGTGTCTCCTCCTCTTATATTATTCTTTGGTATTGTTGCAGCAACATGGTAGTATCGGTTAGGCTGCAAGGGTGCATTAAAAATGACTGTAAACCCACCTATGGCTCCTGAATTAGAGGCACAGATGTTTGAGTGAAATGTATCAGATAGGACTTTTGAAATATAGGAAATAGTTTTAACCATCAGAGCCCAAGTTATCATGTGGAACGAGGTTTATATGTGATCCAAGGTGTTTATTTGTCTTACTTAGCTTTTACAGTCTAAGTTTACTGATGTAGGTTTCAAATTATTTCAACAATTGCAAGAAGTACAGTTGTAGAATTACAATTAGTATTGGGCTCAACTTCACATGTATTCTTTTCAGTTCTATCATATTCAAGAGTAACATCATTCTTTAAGCCATTCCTGGGTTAGGATTGTCTTGATCATCAATGTAGCCGTTGAGGGGCAAAAATCTATCAGTTGTGTACAGCTATACCATTGGATACTGATGAAATGGATTAGTCAGTCTGATGTTAACACTGTTGGTATTGCGAGCCATTCACCTGAACTCCAGGAGGTTCCGATGTGACGACGCTGGACGTCCACTCCCTTTGGGGACTAACCTCGGTAGTAGCAGATGAACTTTACACTGGTGATAGACCACGAAGGTAAGGGGAGTTGGGAGTGAGAGAAGAGAAGAGAAGAGAAGACAAAGAATGTGCTGTGGATTGGTCACATCTGATCGCTGGTTTTTCTAGAGGTTTGGTTTTCACAGGATTGTCATGTTCACAGCAGATTATTTCTGTTAATGAAAGGCGCAATTAGCATAGACATCAAACACTACATAATATTGTTTGAACTCACTTCTGTTTCGTTACCTCGTTCACATACCATGACTCTCTAGAACAATCTGTACATAGTGTGCACAACAGTTCAGGTACTAGGGTACTCTCACGTCAGAGTCAGAATATTGTTAGTTATTAGTCCGGGAGGTAGTTAGTTTCACTTTCACATTTCAGGGAAGTTACAACTGCGCAATGTTCATCTATCAGGTGTCTAAGTATCTGCAGCTAAGTAAAACAACAAGCGTTGCCACAAGAGCTTTCAATGTCCCAACAGTTGCAAGAGTTAATGCCTCAACACTATTTAAACATACAACATGCCACTGCTTGCGGGATTCTCCATACAATAAACAGGCGTGTCCTTAAGCCAAAAGTTTGCCCCTAAAATTGAACAGTTCTCTAAATCCACATTGTGCTAAAGCGCTGGACAGCGTTACCTTATTGTTCCTTGTTGATGTCCGATGTGCCTATCATGAACCACAGTGCTGAAAAATACTTGGTAATCTTTTGATGTCTTTTTCTATTTCTTTTTGCAGGTCTGGAATGCAGCAGTCATGCTGTGGAAGCAGAAGAGCCAAGAAAGGGAAGAAGCTGAAGACGTGATGATTCAAGAGCACAGGTGAGTCCCAATCTTGACGAAGCCAAGTAAGAGTTCAAGCGAGGGGGCAGTTTAAATAGCTGCACCCTCCAAAATTGCCACCGATTTAGGTGGAGGGCCACTAGTTGCTCTTCCCGTGTGCTGATGCTCATGCTTTCCCTCAGCGGCACTGGAGCAAGCGCTCAGACTGCACTGCTGCACAAGTGCAGCATTTACAAGTCCCTACCACTGCTACCAGGGATTGGAGCAGTTTGAGAGTTTTTTAACAGTGAACATAAACATAATGTGCAAATAAAAACAGTAATACAATGTGCATAAAACAAGTTGTCTCGTTAATTTAACAAACATATCAGCAACCGTTTCTCCACTACCACCAGGGATTAAGTGGAGTGTACCAATACACAATATACGGTGAGGAGGCCACCCACCTGTTTGTCTATGGGTTATAAGAGCTCCACGGTGCAGGAGGTTGCGGGTACCATGAAAGTTGTTTCTCATTTATATTGGTAAGTGGATGCCGCAAGTTCAGTAAGATGTTGTTCATTGATGGAAGTTCAGAATTTACCTGTATCATGAAGTAGTTTTATCAGCTGTATTAATTCATCTACTCATGATGAGCTCTGAAAATTGATCATAAAATTCTCAGGAAGGTGATGTAGCAAAGTCAAATTGAATGAAATATCACTGAATGCTTTTAATTCATTAGAAATACATTTTAGAAGAGATAATAATTAAGGCAGTAGTGAAGATAGAATAAATAAAGCCTCTGATTTTTTTTTACAGTGAAACTAATTGCCCCCAAGGCAATTAAAATCAATGTGGTTGAGCATCATTATGTCTTGTCTATTATCAGTGATGTGAGTGATGGTCAATACGCGGCGTTTTTGGTTTTGATATTAGGTTTAGTGAGGGTATTGGCTTGTTTACTATCACTTATACGTTTGTCTAGCTCAGAAAACAATTCAGAATATTCTAGAGAGTCACAGGCCAGGTTGGGAATCATCCTTCCCAGAGCGATTGCCAATGTCTGAAGTCCCCAGATTCTGGGGCAAAAGATGATGTTGGTAAGGCGAATGAGGTTATATACTGAGCAGAAATCATTAAATCGCTGGGTTACTGTTTATTTTACAATATGCTTTTGGCTATTACTTCTAAGTTATCTACTCCTTTGTTGTTTATGAAGGGTTTGAGTTTAAATTATAGCATGTCGTACATGCTTTTGAGTTGTTTGCTATGTTTAAAGACCATTTGGCTAGCTCCCATCTTAGTTCCTGGTAGTGTTGTTCTTTTTGTAATGCTTCTATAAATATGTAGAGTGTAGGTTGGGTTCTCCCTAGTGTGGCTTGGAAGGCATTGTGCCATCCTTTCACTGCATTGTTTGTTTTGGTTTACTGCGCCAAGGTGCTGTCATTGACATTCTACCATAGTATTTGGAATTTGGGTCGGAATCTGTGTTGGGAGCGATGCAGTCTGACAACCAAACCGTCTTCACAAGAGTCCATCAGTGGTCTAAGTTTGTCTTCATTATGTTGGTAGAAAGGGCTTTGTATTAGTAAATTGTATTGGTTGGCTACCTCTGTGACAGGGACATAGGCTAGTGCTACCATTCTTAAATAATTTCAAAGGGGCATTGGCTGTTTGTAGTATATTCTACACTTTGGGCCCTATTATGAGTCTGGCGATCTGAGGACCCCCAGACTTGTGGTGGCGTGGGGGTGGCAGATCCAGCCACTGCCGCACCGGCGGTCCGACCACCCGATTACGAGTCAGGCAGTCGATCCACCCTGGGAGCACCGGCTCCGCCAGGGAACTACCGTTCCCTGGAACAAGAGCGGCGGTCAGAGGCCGCAATGTGCTTGGCGGGACCGCCACGGTCCTGCCAAGCATATAACGAGTTTCCTCTCACCAGGGTTTTCATTATGGTTCCACCGCCATGAAAACCCTGGCGCAGAAAGAAACAAAAGGAGCCCTACATTGCCTCCCTGTGCCTCAAACATATGTGAATGCACACAGGGGGGAATAACATGTGCCCCCCTGTGTGCATGCACATAGGTTCCTGCACAGTCGAGGATGAATCTAGCGCAACGACACGCAAATGCGCAGAGATGGACAAAATACTGGCGGTTATACAACAGAAAAACGAGGATTTGGAAGCCCGGTCCCGCCATAATAATGTGAGAATAATTGGAATTCCGGAGAGCACCAACATGGGTAAGATGGAGACCTATGTAGAGGATATGCTGCGAGCCATCTTCGGAACTGAGAGCTTCTCTAACCTACTCGTTATTGAACGTGCGCACAGATCACTTGCACCTTCTCCTGTCCCAGGTAGCCCACCAAGGCCCATTATTGCACGCGTCCTAAACTATCGAGACAGGGACGTGATCTTACGCATGGCGAGAGAGAAACAACAAATAAACTACAAGGGTAATAATATCTCCTTCTACCCTGACTTCACGATGGCGGTGCAATCGGCCCGCAAAGAGTTTACCCCCATCAAGAAGAAACTGAGAGAACTGGGACTGGAATACGCGATGCTGTACCCGGCGAGACTACGCATTACACAAGATGGACGCTCGAAAATTTGTGTAACACCCAAAGCGGCACAAGACTTTCTTAAAAAGACTTTATCTGATCGTAAGGCCCATCGTGCAGCCGCACCTGATCCGTACTCTGACTGAACTTCCTATAGTGAGTGGTAATGTATTTAATGCTCTTTGCGGGTGGGGTTCCCCGCTGTGTGGGCTCTGTTCCTCGCCTGGCATGATATGTACCGCCACTGGGATGCTCCCCTTTGTGCGAATTGACTTACCACTCCTAAGACAAGTCCCAATCAGAGGCGGTATGACTGAAGATGCCCACATGTGGGGAGCTGCAGTGACCTGAGCATACTGGGCGTACACGTATGACTTTTCACTAAACGAGTTATTGGTTTATTTTGATCCCCATCTTTGTTCAAGTTGTTTCGCATATAGAGTGGCTATGATACATGCGTTGTTAAGTTAAGAATACATACCAAAGACATAGAGCGGTTAATTGGTATATACCGTCCTGCTCCCACATGAGTAGCTCTGACTGCTCAGCAGCAGATACCCATTTAAGATAACGACTATGCTCAGAGATTGTAAGTACTCTGCTCTGTTTTACGCACTACAGTGTTGTATATATGGTGCTGTGGGTTCTCCCATGCGCTGTTGTCGCCTGTGGCACGGGACGTTGAGATTCACCCCTGGGTCTCCCGTAGGGGTGAAGTAACTAGATAATACATCACATGCATGTAGATACCCCGACCACATCTGTTCCTTACAGATGTTGAGACGAGCACTCAGCGGCCCCCCAGAGGGTGCTCCCCATATCGGTTAGTGCAATGGCACTTTTTGTTACAGGGGGATGGCTTTGGCATAATTGGGATGCCAAAGTGGGTGGGGGGTTTACAGGATTGTTATTGTTTTTTAACGGGTTGAAAACATTGAAGTACACCAAAATGACTGCTACAATGCATACATGGTTTGATATAATTGTAATATTGATGTGTGTTGCACTATATGAATGCATAAGAAATAATTGTCTAATCGCACACCTCCCAGTCCCCGGGTGAATCTCAGGAAGTTAAACTAAAATCATCACAGCTTCGATTTTTAACCTGGAACGTCAGGGGTCTAAATAACCCTAAAAAAATTAGACAAGTATTTGCCTACTTTAGACCGTCACCATGTGGATGTGGCGCTGTTACAGGAGTCCCACCTAGACAAAGCTAACAAATACCCTCTAGGCAGTAAATGGGCTGAAACTGTCCTTATGTCCTCATACTCTTCCTATTCTCGGGGAGTTATCCTGTTAGTAAAAAAAGGAGTTAACTTCACTATAGAACGCACCATAACGGATGAGCAAGGCCGCTACATTATTATCACGGGACATCTGCGCGGGCATCAACTGGCACTAATTAATACATACTGCCCCAATATAGATGACCCTGACTTCTTCTACAATATATGGCGCACCCTTAGAGAGTTACCAGACATGGAAGTATTATGGGGTGACGATCTCAACCTATCACTAGTGGAGGAAGTCGACAGATCGGGTAATACTAGGGAACCACACAAACGGGCGGTGAAGGCTGTTGTAGAAGGTCTGGCAGAATTCAACATGGTAGACATCTGGCGTCTACGCAACCCCAGCAACACAGCAGCCACACACTACGCCGCGCCACACGGAAGTTGGTCACGTATTGACTACTGGCTCGCGACAGACAAAATGTCCACCTGGACCACTGATATACAACATCTACCAAAAACTTTGTCGGATCATAAGCCTGTTATTCTAACATTGCAACCTCCCTCCTATACCCCACCTCCATACATCTGGAGATTTAATGCTAAGGCACTACTAGACTCTAATTATGATACCACTATTAGACAGGCCATCGAGGAATATTTCACGATAAACCAGCCCTCAGTGACAGACCCAAGTCTCTTATGGGAGGCCTTCAAGGCGACAATACGCGGGGTATGTATAAGTACAACCTCGGGTATCCTCAAAGACATACGTCAACAACTCACTCAGCGGGAAGAGAAACTTAAACTTCTAGAACGACAATATGAACATACCCAAGACTTGTCACTTCTAGGTGAGATTCGTCATATAATTACAGAATACCAAGAATACGCTGACCAAGAACTTAAGTACATCGCCAAACGAGGCGTGGCCAGGTCATATGGGGAGGGCGGTAGACCAGGACGTACATTGGCTCAAAAATTTGCTCCGGACGCACCACACATACAGTGACTAAAATTATAGATCGCCAAGATGTCACACATTATGACACAGCCGGTATCCTAGGCGCATTCATGGACACGTACGGGGATCTATATAACACCCGAAAGGTAGCTACATCTCCTGATATCACTCAATACCTTGAGGATGTGGCCATAGCCTGGCTCTCAGACTCCCAACGTGAATACCTCTCCCAAGCAGTTACGATTGAAGAGGTTACGTCCATAATAAATCACTACCTAATGGCAAAGCCCCAGGCCCCGATGGATTCACCAATGAATTTTACAAAGCATACGCAGGCCTAATTGCTCCATATCTGGTAGAGATGTATGGGGAAGCACATGAAAAGCAGATTCTGCCACCCACCTTAAGAGAGGCTATGATTATAGCCCTGTTAAAGCCAGATAAAGACCCTAACTACTGTGACTCCTACAGACCACTGTCACTGATTAATACCGATACAAAAATTCTGGCTAAACTGGTTGCCACTAGACTCAAACCTCTGATGCCTAACATAGTCTTGCCAGACCAGTCAGGGTTCATACCCCACCGCTCTACTGCACACAACATTCGTACCTTATTTGCATTATCCCATCAACTCGACCCTGATCTACAAGCGGCTGCAGTATTACTGGATGCTGCAAAAGCGTTTGATTCCATTGAATGGAATTACCTATTTACAGTATTGCGGAAGATGGGTCTCCCTGCCATCTTTCTACAGTGGATTCAACTACTATATACACAACCTACGGCTAGGATACGAGTAAACCAATATGTCTCAGACTCGATATGCATTACAAGGGGTACCAGGCAAGGATGCCCATTATCGCCGCTATTATTTGCTATTGCGCTGGAACCACTAGCGTGTAAAAATAAGGCAATGCCATAAGACTACAGCCTTGCAATTTCCACAACGCCCTCTGAACATCTCACTATATGCTGATGATATGGTGCTGTATGTCCGGGATCCGGCGATTAATCTCTCCCCTCTAATTAGGGAATATATTAAATTCGGGGGACACTCAGGACTCCAAATAAACTGGAGTAAATCGACCATCATATCACTGACCGACACTACCCTATCCTCTTCAATAGAGTTCCCACTGGAATGGCGAGCGGACTCCGTTAAATACTTAGGAATCTGGTTCCATCGCAATCCAGAAGTGGTTTTGCGCGAAAATTATGGCGCGGTTATTGGCAAGCTGGAAGACAAAGTGGAACAGTGGATTACTCTTCCACTGTCATTGGCAGACCGCATGGCCATTGTTAAAATGGTAATATTGCCTGAACTTCTCTACCTCTTCACTAATATTCCCGTTACACCGCCGACGGCTATATTTCGCAGAATATCCGCCATGACCACTCGTCTTATCTGGGCTGGCAAACAAGCGCGAATCGAGCTCGGTACACTGACTCTGCCCTATTCAGAGGGCGGTTTCAAAGTCCCTGACTTCATGTTATACTACTTGTGTGCTCAGGCACACTACGCACACTACTGGTATCACCGGATCAGATATCTGCCACATACAGCGATCGAAGATGGTGACGCACACCCGATACCACTCCGCAACATTTTACCGTACTCGTGCACACATGTTCACAAATCTGAGATTAATACGATCCGTACCACAAACCTAGCCTGGCAGAGGATGGGGAAGCTCGCGAATAAATGGCCATTGTATGCCCCTGCACTGCCACTACAACACCACCCGGCATTATCTGTCACGCAAGAAAAGGTGGGAATGGAACAATTACAAAAGGTGGGGATAACCACGATGGAAGACCTATATGACAAGGGTGTATTCATAGACCGTAAACAGCTAGATTATATCCATAACCCCACTCTGCTCTTTACATTTACATATCATAGACTGCAAGGCTCTATCAAAAAATTCTACCCATCGTACCCACAAGAACCACCCGCCTTACAAGCTCTACAAATGATCATCCAAAACCCATACAATTTGCACCTTGTCAAGAACCTATACATGTTGTTACAAACAGATATAGGGGGCAAAGCATCTAAAGCACTCGACAGATGGAACGCGATACTGGATATACACATTACGGAGAAGGAATGGCATACCTGCTGCTCCCTAACCGAGATGCTCACCCCAAATGGAAACTTAAGGGTTCTACATTATAAATATCTTCATCAAATATACTATACCCCACAAAAGTTATATCGATTTGGTCTCCGACAAAATGCATTTTGCCAAAGATGTGGCGCTGACAATGCAGACTTTCTCCACCTGGCGTGGCATTGCCCTGATATTAGAGCATATTGGGAAAGCGTGGTAACTATGCTGGGTAAAATGCTTGCGATGCAAATAGACTGCACAATTAAGATTTGTCTCCTGGGCTTAGTGCCCTACTTAAAATCCCTTAAACGCAAGTTCTGTGTAATTGCATTACTTTTAGCTAAAAGACGTGTCTCCATGCATTGGGGGGGAAATAGCTATCCTAACACCGAACAGTGGCTTCGAGATATGACGTATTGTAAAGAAACATTGCAGACCTATGAGGAAGAATTGCCTTCTTGTTCCCGGCCTAGGGACTTCTGGGAAGCGTTAACTGATTATCTTGACACACATCAAGCTATAACCATGTCACCGACAGAATGAACAATTGTTAGATGACAGCTCACACCATGTAATGATGTAAAATGATGTACTGACCAGCTGATTCTCCGTTTATACCCGAATTGTTTTGTTGTAAAAGTTGTATGAGAACAATGTATGAAAGAAAAAGCAATAAAAATAAAAAAAGAAAACCATTCAGCGTGTCACCTTGTGAGGTGTGTTCAAAATGAATTCCCCTCACGCGTGGGCAACCCAAATCTGCCTGGCTAGAGGTACTAGGGTCACCACATGGGTGAATATTAAAGTCCCCGGCAATCATAACATTTTTAAAAGCAGCGTTAAGATGTTTCCTTAAAAAGAAGCCCAACAGGGAAATATTGCACGTACCCTTTGCACAGGACGTTGAGTTATAAAAGTTAATAATACCCCAATTGTGGCACCCCTTGCTCAATACCAGAGACTGTAAACATGGATTCTCCATCGGCAAGGCCAGTATCTTACACTCCACTGCCAAAGAGATATAAATAGCAAGACCCCCTCTTGATCTTCCTGCAGGTGTGGGGCCTTTGCATGTTAAAAGGCTTAATAGGTAAAACTCTGAGATATATGCACTGCTGGATACCAACCAACTAATTCAGTGAGGGGTCATCCTGGGCTTTGGGTTGTGGGCATTTATTTCTAGATGCGAAAGTCTGCTGACTGGTAATTTGAACTGTACACCCCAAGAAAGTGCCTGTCAAGGGGTTGTACTATATTGTCACATCCGAGCCATTGAATAGCTAGATTTTGTAGAGGACAGTCCTAGTGGTCATCCATAATATAGTGACCAAAGCCAGAGTCCTAAGATATTGTTTTGCTCAGTAACTTACTAATACTACCTGTGAGAGTTATCAATCTAATCACTGTACTATTTAATTTATGTTTAATTAACAAATTAATTAACTAATTTGCCCAATGTCTTTCCAGATTTTCTACCTAGCATTACAGATTTATTTTCTGTAGTTAGCAAACAAATGCAAGGTGTGAGCATGGATCTGAATTCACAAAACATTTTTCTTGTTGTGACATAGCCTGATCTTGAAACCAGAAGCCACCCATGCAAAAGGAAGTACCACCTTGGGTGGGCACCAAAAACTCAGCATATTCTAGCTTTCTACTGTAAGCAACACACCTTAATCGTGTAGACCACTCTCCAGCACCTGCAAACTTTGATGCATGTGGTTACAAGGGCACTGCTCCAAGCACTTCTGAGCTTGCAGTGTCTGACATTGCTTTTCTATAATTATTTGAGAAGTAAAGAAAGAAAGCTGATATTATAGAGATAGGTGTATAATTCCCAGGGAGGAACAAGGGAGAACACAATATTTTACGTTGATATGGGAGAGAAAAGAGAAAAGAAACATTGGCCATGTAGTCTTGATTGGAATGTGATGTTCTCTTGATTAGGTAATGTTTGGATGTGTATTTGGAGTGGTGTTGCTAACAGTGGCAAGTAAGTGCACTAATGCAAGAACAACTCACTGGCATTAAAGGAGGTGGAGCGGTACAAACTCGGATGTGGGGGAAAGAACAAAATGTTAAAATGTGAATTTCTCTATAGTATAACAGAGGATGGAGAGTGTACATATAGAAAAATGGGTTCAGACTAGGAGTGGATGATAAATTCTGCTCCGCTGGTGGAGTTGGCCACTCTGCATTGTAACACAGAGTTCTGGCCAAATTCCGGCAACCGCCGTATGCCAACTTTTTTTCTCATGTGCGGCTTGCCAACCGTAAGTTGGCAAGCGAGATTTGGCATCCCCTAGCGTGATTTTTATTCACTTGGAGGGCACCCCGTGAGATCTCCGCAATGTGGGTGGTCACGACCATTTGCAGTCAGAAAACAGCCACTAAAAAATCTACCTGAGCTGCAACAAAATCAAACCGAGAAGTAGCACCCTCTGGTGCAACGCGTAGAGATGTTTGTGCTGATTATTCAATGCGGAACAAGCTCCCGGTGCTAGAAATTAGCATGAGCAGAGCAACTTGCCTACTTTTGCGGATGTAATATCACTTTTATTATATCTGTATTCTTTCTGGCACTTGATGATTTAGCATGTTTCTTCAACTCAGCTTTTAATTAGATTCCAGGCTTTCGTTACCCCTAGTGGGCAAGCAAATTACACTGCTGGACAACTGGAGGATCAAAGGGTTCCCTACACAATTGGGCTGTTTGCTAGTGTTTGGGTGGGGACAGAATCTAAGTGATAATTCCTTTTTACTCCGCACCAAGCATTGGAAGGCTCATCTTAAGACCAGATCTCTAGAACTGATCACAGGATGGGCTCCTCACTGAAATTCTGCAGTGAAGGAACCAGGCAGCTGTGGCATATAGGGGGATAGTTTCAGCCTCTCAGGGAGATCTTTCAACAGACTGTTTCAAGTCTCCATCTTGAGATGTTCCAAAATGCTGTGCAGGAGGGTTGGGACAAGGGAGGAGGGATGATGTGTCATCACAGGACTTGACAGAGGTGACTACCTAATAGAACTTTCTGTCCCGACTTAAAAACCTTTACAGAGGGGAGAGAAGTGGAGGGAGAAAATAGATTTTGCTGGACCCTGAAGAAGACTGGAACCCTGTCTGGGGTCCTGAAGCACCCTAGGCTTAGACTGGATAGGACTCTGTGAATTCAACTCTCCAGGGCATGTAGCGCTGACCCCCTACAACCTCTGAGGGACAGTTAAGAGATGGCCTGCTGGGGGAACCCCATACACTCCGGATACATTTCCATGGGGGCATTCATGGTCTGCCCTCCTCATTCTTTAGTCTCCAAGGACTTCATTACTCCAGGGATGATGACAAACATAAAACATAAATAAAAATGGGCGTCCTTGTACTCCACCATTTTTGAGTGCCTGGGGTATCCACTTTCCAGGGACCAAAGGGAGAATAGGAAGCACCACTATGACCCTAATAAGTATGCCCTGAGAGCCCAAGCATCAGGTTACATCACAGTGAGACTCTCACACTCCACATGCTCATGTCTGTGGGGGCTTACTGATATCACAGCCTTCCTGCACAGTTGCGGTAGGAAACAGCTGCTGGCTCTCTTGTTGTCACACAGAGAGCTGTACAGGCTTGGCTGGGAGTCAGCTGGTTCATGAGCAATTGGACCCCCGTACGGCCCTTGGAAGTGACATATCCTAGGTACCCCCGAGACAGCAGGGGCACCTGGATTTCAAAAGAACAGCCACTAGGCCCCTTGGTATCTAGTGTATGTGGTGAAGTGTGGTGGTTATAGAGTTCAGGGCTCATTAGAGGTGTGAATTGTTAGGAGGTTGTCACCAAAGGTATTTCCACCTACCATCATGAAAATATTTGTAAATTAATGCATAGTATTGAGTGTTGTGAGCATAATAAAGTACATTTCTTTTTATAAGTAAAAGCAGTGACTGAACAATGATTTAATTGGGGGTTGTTTATTGCATGCCTGCTGACTGGGCTACTAGCCCACCATATCCCCTGATTAGGCCTTGGGCTGCTCTGCTTCACTACCCTGAGAGAGTCACGTGCTGCAAGGTAGATGGAAGGTGCTGACTTATTACTTGAGAACAACCCATATCCTTCCCAAATAATAACCCACTTTCTTACAGCAAGGTTCTGAAGCTTGTTTCTGTGATCCACACATCTGATGGATTTGTTGTGATGGTGAGTTATGTTTAAGTCATTTACCTTAAATTAATCAGATCTCTTCAAATGTGGGTCTTTGTTTTGTTTTATTGTTATGTGTATAATCCAATCCTTCATTCGCTTTTTGTACCTCTCAAATTCTTCTTCTGCTTGTTGGCATTTTTAAGGATTTATGGTGATGAAACATTACTGTTTTGAAATAATGAAAATGAAGATTTCCAGAAAAATACTACAAACCATGGGCGGTATTACACAAAGTACAATATTAGGCAAGTGTAGTGTTATTGGCTCTTTTCCTACTGCATAAAGAAGTGTAGTGCCATTCTACATATACAGCTGATTGGTAGACTAGGCAGGTTCATTGGGGCACATTATAAGAAGGAGACTTGGGGCAGCTTTGCACCCAACACACAAAAAAAGCAACAGTCTTACCTTCTGCACTGTAAATATGACTTTGAGTGGATCTGATACTTCATTATGGCTGTGTGTATTGTCTGACAGCACCTACACTAGTCATGGTCCATAGGCCTTTGCTAAAAGTATTTTATCATTATGATGAATTTCAAAAATGAAAAAAGGCAGACTGAATAAATCAGGATGATGGAATTTCATTGTGGAGAAATTTCGCAATGATGTAATATCTTTCCCGCAAAGACAATAAATGTTCTCGGAAAAAGGCAGGCCGGTAATATTTTTTAAATAAAAAGTTGCAGTAGTTTTTCTTCTATGTCTACCATGATCAGGCAGTGAGGAAGAGAAAGATGACAGAGAGGAAGAAAAGAGAACATTGCACAGATAAGAATGGAAAAAGAGGTGGGAAAAGAGAAAGTGGAAGACCACAAGGTGATTTAATGGAAGGGGTGGGTGGAAACAACATTAAAGGGACCAAGTAGTCAAGCCCCGTTCTTGAAAAGAAAGTAACAACTGCAGAGCGTGGGGACGGTTCAGGAGAGGTACTGTCTCAATCAATCAAGCAACATTTGTAAAGGGCAACACTGTCACCCCTAGGGGTATCTGGGTGCTGTGTCTCCATTGAAGAGCCAGGTCTTGAGTCTCTTTCTGAAGTCTACCAGCGAGGGGGTATACGGAGCTGGAGGGGAAGGTCGTTCCAGGTCATGGCAGTGATGTAGGAGAAGGAGTGGCCACCGCTTCAGCTGTGGCAGATGTGGGTGGTGTGTGTAGGGCGAGTGAGGAGGAGTGCCGGTGTCTAGAGGGTTGGTGGAAGTTCAGTCGACGGTTGTAATAGGCAGGTCCTAGGTCATGGAGGGCATTGTAGGCATGTCTGAGTATCTTGAACTGGCATCTCTTCTGGATGGGGAGCCAGTGGAAGTCTCTCAGGTGGGGGGTGATATGGGTCTGGTTGGGAAGGTCCAGGATGAGTCTGGCTGCAGCGTTTTGTGTGGTCTGGAGTCTTCTGAGGGGCTGGGTAGAGATGACGGCATAGAGGGCATTGCTGTAGTCGAGGCGGCTGGTGATGATGGCCTGAGTGACAGTCTTTCTGGTGCTGGTTGGGATCCATCTGAAGATTCTGTGGAGCACGCAAAGTGTGTTGAAGCAGGAGTAGGCGACTGCATAGGCTTGTTGTTTCATTACCAGTTGGCTGTTGAGGATGATGACGAGGTTGGGTGTTCGGTAAGTCGGCGGCGCAGGCACTTTACAGAAGATACACAATAGACAATAGCGGAATGAGATGGAGTTAATTTGTCATTTGCGGTGGTTGGATAGCAAACATAGTATAATTCATGGCAGTGATCATTAGTCATTTGCAATAGTGAGATGCATAAAAAAGGACAATACAAGGTAGTGATTGCAGGGCACTTAAAGATAATTGGGTTATAGGAAATACATACAATTTGGAAATAAGTAAGACATTCTAAATAGTGAGGTAGGGCACTTAAAAGCACTAGTGTGGTAGGAGACGGAGCATAAGATGGGCATCGCTAAAGAATTGTCATTATATTGGTAAATGTCACAAGGAAACAGAAGTATTTGTGCCCTGTCCACATTTGTTTAATGGATAGGATGGACCCAGTCAAGTAGGGGGTCAGTTGAGAGATCTAAGAGAGCTGCTCCTCAGTATAGCTTGCCTCAATAAAGGCTTACCGTGTAAATATTGTGTTGGTAGGAGCTGCTGGAATAACTGTTTATTCATTTAACTTTTTAAGAGTAAATAGCACAGGTTTGTTTTGATGCCAGATGGTATGGAATTCCATCACTTGAATGCACTTCCCGAGAAGGATTCCTTGAGGATTATTTTCTTCCTGCAGGGCAAGTATTGTAGCATAAAGGTGGCTTCATAGTTATTGTTGTGCACTTGAGATAATACGTTTATTTGTTAACTGACTTGGGGTTTTTAGTGGGAAGAGCCTCAAGGTAATACAGGCAAGTTTTAGAGTACACCTGGCCTTAATCATTAGCCAGTTCAGAGAATCTATGATTGGTGTGATATGCTCAAATTTCCCAGTAGACTTTTTGACCCCCTGCAGTGGGCTAACTGGGATGGGTCAAACCCAAATCTGTACCAGTTAGTGGGACAGAAAGCAGCACTAGACACAATGGATGACTTCATCATTGCTAAAAGGAGGATGGGAGATCAGCCCATCCTTGCATTTAATTATTTATTTATTTAGTTTTCAGTTTTGCTCTTTCACCCGAGGTATTGAAGTGATTTACAGAGGACAGAAAATTACAATGCACAGCCAAAAACAAAAATTAACACAATTGGATAGCACTATTAAACAGGCTGATGCTTCTGGAGTAACTTCATGTTGGAGATGTATCTTCTATTTAGGAGAAATAGACCGTTTGGTATACAGTTAGAGATGAATTGGGCTGTCTCCCAAACCCATTGCCTCCTGGGGGCAAATCTGGGGATTTTCCTAATATCTGCACACCCCAGGAGGCAGACAATCCACTAGGCACCAGAGAATTGCTTTTAGATAAAAGATATTGTGGAGGGGATTGGCAGTCCCGATTGAATACAACTCTAGAAAACTGGAAACGTTTTTAGAGCAAAGGAATGGGGTAGGGTTCTGGGCTGTTCTGGTATCGGGCAAGACAGTCATCCTGCTGCCCACTGGGGGCAGGAGCAAGGAGGTCAGATTTAGTGGCTTACTGAAATCTGCCCCTGGGGAGGAAAGAAAATCCAACAGACTTCAGAGACAGAATGAATAAACAAGAATGGGTGAGGCTGCCGGCCTGTCCTGGGATATATGCTGCCCCACCACCCCTGGACCAAAGACGTTCTCTTTGCCCTCTTGATTGGGCATATTTGGATGTTTACACCCAATATGACCCAAAGGGGGGCAGAGTGCCCAGTAGACTCTAGGGATCCAATATATAAATAGAAAGGTATGTAACGGGAATTTGGCACATCCTTGCATTGAGCCACCCTACTTCCGGTTGTCCAAGGCAGTCTTCCTGCCCCACATGGGGAATAGCAATCCAACTAGATACATGGAAAAGCTTTTTGGAAAAGGAATTGGTGGGGGCTTGCCTGTTGTGGAATCAGTCCAACTCACCACCCATGGGCCACAACAGTCTTTCTGTCCCTCGGGCTTAAAACCTACTTGCAGCAGAGATTGAATAAATGAAGAAAAAGGAATGGAGTGGGCTGTCAGCTGGTGCTGGTTTTGGGTCTCTTCCACTATCTTGTTGTTCAAGAATTAATGAATATGCCAATTTATAAAGCATACAGCTCCCAAAGGCATCCCAGTGCTAAGATTAGTACTACTGAAGATGAAGCATACAGGAGTTATTGATGAAAGAAAGGCCAGGTTTTCAGAAACTCTTTCTGCCACCCTGAAGCTAGGAGCACAAATCCTATAGCCACTACCTAAGACAAGCCAGAAGTTTGGAATTATTTGATGCAGCTTTTACAAAGAGCCCGGCAGAGAGGGGAAAAAACACCATTCCTCCTCGCCTATGGCAGAAAGACTCACAACATTCCTTTTTTGATCACCAGTTCTTGAATTCTCATGGGCTTTTTGTCCCCACAAGAGCAGGAAGATTTCAGGTGAACCCTCTAATCTTTCCCCTTAAGGAGGCGGAAAGACTGTCTAATGTTTGGAAGCAGGGAGGGTGCAACCCAATTGAAGTATAATCAAACTTGGCACCCCATTCCCATTTGCACTTTTTTAATTTGTGGTTTGGGGAGCTTTCTGCCCCCCCTCCCCCAGGTGGGCAAATGGGATGTTATTGCATGGCATTCTGGGTAAGAAAAATTAATGAGATCCTTTTAACCCCTTCGATGCTCATGACGGAGCGGTTCTGTTATGAGCATCGGTTGGGCTGTGCTTATGACGGAACCGCTCCGTCATGAGCACAGCCCCTGGGGGTAGCGCTGGCGCTCCCCCCCTGGGGCATCGATGTTGCCCCCACAGAGGGGGATGGCAGCGGAAGAGTTTCCGCTGCCACCCCCCCCACGCTTCCCCATGATGTCAGCGCGCACAGCGCGCGCCAACGTCATCAGGAAGCGCTGGACGCGCTGGAAATCATTTCTTTCCAGCGCGTCCAGAGGAGGAGGTAGGTTTGTTGTCTCCGGTGGGGCGGGGGGGCCAATTCAGGATGCCTTGAGGCATCGGGGGAGAGGAAAGAGTATTTCCTCTCCCCTGATGTCTCAATGCAGGGCATTCCTGCTTCACGATCGCGCACAGCGTCGCGATCGTGGAGCAGGAATGCTGCCCCACTAGACACCAGGGATGCTTTTTTTTTGCAAAAGGAAGCGACCCCTTCGGCAAGGGTCGCTTCCTATGGGGCCATAATGAAATTAATGAGATTAAGATCGGACGTTTTTTCGGCCGTTTCTGGACCCGGGGGGGGGGGGGCAGAAAAGCCCACTAGACCCAGGGATTACCTATTTAATTTAAATGGAAGCAACCCCTTGGGCAAGGGTCGCTTCCAGGGGGGCAATTTTCTTAGTTTGGATATTCTGCCCCCCCCTGGGGGCAGATCGCCCCGTTTTTTGGGCCTTTCTGCCCACCAGGGCATTTATTTAAATTGTGATGGAAGTGACCCCTTGGGCAAGGGTCACTTCCAGGGGGCCATTTTATTTTGTAATGGGAATTCTGCCCCCCCCCCTGGGGGCAGATCGGCCTGTTTTTGGGGAAACCACCACTAGACACCAGGGAATTATTTTAAATAAAAATGGAAGCGACCCCTTGGGCAAGGGTCGCTTCCAGGGGGCAATTATTTTTTTAATGTGTATTCTGGCCCCCCTGGGGGCAGATCGGCATTTTTATTGGGCCTTTCTGCCCCAGAAAACCCCACTAGACACCAGGGACTCATTTTAAAAATGAAATGGGAGTGACCCCTTGGACAAGGGTCGCTGCTAGGGGGCATATTGTTTTTGTATGCGTATTCTGCTCCCCCTGGCAGATTAGCCTGTTTTTTTTCCCTTTCTGCCCGGGGGGGGCAGAAAACCCCACTAGACACCAGGGACTTCTTTTAAATTAAAATGGAAGCAACCCCGTGGCCAAGGGTCGCTTCCAGGGGGCAGATTTTTTTATATGTGTATTCTGCCCCCCCTGGGGGCAGATCAGCCTATTGTTTTGCCCTTTCTGCCCCGGGGGGGGCAGAAAACCCCACTAGGCACCAGGGATTTTGTTTTGTGAGTAATGGAAGCGACATGGTTGCTTCCTGGGGACAGATCTGCCCCTTTTTTGGACTTTCTGCCCTAGGCGGGAGGGGGGAGGCAGAAAACCCTACTAGGCACTAGGAATTTATTACTTTTGCAAGGGGGCAAATTTCTGTCTGCTATTTTCTGCCCCACCTGGGGGGCAGATTGGCCTGGCAGACAACCTCACCGATCCCTTGGGCAAGATCATCCCCTATTTTTCTCAGCCCTATTTGAAGGCCCATCTGGCCGATTGACCATTTGGGTAGTAACATAGCGTGTTATAATGTTAATTGTTTGATTTTTTGTGAATTGCAATTGTAATGCTTTATTTCTCCTTTTTTGTTCTAGTTGAAGGCTTTTGCTCTTTAGACTGTTCCAGGTTGCGGTTTCGTTACTGGTGGTTCTGCTGTTTGTGTAGTTGCATGTGTTTGGTAAGAGACTTTTTTTGTACAATGTAAATGAGTTTCATTTCTCTGCATGAATTTGTTTTTGAAAATGGTGTAATAATAGCAGTATGTTTGGCTTCTGTTTTTGAGTGTCAAAAACTTTTTGCATTTGTGCTCGATGTGTATTTTGTTGTCTTGTGAGTAATTCGTTTTGTTTTTTTCTTTCTAGTGGGATATCGTTGGTTTTTGCTGTGTCTCTGCAGAGTAGGTGCTGGTGAGTGTAGCTGTCTCTTGTAAGTGAATTGTATAGTTTTTGAGTATATAGATCTTTGTGATAAGGGCACACATTTTTTACTTACTTGTTTTGCACAGTGTTGGTTGTTGTTGACTTGTTTGTGCAGTCTCCTTTCTTAGTAAGGATAATGGCTAGCCGCAGGATTACTGCTCAGCAGGTTGTTGGTATGCTTTTTGAGTCTTCCTCTGACCATGGTTCAGAGACTGACTCTGCATCTGAGTCAGAGGAGGCAGGGGACGATTTAGGCAGTGAGTTTTCTCTCCACATGGAATCATCGGATGATGAAGATACTGTGGGGAGATCCCTGTGGGGATTATTCGTCGCGCGGTATAAATGAAAAATAAATAAATACTCTTAATGCGGATGAAGTGCCTGTGTTAGAGGAGGAGATTGATATGCCGATAGTGCGGCAAGAGGCATCTGGGCTGCAGCCTGGGGCTGCAAGGCTTCCCGTTGGTGTAGTGCGGCAAAAGGCATCTGGGCTGCAGCCTGCGGCTGCAAGGCTTCCCGTTGGTGTAGTGCGGCAAGAGGCATCTGGGGCAGCAAGGCTTCCCATTGGTATAGTGCGGCAAGAGGCATCTGGGCTGCAGCCTGGGGCTGCAAGGCTTCCCGTTGAAAGTGCTGACCTCTGGGTTGCCCCAGGCATGGTGCAGCCGGCATTGCCAGACTTTACTGGTGTTCTAGGGTGTAGAGTGAATACTGAAAACTTTTTGCCGATACATTTTTTTCAGATGTTTATGGACGATGTGTTTTTGGCAGAGATTGTTGAGCAGACTAATTTGTATGCCGAACAGTTTTTGAGGGACAACAGTGCCAGTCTTAAGCCCCACTCTAGAGCTACCTGGTGGACTCCCACAAATCTGGAAGAGATGAAGAAGTTCTTGGGTTTAACTTTTTTGATGGGCTTGCTAAGGAAGCCATCAATGACTTCATATTGGTCTACTAGTCCCTTGATGGCAACTGCTATTTTTCCGGCAGTCATGAGTCGTGATAGGTATTTGCTTCTGCTTCGGATGATGCATTTTGTCGATAATGGTTTAGCGTTGCCACGAGATCACCCTGAATGTGACCATCTTTTTAAGATTCGGCCTGTCATTGATCACTTTGTTGATCGATTTTCTGAGATCTATGCTCCAGGGAAAGAAATTGCAGTGGATGAGTCTTTGGTGTTGTTCAAGGGCCGCTTGGTTTTTAGGCAATACATTCCTAGTAAGAGGGCACGCTATGGAATTAAGCTGTATATGCTGTGTGACAGTAGGACTGGATATGTCTCTAATTTCAGGGTGTACACCAGTAAGGAATCCAGGATTAACCCCCTGGTTGTCCGTCCACTTTTGGAGTGACTGAGAAAATTGTGTGGGAACTTGGTAGAGGATTTTTTAACAAAGGCCACCATTTATATGCAGATAACTTCTACACTGGTGTGCGGTTGTTCAGGGAATTGGCCAAAGTGGACACTGTTGCTTGTGGCACAATCCGCTCTAACCGTAAAGGTTTCCCAAAAGAACTTGTTTGTCAAAAGCTTGTGCGGGGACAGTGCAGTGCGTTGCGTTGCGAGGAGCTTCTAGCTGTGAAGTTTTCAGACAGGAGAGATGTCTACATGCTGACTACCATCCATGATGAAAGCACTGCACCTGTGACTGTTTGGGGTCAGGTTGCTGAAGCGCGCAAACCTGTGTGCATTTTAGACTATAATAAGCACATGGGTGGTGTTGACAGAGTAGATCAGAGGTTGGAACCTTACGCTGCTCTTCGTAAGGCTTACATTTGGTACAAGAAGTTGGCTATCCATCTTTTCCACTTGGCAACCTTTAATGCTTTTGTTGTGTTCCAGGATTCTTGTCCTGAGTCAAAGATGACTTTTGCTAAGTTTCAAGAGTCTGTAATAGGCAGCCTTGTTTTAGTGGAACAGGCAAGTGTTCCTAGAGTTGGAGTGGTGGAGGATGTTGCTAGATTGAAAGATCGCCACTTTCCTGATCACATTCCTCCCACACCCTCAAAAGACTTTCCCAGTAGGAGATGTAGAGTCTGTTGGCGAAGAGGTATGCGGAAGGAGACTCGTATGTACTGCCCCGAGTGTCCTTCTAACCCTGGGCTGTGTGTGCCTGCTTGTTTTAGAATGTACCACACGCAAAAGAATTTTTGGGAGCATCCATGAGTGGTAAAGTGAACTGCCTGGCCTCTATTGTTTAATATTTTTGGTTCAGTTTCAAGGTTGGCATTTGTGTAGTGTATTGAGTTTCAGATTTTGTGTTAGTAGATTTGTATCTATTTGCAATTTGTTTGTGTTTTCTTATTTATATAAAAAAAAATCCTAAATGTGATGGCGGTGTGCGTGGAGTGGCGCTTGTCTGGCGGTGTGCGTGGTCTGGCGTTTGGCTGGCGGTGTGTTTGGATTGGCGCTTGGCTGGTGGTGTGCGTGGACTGGCGCTTGGCTGGCGGTGTGTTTGTACTGGCACTTGGCTGGCGGTGTGTTTGAACTGGCGCTTGGCTGGCGGTGTGCGTGGACTGGCGCTTGGCTGGCGGTGTGCGTGGACTGGCGCTTGGCTGGCGGTGTGTGTGGACTGGCGCTTGGCTGGCGGTGTGTGTGGACTGGCGGTGTACGTGGACTGGCGGTGTGTGAGTAGTGACTAGCTGCTGGTCACTACACACACTGCTAGCCAAACGCCACTCAACGCAATCCGTGAGCTGGTGTGGTTGCTGTGTCAGGAATGTGGGCGTGTGAAAGTGATGGGCCCTTGAATGGCGCTGTCTGCTGGTGTGAGTGTTGTAATGTGCTGGGCCCGCGGCTGGCGTTGTGAATGGTTTTGTATGTGTCACACGTATGAAAGGTGTATGAATGGCCTGTAAAGAGGTTGGTGCCTTGTCGTGGCTTTACAGCTCACGAGCTGTGAGTCAATGGTTCAGTTTCTCGTCCTTTCAATTAACAGCGCATTTCATTTTTGGGAAATCTCTGGTTAATACAACTGTATATACTGAACCATCACTCACCCTCGTGCCAAATCCAACCAGTATGTATGTGTGCTTGAGGAATAGGTGGTTGTGCATAAAAATGTGTCTTTTCTGTTTTTGTCAAGCAGGTTGTACCTTGTCCTTTTTGTGAATGTTGTAATGTGTTGGTTTTGTGCCTGGTGGTGTGAATGGTCTTGTGTGTATCATGTATGAAAGGTGTGTGAATGGCCTGTAAAGCGGTTGGTGCCTTGAAGTGGCTTTACAGCTCACGAGCTGCGAGTCACTGGTTCAGTTTTTTTGTCCATTCAATTATTGACAGTGCATTTCATTTTTGTGAAATCTCTTGTTAATACAATTTTATATACTGAACCATCACTCGCCCTCGTGCCAAATCCAACCAGTATGTGTGTGTGCTTGAGGAATAGATGGCTGTGCAGTAATCTTTGTCTGTTTTGTCGCTCTGCCAAGCTGTACATTTCATTTAAGAATAACCTAACAACTGTAGTTTTTGTCGTAAACTAAACACCCATGGGAGTGCATGGTGATGTCTCTCTTGTGGATCCCAACAAGTTATCTTACCCACAATGTCCTGCAAACCTCAAAATGTGACTGTGACATTTTCCTTGCATTATTGTGCCCAAATTTTCACACTGCAGAAAGTAACAAGACATTTCCAACCCCCCAGCATTTCTCCAAGTATTTCAATAGAAATGGTACCTCACTTGTATGGGTGGGCCAAGTACCCGCGGCAGGGAAGGGCCCAAAACTTATTGATGTGACATCAAAATTACCTATCACAAACCAACCTGGTTTTGCATGGGGGGTCCCATGAGTTTTTGGTCCGGGGCTCGGCGGCCATCTAGGGAAACCTACCTAACCCACACATTTCTGGAAACTAGACACCCGGGGGAGTCCAGCGAGGTATGGCTTGCGTGGGTCCCCCATCATTCTCCTACCCAGAATCCCCTGCAAACCACATATTTTGCTGAAAAATCCACTTTTTCTCACATTTCTGTGTGGGAAAGTTCTGGAATCTGCGTGGATCCACAAATTTCCTTCCACCCAGCGTTCCCCCAGGTCTCCCGATAAAAATGGTACCTCACTTGCGTGGGTGGGTCAAGGACCCGCGACAGGCAAGGGCCCAAAACCTATTGAGGCAACATCAAAATTACCTATCACAAACCAACCTGGTTTTGCATGGGGGTTCCCATGAGTTTTTGGCCCGGGGCTCGGCATCCATCTAGGGAAACCTACCTAACCCACACATTTCTGGAAACTAGACACCCGGGGAGTCCAGCGAGGTATGGCTTGCGTGGGTCCCCCATCATTCTCCTACCCAGAATCCCCTGCAAACCTCAAATTTCACCGAAAAATTCACTTTTTTCTCAAATTTCTGTGTGGGAAAGTTCTGGAATCTGCGTGGATCCACAAATTTCCTCCCACCCAGCGTTCCCCCAGGTCTCCCAATAGAAATGGTACCTCACTTGTGTGGGTAGGCATAGTGGCTGCAACAGGAAATGGCCCAAATCGTACTGTGGAGACTTCAAAATTACCTATAGCAAAAATACCTGGTTTTGGGGGGGGCACCTGAGATTTTGGCCCCGGGCTCGGCGGCCATCTTGGGAAAGTACCAAACCCAAACATTTCTGAAAACTAGTCACCCGGGGGGAGTCCAATGAGGTATGGCTTGCGTGGATCCCCCAACGTTTTCCTACCCAGAATGCCATGCAAACCTCAAATTTAGCTGAAAAAAACACATTTTCCACATATTTTTGTGTGGAATCACCGTGCCGGCACAAATTTCCTACCACTCAGCGATCCCCTTGTTCTCCCGAGTAAAATGATACCTCACTTGGGTGGGTGTCCAAAGCAGAATTGGCTAAAAACGTAGGGGCATATTAGCAAGACCGGCGATAAAATTATCGCCGCTTTAGCGGCAGGAAACTGCCGCTAAAACGGCGATAATGGAGCTTGCTAATATGCGTTATAGAATTCCAATAGAAGCCCAGGTTAGATGTCCAGCACATCTAACCTGGGCTTCTATTGGAATTCTATAACACATATTAGCAAGCCCAATATCGCCGTTTTAGCGGCAGTTTCCTGCCGCTAAAACGGCAATAATTTTATCGCCGGTCTTGCTAATATGCCCCCTATTTTTAAAAAATGTAGCACTTAGAATTCTCGGAGCTATACTCTAAATCCCTATGTTTTGGGCTCTTCCTAGCCACAGGCCTTTGGCCCACCCACACAAGTGAGGTATCATTTTACTCGGGAGAACAAGGGGAACGCTGGGTGGTAGGTAATTTGTGGATCCACGCAGATTCCAGAACTTTGCCACACAGAAATTTGAGAAAAAAGTGAATTTTTCGGCAAAATTTGAGGTTTGCAGGGGATTCTGGGTAGGAGAATGATGGGGGACCCACGCAAGCCATACCTCGCTGGACTCCCCCGGGTGTCTAGTTTCCAGAAATGTGTGGGTTAGGTAGGTTTCCCTAGATGGCTGCCGAGCCCCGGGCCAAAAACTCATGGGACCCCCATGCAAAACCAGGTTGGTTTGTGATAGGTAATTTTGATGTCGCCTCAATAGCTTTTGGGCCCTTGCCTGTCGCGGGTCCTTGACCCACCCACGCAAGTGAGGCACCATTTTTCTTGGAAGACTTTGGGGAACGCTGGGTGGGTGGAAATTTGTGGATCCACGCAGATTCCAGAACTTTCCACCACAGAAATGTGGGGAAAATGTGTTTTTTTTTACATTTATTTAGGTTTGCAAGGGATTCTGGGTAACAGAACCTGGTGGGAGGCAGTCAAGTCACCCCATCCTAGATTCCCTGGGTGTCTAGTTTTCAAAAATGTATAGGTTTGCTAGGTTTCCCTAGGTGCCGGCAGAGCTATGGTTCAAAAACTACACCTAGGCACTTTGCCAAAAAAGGGTCATTTTTCACTGCGAAATTGAGGTGTGTCCACGTTGCGTTTTGTGCCGTTTCCTGCCACGGGCACTAGGCCGACCCACACAAGTGAGGTTCCATTTTTCTCGGAAGACTTTGGGGAATGCGGGGTGGGTGGAAATTTGTGGATCCACGCAGATTCCAGAACTTTCCACCACAGAAATTTGGGGAAAATGTGGATTTTTTGACAATTTTTTAGGTTTGCAAGGAATTCTGGGTAACAGAACCTGGTGGGAGGCAGTCAAGTCACCCCATCCTGGATTCCCCTGGGTGTCTAGTTTACAAAAATGTATAGGTTTGCTAGGTTTCCCTAGGTGCCGGCAGAGCTATGGTTCAAAAACTACAGCTAGGCACTTTTCCAAAAAAGGGTCATTTTTCACTGCGAAATTGAGGTGTGTCCACATTGTGTTTTGCGCCGTTTCCTGTCGCGGGCACTAGGCCGACCCACACAAGTGAGGTACCATTTTTATCGAACGACTTTGGGGAACGCGGGGTGGGTGGAAATTTGTGGATCCACGCAGATTCCAGAACTTTCCACCACAGAAATGTGGGGAAAATGTGTTTTTTTGGACAATTTTTTAGGTTTGCAAGGGATTCTGGGTAACAGAACCTGGTGGGAGGCAGTCAACTCACCCCATCCTGGATTCCCCTGGGTGTCTAGTTTTCAAAAATGTATAGGTTTGCTAGGTTTCCCTAGGTGCCGGCAGAGCTATGGTTCAAAAACTACAGCTAGGCACTTTGCCAAAAAAGAGTCATTTTTCACTGCAAAATTGAGGTGTGTCCACGTTGCGTTTTGCGCCGTTTCCTGTTGCGGGCACTAGGCCGACCCACACAAGTGAGGTACCATTTTTCTCAGAAGACTTTGGGGAAAGCGGGGTGGGTGGAAATTTGTGGATCCACGCAGATTCCAGAACTTTCCACCACAGAAATGTGGGGAAAATGTGGATTTTTTGACAATTTTTTAGGTTTGCAAGGAATTCTGGGTAACAGAACCTGGTGGGAGGCAGTCAAGTCACCCCATCCTGGATTCCCTGGGTGTCTAGTTTTCAAAAATGTATAGGTTTGCTAGGTTTCCCTAGGTGCCGGCAGAGCTAGGGTTCAAAAACTACACCTAGGCACTTTGCCAAAAAAGGGTCATTTTTCACTGCGAAATTGAGGTGTGTCCACGTTGCGTTTTGTGCCGTTTCCTGCCACGGGCACTAGGCCGACCCACACAAGTGAGGTACCATTTTTCTCGGAAGACTTTGGGGAATGCGGGGTGGGTAGAAATTTGTGGATCCAAGCAGATTCCAGAACTTTCCACCACAGAAATGTGGGGAAAATGTGGATTTTTTGACAATTTATTAGGTTTGCAAGGAATTCTGGGTAACAGAACCTGGTGGGAGGCAGTCAAGTCACCCCATCCTGGATTCCCCTGGGTGTCTAGTTTTCAAAAATGTATAGGTTTGCTAGGTTTCCCTAGGTGCCGGCAGAGCTATGGTTCAAAAACTACAGCTAGGCACTTTGCCAAAAAAGGGTCATTTTTCACTGCGAAATTGAGGTGTGTCTACGTTGCGTTTTGCGCCGTTTCCTGTCGCGGGCACTAGGCCGACCCACACAAGTGAGGTACCATTTTTCTCAAACGACTTTGGGGAACGCGGGGTGGGTGGAAATTTGTGGATCCACGCAGATTCCAGAACTTTCCACTACAGAAATGTGGGGAAAATGTGTTTTTTTGGACACTTTTTTAGGTTTGCAAGGGATTCTGGGTAACAGAACCTGGTGGGAGGCAGTAAAGTCACCCCATCCTGGATTCCCCTGGGTGTCTAGTTTTCAAAAATGTATAAGTTTGCTAGGTTTCCCTAGGTGCCGGCAGAGCTATGGTTCAAAAACCACAGCTAGGCACTTTGCCAAAAAAGGGTCATTTTTCACTGCGAAATTGAGGTGTGTCCACGTTGCGTTTTGCGCCGTTTCCTGTCGCGGGCACTAGGCCGACCTACACAAGCGAGGTACCATTTTTCTCTGAAGACTTTGGGGAACACGGGGTGGGTGGAAATTTGTGGATCCACGCAGATTCCAGAACTTTCCACCACAGAAATGTGGGGAAAATGTGTTTTTTTAAACATTTTTTTAGGTTTGCAAGGGATTCTGGGTAACAGAACCTGGTGGGAGGCAGTCAAGTCACCCCATCCTGGATTCCCCTGGGTGTCTAGTTTTCAAAAATGTATAGGGTTGCTAGGTTTCCCTAGGTGCCGGCAGAGCTATGGTTCAAAACCTACAGCTAGGCACTTTGCCAAAAAAGAGTCATTTTTCACTGCGAAATTGAGGTGTGTCTACGTTGCGTTTTGCGCCGTTTCCTGTTGCGGGCACTAGGCCGACCCACACAAGTGAGGTACCATTTTTCTCTGAAGACTTTGGGGAACGCGGGGTGGGTGGAAATTTGTGGATCCACACAGATTCCAGAACTTTCCACCACAGAAATGTGGGAAAAATGTGTTTTTATTTACATTTTTTTAGGTTTGCAAGGGATTCTGGGTAACAGAACCTGGTGGGAGGCAGTCAAGTCACCCCATCCTGGATTCCCCTGGGTGTCTAGTTTTCAAAAATGTATAGGTTTGCTAGGTTTCCCTAGGTGCCGGCAGAGCTATGGTTCAAAACCTACAGCTAGGCACTTTGCCAAAAAAGAGTCATTTTTCACTGCGAAATTGAGGTGTGTCCACGTTGCGTTTTGCGCCGTTTCCTGCTGCGGGCACTAGGCCGACCCACACAAGTGAGGTACCATTTTTCTCGGAAGACTTTGGGGAACGCGGGGTGGGTGGAAATTTGTGGATCCACGCAGATTCCAGAACTTTCCACCACAGAAATGTGGGGAAAATGTGTTTTTTTGACACTTGTTTAGGTTTGCAATGGATTCTGGGTAACAGAACCTGGTGGGAGGCAGTCAAGTCACCCCATCCTGGATTCCCCTGGGTGTCTAGTTTTCAAAAATGTATAGGTTTGCTAGGTTTCCCTAGGTGCAAGCAGAGCTAGGGTTCAAAAACTACAGCTAGGCACTTTGCCAAAAAGGGTCATTTTTCACTGCGAAATTGAGGTGTGACCACGTTGCGTTTTGCGCCGTTTCCTGTCGCGGGCACTAGGCCGACCCACACAAGTGAGGTACCATTTTTCTCGGAAGACTTTGGGAAACGCGGGGTGCATGGAAATTTGTGGATCCACGCAGATTCCAGATCTTTCCACCACAGAAATGTGGGGAAAATGCGTTTTTTGACAATTATTTAGGTTTGCAAGGGATTCTGGGTAACAGAACCTGGTGGGAGGCAGTCAAGTCACCCCATCCTGGATTCACCTGGGAGTCTAGTTTTCAAAAATGTATAGGTTTGCTAGGTTTCCCTAGGTGCCGGCAGAGCTATGGTGCAAAAACTACAGCTAGGCACTTTGCCAAAAAAGGGTCATTTTTCACTGCAAAATTGAGGTGTGTCCACGTTGCGTTTTGCGCCGTTTCCTGTTGCGGGCACTAGGCGGACCCACACAAGTCAGGTACCATTTTTCTTGGAAGACTTTGGGGAACGCGGGGTGGGTGGAAATTTGTGGATCCATGCAGATTCCAGAACTTTCCACCACAGAAATGTGGGGAAAATGTGGATTTTTTGACAATTTTTTAGGTTTGCAAGGAATTCTGGGTAACAGAACCTGGTGGGAGGCAGTCAAGTCACCCCATCCTGGATTCCCCTGGGTGTCTAGTTTTCAAAAATGTATAGGTTTGCTAGGTTTCCCTAGGTGCCGGCAGAGCTAGGGTTCAAAAACTACACCTAGGCACTTTGCCAAAAAAGGGTCATTTTTCACTGCGAAATTGAGGTGTGTCCACGTTGCGTTTTGTGCCGTTTCCTGCCACGGGCACTAGGCCGACCCACACAAGTGAGGTACCATTTTTCTCGGAAGACTTTGGGGAATGCGGGGTGGGTGGAAATTTGTGGATCCAAGCAGATTCCAGAACTTTCCACCACAGAAATGTGGGGAAAATGTGGATTTTTTGACAATTTATTAGGTTTGCAAGGAATTCTGGGTAACAGAACCTGGTGGGAGGCAGTCAAGTCACCCCATCCTGGATTCCCCTGGGTGTCTAGTTTTCAAAAATGTATAGGTTTGCTAGGTTTCCCTAGGTGCCGGCAGAGCTATGGTTCAAAAACTACAGCTAGGCACTTTGCCAAAAAAGGGTCATTTTTCACTGCGAAATTGAGGTGTGTCTACGTTGCGTTTTGCGCCGTTTCCTGTCGCGGGCACTAGGCCGACCCACACAAGTGAGGTACCATTTTTCTCGAAACGACTTTGGGGAACGCGGGGTGGGTGGAAATTTGTGGATCCACGCAGATTCCAGAACTTTCCACTACAGAAATGTGGGGAAAATGTGTTTTTGGACACTTTTTTAGGTTTGCAAGGGATTCTGGGTAACAGAACCTGGTGGGAGGCAGTAAAGTCACCCCATCCTGGATTCCCCTGGGTGTCTAGTTTTCAAAAATGTATAAGTTTGCTAGGTTTCCCTAGGTGCCGGCAGAGCTATGGTTCAAAAACCACAGCTAGGCACTTTGCCAAAAAAGGGTCATTTTTCACTGCGAAATTGAGGTGTGTCCACGTTGCGTTTTGCGCCGTTTCCTGTCGCGGGCACTAGGCCGACCCACACAAGCGAGGTACCATTTTTCTCTGAAGACTTTGGGGAACACGGGGTGGGTGGAAATTTGTGGATCCACGCAGATTCCAGAACTTTCCACCACAGAAATGTGGGGAAAATGTGTTTTTTTAAACATTTTTTAGGTTTGCAAGGGATTCTGGGTAACAGAACCTGGTGGGAGGCAGTCAAGTCACCCCATCCTGGATTCCCCTGGGTGTCTAGTTTTCAAAAATGTATAGGGTTGCTAGGTTTCCCTAGGTGCCGGCAGAGCTATGGTTCAAAACCTACAGCTAGGCACTTTGCCAAAAAGAGTCATTTTTCACTGCGAAATTGAGGTGTGTCTACGTTGCGTTTTGCGCCGTTTCCTGTTGCGGGCACTAGGCCGACCCACACAAGTGAGGTACCATTTTTCTCTGAAGACTTTGGGGAACGCGGGGTGGGTGGAAATTTGTGGATCCACACAGATTCCAGAACTTTCCACCACAGAAATGTGGGAAAAATGTGTTTTTATTTACATTTTTTTAGGTTTGCAAGGGATTCTGGGTAACAGAACCTGGTGGGAGGCAGTCAAGTCACCCCATCCTGGATTCCCCTGAGTGTCTAGTTTTCAAAAATGTATAGGTTTGCTAGGTTTCCCTAGGTGCCGGCAGAGCTATGGTTCAAAACCTACAGCTAGGCACTTTGCCAAAAAAGAGTCATTTTTCACTGCGAAATTGAGGTGTGTCCACGTTGCGTTTTGCGCCGTTTCCTGTTGCGGGCACTAGGCCGACCCACACAAGTGAGGTACCATTTTTCTCTGAAGACTTTGGGGAACGCGGGGTGGGTGGAAATTTGTGGATCCACGCAGATTCCAGAACTTTCCACCACAGAAATGTGGGGAAAATGTGTTTTTTTTGACACTTTTTTGGGTTTGCAATGGATTCTGGGTAACAGAACCTGGGGGAGGCAGTCAAGTCACCCCATCCTGGATTCCCCTGGGTGTCTAGTTTTCAAAAATGTATAGGTTTGCTAGGTTTCCCTAGGTGCAAGCAGAGCTAGGGTTCAAAAACTACAGCTAGGCACTTTGCCAAAAAAGGGTCATTTTTCACTGCGAAATTGAGGTGTGACCACGTTGCGTTTTGCGCCGTTTCCTGTCGCGGGCACTAGGCCGACCCACACAAGTGAGGTACCATTTTTCTCGGAAGACTTTGGGAAACGCGGGGTGCATGGAAATTTGTGGATCCACGCAGATTCCAGATCTTTCCACCACAGAAATGTGGGGAAAATGCGTTTTTTTTGACAATTATTTAGGTTTGCAAGGGATTCTGGGTAACAGAACCTGGTGGGAGGCAGTCAAGTCACCCCATCCTGGATTCACCTGGGAGTCTAGTTTTAAAAAATGTATAGGTTTGCTAGGTTTCCCTAGGTGCCGGCAGAGCTATGGTGCAAAAACTACAGCTAGGCACTTTGCCAAAAAAGGGTCATTTTTCACTGCAAAATTGAGGTGTGTCCACGTTGCGTTTTGCGCCGTTTCCTGTTGCGGGCACTAGGCGGACCCACACAAGTGAGGTACCATTTTTCTTGGAAGACTTTGGGGAACGCGGGGTGGGTGGAAATTTGTGGATCCACGCAGATTCCAGAACTTTCCACCACAGAAATGTGGGGAAAATGTGTTTTGTTTTACATTTATTTAGGTTTGCAAGGGATTCTGGGTAATAGAACCTGGTGGGAGGCAGTCAAGTCACCCCATCCTGGATTCCCCAGGGTGTATAGTTTTCAAAAATGTATAGGTTTGCTAGGTTTCCCTAGGTGCCCGCAGAGCTATGGTTCAAAAACTACAGCTAGGCACTTTGCCAAAAAAGGGTAATTTTTCACTGCGAAATTGAGGTGTTTCCACGATGCGTTTTGTGCCGTTTCCTGTTGCGGGCACTAGGCCGACCCACACAAGTGAGGTACCATTTTTCTCAGAAGACTTTGGGGAACGCGGGGTGGGTGGAAATTTGTGGATCCACACAGATTCCAGAACTTTCCACCACAGAAATGTGGGGAAAATGTGGTTTTTTTGACAATTGTTTAGGTTTGCAAGGGATTCTGGGTAACAGAACCTGGGGGGAGGCAGTCAAGTCACCCCATCCTGGATTCCCTGGGTGTCTAGTTTTCAAAAATGTATAGGTTTGCTAAGTTTCCCTATGTGCCAGCAGAGCTAGGGTTAAAAAACTACAGCTAGGCACTTTGCCAAAAAAGGGTCATTTTTCACTGCGAAATTGAGGTGTGACCACGTTGTGTTTTGCGCCGTTTCCTGTCGCGGGCACTAGGCCGACCCACACAAGTGAGGTACCATTTTTCTCGGAAGACTTTGGGAAACGCTGGGTGGGTGGAAATTTGTGGATCCACGCAGATTCCAGAACTTTCCACCACAGAAATTTGGGAAAAATTCGGTTTTTTTGACAATGTTTTAGGTTTGCAAGGGATTCTGGGTAACAGAACCTGGTGTGAGGCAGTCAAGTCACCCCATCCTGGATTCCCCTGGGTGTCTCGTTTTCAAAAATGTATAGGTTTGCTAGGATTCCCTAGGTGCCGGCAGAGCTATGGTTCAAAAACTACAGCTAGGCACTTTGCCAAAAAAGGGTAATTTTTCACTGCGAAATTGAGGTGTGTCCACGTTGCGTTTTGCGCCGTTTCCTGTTGCGGGCACTAGGCCGACCCACACAAGTGAGGTACCATTTTTCTCAGAAGACTTTGGGGAACGCGGGGTGGGTGGAAATTTGTGGATCCATGCAGATTCCAGAACTTTCCACCACAGAAATGTGGGGAAACTGTGTTTTTTTTGACAATTTTTTAGGTTTGCAAGGGATTCTGGGTAACAGAACCTGGGGGGAGGCAGTCAAGTCACCCCATCCTGGATTCCCCTGGGTGTCTAGTTTTCAAAAATTTATAGGTTTGCTACGTTTCCCTAGGTGCCAGCAGAGCTAGGGTTCAAAAACTACAGCTAGGCACTTTGCCAAAAAAGGGTCATTTTTCACTGCGAAATTGAGGTGTGACCACGTTGCGTTTTGCGCCGTTTCCTGTTTCGGGCACTAGGCCGACCCACACAAGTGAGGTACCATTTTTCTCGGAAGACTTTGGGAAACGCGGGGTGGGTGGAAATTTGTGGATCCACGCAGATTCCAGAACTTTCCACCACAGAAATGTGGGGAAAATGTGGTTTTTTGACAATTTTTTATGTTTGCAAGGGATTCTGGGTAACAGAACCTGGTGTGAGGCAGTCAAGTCACCCCATCCTGGATTCCCCTGGGTGTATAGTTTTCAAAAATGTATAGGCTTGCTAGGTTTCTCTAGGAGCCGGCAGAGCTAGGGTTCAAAACCTACAGCTAGGCACTTTGCCAAAAAAGGGTCATTTTTCACTGCGAAATTGAGGTGTGTCCACGTTGCGTTTTTTGCCGTTTCCTGCCGCGGGCACTAGTCCGACCCACACAAGTGAGGTACCATTTTTCTCGGAAGACTTTGGGGGACGCGGGGTGGGTGTAAATTTGTGGATCTACGCAGATTCCAGACCTTTCAACCACAGAAATGTGGGGAAAATGTGGTTTGTTTGACAATTGTTTAGGTTTGCAAGGGATTCGGGGTAACAGAACCTGGTGGGAGGCAGTCAAGTCACCCCATCCTGGATTCCCCTGGGTGTCTAGTTTTCAAAAATGTATAGGTTTTCTATGTTTCCCTAGGTGCCGGCAGAGCTAGGGTTCAAAAACTACAGCTAGGCACTTTGCAAAAAAAGGGTAATTTTTCATTGTGAAAATGTGGTGTGTTCACGTTTTGTTTTGAGCCATTTCCTGTCGTGGGCACTATGCCTACCCACACAAGTGAGGGACCATTTTTATCGGGAGACTTAGGGTAATTCCGATTTGTAAAGCAACTGTTATTACCTATTGACCTTCGATGCATTTCTGCCTTCCAAATGAAAGACATTGTGTAAAAAAGAAGTCATTTTGAAAAATGACCGATAATTCTCATGCTAGTATGAGTATTCCCAATTTCGAAAATGTGCAAATATCTACTGTTTCTAAACTCTATAATTTGTTCCCATTTCAGAAATACATAGGTGTCTTTCATACCGATTTTTCCATGTATACATTTTTCCACAATAATTGCTATATACCCGGTACATAATAAAAAGCCATTGCAAATTGCTGCTCAGTTTTTGACTCTGGGTTCGTCGAGTTCTTGGTGAACCTACAAGTCCTATATATCCCCACAACAAGTACGGTCCATCGGATGTAACGGTATATTGCTTTCAAAGAGCTGTCATAATTAGAAATTGTTACAGGTGAAAACGTTGACACAAAAGGCTGTTTTTTTCAACTAATTTTCAATTTTTCCTATATTTAACTGTAAGTTTCTATAAAGAAACCTTGATGGATCTACACAAATGACCCCTTGCTGAATTCAGAATTTTGTCTACTTTTCTAAAATGTATAGCTTTCCAGGATCCATTATTGCTTTCATACCCATTTCTACCATTAACTGAAAGGAGGTTGAAAGCACAAAAAATAGCAAAAATAGGCTATGTCCCAGAAAAATGCCAAAACTGTGTAAAAAATGTTGGTTTTCTGACAAAAGTCTGTCATTCCCTAAAAGCTGGGAAAATGGTGATTTCAGCCCCACAAACCCTTTTTTGATACCATTTGCAGGAAAAAACCCAGACACTTTCATTTGCAGCCCTTTTTTCCCATTTTTACCAAAAAAAACAAAATTTTGCTGCATTTTGGCTAATTTCTGGGAACCCTCCAGGGGAATCCACAAACCCTGGGTACCTTTAGAATCCCCATGATGTTGGAAGAAAAGGACGCAAATTTGGCGTGGATACCTTATGTGGTCAAAAAGTTACAGGGGCCTAAGCGTGCACTACCCCAAATAGCCAAAAAAAGGCTTAGCACAGGGGGGGGGGGGGAAAGGCCTAGCAGCGAAGGGGTTAAGCTACACCAGTCTGGACTCCCTCCCGATATCTAGTTTTAAAAAATGTATCGCTACTATCCCCTCCAAAGAATCAATGTAAGTTAAAAATCTTGAAGTCTCCATGATGTAAGTAAGTACATTTTCTTTATTTGGTTAAAACAAGTATACCCCTAAACGATACATAAAATCCAATAAAAACATTTCATCTGAGTTAAGCGAAGATTTAAGTAAAGATAAAATACAAAACACTTGTGACATAATAGAAATATTATCCAGCATCCAATGGCCTGAAGAACAAGGTGCCTATCCCTACAGAAAATATTATTAATTAATACAACCAAATAAATCAGACTTTGACATACGCCCCGTACCCAAAGTATCAAATATATAAAGCCAGCCCAAATCAAAAAGAAAGATGAAAAAAAACAATCAAATCAAATACAATGACTTTTATAAAACCGGGCCAGGGACAAGTTAGATTTGTACTATGGCCAAGCCTCCTGGATATTAACAATACTGCTTAAGAAAAAGCCCATGTGGACACACATTTTAGCTTGTCTCAACATAAGGAGATACAACATCGCAGGTTAACTTGGTTAAAATTAAAACCTTTTAAAATGGGTATCAAATATTTCCTCCTTGGATAAGTGTAGAATGGGCAAAACAATACAAAATGAGCCACAGTCTGGGCCGAAAGGTAGTCACACTCACAGGGGCCAAGGGTACCCTGTGTGGCCCAACCCTCTGGAAAACTAATTAACAGCAGGAGAAGATTCAATCTTAACCTAGGAAGAAGCTGGCAATGATACACATTGTTTACCCAGCTCAAGCATGGCTCATTTGAGGGTATATCTTTCACCAGGCAATGGGTGTGAGACACCAGTTTCGGTAGTTCGAGCCCTTCTCTATTAGAACTGTAGTTCCTCAAGATGTTCTGTTTTACCCATAAGTAATCAGCTTAAACAATACTTTCAGGAGAAAGAACAGGTTGGGGCAGCCCAAGGCTGCAAATTCTAGCTTGATATATTTAAGCCAAGGGATCGCACTCACGTTGTCGAGAAAGAGACAATCTCTAATTATTTGCCTGATGTGCTTTTGGGCCTTTCCTGTTCCATGTGATAGGCACAATCATATATGTGTGTTACCATTTTAATGGGTGGAAATGCCAAAAAGTAGAACATTTATTTCTACATATATTAAACATCTGTACAGTTTGTCTTCCAACTGTAAGTCGGTGTGCACCAAAAACGTTTTGTAAAGCTGTTTCAAAACCACCAGATATCATGGGTATCCCCAAATTTCTAAACCCAGATTCTTACCCCCATTGCAAAAATGAATGACTCTCCTTTATATCCATTTCTCATTAATTAATTAAAGTTTACCTCATGAATTGATGCATGGTCGAAACATAATGAAAAATAATTACAAGCCATAGTTCAGTTGATGGCTTTGTGTATCAAAGGTTTTTGCACTACCAACATCACCCTACATATCTGTTGCCTAAAGAGTCTGACAGATGTAGTGGTGTGTTACTTTTGCAAATCGCCTACAGTGCAAAAACCTACAGATTAATATATTCTCGCCCATTTCTATTTTTCCTTCTTACTTTCACTATTTGGTTTACTGTTGAGAAATGTATAACTTTATGAGTTCAGCATCTCACTGGCCCACAAACTGCAAGAGGGTAGAAACCAGAGAAAAAGGAAATATTGACTCCAACTTAGAAAATAACAAAAGCTGTGGTGAAGTTGGCAATTTTAAAACTCTGCCTATTTCTGAAACTTGGGAAGAGGGCAGTATTAGCACAGAAACATTTGAGTGATGCCATTTAAAAAAAAAAAGAACAGACCTTTTCGTCACAGTACTTACTTCTCATTTTTATGACACAAAACATATTCACATTTATATTTTGTTTATCAGTCCCCTTCAGGAGAAACTACAAACCATGGTTACCTATACAATCTCCAATGTGTGGGAAATATTCGTTCTTGATATGTTTTGTGGAAAAAACATTATGAAGGTTTAAGCACAAAGCACCACAAATATTTAATAAAGAGCTGATCAGTGGTGGGGGAAGAGTCAGCCTTTAAGGGATTCATTTTTGTTTGCTTTTGGGAAATATAAAGCATTACAGATTCATCTCTGAGTGATAGATCCCTTTTCCCACAAACGGAAAGTCTGTAAAAAACTGAAATATATGAAATATTGATCACCACTTATGAAATAGTGACAAAACTAATGTTAATAGATGGTTTTATCCAGCTCTATTTCGGAAAGCAGGGAAACTGGCAATATCAGCACAGCAAACCTCTTGTTGGGACATTAAAACTGGAAAAAATGCATACTTTCTTGCACATCCTCCATCCCCCATTTTTGTACTAGAACACACTGTGCCACATTTTGTTGTTTTTCAGTTCTCTGAAAGTGGAATATCAACCAATCAAATCAATCAAGGTTTGTATGGAGCGACTACTCACCCATGAGAGTGTCAAGGCACTGAGGGGGCTGCTGATCCATCTGGGCGCAGGGTTGATTCGTAGAGCCAGGTTTTGAGATCCTTCCTGAATTGGATCAGTGACGGGGCTTGCCTGAGGTGGAGAGGCAGGGTGTTCCAGGTCTTGGTGGCGAGGTAGGTGAAGGATCTTCCTCCGGTCCTGGTCTTGCGGATCCGTGGGACGGTGGCCAGAGCCAGTTGGGCGGTGCTGATGTGTCTGGTGGGTAAGTGGAATGAGAGGTGGTGGTTCAGATATGCTGGTCCTGCCTCATGGAGGGCTCTGTAGGCGTGTGTGAGGAGCTTGAAAGTGACTCTTTTGTTGACTGGGAGCCAGTGAAGTTCTCGCAGGTGTTCGGTAATGTGGCTGATTTGGGGGATGTTGAGGACCAGTCTGCCTGTGGCATTTTGAACGTTCTGTAGTTTCCTGAGGAGATTCTGGGTGACACCGGCATAAAGTACGTTGCCATAGTCAAGTATGCTACTGATAAGTGTGTGGGTGACCTTCTTTGTGGATTCAGTGGGAATCCATCTGAAGGTCTTTCGAAGCAGGCGAAGCGTGTGGAAGCATAATGAGAAGACGGTGTTGTTTTAGTCATTCATTGTGAGTGAGGAGTCCAGTATGATGCTGAGGTTTCATGCATGGTCCGTAGGTTTGGGGGGTCTTCCTAGGATGGCAGGACACCAGGAGTCATCCCAAGCTGAGGGGGTGGGTCCCAGGATGAGGACTTCGGTCTTGCTCAGTTGAGTTTGAGGCAGCCGTCTCTCATCCAGTTGGAGATGGCCTTCATCCTGTTGTGGAAGTTATTTCTGGCGGCTGTGGGTTTGTTGGTGAGAGAGAGGATCAGCTGGGTGTCGTGGGCTTATGAGATGATGTGGAGTCTGTGGTTCCTGACGATGGCTGCGAGTGGGGCCATGTAGACATTGAAGAGGGTGGGGCTCAGGGATGAGCCCTGGGGCACTCCGCAGTTGATCTCTGTGAGTTCTGAGAGGAACGGTGGTAGTCTGGATCGCTGTGTTTGACCGGTGAGGAAGGAGTTGATCCAGTCCAGTGCTTTGTCGCGAATACCAACGTCGTGGAGTCTCGTTCTTATGGTGCGGTGGGAGACTGTGTCGAATGTGGCCGAGAGATCTAGGAGGATGTGGGCTGCTGTTTCGCCACGGTCAAAAGGGGAGTGGATATCATCGGTGGCAGCAAGGACCTTGGTACCTTTTCAATTCTTAACATGTTGGAAAAACAATACATATTTGGCCTGGATATCTTTTGTGGAAAACAGTTGTGAAAGCGTACGTGTGAAGTTGCCCAAATATTTAAACAAGAGCTCAACAGTTGGGGGGAATATCCGAACACCTGCAGGGTTAAATCACTACTATTGCATTGATATGAAACAGAGAGCACAAGGGGAGCTGGAAACTCCAACACTTTTAGGTTTATAGTTCACATGTGGAGTCTCTGTACTATTGCAGCCTTCTAAGGACCTGAGAGACGATGTCAGAAGTTATTGTTAGATTGTCTTTTGGGAAGGATAGCTTCTCAGTGCTGGTCTCAAAGATCCGCCCACTTTCCATTTCGCTGACCTCTTCAATTACCCTCCTTCAGTTCTCAAGAGGTGATGGACTCAAAGTCCCTCCACATCTCTAGTTCCCTGCTCTCTCCAAAGGCTCTTGTTCTTTCTGTGTGGGCTCAAAGTACAATTATTTAAGTTGGGAGGCCAGCTGCCATGTATACTTCAGAAAACAATGCCTCCATGCTGTCAGAATCATAAAGAAGAAATGTTCATACTCAATAGATAGTAACTCATAATCTACATAGCATAACAGAAGCATAGTTTTCATGCAGCTTCCCAATACTGCATTCAGGCGTTTTGCATACAAAGACATGCAGGTATGTTTTTTTCCACTGAATAAAGGAGAGGATTGGCTCAATCATTCATCCAATAATTGATATCCCTATAGTCCTTTTGTTTTGCAGCACTGATATAAAGATTTTGGTAGGATTATCCCCTCTACATTTGTCCAATGGGTGTTCTGTTTTTCAATACTCCTTTGATATTTATTTAATTTTTTGCCAGTAGGTGCAGTGATTTTAGTTCTGTTTTATTGCAGGATTGTGATGGGGTATTTTAGAAAAAAAGGTTTAGTTTAAGATATTGTCCTGAGGAAGACCCTGTGACATGTTAGAGGTTCAAACGATCACAGACTGGCATACTCGACACTGTTTGCCACTACAGGACATTGCTGTGAAATGCACATATTTTGTCTATTCAACGATATATCAATCGATTTAATGTCTATTATGCTGTTACTTTATGGACTAGTGACATATGCTTTGATGATGCATACATGCACACTGAATGTCATAACATTGATGTATTGGCCTGTTGTTTGTTGAAGTTTTACTGTAGTTAAATATTTACATTTGTAGTAAATACATTGGGAGCTTTAGTTCGATATTATTGGCAAAAACATGTGGAGTCTACCCAACTCAGTGTACATCTGCTATTCGGTCTATAATCTGTGTGGGTACTCTCTGTGTTTCATTAAATACATCATACTATATTTCGCTTTTATCTAGAATTATTTTGAATACTTACAGTGTATTGTTTGCCCTCTGTACTGCAATCCTTGTAAAAAACCGTAGGGCATATGTGCAAAGAAGTGACGGAGTGAGGTGTTAGCCGTCATGGCTTAACGCCTCACTCCCCCACTTCAAAAACGTAAGGCTGCTCCATATTTACAAGAATATGGTGTAGCCTTGCGTTTCCCCCTGTGCTGACACTATACTTAGCTGCCTAGCGCTGACGCAGGCACCCTTGCACCATAGTGCAAGGGTGTCTGTGTGCAGGGGAAGATTGTTTATGTATAGGAAGGTGTCTCTACCTGCCCATAAACAATCTTTAAATGCCGTTTTGTCACTTCTATGTGTGCTGCTTAATGCAGCACACATGGAAGTTACAAAATGTAATTTATTTTAAAGATTGTTTATGTGCAGGAAGGGACACCTTCCTACACATAAACAATCCAAGGCGTTTTGGTTTTTCCATGTGTGCTGCACAAGGTCTTAAGTTTGGTGCTGCCTCCTATTTACGCCACCCTTGTAAATAGGGGGCAGCGTCAAAATCAATGGGTGATAGGGTAGAACGCCCACCGCAACACCCACTGCCCACCCCTTTCATGCCAAGCATAGCGTGAAACGGGGCCTTATTCACAAGGCAGCGTTAACCCACATTAAGTGGCTTAACGCTATCTTGTAAATAAGGCGAAGCCCCTATCGCCACGGGAACGTCCTAAAAAGTGACGTTCCCGTGGTGATAGGGGCTTGTACATATACCCCCGTATTTATTGTTATGCGAGAACTATACTGAGTACTCGCAGCTTGTGATCTTTGGGGATTTGTCTTATAACAAACACGAAGAAAAGCCATTACGATCATTATAATGAGATGCTCAATATTAAAAAACGCCAAAAATAACGTCAAAAGAGCGTCCAATGAAGCTATTGTATACTCAGTCACAGTGTGCCAAGCAAAACAAAGTGTGATTTAGTGAAAAGCTGTTCAGTGACAAGCGGAACTGTCTGTACTAAAACCATTGTGCAGTACTTCCTCCGAGAAAACTAAACCGTTTATAATCATTTAGCAACAAAAATGAGTTTCTCTAAAGAAATAACGATGTTTTGTAAATATGTTTTGTAAATATGATGCTGCAACAATTCAATTTATTCGCATATTTCCCAGTGCTACTCATTAAGTACATTCTAAGAGATGTTAACGCAGTCATGGTTTCGACTACTGTGAAATACAGCTCATAATTGAGGACAGAGTGCCAAAAATCCCTCAAGCAAATGTTCTTCACTTCTGCTGCAAAAACACTCAATGCCCCTGTCATTAGGAACAGATGCTTTTCTGTTCACCGAGTCATTGATACATTTGAGTCACTGGATTTATTGACACGCTTATCTTCAAATCATTCACTCCACCCTGCACATTTTATAAAGTGAAATTAATTTGCTAGTGAAATCCATTACTTTTTTTCGAAAACTAGTAATGACTATCCAATGCAGCGTTTTTCTTTTGCGGATTTATCTTTGTAATTGTCCTCCTCTCCAAACAGAATCCTAAAAAATTTGTAAACCGCATCATCTCTGCATTCTCAAGGGCTTATTTACAAGCCCTTTGCGCCGCCGGTGCGTCACTTTTAATATGGGAAGAACTGACCTACCGGCGGTTCAAGGTGCTTGTAAATAAGCCTCTCAGGGGTATATTCACAAGAACGTGTGATAACTACCGCAAGAGTAGCGTAACTCAGCTTTCAATATCGCAGCCTAGCACGGGAAAATAACCCCGTGTCAATGTGGAATTCACAACAAGGCGGTAGCATGCGATAGTCACCAGATAACGCGTCAAATGACAGCGTGAAAATCAACGCCACGCCGAAAAAATGCAAAAACGCGAACGCGAAATATCATGCGATGTGGACAATTGCGGTACAGAAATCAGCGAACACCAGAGACAGGCCTGTAAATCCCACGCGTCCGGCGGGAAAAAGCACCATAAAAGAAAGAAAAAAAAAGGCCAAAAACAATCCAAACTGCGTAGCAACATGGATGCACCCGGACCCAGTGCAGAGGACAAGCCGAACACCACAAGCCCTACGGAGGACCATCCAGGAACCCCGCTTTCGGGGAAGGGCAAGGACAAGAGGAAGAGGAAGGTACAGTCCGCAGGAAGACCAGATCATCGTCACGGGGTGACCGAACACCATCAACAACTGTTCGGCACCTCCACTGCGGCACTGGCAACCCAAACCGAAATATGGCAGACCATCGTCACCAACGTCAATGCAGTCGGAGTGTCCAGGAGGTCACTGGAGGAGGTCAAGAGGCGCTGGCATGATCTGAAAAGTCAGACCAAACATAAGCTCCCCGCCAACAGGGAGGCAGCAACGGCGACTGGAGGTGGGAGTCCTGCGACACAGGAGGAGCTGGATGAGCTGGAGCAAATGGTGGCCACAGTCAGCAGTGAGGAGACAGTGGCAGGATTGGGTGGCCTGGACACAGTACGATACGACCTGACCCAACAGCAGCAGGGTGAGTAACCACTAGGGACGGGGGGGACGGGGGGAGATGGGCACAATGGCACACATGCACAATTACGCGCAGCACACAGCACACCCACAATGACCGTGGAACATGTCCCTGATTGCCTTGGCACACTGCAGCACACATAGAAACGCCAAGTAGGCCCCCATCCACAATGTGCACAGAGGGGCCCCCCCCTATCACCAATATCACAACCGACCCGTGCATATGTGCTGAATCTAGCAAAGCAGCGGCTCTGTGACCCACATTGACTATGCAAGTAACACTGCATGTCCGATAGCATGGCAGCTGCCCCCAAAAAAAGACATGGTCCACGAAGCGACATGGAGGTAGCCAAGTGCAGATCACATCCGTAAAGGAGCAGGTCACACTCCGACGTGTCCACGTGCACCCACAGCCCATGCCTTACAATACGCGCAGCAGACGAACAATGCACCAGGCCACAAAAACAGTCCGCAAGCACACATGACCCAAGTCAAAAGCAAATCAGGCCCCGAAAGCACACAATTCAAAGGCACCCCGCCTTAAAGGGAGAAGGCTACACGAAATCAGAGCTGCAGGGGCAACTCCCCCACAATGCAGCACACACACATAGCAATCACAGAACATCAGCAATGAAGGCAATGTCGTACAAAGTGCAACACCACAGGACAGAGCTCACTACAGGTTCCGCTCGTGCGTAGTAACTGTCCACTCACATCTGGCATTGCCTGACACTGTGTGATGATAATGTACGGGTACTACCACACATCCGTCATGTAGTCGAAAAACACACTGACTGCCATCAAATAGCCAGCTCCCCCCAAACAATCACAATGTACATTGGCATGCAGTCTGAATGTAAACATCCGCAAATCATCACCAAGCATGTGAAACTCTGTTAACCTGCATCTCCCCTTTACATTGCAGAGGGACAAACAACACCCCCTGCAGAGCACACCACACATCCCACCATTGATGATGAAGAGGACATCCTGCACATATGTCAAGACACCCTCCAACGGATGCTGGACAGCCTCTGCACCCCACCCCTAGGAGCAGGCCAGGCCAGCTGCCTCGAGGTGACCCCACCACCTGCACAGACCACACAGCAGGAAACACACACCCCCACGGCTGTCTCCCAGGACCCCCCGACAAATACATGGAATTCCAACGGCGTGTGTTGGGTTGCCAGGGGGAGTTGGCTCATCAGCTGCGTGTGGGTTTCGAGCTCGTGGCAGCCAAACTCGATGCCATACGTGGGTGTCTGAGTCCCATCAGGGACCACGTACAGTCCCTATCGGACACCCCCTGTACGCACCATGCTCCGCCACAGACCTTGGCTAACCTCGCTGGTGCCATGAGTCTAAAACAAGAACTGTCTGGTCAGACAGGCACCAGCCATGACAGCACAGAGTTGGCACAGATGCGGAGGGCAATGGGGACCATGGAGCAGATGCAGGCTGGAAGTTGTCTGCCACGGCTGGACACCAGCGAGTAGTGGCTGGGAACAGCAACGCCCTGCAGTACTCCAACTTGCCATTGCTGCCACTGAGCCATTCCCAGATGACTGCAGCGGGAACATTGACACACACAGCTCCGACCCCTGATGTGTCCGTGGCACACTGTGATGCTGCCCCATCACCTACGCAGTCTGATGTGTCAGGGGCACACAGCGATGCAGCCATCACCCCGCCACACACACCGGACACAGAACCCATATCAGGGGAGTGAGAAGGGGATGGGAACTACTGTGTGAGGAAGGAGGCAGTAGCATCCATCACTGCCATATGGCCTGTCCCTGCCTGGTCATGACCTATGCATCATGCCCTGGGAAATAACTCCTGCTGACCTCCGGAACACCCTGCGACATTCACCCGGACCCCGACACGGACTGCCATTTCTTCACCGCTGGCCAATCACACAGCAATCCTGCTGCGGACTGCACTCTCCCTCTTCCCAATCACTGTGCAATCCCCAAAGGACTCTGGTTGGCCCACCACTGGGCTTCCCTGTGATGTGGGCTTGGATGGCCACGTACAGCTCCAGCTCCGTCAATCACCTGAATGTGAATAAAACATTCTAAATCACACAGATGTGTCATCACTATATTCACTCACGTATGGAAGTATGGCTGGATGTGGGGACGATGATTGCACATGAAGGTACACCCTGGTAACTGACATCTATGCGCATGTCTATCCCTGAGACACATGGCCAATTGGATGACTGTGAAGGTGAGTAATAGCTGTGTCCCCATTGAACATCAACAGCAATCTCACAACTCCCCAACATAGGCAAACGTCCATGTGTTGAACAGGGCCATGTGTAGGAGTGACCAAAACGGTGGCAGGCCAGGAGTGGTATCCCACACCACGTGTGACAGCAGAACTTCACATCGCATACCGACTTACACACATCTGTGTGGACACATTCTGTTGTGATGTATGACATTGCTCCACATGGTCAGAGGTTGGACACCATACACACATAGCTGGAGTCATGTAAGTGCACATGTCGTCCAGCACCTATCCAAAAACAATGTCTGGCTCACAGAGGTGGAGCTTGCCAAGGGGCCACACCCCCATTGCACATGCATCAGTCAGTTCCTCCCTGTGTTGGGACGAGGCTCATTGTGGCACACGAGTGGACAATCTAAACACACACCTCACAGTTAGACACCAGTGGAGTGGCATAGGCTTTATTGGCATGTGCGTGTCAGTACGGACGAGGCAACGGCCACAACAGGCAGGGACATGCTTAAGACACTTACACACAACATGGGTACATGTCTAGGTACGGATAATGTTGGGGCTGAAATGGACAACATCCATCACGGATGGCAACGCTCACAGCCCACCTTGCCTTGCTTGATGAGTCATGTGTTGTTTGGCGTCTGCCCATTGCCCCGTGTGAGGGGGCACGACTCACTGCACGTGGGGTCTGCATGGTGCACTGCCTCCGGGGTGCGCCGATTGTCTGCTCTGCCGACTTTGATCAGGTGTGAGGGTCCGACAAGTCCACATGTCGTGCTACATTGCCATGTGTGTGCTCTCACCCAGCAATGTGTCCAAATTGTCAACGTTGCCAGACAACGCTGTGTTGCTCTGACCATGGACCCACGTCACCTTGCACAGGTGTGTGTACACATGTGTTATTCCACGCACATGCATCCAGAGCCCGACCGAAGGCAGACATGTCCTCTGTTGTGGTGGGACATGTGAGCAATCCCCACAATGCAACAAGTTGTTGGGCCATGTGCTGTGGCTGGCAATTGGATGTGGCTGCAGGAACGTAGTTACTCGTCCATGAATGCCCGTGCAGCTTCATGTGCAATGTGTTCCAATAGTACGTCGTTGTCGTGTTCAAGGAACACCAGGGTGAGCCAATCCATTAGGTGGTCCGGGAAGGTGTGCTCAGCCCACGCCGTCTCACCGATCCGAAACACAGCCCAATACGGGAGCGCCTCGATGTGGTCACTGCACACGAGTAATTGTGTAATCTCCCATGCACAACTACCAATACATACGCAGTATGTCAAGGCATCCCATGCACGTCTGTCTCAGTTACACTCCTGTTCGTGATCCAACAGGGGGCGCAGACACAAGACATAGTCCAATTCATCAACAGTTGTGTTGGATAGGCAGACATCCATAGGACACTCGAATGTGCATGTTCGGCAGTGGAACCAGGGCTGGATGCAGGTGACATGGGCAGTGCGGAAGCTGAGCCTGTAACTGATCCTCAGCACTGCCAGTGGCAGTGCGCCCAGTAAATGCAGCATACGTGCACGGTACTGTTCTACGTGACGCCTGTTGTGCATGTGCCCGGTATGGCCTGCCATTGCGTTGGTGCGTCTCGTGAACAGGCACTCTTCTGGACTGCGGCAGTTGTGTGGAGGATATGCCACAGCTCCGAGCAATGATTCGAATGTGTGTGCAACGTTGTGGGTAATGGGTTGCTGTTTCCGTGAGTGTCAAGGGCATCCCATGCGGGGGTACCACAGGCAGGGGCTTCTGTGTGTGGGCTGTGGATGAGTCGGATGGTTCATTTGCAGAATGTGTGGTGTGGGAGTCGTCCCCATCTGCCATTGCATCTCTATCAGGGTGTTCCAGGCGCGTTCTGGACCTAGGTCAGGGGTGCAGGTGTCCTCCCGCCTTCTGCATTGGGACAATGGTGCTTTCATCCCTGATGTTTGTCTGACCTCTACTTGCATTTTCGGAATGTGATGTGGCTTTGGCGCTGAGATTGGGACATGGCCTTGGGCTCATGGTGTACGGATGGCGATGCACACACACATGTTGGTATGTGGAGCCAGGTGCCCGAGCGGCCTTGCGCTGCTTGTGCTAACTCACTCCATCTCTCTCCCTCGCTCTCTCCCTCTCTTTCCTTTGTTGGGCGCATGGCACACCTTCTTCTCTTGGATTTGGTCTTCCAGGCTGTGTGCTATGGATTGTCCAGTGGGGAGCAGCTAGGACTCATCCTAAGGGTTGTTTCTGCTTTTGTTTGTATGGTGTTTTGTGTTGGTGATTGCATTGCTGTATGACTGATTCTGCATTTTCTGGCCACGCATGTATGTTTATTTTCCGGCTTGTGCGACATCAGCCAAAATGTTTGTTTTGGTATTCGTGGTGTTGGTGTGCAATTTCTTAGTCCGGGGTTGGGGGTGGTCCCGGGGGGGGGGGGTGTTCCGGGTGTGGGTTGGGGTCCTGGGGTGGTGGCGGTGGGTGTTGTGGCCCTCTTGGGTGTCCGGGCCGCATGATGAGTGGCTCCATGGCATCTGTTGCCCTTCGGATGTGGCCCTGGCCTGGGCTGTGCTCCCTTTTGTTGTGCTGGCTGCCGTCCGACTTTACACTAGGTCAGAGCAGGTGTACATTTCCTGGTGCTAACGCGCCTTATCGTCTGTTTTGTGTTTTTATCGCCGATGTGGCTGGTCATTGAGAATGTTGAGGTGTGATGGTGTCTCGACTTTTGGCACGGGAACGCCTACTCTGCATCTCATTAGCGATATTGCGGGGGTCCTCTGTGGCGATGTTTTTTCCGGCTGCTATCGCGGGTAAACTGGTGCTGTGGGCTGTTAACACCGGCTTGTGAATGGGGAGGTAAATTTATCACGACTTTGGCTGCGATAAAGTGCCGTTAATTCGGCGATGGCTCCTTGTGAATATGCCCCTCAATTTTATAAAGTAAGGAGCAGATTTACAAAAATAAAGCGCAGAGCAGCAACACATTTTGCGAGAGAGCAGCGCAGAGCCATATTTACAAGATATGGCCTGCTGCTTCTTTCTTCCCCTACTCTTGCTCACAGACTGTTGTGAGGTTAATAGGGCCCGTGCACAAACGCTTGTGTGCTTGCATGCAATTGTGTACTCAGAAAGTGTTTTTCTTACACATACATTTCTTCGTAGGCACATTATCATACCATTGTACATGTTGTCCAAGGACCAAGTACACTGCACAAACTGCCCTTGTATATTGTTGTCTGTTAGGAGACAGCTCTGAATTGGTAGAATCAACAATGACAGCCGGATCTGAACTCAGGCACAGTGCGAATGGGTCCAGTTTTCATTATATAAACTGCCGGCAGAGCATTATTTCCATAGATTGCTGTGGTCACTCCATGCCTAAATTCCAGCCCAGCTGAATCTCATTACTATCCTGAGATAAATGGCGGCCTGCACTACACCACACTGGCTTGCGGATGAAACATGCATTCTCCCTATGCTCTCTAGGATAGATATTGATGGGCAGAAGAACAATTATATGTATTCAGATAATGAATTCAATAATCATAATGGTTGAATTATTCATCCTTTTCACCATTCTTGTAATGCTGGTTATAATACTTTGTTTCCTTCTACTAATCATTGCAGTGCACATATTTTACACAAGAATCCAATTGCTTCAATAAATGTTTGAAATGCCAACTTATATATTTCTTGTGTCTCCCTTTGGGCATGCCTAAGTTAACAACGAAAGGGTAGATCTGTTTCCACGATTTCCTTGGGGGAATTTTGTAGGAATTCGGACTTCCTTGCAGGTGTCCCACCACGTTTTTCCCCTATTTGAACTGCTTGATGCTGTTTTTTTTTTTTTATAAAGTATTTTATTGGCAAAAACATAAATAACAGTACAGCAATGCATTAAGGTCATGATATGCATTAGGTATACAGACGTTGTGAGCTGGTCAACATTACATTAATAACATCACAATCCTCCGTTCTGAGATGATCTGTCGATAGCGAACACATTGTCAAATCTCATTCTATTTCGTCGCAATTCAATTGTTGGAGACAGACATATATCCCCCCTGTATTTATTCCAAATACCCCACTTGCGGTCCCACTTTTTGGGGCATCTCCTATGCTTGAAGACATCTTGTTCGACTATCATGGCTCTATCCATGTCAACTGCCCAATCACGAACATTAGGAATCACACCCATGCCCCATTTCTGTGCAATGTTGCGTTTTGCAATGGCCCAGCCCAGTGAGGCCCATGTTTTCTTGGTCTGTGTAAGATCAGTGGCATCCCAAACATTTAGTAAGCAAAGTGTTGGCGAGGCCTTCAATGTTTTACCCCCCGCCCTTTCCATTTGTGTAGTAATAGCGTCCCAATATGATAGCGCAGCTGGGCAGTCCCAGATGATGTGAAAAAAGGTTCCCTCCTGGCGACATTGTCTAAGGCATGAAGGGTCTGCCCGTCTACCCATTTTGACTAAAGTACCCGCATCCAGATAAGCTCGATGTAGGATCTTCAGTTGGACCAGAGGTAGTCTCATGGGGATGGCCACCTCTCTAGGGGAGGCCAAGGCATCGCGCCAGTCATCATCCTCAAATACACCCAGGTCTGATTCCCAGTGTTGCTGCAGACGCACCAGGGGGTCCGGGCGGTTGTTGATCAGCTTTTTATACGTGAGGGATACAGCTTTTTTGTTCATGGGATCCAGTAGTAGCCTATCTTCTAGTGGAGAGGCCTCGGGAAGTGGATCACCCCTTGGCAGCACTGCTTTGAGTGCATGGCTGATCTGTAAATATCTGAATGTTTCGGTCTGTGCGAGCTGGTATTTCTTCTGGAGGTCTGCGAAGGTGGCTAGTCTCCCCGAGTTCCATATGTCCCCGACAGTGGAGATGCCAATCTATTCCCACTTATCAAACCCGGGGCAGGCACTCAGACGACCCAAGAATTCGGGCTCCCAGAGCGGTGTAGCGCGTGTGATTTTATTGTGCCAACCCAATTGTTTATTGACCCTATGCCAAGTTTCAATTGTGTGTGCAGTAGGCCCAGTAAGGTGTAATTTCCAGGGGTTTGTGTATAGTGCTCTGTTATATCCGCCCTGCCCCATGAGCCACCAGTCTGTGCGAAAGTTTAAGTCTTCATGTTTCCCATGTGCCCATTGGTTAATCGCGACTAACTGGGATGCTTGATAGTAGAACTTGATATCAGGTAGTGCGATGCCCCCCTCATACCATCCCGCCGATAGTTTTTTCATGGCAATCCGCGGTGCCCGGCCGTCCCACAGGAGAGCGCGCACAGCATTGTTGATGTTGGTAAAATAGGAGTCAGGGATTTTATCGGGGGTGTTCTGCAATACGTAAAGAAAACGCGGTAGTGCCAGCATTTTGAAAAGGGCCACACGTCCCAAAAGAGTCAGGGGGAGAGAGCGCCAGTGTTTGACATCGGTGCGGAAGCGTGTCAGAGGTTCCAGCAAGTTCGCCTCATAAAATTGGGCTGGGTCGGTCGTAATGTATATACCTAAATAGCGGAATCCCCCCAATGCCACAGGGATGTCATACCCTCTTGGATTACGCGGTGGTGTCCCCCACAATATGTATAGCTGAGATTTAGACCAATTGATTGTATACCCTGAGTGAGTGCCAAATATGTGGACAATATGGAGGATATGATGAAGGGTAGATGATGGTGAGGCCATGTATACCAGAATATCATCCGCGTATAGCGAGATACGGTCTTCGTGATTCTCTGTCCATTTCAGTCCACGGATCAGGGGGTCTCCCCTCACCCAGACCGCGAGTGGCTCCAGCACCAGGGCGAAAATTAGGGGCGATAAGGGACAACCTTGCCGGGTTCCCCTTTCTAATTGAAACTGCCTAGAGGTATGCCGATTCACTACAACATGGGCAATTGGGCAGGCATATAGTAGTTGAACCCATTTTATAAAGTTAGGTGCAAATCCCATTCTCTCCAGGACTGCGAAGAGGAAATTCCACTCGATGGTATCAAATGCCATTTTAGCATCAAGAGACAGCAGGGCTGCATCCTCCCTAATCTCCCTAATCTGTCTGCCCAACACCCTGTTTAATCGTCTTAAGTTCAGGCCAGTATTCCGTTCAGGCATAAAGCCTGATTGGTCTGGGTGTACCAGGCCAGTGATATAAGGAATAAGTCTGTTGGCCAGTAATTTTGCTAGTATTTTTGCTTCTACGTTGAGAAGGGAAATGGGTCTATATGCCTTGCAGTCGTCAGGTGGTTTACCCTGTTTGTGGATAACCACGTTTGAGGCAGTTCTGATATCTTTTGGCAGCATCCCTTTTTCAAAGCTCTCAAGATACATTTGGAGCAGATAGGGGGACAATTTGGAGGCCATTGGTTTGAAGAATTCAATCGGGAGCCCGTTGGGTCCCATGGCCTTGCCCGATCAAACGTCGCGAATCGTCAATTGGATTTCCTGTTCCGTAGGTTCTCCCTTGAGGGAGTCTCTATCTTCAGGGGAAAAACATGGGACTTTGATAGTCGAGAGCAATTCTTCAGCCGCAAAGCGGTGTGGTCATCCCGGTTGATGTGTATACTGATTCAAAATAGGTTGCAAATGTGTCTGCTATCCGCTGGGGATCAGTGATTTCCTCACTGTTTGGCCCGAGCAGTTGATGAACCCATCTTGATAACTGCTCTTTTTTTTCAAGCCAGGCAAGGAGCTTGCCTGTTCTCTCCCCATATTCGTATATCTTATGACAGGTTGATTTGCATTTCGCCTTGGCCGCCTCGGTAAGGAGCTGTTTGTAGTCTAGTCGCACGACCACCAGTGACTGTTGCGCATCATAGTCGGGGGTTTGTGCTAGCGTCCTTTCCCTCTGTAGGATGTCTACCTCAAGTTGTTCTATGCGTTTGGTTAGTTCCCTCTTGTGGCCCACCATCAGAGCGAGAGCTCTACCCTTCATCACCGCACCGAACGCACCCCACAGTATTTGGGCTGAGGTGACCGAGCCAACATTTTCTTTAAAATATAGCTCGGTCTCTTTAATGAATGTCGCCTTGATGTGTGGTATCTTTTTGAGCGCCCAGAAATTTATGGTCAGGGTTGTGGTTGGGAGCCAACTGTCATTTTCGTAAGAATAGGCGAATGGTCTGAAATTCCCCGTGCATGGCAGCGGGACTCAGAAAATTTGTAGATGTCCTTAGCGTGTGTGAACATGTAATCAATATGTGACTGGCTGTTATGGGCCCCGGAATGAAACGTAAATTGTGCAGTAGTGGGATTAAGTTGTCGCCATATGTCAATCAGGCCCATGGCGGATAGGAATTCAGCAAGTTGGGATCCCACCGTAGGGTCTCTGCGAGGGGGTAGGCGATCCAATGCGCCGTCCACTGTAAGATTGAACTCTCCCCCCAGCACAAGTGTGCCTAGTGGGAGATCCAGGAGAAGCTTTCCTAGGTCTTGTTGTGGAAATTAGCAGAAATCGCTGTTAGCATGAGCTGAAGCCATTTTGTTCTTGGCAGCCATTTTAGTTAGCCATGTGCTCGCCATGTGCTTTCTCCCTCTTCACTGTTGCCTGCTCTTGTATTTCACTTGAGTCAGGAAGTATAATTAACTCCTTCAGTACTGAGCCAGAGCACTGCATATGCTCAGAACGGCCTAGCTGCTAGAATGCACCTGTTACAGATGTAACTGTCAGGCTATTTTTACTGATGTCAGCAGTTCTGTAACTCCTCCCATTCTGTTGACTAAGCAATTCTGATGTATCCTTGTATGTAACTGACTATTTGTGTGTACACTTGTACTGCCCCTTTTTTGAACCTCCATGCTTACACTGCACTTGCTACAGTATATAAGACCCCTGGTCTCTGTACTCCTTGTACTACCTCATACATTGCCTGGGGGTTCTGTATAGATGTAGTTCCACTCATGAGGTTTAATAAACTATTTATTTGATATTACAGCTTCCGTGCCAATCTCTATTTGTTAGTCCAAGGACTTGAGTACGCAGAAGGGCGAACCCCTGTACTGGTGGGCTTCTGGAGAGTCTCACCCCCCACAAATTGGCGCCCGTCACGTGGGGCTCATCGGCGACTCGGATGCCCGACGGAGTGGTCTCGACGGAGGTTTGGAATCTCGCTAAGGATGTACACTGCATGAGGAGACCCGTGTCTTAGCAGGCCGAAGTACTTTTCCGATTTTCCCGATTTGACCCTCCAGGTGGTGCCGGTCCCCGACTGAGATCCCTTTGGCGTTCGTCTTGCAGAGACCATTAGGTCGATTCAGAGCTTGGCAGTTGGAGGCTGGAGATTTTTGTTTGGTAAGGTCGTTTGATTCGACACTTCTTGTTTGTTTGGCCAAAATCTTGGATTTGTTTGGGTATATATAAATTGCAATTTATATAGGCAGGCAATGTGGAGATTTTTCTCTAAATTGTGAATTCTTGAACGGTAATAAGTACTATTTTTGTTATAATATTATATTTATTATAATATTTGTGACATGCCTGTTACTAGCACGCTTCGTAGGATGTGTTGCTTTCTTGGAGGTACCAAAATGGATTTAGAACGAAGTCAGCTGGCTCCCCCTGAGGGGACACCAAATAGAGATATGTACATTAAAAACGGTATTTCTTCCATAATGTATAGCGCACTATGGAATAAATACCCCAAAAAGGATCCTGATCTGCGATGGCCAATAAATGGGTCATTTGATCTTAGAAAGATTGAGTATATGGAACAATGTGTGTTTAAGCGCAAAAGTAGACAAGATATGTTTGACTGTGTACGAATGTAGGAGAAAGAAGCGCGTGAAAGAGTGAGGAAAGAGCAAGCTTTAGCAGAAAAAGAACAGCAAAAAATATCTATGCGAAAGCGCTGGAGATGAAAAATAAAGAAATGAAGGAAATAAAAGAGAAAGAGGATAGGGAGCGTCGTTTACAGGTAAATGGCCAATACCCTGTCCGGCGCCCCCCTTTATCCTCTGCTTAATAAACCACAGGACGATTCAATTCTATTAGATCGCTCTCCACCTCCATATACTTTTACCTCTGCCCCCGAGGTTGATTCTGATGATGATAAATCTTTTTCAGATCAGGAAAAGACAGAATTAGATGCTAAACGACAGACTCGCTCCTTTTTAACCGCTGACCGTGCGGCCACTCTTAGATCTGCTGCTCGTAAAGCAGCTCGTGGTGACACTTCTGCTCCAGACCTTATAGCAAATGTTCAGCAATGGCCAGAGTCAGAGCAGTTATATTTTACAGAGTCGTTTACTGGAGAAGTAATTGCAAATTTTAGGAAACATTCCACAGACTTAGAGCCTGTTGATATAAAAACTGATCATAAACAGTTGAGTGACGGTCTTTTTCTCCCTTCCCAGGTAGCCGATTTAATTAAACGCGTGATTAAACTACGAACTGATGCGTTCTGTTTGCGAGCGGAGAAAAAGGCAGCTGCTACGCCTGAACAAACAACTCACACCCCTGTGTCGCAGGAGGCAAACCCAGGGACAGATAAGGACAATGTGGTTCATGGGAAACCAATGCGTGAAGCTGCACCTTTATATGTCCCCCCTAGGGGTGCGGGAACGGATGACAGTAAAGATTCAACTGATGCGAAGGGATATTTTGTTTATAATTGGGTTTATACTCCTTGGAGTAGAGCGGATGTCATGGCTCTTAAAGCTGCTTTGCCTGACCCGCGGAAAAATCCGGCTGCTTTTTATGAAGAAGTTGAAGGAGCTATTAGTTCTTGCACTATGACTTTGCCTGAAATTGACATGTTTTTGGGGCTTATCTTACCCCCTGATATGTAGAGATCTATTCGTAGAATAGACGATCATTCCGCTTTTGGAGATATTTGGAAGGAAATAGAGAGAAAAGATGCAGAAAGAGAGCCTGCGCAGAAACCGCTACAAGAGATATTAGACCTTCCAAAGGCTATCATAACTAAATTGAAAACTCTTATACCTCCTAAAAAGATAGATTGGACTATGTTAGCATCCTGTAAGCAAAAGGCAGATGAGTCAGTTTCTGATTTCTTTACATGTTTTGAGGAGACATTCCATGACTTTAGTGGACAGTCATTGACTATTGACATAGGCAAGCATCTGTTCGTTGACAAATTTGTTGCGAACATGTTGCCAGGAATAGCTAGTCGCCTAAAAGCCAGCGAGAGTTCATGGACTACGTCTTCCCCAGTCTCTCTTTTGACTATGGCTCAGTATTATGAACGTCAGGAATTGGAAGATAAAGGCAAGGAGGATAAGAAAGCTAAGGATTTAAAAACAAAGGTGATATTAGCTCAGGTTTATGGTCCATCTTATAGAGGTAGTGGTAGAGGTGGACGTGCAATGTATCGACCTAGTGCACCCTCTTTCCCTCGAGCTACTTTGTCTTCTGATCAGTGTGCTTATTGTAAGGAGATAGGACATTGGCGCTCTGAGTGCCCACTTTTGCGAGGTCAGCAGTATCAGCGTGGTAGAGGACAAATGAGAAGCCGCCCAGGGAACTTAGGAAATAGGGGAGGTATGGATAATCATACTAGGTTTGAGGTAGTAGAACATACTCAAAATTCTTCTAATACTTTTGACAGGCGTAATCAATATCAAATGTCTGATTATTCGACTGATGATTTGAGGGATTCTAATTATGCATAGGAATGCCTAGGATGGGGTAAGAAACCAGTTGAAGTCCCAGTAGATCAGAAGGGTCCCTATGTAGATGCAAATGTCTTGGGTTCTACTGATCGATTTTTGGTTGACACAGGAGCTACTCGTAGTGCCCTGTCTTAACAATTGGTTCCTAGGGCTCCCCTGTCTGGCTTAACAATAACATTGATAGGATTCGATGGGACCCCTTCCCTTAGCCCACTGTCACATCCACTTGCATTTCATGTTGATAAATTTACTGCAGCATGTCCTTTTTTGCTTTCCCCTAACACACCGGATAATATTGTGGGTCTCGATATGCTCAAACATTTTCGTGCTACGATACGATGTTCCCCAGAAGGTGTGCGTGTTATTCTGAATGATAACTATCCCATGGGTGAGAGGTTTTGTCTTATTAAAGAAGATATTGCTTTGGCATCCCTACCTAGTACTCTGTGGGCTACGTCAGATACTGATGTGGGTCAAATGGTTATCCCACCAGTCCATATTCAGGTGAAGGAAGGTGCTTCATTGCCACGACTTCCTCAATATAAAATATCTCGAGAAGGTGAAGAGGCACTAATACGTATTGTTCAAGATCTGATTGGAGTAGGGGTTGTGGAAGAAGTCCCTTACAATATTTGCAATAGCCCTATCCTTCCCATCTTGAAAAAGACACTGATACTAAAATATACAGGTTTATCATTGACTTACGAGAGGTTAATAAGATCGTAGTGCCCCAATACCCGGTAGTCTCTGACATCACGAAACTTCTTACTATGGTTCCTCCGACTGCCACTACATTCAGTGTGATCGATTTGAAGAACGCTTTCTTCTCGATACCTATTCATCCTGACAGCCGTTATTTGTTCGGCTTCACTTTGAATAATCAATCATTCAGATTTTGTAGAGCTCCACAGGGGTATACAGAGAGTCCTAGCATTTACAGACAGGCATTGAAAAGACAGCTTGATTCTTTCCCTGTACCAAAAGGGGTGAGTCTCATACAATATGTCGATGACAACTTGTTGGCTGCAGATACCCCTGAACAGTGTGAAGAAGGAACACTGTCATTGCTTTGCTTTCTTGCATCTCACCATCACAAGGTTTCTAGGAAGAAATTGCAATATTGTAGACAGCAGGTTACCTATTTAGGTCACCTCCTGTCTAAGGAGGGATGTGCACTCACACCAGATTGCATCCAAACTATTTTAGACATGCCTGTGCCCCGTACTCAGAAGGAGGTTTGTGCGTTGATTGGCCTTACTTCTTTCTGTAGGCAGTGGATGCTAGCTTTTAACATATTGTTAAACCTTTGTTGGCTCTTTTGACTAAAGACACTCCAATGCCCCTCCCATGGACTACTGAATGCCAGAATGCTTTCCAACAGTTGCGTCAAGCTCTATGTTCTGCACCAGTATTAGGCACTCCAGACTACACTAAGGCCTTCACACTCTATGTACACGAAAGGGATGGTTGTGCTCTCTCGGTTTTAGTACAGACACACGGTGATAAGCAACGTCCTTGTGCATATTTTTCAGCTGTCCTTGATCCAGTCGCTCGTGCGTTGCCTGGGTGTTTTCGCTCTGTGGCAGCGGCAGCTGTGTCCATACGTCAGAGTGAGGGGATAGTTTTGTCACATAGATTGCTTGTGTTAGTACCCCATGCAGTTGATGCCCTTTTGAACCAAACCAAAATGCAGCACTTACCTAGTGCTCGTTTGACAGGATATGAATTAACACTTTTGGCCCCTCATATCACCTTGAAAAGATGTTCGACTCTTAATCCGGCTACCTTATTGCCATTCCCAGCTACTCAGTCCCAGTCACAGGAGTCTCATGACTGTATATTCCTTACTGAGGAACAGACAAAGGGTCGTGTTGACCTACAGGATACGCCCCTTTCAAGTGTTGATGGGGAATTGTGGGTTGATGGATCCTGTTTGAAACTGCCAGATGGCACAACATCAGCTGCATATGCAATTACAACACTTCAGACGGTAGTTGAGACAGCTCGTATCTCACAGAAGTCAGCTCAGGCAGCTGAGTTGATAGCATTAACAAGGGCGTGTGAACTTAGTACTGATTTGTCTGTTAACATCTACACGGATAGCCGATACGCCTTTGGAGTGGCTCATGATTTTGGGCTACTCTGGAAGGAAAGAGGCTTTCTTACATCACATGGGACACAAATAGTGCATGGAGAATTAGTGCATAATCTCCTTACTGCTTTGACATACCCTAAGAAAATAGCGATTGTTAAGTGTAGTGCACACAAGAAAGTGATTGATAAAATAGGACAGGGCAATGCCTTCGCAGATCACACAGCCTGTGAGACTGCAATGCAGCGAAGCACAACATCTATGTACGTGGTGAAGTCACAGGCTGAACGTTGGCATGATGCCAGGCAAGAAGTGCTGGACATACAGCGATCTGCTTCTGCAGATGAACTAGAGCAATGGGCTAAGGAGGGAACATTGGATGATGAGGGCTGTTGGAGAAATAAAGACATGACCAAATGGAGATTGCCCACAGCCTATTTACATCCTATGATTCACATGGCACATGGGCCGGCACATGTTGGAGCATCCTCAATAGCGAAGTTGCTTACGCAAGTTTGGGATCATCTTGAAATTGCCGGCACAGCTAAAAAGATAGTACAGACTTGTCTGATTTGTCTCCAGTATAATCCTGGAAAGGGAACACGAACTCCAACAGGAGGGTTTGCCACACCAACCGCACCTTTTGAGGTTCTGCAAGTGGATTACATCCAGCTTGAATGCTGTAATAACTTAAAGTTTGTCTTAGTAGTGGTATGTGCCTTCAGTAAGTGGATAGAAGCGTACCCTACGAAAGATAATACAGCTCTTACTACAGCAAAGGTGCTTCTAAAGGAGTTCTTCCACAGATTCGGCGTTTGCCGACTCTTGTGGAGTGACAACGGACCCCATTTCATTGGGCAAGTTGTTGAGTATGTCTTGAAAGGATTGGGAATCAAGCAGAAGTTCCATGCTGCTTTCCACCCACAATCAGCAGGGTTAGTGGAACGGTACAATTCCACCCTCAAGCTTAAGTTGGCTAAAATACAGGCTTCCACATCTCTGAAATGGCCTGATGCGCTACCCCTTGCTCTGTTTTACATTAGATCGGTGCCACATACACGATCTGGCCTTACACCGTATGAGGTGGTATTTGGGAGGCCTATGAATATTTGGGGGATTCTAAGCCACGTCCCATACATGATGTACCTTGTGTCTTGTTGAGTGACTACCTGTCACAGTTGACTGACAGCTTGCTTTCTATTCATCAACAGGTTCAAGAAGCTCTTCCTGACAGGTCGCAAGGTGATGGCCATGATCTCCGGCCCGGTGACCAGGTGATGGTAAAAATCTTCCAGAGGTCGAATAGCCTGGAACCGAGGTGGCGCGGCCCTGAGCAGGTGCTCATGGCGACAAGAACTGCAGTCCGAGTGACCAATCGAAAAAATTGGATTCACTCCACGCACTGTAAGAAGGTGCCGTCTGCCCTGGTGGAACCTGCTGCACTTACCGACCATCGAGACATCCTGGACACAGAAAGAGGCCAAGCCATATCACCTGAAGAACCTGAGGAAGTCTTCCCGGACCACACGATTCCTGGTGCATCTCGATATCAGCTGCGGCCCCGGAGAGAAACTGCATTGCTGAAAAAGACTGGTTGAGCAACCGTCCTGGGTTAGTGAAAGGCTGAGCCGAAGGGGGGGATCTTTTGCTTAGTGACACCCGTCTTAACTCTCAGTGAAGAAACCAACGGCTGCCCAGGACTTTAGAGCTCCATCTGCTTTGTTATTTCAACGTCAAGATAAACATGCCTATGGAAAAGACATCGACTGCTGCGAGAATCTGCAACAAAAGACTATGTGCATTGTTGGGTTTACTGTCACTGTGATCATTATGGCAGTAATAACTTGGGTTGTAGAGGAAGTGGCTCCTGCTCGACGAACACTGACTGCTACTACTCCTGTCCACATTGAGCACCACTACTTCACTCTCCCTTATCATGAGCAGAAGCATAGACAGTCTTATCTTAACAACACGTTCATTCAAATGTTGCACCACACTCATAATGCTACGAACATTACCAACTGTTGGGTGTGTGGAATGATGCCAGCTCATCAGAAGAAGGGAGGAACGCCTTTTATTCCTCTGCCATTTTCACACAACGGCTCCTGCAGAGCCTGGTTTGCTCTGCTATGGGCTACTCATGTTGCTAACATCACTAACTATGACTGAACTTTCAGCTAAACAAAGCCTGTTACCCTGATGAGGAAGGAGATCCACAGGCCAAAGGAACTGTATGGGAAATGGAGGAGTATCGCCGAGGAAATTCCTCTACACACTATGTTTTCCCAAATACTCGAACTGCTAAGGGTAATGGACCTTTTGTTATAGCTGTTACTAGAGCTCGAGCAGACCTGTGTGTGAACAGTGTTGGTAGTATTCCCGTGAGAAAAAGCGACTGTACTCTGGTTTTAAATATTACCGGAGTAAATAACAGCAGTTTTACATCATCGCATAATACCTACTTTATATGTGGAAATAAGGGATATTACAATTTACCCATTGGCTGGTCCGGTACTTGTTTTGTGTCCTTTTTGTTGCCACCTGTGTTTTTGGCACCTGCATCATATCACAAGGACTATAAACTGTTGAATGACATTTCCAAAAACAGATTTAAGAGGACAATAAATCATGATGAGGTGGATCAGACTGACACTGCACTGCAGCAATATGTTGATTTTAATTTGGGACTGTTCTTCTTTGTTGGTGCTGACTTAAACAGCAGGAAGATCAGACGTTTGACACGTGTTGTAGAGGCTGTAACCAACCAAACAGCTATGGCACTTGGAAACATCACAGAAGAACTGCAAATTGAGGGGATTGTGGCGCTCCAAAACCGAATGGTCCTCGACGTCGTGTTGGCTGACCGTGGTGGTGCATGTCGCATCATCGGGAGCAGTTGTTGTGTTTACATCCCGGATCACGCCCCTTCAGTTTTTGATGCCATCTCCAAGTTGCATAAAATAGCTGCTGAAATCCATCCTGACTCAGGAACGTGGACTTTATCTGGCTGGCTATGGACCCTATTTGTTACCTGGGGCTGGAAACTGTTGACAATATTATGTATATGTATGTATATACTTTATGATTAAAACCTTAAAAAAAATACTTCCTTTTGTTCCTAAAGAATCTAGAAAGACAGTTGTGACCTCCCTAGTCTTATCAAAACTTGACTACTGCAATGGCCTTTATATTAACATTCAATCCTCTCTCCTTAGAAAATTGCAAATGGTACAAAATGCTGCAGCAAGACTCATATTGGATATCCCCAAGTATCAGTCAGTGACAAAAGGGATTCAGGACCTGCACTGGCTGCCAGTCGATCAGCGGGTAAAATTTAAGGCGCTTTGTATCGCTCACAAGGCCCTTTACAAAGAAGGTCCGAAATTTCTATGGGACCTCTTCAGATGGTATTCCCCCAATAGATCTCTACAATCAGCAAATTTAAATTTGATGCCTACTGTTAGAATTAAAAAAACGAATTGGGGTGGGAGGAGTTTCAGTTACAATACCATAAAGGAATGGAACTCTCTCCCACTTTATCTTAGGAAGATTCCCTCCCTCCTGGAGTTCAGAAAGCAGCTAAAGACATGGCTCTTTTAGGATCAGTGGTTGTAATGTAATTTGAAGACCGGAAGCGCCAAGACACCTAAGGGTATACGCGCGCTATACAAGTTATAATAACATAACATAACATAACATATATTATTTGCAATCCTGCTGTTATGTTGCTTATGTATACAATGTGGTCCAATGCTTTGCTCCCTTTGTATCACTGCTTGTATGCCTACCAAACGTAACGTTAAGAATATGAATGTCCAATATGTATTAGATCAAGAGATTAGCGATATGATGAAAATTGATGTGCAAGATGTTTTTGTTCCTTCTAGATCATAGATGTCTTCAGCTAATGCTAAAAGGATCGTCTGTGGAAATTAGCAGAAATCGCTGTTAGCATGAGCTGAAGCCATTTTGTTCTTGGCAGCCATTTTAGTTAGCCATGTGCTCGCCATGTGCTTTCTCCCTCTTCACTGTTGCCTGCTCTTGTATTTCACTTGAGTCAGGAACTATAATTAACTCCTTCAGTACTGAGCCAGAGCACTGCACATGCTCAGAAAGGCCTAGCTGCTAGAATGCACCTGTTACAGATGTAACTGTCAGGCTATTTTTACTGATGTCAGCAGTTATGTAACTCCTCCCATTCTGTTGACTAAGCAATTCTGATGTATCCTTGTATGTAACTGACTATTTGTGTGTACACTTGTACTACCCCTTTTTTGAACCTCCATGCTTACACTGCACTTGCTACAGTATATAAGACTAACCCTGGGCAAAGCACTACGCTACGCTCGCGTAGTTTGCGAAGTTTGCGCTACTTCGCACTACGCGAATGCACGTAGCACAGTGCAAACACGAGTAGCGTAGTGCAGCGGTCATTTTTGCTTGCTCGCGGTCCTCAACGTCAAGTTGGCGACCGCGAGCAAGCAAAATGACATCCGGCGAGACTTTTTCCTCGTTTGCGATCAGCAACATCAAGTTGCCGATCACGAGCTTGGAAAATAAACCTCCCGGCGAGATTCTCAACGCGGGAGGTCACTCGCGATGAGAAACTACCAGACCGCGTTGAGAAAGCTGCCGCTCGAGTAAAAATCTACTCGAGTGGCAGTAAAAGACAGCTCGCACTGTGCAAGATGCCATTTTCAATGATTGCACAGTGCGGACAAGCATCCGGCACTGTGCATTCATCGCGAACAGCGCACTACGCAGTTCGCATAGTGATACGCGTAGCTCGCGTAGTGCGAAGCGCACTTCGCGTAGCTTTGCGTAGCGCTACTTCGCGAACTACGACCTCTGGTCTCTGTACTCCTTGTACTGCCTCATACATTGCCTGGGGGTTCTGTATAGATGTAGTTCCACTCATGAGGTTTAATAAACTATTTATTTGATCTTACAGCTTCCGTGCCAATCTCTATTTGTTAGTCCAAGGACTTGAGTACGCAGAAGGGTGAACCCCTGTACTGGTGGGCTTCTGGAGAGTCTCACCCCCCCCACATTGTAGCATGGAGCGTTGCAGCCCGGGGGGGGGACATATGTCGAGATGACATTAAGCGCTTTCCCTTCCCAGGTAGCGGATAGCGCGACAAATCTACCTTGTCCATCAGACCAGGTCTTGTGAACCATGTATGGACAACCTCTCCGTATAAGCACCCCAGTCCCCCGTGAACCCGCGGTGAACCCAGCATGGGCGGCCAGCTGATACCTCCATCTATTCAGGGCCCTACAGGAATTACCAGCCATGTGTGTTTCTTGGAGGAGGACGATGTCAGGTGTCTGTCTTTTCAGGTATTGAAGGACTATCCCTCGTTTGATTTTGTCCCCCAGGCCATTGACGTTCCATGTTAGGAACTTAAGATCTACATGTGGTCCCATTTTTGGAGGGAAAAATGACTTATGTGTAGCAGAAGCGGAGGATCTATGTCACTGGGTTTGCCCTGTTGGTGCAATATATGAGTAGTCGTGTCATGAGTCTGTGAACCGGCCTGCTCCATTGTGCATTTTGAGAACAACCCATTGATAGTGTACAGGGGCGCCCGCACTGGATCCCCCGACACCCCAGTGTGAGCATAAATAGTGACCTCTGGCATTGTGAGAATATAACATTGCTGTACAAGAGGGAGGTGAGTACCAGGCTTGCTTGTGTGTTCATAGGTTGCCCAAATGTGAAGGTCTGATTTCAGGTTTCGATCAATCATAAGTGTTGCATTGCTGTGCTGAACTAAGAGTACTAAACGAACAACTAAACCCCCCACTCCTAACTCCCCCCACCCCCCTCCCTGCTAAACGGCACCTAAAGACCCGCTTCCCCAACAGTGCAGAGTGCCCATCGCCCACCCGTCCCTGAATTAGGGGAAACAAGGCTCTACCCGCCCCCCCTCCCCATAAAAACATCATCAAATAAGCCACAGGAATAAACATGAACAATGAAGTATACTCATCACAGTTCGGGCAGAACACCATTTTCTGGTGGAGCACTGCTCCGTCTCACCCATCAGCCAGTCCCAGAGTTCACTGTTGCGATGAGTAATCAATGTCCAACTCGGTCCCCTGAGTCCCCCAGGAGTAAGGTCAGCATGGCCCATCATCCGGGGGGTGGGCAACAAGCGGATTCTGGATTAAAGTGCCAGGGTGGTCTCAGGAGCCACCCAACTTGCGATGGTCTTCTGGTTCGAAGCCGGGCTCCTGGCGACGCTGCGCCCATGTCCCTCGTCGATCAAGCCGCTCCAGTCGTCCTTTCTCTCCCACTCTCTGCCAGCCGTCGAGCCAGTTCATCACCTCTGCAGGTTCTGTAAAGAACCAGCTTTTACCATTGTCTTCCACATGTAATTTCGCCGGAAACAACATAGCGTACTTGATTGCTCTGTCTCTCAGCACCTTTTTTACTTCCAGAAAGGAACGTCTCTGTTTTTGAACTTTGGCAGTGAAATCTGGAAAGAACGTGACCGAGCAATTTTCATATTTGAGAGGGGGGGCACATCGAGCTGCCTGAAGGATATGGTCACGGTCTCGAAAGTTGAACACTCTCGCCAGGATGGGCCGGGGGGGTGCCCCTAGCTTAGGTCTGCCCCCAGGGATGCAATGAGCTCTCTCGATAGAGAAGTAGTTGGAGAGGTGTTTAGGCTGTAGGTGCTTGGTCACGAGATCTTCCACGAAGAGGTCCACCGCTGGCACCTCCCCTCTTTCCGGCACTCCAAGGATGCAATATTATTACGCCGCGATCTCCCTTCGTAATCGTTGAGTTGCGTCACAAGGAGCTCGGTGCGGTGTTGAAGTTCAGAGATTTGTTTCTTCCAGATGGAAGCGTCAGTGACCAATTCTTGTGTGACAGTTTCCACTTCTTTTACATGAGAATCCATGTTGCGCAGGTCTGCTCTGAGCAATGATATGTCTGTAGCGACCGAGTCTATACGACCCTCCAGTGACGTGCGCACTTTGTTAATGGCTACAAGAACATCCTGGAGCGTGGGTAGCTCCTGGGCACTAGCCTTCTGTTGGGTGTCTTGGTCCGAGGCCACACCAGGCAGTCCTCCGTCTGGTGCCATCTGCCATGCGAATTTGTCAATCTTTTGTTGGTGCGCCCCTCGGCTTCCCTTGGCCATCGCCATTGCAAACTTCTGCCTGTAAACCCCGCAGCAAGGGGTACTCACCGCCGCCTACTGTGGTGCGACCCACATGGCCTGTCGGTTTCCTCCCTCACTACTGAGCCCAGACTCTTAACAGAGGATCTTTAGGCCTAGGCATCAAAGCACAGCGTTTCAGGGCCCCGCCATACTGCCTAGTGAGAGATCACTTCCTACGGGTATGCTGCAGTAGGAATAGCAATTAACGGTGGCCTATAATGGTCACGTGCCCCTCTCTGGGCCCCTTTCACTCCCCTCAAGATTCCGTCCGCAATTGTAGGGAAACACCCCCTTCCGGGCCAAATAGGTGTTCGATTGGCAGTTCGCCTCCAGTAGCGGCTCAATAAACAATGTCCCGGATCAGGCCCCCACCTGTGTTGATATACCGTTCCCTCCACCGTTCTTCTCTGTAGCCAGGGAGTCCACCATAATGTCAGGCCTCCTCTCGGCAGCCGGTGGTTTCCTGCACAAGGCCCCAGCACCACTCCACAGGAGGCACGTATACTATGATGGCCTGGCCACGCGTAACTGCAAATTGCTGTGATCTTGGCACCGAATGGATCGATGTGTGCCCCCCCAACTCTATTCAGGTGCTCAGGGGGTCAATCTAGCCCCAGATGGTTGGCATCAGCCTCACTCACTGCTAGGGGGGAGGGGAAGCCAGCACGCTGCCCGAGCCGACAGCCGATTGTGCCTCACCACTTTTCAGGGCTCTCAGGACCTCCCCGCACATGCAGCCATCCAATCGGGGCCCCCGCCGTCACCAGAGCGGAGCAGGTCCAAATTGCGCATCCGGGCACTCCCTCTCGCCTCCGGGCACCCGAATGCTGGAGTCCGCGGTCGTCCCGCCTCCACAGGCCGCAACTCGGCGCGAGCCGCGCTCATCCACGGCTCTCTGTTGGGACCGCGGGAAACACTCCTCGCCGCTTCTGTGTCCTCCCATGTGGGGAATTCTCATCCTGTGGCCGGATATTTATCAGGATATTTTAGGGGAAAAGAGACGCCGGGGCCGGAGCTGCACTACGGAGCGGACATTTCCTCCGGCAGTTAGTCACGCCCCCCTAGATGCTGGTTTTTTGACGCTGACAGTGCACTGAAGCCTGCTAACCAGGCTCCAGTGCCAATGTTCTTTCCCCTAAACTGATATGGTCAGTTGAAATTCAATTAGCAAAGACTTTAGCACCCTTGTAAGTCCCTGGTCAATGGTACCTATGGTACCCAGGGCATGGATACTAAAGAGGGTCCCTATAGGCTACAGAATGTATTGTGCCACTCAAAGGGACCCACACAAAAACTGCATGCAGTCTCTCATTGCAGGATGCATGAAATGGTGCCAACCATTTTGAAAGCATGGCATATGTGCCATGCCTATGCACACTGCATGCACTATATGTAAGTCACCCCTACAGCAGGACTTAGAGCCCTAAGGTAGGGTGCATTATATTATATGTGAGGACATATCTGCATGAGCAGATATGCTCCTGTGATGTCTAGTTCTATTGTCTCGATATTGCAAGTGTTCAGGAAGCTATCTTAGGTATATGTACTGGGCACTGGTCATTACAAGTTACCCAGCTACATGATGGCTTCACTGAAAATAATGGTGTTTGGTATCAAACACCTCATCTTGACAAATCCATACTGATGCCAGTATCAGATTTGTCCTGACATGCACCCAGAGGCACCTTAGAGGTGCCCCCTGAAACCAACTAGTCTCTAAGTGCACTGACTGAGTGGAATCACCCAGCCTGCCTCCATAGACAAGTTGCTGACCCACTGCAGGTGGGAGCCTGTGCTCTCTGAGGTCAGAAATAATGCGTGCTCTGGAGGAAGGTGTTCATGCCTCCTCCAGCAGGATAGCTAGTGTTTTAGCATATCAAAACCTCTACTGCTTTTGTAATGCAACCCCGGCTTCCACCAGACCTTGGAGATGTCACCCCCTGCCCTAAGGCCAAGTTGGCACCAGGACAGGCAGGAAAATTAGCTGGTCAAAAGGCGTGTTCATTTTCAGTCTAGTCACAACCTAATGTGAGCTCCCTGAAGTGAACAACGAAAGAAGGGTTCCATCATCTTGTTTTTAGTAGAACAAGGAAGCCCCTAGCCAGGTTTATGCCCACTCTCCACAGGAAGTAGTCATATGGGGGATTTAGACACCCCAGGGGGATTGAGCTCTTTGGTTCTTACACTCCCATTAACACCCCTAAATTCAGTATTTAGGTGGCTCTCTGACACCAGCAACTCAGACTCATCTACTGGGAACAGAAGAAGGACCATGAAGAGCCAAAAACTAGGTCAACATATGCTGCTGGTATTAGTGGACGTAGTCCCCATCGTTTTTAAGCTTATTTTGCCCAAACGCACAGTGTTAGAAATTAGATTCCTGATTGGCAGAGGTAAGCATCCTTTCCAAGCAGGAATCACCATCCTAGTCAGGGTAAGCTAAATACAAACTAAAAGATAACCTGTGCTCACCCTCTGGTAGCTTGGCACAGAGCAGTCAGGCTTATCTAAAGAGGCAGTGTGTAAAGTATTTGTGCAGCACTCACCTACCCACACACACACACACACACACCCACACACACACACAGTAACACAATAAGAACACCACAACAATACTCCACATAGGGTTAGAAAAATAGATACTATTTTTGTGAGTAAAACAAGACCAAAACGATAAACCTCTAGTCAGTAGAAACAGTTATGAATTTTTAAAGATTAAATCAAATTATAGTGCTTAGAGTCACAAAGCGCAGTTTACTGGGGTAAATCCAAATTTCATGCAAGCCGCGATGGAGGACAGGCTGGCTACAGGACTCACACAGGTCCGACTGAAAAAGTACCTTGGATGGAGGAAGCGTCAACGTCGAGGATCCGATGCAAGGATCAAAGGAGGTGATGTGTCTTCGTCGATCCCGTGGAGGCAGGCAATGCGTCGGTTCCAATCCACGCAGTCAGTGAAGCCTCTCGACTAACCCCTTCACGATGCAGATGAGTTTTCGATGTCAAGCCACTCAGTCTGTCCTGATCGATCCTCACTGTCTGTTGAAACTATGTCTCAAGCAGCAGCTGTGTCAACATTGAAGGGAAATGCATCCGTTTCGATTACCGAAAAGTCGTTAATGCGTGGATTTTGCTGGATCAGCACAGGAAAAGAGCACTTCCAGGGGCCCAGGCCTGGTTTGGCACGTCTTGGCAAGGCAGGACTCTTGATGGCAGAGTCCAGGTGCTTTTCATATTGTGCACCAAACATACACGGGACACCGGCTGCTTCTTGAACGCGACTTTATTCCTCCTTTTTCCGCGCGCCTCCTCCTCCTCCCTTCCAGTTCCTCCCCTTCCCTTTCCTGCCATGCCTGACCTTGGAACGTGGACAGGACAGGCATGGCTACACGACATCTCCCCCTTTTTTGTATTTTGAACGTTCAATGTTTCTCAGAGTTCTTCAATGAGTCGGGTAGGTCTCCGAATGACTCTTCGTGGTCGGCTGGTTCGTGATCGGCTGGAGGGGCATTCCTCTCTCAAGCCACAGGCCTCCGACACTCGTCTTGGTTCTTCATGACCGCTTTCTTCTTGACTTGACACGTCTGTGTCCCAGTCAGGGTTTTGGGCCTGAGCATATGCTGTCGGGTCACACTTTTTGAAATGTGACACATTTCTGGTCGTACTCTTGGTTCCGGACTCAGCTGTAACCATGGTCCCTTTCCTTCTTATTACTTGCAGCGGATGGGCATAATAACGGCTGTCCGCCTTGGTTCTCCTTTCTTGCCTCACTAGCACCCAGTCTCCTTCTCGGATGTCGGATGTCTTGGCATGTCTGCGGTGCTCTGCGTATTCTTTCATTTTTGCTTTCTTGGTCCGATCTAGTTCTACCAGGGTCTCATGGTCTGAGGTCGTGATTTTGTATTGTGTGACAGCATCTGCGGTCAGTATCCGGGTGCGCGGGATCCGCCCGAGCATCAGAGTGGTGGGACATTGATTTGTGGTGCTGTGTGGCGTGGTCCTGTATGCCCGTAGTACTTCATTTAGCGCTGGTTGAATGTCACGATGGGCTAATTCAGCTTGTTGCATTGTCTTTTTTATGGTGGCCATAAATTGTTCCACCATCCCATTGGCTTGGGGCCACAAGGGAGTGATCTTTCGGTGTTTGAAATTCAGGTGTCTCGCGAATTCTGCAAAGTTTTGTCCATTAAAAGGTGCTCCGTTGTCAGTCTTCACCACCGTGGGGATTCCCCACGCGGCAAATGCTTCATCGATGAAGGGTATGACAGTGGTCGCTTTGGTAGAGGAAATCTGGTGGGCGATGGGGAATCGAGAGTATTCGTCCATGATGACGATGATGTACTTTCCCGACTTCAGCGGGCCAAAGATGTCGACGGCTACTTGTTGCCATACGCTGTCTGGGAGGGCCGACATCTGCAAGGGGGCATGTGGTTCTTCTCGCCCCACCAGTTGACAGTGTGGGCAGTCTTGAAGCGTAGTCTCTACCATCTGGTCATGGGAAGGGAACCAGATGCGCACTTGCAGCGCTTTCTTCGTGGCTACCACTCCTCGGTGTCCTTTGTGTGCCAGGTTGACGGTTCCTTGTCTCAATTGGTGAGGAATGACGATCCTCCGGTCTCGTAGTAACAGGCCGTTGGCACTGATGGAGAGTTCGTCCTTGACGTGTTTGAATGCCATGAGTTCTTGAGTGTTGATTTCGTCACTCGTCTTTGGCTCTTCCAGGTGTCTCCACGAGTCAGTGCGGACACGATGCATGATGTCTTGGAGCGTGGCGTCTTTAGCAGAGGCTTCGATGATGGCGTCTAGTGGAACGGCAGGTGGGCAGGCTTGGTCAATGACGAAGTGGAGATATTGTTCGGCTACAGAGTGTCGCGCTCGCATCAGAGCTTGTGGATGCCGCGAGATGTAATCTGCCGGGTTTTCTGCCTTCCCCGGTTTGTGAATAATGGTATAGGTGTAGTCCTGCAAGCGGATTCCCCATCGTTCGATCTGTGGAGGCATCTTTGCTCGGGGGTTCCCAAAGATGGTTGTCAGAGCCTGGTGATCAGTGATGAGTGTGAAGTGCTTGCCATATACGAAGAGGTGAAAATGCTCACACGCCCACACAACCGCCAGGCTCTCTTTTTCCGGTTGGGAATACGCTTTTTCCGTGTCTGTGAGGCTGCGACTGGCGTATGCAACTATGTGGCGTTGGTCGCCTTCATCATTCTATTGCACTAGAATCGCCCCCAACCCAACGGGGCTGGCATCCACCATAATTTCCGTCTTCCGTTTGGGGTTGAAGTATGCTAAGTTGATGGCTGAACTCACAGCTGTCTTAATTTTGTTGAAAGCTTGTTCACATTTGGTTGACCACTGGAAGCTTTGTCCTTGTCGAGTCAGTTCTCGTAGTGGGTAGCTGAGGTCATGATTCTCCATGTCAAACCTGAATTGTGCACTATGCATATGACTTTACACACATGCACATTCCCAGAGTGAAACCCACCCCTGTCCCGTGCAGCCTGCACTCCATTGGTAGATATGTATTATGTGTTTAGTACATTATTTTTTGTGAAATGAGCAATAAACGTGTAGTGCCTTACAGCCCTTTTGTTTCATAGGGTTTACGATGGCATTTGTCTTTCGTTTTTGTTTATGTATAACGTTATGTCCAGCAGCTTGTCATCCATTTTTTAAGCACCGATATTGGGAAAAGACATTGCGGTGAAACCGGCCTGGAAAAGCAACCAGCATGGACGAGTATTGCATCTGTAAGGTGAGCGCTTAAACGCACGTTACGTAAACGTGCACAAACGTCAGCTGTCTTCTTGGGTGTGGCAAGACTATATATTGCCACACCCATCTTCCAGAAAACGCTTTGCCTTCCGCCGCATGGACAAGAAGACATCCCCGCTTGCCTGCGCTGCTGAAAGGACTCCGCTCTTCACCGAAGGCCTGTTCTCTTCGCCGCTGCAGTTCTTTCGCTTCATACAACTCCCAGAGCTGCAGAGAAAGAAAACATGAGCTAAGTGAAAGTTTTCTACGTTTATTTCAGGCGCCCTACGCAAGCAAGCAGGAAGCAAGCGCCCAATACTTACCCTGATTTCTTGGGACAATTTTTGGAGAACTTTACTGAAAAGGAAAAGACAACAATTAGCATCAAGAAACGAACATTGTGTTTAACAGAATTGTGAAAACATTCTTTGCGCATTTAGTTATTATTTGAAAGCACGCTTTGGGAGATTGTGTTTCGTATATTTTATTTCTTTTCCAAAGACAGGTCGTGAAGAATGATATATTTGGAACAATAGAGAGTAAGTGAAGTAAAAGACTAGGAGAAAGTTATTGTATAGAATAGTACTGAATAAACCTGAAAACCTGTAACTTATTTGTTCCATACTTACCTTCACCACAGGTACAAGCAAGCAGCTATCTCCTATACAAGCAACATAACACCACTTCACGACGACTACAAGGACGCGACGCACAACATTCCTAGATCGCAGGTAGGAGACCATACAGATAAGCAGAAAGGTTATTATACAGACCAGTGTGTGAGAAAAAACCAATCTCCGGACTATAGATAGTTATGATGTTTCTTGTTGCCTCGCAGGTCGACAACAGGAACAACTAGCGTCCAAGATCCGGCCCTCCTCCCGAAATCCCAACTGCGTAGCCTTAGTATATTTTACCTACAAAGGTTATAAGTAAGGGTATTGGGAAGTCGGTCCATAACGTCTCTGCGAAATCAACATACAAGCAAAAACAGGTAACATTGCTTGTAATCCTGACAGAAGACAAAGCCCACGATTATCATTTCGCCCAGACGTTATGGATCAGACAACTTCAGTGTCATTGCAGGATATAGCAGCTCTTTTAGCTGATATCAAATCTGAAACTGCTGCTCTTAGGAGAGATGTTTCTGCTTTGCAATCTAGTGTACAAGCTTCTAGTGTTCCAGGTCCAGCTACGTGGCATTTCCCGGCTACACAAAAGCCTGTACTAAAACCACCCACATTTCAGTCTGTTATGCAAACTCTACATAGTAGTGCCTCTTCTTCGCCCACCCAGATCCAAGTGGTAACCCCAGTCACAATTCCATTGGCACCTCCGGAGAGGTTTTATGGAGATAGTAGTAAGTACACTATCTTTCTGAATCAGTGCCATTTACACTTCATAGCGAAACCCACAGCTTTCCCAGATGACTCATCGAAGATAGCATTCATATTATCCTATTTAGGAGGAGATGCAGCTCTGTGGTCAGTACCGTTTGTGGATCGTGATGACCCGATCTTATATGATCTTAGACGGTTTAAGCAAACCATGAAAAAATTATTTGCTAAACATGTCTTTGTGCAGTCTGCAGATCACGAACTATTGTATTTAAAACAAGGAACGTCAGATTTGTTACACTATATTTCACAATTCAATAGACTTGTGATAGAGGCAGAATGGCCTGAAGAAAAAAGAGTCTCTCTTTTTTATAAAGGTTTGCGTGAAGAACTGAAAGACATGGTTACACAAATTCTGGATCCGCCAGATAACATAGAAGAATTCATAGATCTGGTAGTAAAGCTTAACCATCGTTTATCTGAACGTAAAGGTGAAAAGGGACGTTCAGATTACAAAGTATTTACTTACAAAGAAAGAGTCAGTCTAAAATCCGAGCCAAGTCCAAAGGTAGATTTAGGAGAACCTATGCAAATCGGTACTATTAAAGGACCCCTCTCTAGAGATGAAAAAGAGAAAAGAAGAAAGTTAAATCAATGCCTTTACTGCGGTAAAGCCGGGCATTTTGTAAGAGAGTGTCCAACTCGTCCCAATAAACCAAAGAATAAGACCAGTGACGCAGGAATAAGTCAGCAGTCGGAAAAACTGAAAAGCTCGACTAAATATGAGGTCAGTTTGTCGAGTGAGGTAAATAGTTTGGCCTCCATGGCTTCTGGAGTCTCATATCAACATCTTAGCATCAAAGTAACTTTACAATCCCAAACAGATAAAAACAAGAGTTGGTCAGTGGATGCATTAATAGACTCAGGAGCAACTGGGAACTTCATTGATACTACCTTTTTACAAGAATTAGGTCTAAAGATTGTGCCCAAGGTTCATCCAGAAATGGTCAGAGCAGTGGACGGTAAGGAATTAACGTCAGGACTAATACAACATCACACTGAACCTCTTACTATGACTTGTTCCAGTAAACATAGAGAATGCATCACATTTGACATAATTGACGCTCCCCAATTTCGACTCATTTTAGGCCTTCCTTGGCTAGTACTGCATAATCCCACCATTGACTGGATTCAAAGACAATTTTATTCAATTCTGAGTATTGCCACTCTACCTGTTTAGTACATCAAGTATCTGAACATCTAGTTCAAGGTTATGACTTCCCAAAAGATTCCAAAAGCGTTCTACTGTTGGAAGGGGTGCCCATAGAATATTCAGACCTCACAGACGTGTTTGATAAAAAAAAGGCCAATACTCTACCACCACATAGAGATTTTGATTGTCAAATAGATTTGATGCCAGGAGCTACTCTGCCCTGCAGTAGAATTTATGCTCTTACCGAAAAAGAAAATGAGCACTTAAGGGAGTACCTTAATGAATACCTTGCGAATGGATTTATCCGACACTCGAAATCCCCTGTATCATCCCCTCTGTTCTTCATTCCGAAGAAGGAGGAGGGAGATTTGCGCACGTGTATCGACTATCGCGCTCTCAATAATGTCACTATAAAAAACAGGTATCCACTTCCACTAATTCCAACCCTATTAGATCAAATAAAAGATGCTACCATTTATACCAAATTGGATCTGCGTGGAGCATATCATCTAGTAAAAGTCTGCAAAGGCGATGAATGGAAAACAGCATTTCGTACTAAATTTGGCTTATATGAATATCAAGTCATGCCTTTCGGACTCTGCAATGCTCCTGCAGCATTCCAATTTTTTATCAATGAGGTGTTAAGAGATTTCTTGGATGTGTGTTGTGTTGTCTATATTGATGACATCTTGATTTATTCTAAAGACACAGCAGAACATGTAAAACAAGTAAGGGCAATTCTTCAACAGCTGTTACAGAACTCTCTATTTGTCAAATTGGAGAAAAGCAAATTTCACACCACCAAAGTGGAGTTTTTAGGCTATGTTCTTAGTCCAAAAGGAATTGAGATGGATCCTAAGAAGATACAAGCAATCCTCAATTGGTCTAGTCCCTCTTCGGTAAAACAAGTGCAGAGGTTTTTGGGTTTTGCCAATTTTTATAGACGTTTTATTGGCAACTTCTCTCAGATAATTACGCCTATTACTAGACTTTTACGGAAAAATGTAAAATTTGAGTGGACCCAAGAAGCAGAACATGCTTTTCGGAATCTGAAAGATCAGTTCACATCTGCTCCCATTTTAATGCACCCCGATCCTTCACATCCTTTTATAGTAGAGGCAGATGCCTCTCAATTTGCTATTGGAGGAATCCTATCCCAAAGAAATAAGAACACCGGTCAAATGCACCCAATAGCTTATTATTCCAGAAAACTTACACCAACTGAACAAAATTACGCTATTGCAGATAGAGAGTTACTAGCTATAAAGGCTGTGTTTGAAGTATGGCGCCATTACTTGTTAGGTGCTCGACATCCTGTAACAATTTACACGGATCATCGTAATCTACAGAGCTTACGTTCAATCAGGGCACTCACGCCTAGGCAACTGCGCTGGACTCTCTTTTTTAATGATTATAATTTAATCATCACTTATCGTCCAGGGAAAGAGAACCAAAAAGCCGATGCTCTGTCTCGCATTGGAATCCCAGACACCTTATATCCAACACCAGACGTACTACAACCTATATTACCGGCACAATGTTTTCAAGTGGGAGCAATCTATACAGATGTAGTTCTGGACATTAAAAAGGAATTACAAGACAAAGAAGTGCTAGAGTGGCAGGGTAAATATCCTCTATTACAATGGAGAAATGATCTATTATTTATGAATGACCAGATATTTGTACCAACCACAACCTTACAAAAACAAGTTATACAATTACATCATGATACTTTAACGTCAGCTCATTCAGGTGTGACAAAAACCTATCAATCAATCAAAAGAGGTTTTTGGTGGCCCTCCATGTTTAAAGATGTGCAAGGGTATGTTGAGACCTGCGTTATCTGTATTCAGAACAAATCACAACATCAAGCTCCTAGTGGGCTGTTACGTCCCTTACCAATACCACCTCAACCATGGCATACTGTATCTTTAGATTTTATTGTGGAGCTTCCTCGTACACAAAATGGTTTTACTACCATTTTAACTGTAGTTGACCATTTCTCTCGCATGGCTCATTTTGTTCCTTTAAAGAAATTACCTTCAGCAAAAGACTTAACTCACATATTTTCACAAGAGGTTATTAGGTTACATGGAATCCCTTCAGTGGTCATTTCTGATAGAGGCCCTCAATGTATTTCTCATTTTTGGCAACACTTAGGCAAATCTTTAAACATGGATGTTCGTACCTCTTCTAGCTATCATCCTCAAACTGATGGCCTTACAGAACGTACAAATCAAACAATTGAACAAATGCTACGCTGTATATTAACAAATTGTGATGTAGAATGGTCAGATATATTATGGGTTTTGGAATTTGCCTACAATAATTTGGATCACTCTTCCATTGATATGTCTCCATTCTTTTGTACTTACGGTTTTCACCCAAAAACATTCCTGGGTCCGCCATGTCTCCCTCTACAATACCATCAATAAAAGAGCATGTTAAAAAGTTAGTCTCTATTCAATCACAGGCCCAATATCATTTGGCGCAAGCAAAAGAAAACCAAAAACTTATTTTTGATTCTCATCGGTCTGTACAACCTAACTATGCTGTAGGAGACAAAGTTTGGCTATCTACAAAACATCTAAAGATCAAAACTAGTAAGAAATTTTGTCCTCGTTTCATAGGACCCTTTATCGTGGACAAACTTATAAATCCAGTCAGTATCAGATTGATTCTTCCTACTAAATATCGGTTTCATCCGGTGTTTCATGTCTCCTTGTTAAAGCCATTCAATCCCATGACTCGAACATCATTGGCCCCCCCACTATAGACGTGGATGGTACCCCTGAGTTTGAAGTACAATCTATTGTAGATTCCAAGCGAATTCGTGGAAAATTGTTCTATTTAATTCATTGGAAAGGTTACGGACCTGAAGAAAGCTCGTGGGAACCTCTTGCAAATGTGCAGAATGCACCCCGTTTAGTTAAGACGTTTCATGCTAGGTATCCCGACAAACCAAAACCTATGCCTCAGGTCTTAGGGGGGATTTTGCGGGGGGGGTACTGTCATGATTCTCCATGTCAAACCTGAATTATGCACTATGCATATGACTTTACACACATGCACATTCCCAGAGTGAAACCCACCCCTGTCCCGTGCAGCCTGCACTCCATTGGTAGATATGTATTATGTGTTTAGTACATTATTACTTGTGAAATGAGCAATAAACGTGTAGTGCCTTACAGCCCTTTTGTTTCATAGGGTTTACGATGGCATTTGTCTTTCGTTTTTGTTTATGTATAACGTTATGTCCAGCAGCTTGTCATCCGTTTTTAAGCACCGATATTGGGAAAAGACATTGCGGTGAAACCGGCCTGGAAAAGCAACCAGCATGGACGAGTATTGCATCTGTAAGGTGAGCGCTTAAACGCACGTTACGTAAACGTGCACAAACGTCAGCGGTCTTCTTGGGTGTGGCAAGACTATATATTGCCACACCCATCTTCCAGAAAACGCTTTGCCTTCCGCCGCATGGACAAGAAGACATCCCCGCTTGCCTGCTCTGCTGAAAGGACTCCGCTCTTCACCGAAGGCCTGTTCTCTTCGCCGCTGCAGTTCTTTCGCTTCATACAACTCCCGGAGCTGCAGAGAAAGAAAACATGAGCTAAGTGAAAGTTTTCTACGTTTATTTCAGGCGCCCTACGCAAGCAAGCAGGAAGCAAGCGCACAATACTTACCCTGATTTCTTGGGACAATTTTTGGAGAACTTTACTGAAAAGGAAAAGACAACAATTAGCATCAAGAAACGAACATTGTGTTTAACAGAATTGTGGAAAACATTCTTTGCGCATTTAGTTATTATTTGAAAGCACGCTTTGGGAGATTGTGTTTCGTATATTTTATTTCTTTTCCAAAGACAGGTCGTGAAGAATAATATATTTGGAACAATAGAGAGTAAGTGAAGTAAAAGACTAGGAGAAAGTTATTGTATAGAATAGTACTGAATAAACCTGAAAACCTGTAACTTATTTGTTCCATACTTACCTTCACCACAGGTACAAGCAAGCAGCTATATCCTATACAAGCAATATAACACCACTTCACGATGACTACAAGGACGCGACGCACAACATTCCTAGATCGCAGGTAGGAGACCATACAGATAAGCAGAAAGGTTATTATACAGACCAGTGTCTGAGAAAAAACCAATCTCCGGACTATAGATAGTTATGATGTTTCTTGTTGCCTCGCAGGTCGACAACAGGAACAACTAGCGTCCAGGATCCGGCCCTCCTCCCGAAATCCCAACTGCGTAGCCTTAGTATATTTTACCTACAAAGGTTATAAGTAAGGGTATTGGGAAGTCGGTCCATAACGTCTCTGCGAAATCAACATACAAGCAAAAACAGGTAAGATTGCTTGTAATCCTGACAGCTGATAGTAGTGTAGTTTTTGATGTAGCGGGCGCAGTAACTGGCCATGCCCAGGAACGAGCGGACGTCGCTAACATCATGTGGCTGTGGGGTGTCTGATAGTGCTGATACCTTTTCGGGGTCAGGCCTCATGCCCTCTTTTGAGAAAATGTGGCCGTAGAATTTGAGAGTCGATTTGTGAAGCTCACATTTGTCTTGGTTAAGTGTGAGATTGGCTTTAAGGAGGGCGTGACACACTCGGTCCAGCGCTTTGTCGTGATCTTTCTGGGTCTCTCCAAACACCAAAATATCGTCGCTGTAGTTGAATGCGTTTGGAATGTCCTGTATTACTCGCCGAACAGCCTCCTGAAAGATCTCGGCGGCTGAAGAGATCCCGAAGTTGAGGCGCTTATATCTGAAAAGTCCTTGGTGTGTGGTGAAAGTAGTGATGTATCTCTATTTTTCATGCAACTCAAGTTGATGGTACCCCTTGTTGAGGTCCAATTTTGAGAAGACTGTGGCTCCGTTCAGGCGTGTGATCATGTCGCTGATGTGGGGTCCTGGGTGCCGCTCCCTTCCGATGGCTGTGTTCGGAGCTCGCATATCCACACATAGGCGTACCTTGTTGTCTTGACCTCTCTTAGGCACAACTACTACTGGCGACACCCATGGAGTGGGTCCGGTTGATCTCTCTATGTCTGCCTTTAGTAAGTCTAGGAGTTCATCATCTACTGCTTGCTGTAGGTGAAATGGCACCTTCCTGTGATGTTGTGCCACTGGTGTCACTTGCTCATTGATATGCAGCTTGACCTTGAAGTGGGCTAGCTTCCCTAGGCCCTTGAACAGCTTCGGGAACTTGTTGACAATGTCTGGCGAGTCATCCACTTTGTACAGGATCTCGACAAGTTTCAGGCGTTCTGCGGTTGGTAAGCTGAGAAGGCAGTCTGCGGTTTCAGGGCCTTCAATCACGTGGATTTGCGCTTGAACTTTTCTGTCTTTATATGTCAGTGTTGTGCGGAATTGTCCTAGACATGGCAGTGGTTCTCTGGACATCCATGTGTAGACCCTCACAGCGGCTGTCTCCAGTTTCGGTTTGGGATTCATACTGTGGTATTCGGTGGCGCAAATGTAGTTGAGTGATGCACCTGTGTCTAGCACAAATTTGGCAGAATGGCTTCCTATTCTTATGTGTAGTCACGGGTACTTCTTCAGTCTATCTGGGTCTGACACCATGCACACATACTCATCACTGTCTTGTGATATAGGAGTGAGGGAGGACGATTCTCTGGACGTTGACCGCTGGGACCGGTATGGGCTGTGTGATTGTGTACTGGATCTTGACGAACTCGTTGAGTGATCTCTTCGTCCTTGTACGGCCCTCACGTGGTGACGTGACCCTGTATTCTGCTTGGTCTGTCTCATCTCCGTACGACGGGTTTGGCAGGCGGCTTCGAAGTGGTTATCCTTCCCACATCGGTGGCATTGTTGACCAATGGCTGGACTCTGACCCGTGTGAGGGTAGTCTTGACCACACCGGTAACATTGCGGTGGTTGTCTCCTGGAGTGACTGTTTTTGGTTCCGCTGCAGGGAGATTTCGTGCGAGGTGACCTTGTAAATCTTCCTGATTTGTGGTGATCCATACGGCGCTTCAGTTCTGTGTGAGATTGTACACGGAGGGCTTGTTCCTTTTTCTCAGTTTTGCTGGCCTCCATCTTCTTCGCGTGCTCTTCTGCTTGATCATTGATGGGGTGAGTTCTTCTATCTCGTCAAGGGAGTAATGCTTTTTTAGCAAACGACGGCGTAGTGACTCAGATTGACACCCTTCAATGATACGTAGGTGAAGTGCGTCTTCTGTGTTGAAGTTGTCGAATTCGCAATAACGAGCTAGACGCTTAATGCGGGAAATGAAGTCGCTCATGGGTTCATCTCGCTCCTGAGACGCGAGGTTGAACGTGTAGCGCTCGTAATCTAGGTTCCGCTTGTGAAGAAACTTCTTGTTTAGAGCTTCTCTGACGTCCTCATAGGACGCAGCACTAGCTGGGGGTAGATCTTTAATAATTTGTCCGACATCCTTGCCTATTAGGTTTCGTAGGGCTATAAGTCGTTGGTCAGAGTCACGGACTTGCGACCCCTTCATGAAGTCCTCAAAGTCCTCAAGCCAACTCTTCCACTTGGGGCCCATGCTATTTCCAGATGTCAGCGTTAAGGGCTCAGGAGGACGTAGGTATGATACCCCCATGGGTATTGGCCCTGGCGGTGGAGCAGCTTGTGCCGGGCCAGGTACAGCTTGTTGCGAGGAGTCAGGATCTGACGTGGTGGGGCGCAATGTGACTCCGGCAGGCCTCCGTGTCGTCTACGAGTCTTCGTATCGCTTTTGGCGGGCTCCAGAGAGTTTTTTATGTGGATTGCCTGACTTTAAAATGGCCGCCGCGTTGGGACCAGGTTTAGTCAATGCAGAGTGCCTGACTTCAAAATGGCCGCCGCGAGGAATCATGCATGTGCTATTCCATCTTCAAGAAGGGCATTTTATCTTGGCTTACCCCTGGCTTCATGTAGCAGCTCTCCGTGTGAGGCAGTTTTGTTTTTCCCTTTAAATTCCGGCTTCTCGGCGTGCCTCTCGATCGCGGGCCACCTCTGTGTGCTGGCTGTCACTCACACCTTCCGACAGCTTAAACGCTCCGCTCTTCGTTCGCGGCAGCGCTTGCTTCGTCCGCTAAACCTGAACACTGCGGGAGGTAGTAGGTAGAGGGGGGTGACTCCGCATCCCACTCTCATCACCAGTTTTCATATTGTGCACCAAACATACACGGGACACCGGCTGATTCTTGAACGCGTCTTTATTCCTCCTTTTTCCGCGCGCCTCCTCCTCCTCCCTTCCAGCTCCTCCCCTTCCCTTTCCTGCCATGCCTGACCTTGGAACGTGGACAGGACAGGCATGCCGACACGACAGTGCTGTTGAAGGGTTGGTCGGAAGTCTTTGATGGCCCTAAGACTTCAGAACAGGGGACAAGCCAGCAAGCCCTTGGAGTCACTCTGGGCTCTAGTGAGATGGGCCCAGTACTTTTCCTCAGCAGGACAGAGGGAAGCAAGCAGCTATCAAAAGGCAGCACATCAGAGCAGAAAATCAGTTCTTCCATGGCAGCAGTCCAGCAGAGTAGCAGTCCTTATAGCAGCACAGCAGTCCTTCTTCCTGGCAGAGTTCTTCACAGGTCCAGTAGTGTATTGTCTTGGTTGGGTTAGAGACCCCATACTTATACCCAGTTGTGCCTTAGAAGTGAGGGTGACTTCAAAAAAGAGACTTAGATGTGCACACAGGTCCTTTTTCCCCAGCTCTGACTCCGGACTATAAGTAGGTGGTAAGCATATCTTTGTGTCGGAGGCAGGAAACTGCCTATTCAGGGGTAAGTGTCAGCTCCCCCTCCCTTCCTGCTAAGGAAGAGCCATCAGAATGAAAATGAGTATGCAGATACATCTAACCTTCCTGTGTTTGTGGCTGTCTAGAGGGAATACACAAAATGTAGATGTCACCCACCCCAGACATGTACTGGAGACAGGCGGCAGGGACACAGAGCTGTAAGAGAAGAGAAATACCCACTTTCCAAGAGTAGCATTTCTAAAATAGTAATGTTAAATACAAATGTTCCAGTGACGAGATGGTATCAATACCATTCCAAAGATATACAACATGAAGCAGCTATTCCTTTCTAATCAGGAATTACATCTTAAAGGTGTATTAAGGAATTCCCAATGTTAACCTATGAGAGGATTAGGCCTTTTGGGTGTTTTTCACTACCAGGACATGCAAAAGATAAAAGTACATGTCCTACCTTTTACTTACATAACTTCCTGCCCTATGCACTACCTAAGGCCTACATTAGGGGTGACTTATGAGTAATAAAAGGGGAGTTAAGGCTTGGCAAGTAGTTCTAAATGCCAAAGCAAAGTGGCAGTAAACTGCACACACAGGCACTGCAATGGCAGGCCTGAGACAGGTTTGAAAGGCTACTTGTGTGGGTAGCATAATCAGTGCTCCAGGTCCACTGGTAGCATTTAGGTTACAGGCCCTGGGTATGTGGTATACCATTTTACAAGGGACTTATAAGTAAACTAAATATGCCAATTGTGTATACAACAATGTTACCATGTTTAGGGGAGAAGCACGTGCACTTTAGCACTGGTCCACAGCGGTAAATTGCTCAGAGTCTGAAGGCCAACAAAAAGAATCAGCAAAAACAGGAGGTATGCAGGCAAAAGGTTTTGGGGGAGACCACACTAAGGATGACACGCCTAACACATGTCCCCCCCAGCTGAAAATGGGGAGATCTACCCAACCTTTAGAGAGTTCTCAACACTAAGGCCGAAAAACCTGGATAGGCCATCAACATTGGGGTGGTCTGCTGCAAGTCTGTGTTCCTCTCTCAAGTCCATACCCTGTTGGGAAATGGATCATGGCAAACACAAGGTGATGATGGACGGAGTGCTGAAACTTTTCAGACACTCACCCCCAGTCATAGATCTGGGTTGAATCCATCATCGTTCTTTAGCTCACTTCGCCAACCCATTTCAGACCCAGCTATATGCAAATCAGTCTTGACCCTGTGCCTCATGGGAACAGTCCAGCCCGAACTGCCAAGCCAGGTCTTCCCTGGACCCAAAACAAGCACCCCTCATCAGCCAGGCAGCTTGAATCCAGTGGCTAAGTGAGCAAGGGACCTACGTCTGGGCATACCCTGCCAACTTAGGGCGAACAAAGCAAACACAAGGAGATGATGGACAGAGCACTGAAACTATTCAGACACTGACCCCCAGTCACAGATCTGGGTTGAATCCATCGTCGGTCTTTAGTTCACTTTGCCACCAAAGTGAGCAAGGGACCCATGTCTGGGCATACCCTGCCAATTTAGAGCGAACAAAGCCCTAAGGAAATGGATCACCTCAACAGTTTTGGATTCTCTCCCCTCATTTGCATCAGCCACCTGAGGGGCCTGTGGTCAGTCTGAATCAGGAAGTGAGTACCTAAGGTATGGTTTTAACGTCTTCAGTGCTCAGACCACAGCAAAAGCTTTTCTTTTTATAGCACTCCACCTTTGTTCACTAGGGAGTAATCTCTTGGAGATGATGGCTAAAGGTTGGTCTAGGCCCTCATAATTTAGCTGTGAAAGTACTGCCCATATGTCATTTTCTAAGGCATCTGTTTTAAGGATAAACTCCTGGGAGAAGTCAGGGGCCTTGAGCACAGGGGCTGTGCACATGGCCTGATTAAGGGAGTCAAATGCTTTGTGGCATGGTTCTGTCCAAATCACGTTTCTAGGCTGCTACTTAGAAGTCTGCTCTGTCAAGACGGCAACAATGGTGCCATTTCCCTTGACAAACCTCCTGTGGTACCCAGTGAGGCTCAAGAATGATTTGACCTCAGTCTAGGTTTTGGGGGTCTCCCAGGCCATGATGGCCTCTATCTTGGCCTGGAGGGGCTGCACTTCACCCCTGCCCACCAGGTGTTGCAACTACACAACAGACCCCTGCCCTATCTGGCACTCGCTGGCCTTGATAGTCAGGCATGCCTATTGCAGAGCCTGAAGCACTTCCTGGAGGTGAAAAAGGTGGTCCTTCCAGCTGCTACTGAAGACAGCTATGTCATCTAAATAGGCAGCTGAGAAGGCCTCTATACCCGCAAGAAACTGGTTCACCAATGTCTTGAAGGTGGCTAGGGCATTTCTGAGTCTAAAAGGCATCATCCTAAACTGGTGTTGGCCCCTTTGAGATGAGAAGGCTGACCTCTCCTTGGCTCCTTCTGTAAGGGTGATCTGCCAGTACCCTGACCTAAGGTCAAATGTACTTAAGTACTGGGCAGCCCCTAACCGTTCAATCAGAATAGAGACTTCACTCTTAATGCTGGCCCCACCTTATCAGACAATCAGTAAGACTTGTTCTTCACAGGAAAGTTGTCTCCTGTGTCTAAATCAAGGGTACACAGGTGGGTAATCCGAGTGATGAGGGAAAACTGACAGGAGTACTGCCCCAACACTTGGTGGCAGTCCCTCTGCTTTTCAGGAGTCAGACTGGGGAACAGGATTACTCCCTCCACAGAGCCATCTTTCTCCTTGGAGTCTAAGAGGTCAGGGAAAGGTGGGGTTTGAGGTGACTGACATGGAGCACCTGTGGTGGTGCCTAGGGGTCGTAAAGGCCACACCCTTCCTTGTAATCACTTTATAGGGCTCAGTCCAGTGGTCCTCGAGGGCCATGGGCTCCACCGGCTCTATCACCCACCCTTTTTGTTTTGCCCAGGTGTCAATTCCACTGCCTCATGACATCCTTACTGGCTTCTAATTTGTTGGAAGCTTGCTTCTACAACTTAGCCATTTGACTTCTGAAGGCCAGCATGTATCTGACTACATCCTGGGGAATCTTTTTGGGAGCTTGCTCCCACCCCCCCTTCACCAAACTCAGAGGTCCTCTAATAGGGTGCCAATACAGAAGGTCAGAGGGGCGGAAGCCCACTCCCTGCTGTGGTACCTCCCTGTAGGGAACCAACAGGCATGGCAAGAGGGTGTCCCACTTATTCCTCAAGGGCTCAGGCAGGCCTCTAATCATGCCCTTCAGGGCCTTGCTGAATCTCTCAACAAGCCCATTTGTTTGTGGATGGTAAGGAGTGGAGAACTTGTAGGTTACCCCACACTCCTTCCACATTGACTACATATGAGCAGAGATGAAGTTGGTGCCCCTGTTAGCCACCAATTCCTTGGGGAAACCCACTCAGGAAGGAATCCCCATCAAGGCCTTTGCCACTGCAGGTAAAGTCATGGTCCACAGAGTGCTTGCCTGTGGGTATCTAGTGGCATGATACACCAAGACCAGGATACACCTGTTGCCTGAAGCAGTATGGGGATCCATATGCCCAACAAGGTTGATGCCTACTCTCTCAAAGGGTGAGCAAATAACAGGCAAGGGATGGGGGGGCTTTAAGCCTCTGCCATATCTTCTCACTGGCCTGGCACGTCACAGAAGTCCTACAGAAAGCATCTGAGGAAGTATTGATCCTAGCCCAATAAAAGTGGGGGGAAAGTCTTGCAAAGGTCTTGTCTTGGCCCAGGTGACCTTCCACAGGAATTGCGTGAGCCAGCTCCAGTAGGAAGGCCCTCTATCATTGGGGGACCACCAGGACCCCCTTCTTTTCCTATGCACATGAGCCTTAAACTCACTTTAGAGGATGTTGTCCTCCCAGTAAATGTGATGACTCCCAGAGGCATCTCCTGCTGCTTGGGCTTTGGCCTGTTGCCTCAGTCCCACAAGGGTTGGGCACTCCCTTTGTGCCCTACAGAACTCCTCCTTGGTGGGTCCTCCCTCTACATGACAAGTAGCAAGCTCAGGCAGGTCACCAAGGGGACAATGCCCTCCCCATTGGTCTCCTGGTGGCCATCAGAGGTCCCCATCTACCTCACAGGGAAGACACTGAGGGGCTGGTTTCCTGCGCCCTCTAACTTTACCTTTCTTAGCAGCTGGCTGGCCATTTTTCCAGGCTCTCGTCCCTTTTGACTCCTATCCTGGCCAGCCATGGACCTTGTTTTAGCACAGATCCTGTCAGGTAACCCCAACATCTCCACATGAGCCTTGAGCTCCACTTCCTTCCAAGTAGTGTGCTCATGGCCATTACAAAGCAAGCAGTCAACGGGCATGTCAGAGCTCACAGAAACCCTGAGAAGACCTGAACCCCTCCTCAAATGGAACAAAGGGTCACTGGATAGTGACCGTCTCTGTTGTCAGCCACCACAACCTGGCGGAATGCATTTGGAATCACCTGCTCTAAGGACACCAGCTGACTCCTTACCATAGTAATGCTGGCACCTTAGTCCCTTAGAGCATAAAACCCATGCCCATTGATGGTGACCCATTGCTTTTACTTGGTAGTATTAGAGGGCGCATAGATCTTAGGAACCATCTCACTGTCACCCAGGGACACTAGGGTAACCCCACTAAACTCCCTCCCATTAACTGGGGCAAATTCCTCCCTCAGCACTACACTCATGACTAACCCTGGGCTTAGTTTGCGTAGTCGCGCTACGCGAAGCTACGCGAAGACGTCGGAGCGCTGCGCGAGCTACGCGAGCGTGCGTAGCTGCTTGTCGCGCCCGTTCGCGATGCGTTTTTCTTCTTCGGGAATGCGTTGTGTGTGTTCGGGACGCTGTTTGCGTGCTCGGGGGATAGTATCTCGCGAACTTACCCATGCGGTCGCCTATGGGCGCGGCCATCTTGTTTTTCACTTGTCCCGCCCGTTCGCGATCCCTTATTTCCTGTTCCGGGTCGCGTATAGCATGCTCGCGATGCGCATTTCATGTTCGGGAGCGCGTCGTACGTGTTCGCGATGTTTTTTGCGTGCTCGAAGAGAAATATCGCGCGAACTTACTCACGCGGTCGCGATGGGCGCGGCCATCTTGTTTTTCACTCTATGCTATGGTTCTGGGCCTGCTTTTCTATCCTCCCTCAATCTTTGCAATCCTTAGTTTTTTACACTGTTTTTCAATTTTTCTTTATTTCTTATCTATCTCTCTCTCTAACTAAGTCTATATTTTGCATTTTTTTCTACTTTTTACTGTGTTTTTTTTACTTTTCAACTGTTTTATATAACTTTCTTCTTTAAGCTCCTACTTCTTCCCCTAACTTTATTTTTCCCTTCTAACTTTTCTTTTCCGCCTCCTCCCACCCCAGAACCATGGCAAAGGGTAGCAGCAGTAACGGCTCGAAGGGCAAGGCGCGTTCGCCCAAGAGCCGCCTGCCTTGTGACAGACTGCGCCCTGGAGGGGTGCAAGCCCGCAAGCTTTTTAGTGAGGCGGAGGTGGCCGCCCTTGTTTTTTTTGTTCAGCGCCACCTCCCCTTGACCTTGGCAGCAGGTGGCAGGCCAGGCTCCGGGTACCCTACCCAGGAGCGTCACCACCGGTGGGCGAAGGTGCGCCGGGCAGTGTTTCGCTGCTCAGGGGTCCGGCGCACTCATAACCAGCTGGCACACCGGTGGTCAGACATCCTGGACCGGGAGCAGGACCTGTTGGACCTGCTAGGTGTCGAGGTCGTGGGGCTTGGTGAGTAGCTAATATATATAGTAGTATAAGTATTGTGATTTGTGTATACATTTTTTACAAATAACAAGAATACTGCTGCTTACATTGCAGGTAAATTATGTTTCAAAATCTTCTGTGATTGTAGGACACAGGTGCTGGGCGCTACTCTTACTTGTTTGCAACTTTGCGCTCGCTTGTCCTTATTATTATGTAAGAGTTTACTTTAGAGAACTTCAGTTAGGTACTGCTATTGCTAGAGAGACTCTAGTCCTTCCTTTGTCCTCCTGTCAAATAGTGGTGGATGGATTGATACTAGGTTTAGTTACTATTAGTTGATAATTTTTGAGCGGTCTGCGTGACGCATCCTCTGTCACTGAGTGCTGCTTACCCCAGTCCTTAGTAGAACCTTTTGTAGTTTGTTTAGTGAGTGGTAGGCTTAGCAGTGTCAGTCAGCTGCAGAACATCAGGCGCAACCAACCAACAATTTGGTGTATGCATTATGCACCAATTTATGCATGTGTCCTCCTTCTCATCTATGCATTTTTGAGGGCTTAAAAAAATGGAAATGCAGACTTAATGAACAATTGGCCCGCCTGGAATAGGTGGGCTAGGTCAGGTGGTACTTAGGCTTAGTTAGTGTTCTGGATTGTATTTGAATCAATCAGAATGGAACACTGAATTAGTGTTCCTAAATAAGTAGACTGTCCGTGAATCTCGCAAGCCAGTAGTCGATCGGATTAGATAGGTAAATTTTATTGCAATTTTTGTTTCCTAAAACGTTTTTTGAGCGTTTTTTTAGATAATTTATTTGTTTCACAGCAATCATTAATATTTGTGTCTTTCTTTATTATATCTTACATGATCACTGATCTGCAGCACCCAGGGGTAAGAAGACGGGGTCCGAGTCGGCGGGACAACCACCAGAGGACCGCTCCTCTACCGAGGGCCCTGCTGCTGGTCCCAGTAAGTCCTCCAGTGGTTAATATTAACAATTATATTGCCCTAACTTTTACTGCACCTTATTTTTTCCGAACTATTAATTCTGGTTCCACTCCCTAATTATATTTTTTACAAAAGATTCTTTGATCTTGACTTGACTATCTGTTTCTAAATTCTGGTTATCCCTGCCTCTAAGTTCTAACTGCCTCTGCTATGAATGTCTGTACTACTACTATTAGTCTGTCGCTAAGCTTGCCCAGTTTGCATTGCCACTCTTTATTTTACGGTTTTGAATAAAACTCAGATTGACCAATAGCTCTAGCCACTGAGTCCAGTCCTTTCGGTTGTCCTCTTCTAGGCTTCTTAATCTTGAGGCTTTGACAATTACCACAAACAAAATGCCCAACCAGATATTTGACTATTTTTGATAGGATATAGTACATACTACTACTGATGTTGGGATTCTGCACAGCCCCATGCAGAACTATGCACAAGAAAATAGGATGTTGGTGATGGGAGTTTGGAACTTGGACGTTCCTCACACCTCAGTCAGAAGTGAACCCACAATCCCCTGAACGACTAGCTATAGTGTCTCATTAGGTCCCCGAACCCCCACCCGAAGATACCCAATGATTACACAACCCAGAACAGATAACACCCTTTCGCTCACTCACTCGTGTAAGTCCACCACCACCACCTCAACAAATACCACAGAGTCTATGTGTAAGTTCAAAAGGTTTATTTTCAACTAACAAGCTCTGTATGTTGTTCTATAAAATTCAGTGTACTCCAGCCAGCTCCAACAGCAAAATGCATAAGATTAAAACAATAAACATTGTTACAACAAGTGCATGATGATAGAAGACAAAAGATCTGTGCGAATTCTGGGAGACTCCTCACCGTAGAACATAGAATTACTGGTTACATGCATCATTCATAAGCTCTGCAAATCTCTGGTTCGTAGAAGGGAATCTTCTGCCTGAGAAAAATGGTGCGCGTTAGATAGTATAATGCAAGCATTTCTCAGTCCTGCCAAAAAAGTGTAATATGTTACTTATGGCTAAGCAATACGGACTAACCGAACTCCATAACAAAGTGGCTTGTTTTTCGACCTCTTGTACGCAATGCTCAGACAGTAGCTGTATGTGCTCATGTGGGCTCAAAAGGCGTCTTACTGTTACTGCACAACAAGCTGCGAGGTAACATGCGCAAAAGACATGAAGCGAAAAATGGTTGCATGGCTCAGGCTAACTTTGCAAAGAGTAGAGTATAGTATAATAATGACCCTAGGGACCATAACACTACTAATGTCTACTGACTCTACTCTAGCACCCGATTTGGACTAGTGAATGTGATGTATAATATGTTTGTATTGACTTTTTTTTTCAATCTTGCTAGTGAAAACGAATAAATAGGGGGAGGTGTACAGGCATCTAAAAATGTGTCATGTTTTTATCTAGGCGTACTAGCGACCACCAGTGCCGGCGGGGCCAGCGGCGATTCTACCATTCCAGAGGGGGCAGGAGATGCGGCACCTGCAGGAGCTACAGGGGGTACTTATTGACATTGCACTAGCTGGAAGGGTGTTGACTTCACTCACTGTACTGTTGTTGAGACTTATTAGGTATGAAGTTGTAGTGAACATTATACAACGGTTGGAGAAGACACCCTTTACTTAGCATTAGCAATGCAGTAGCAATAGCATTACCAGCGTGACTTGATTAACCAATGGCCTCTTCTATCTGACTCCAACTCAGCTGTGAAAGTTTTATGGAGGAGACTAAAAGTCAGATCAGATGACCTTGATGGATGTGTTGAACAAAAAGGGAAAGAAGGGTGGAAGGAGGAAGGACGGGCAAGATTTAATATGATGACTGGCAGAGAAGGATACGTTGGAAGCATGGATAGGTGGCTGATAGGAATCAGATGCATGTGTTGTTGAAGGATGGGTGGAAGGTGAAAGAAGAATGGATGCCTGCCTGGGTGTGGTGGACGACACAGTATGGGTGGATACTGTGGATAGCAAGAATCATCAGCGGTGTTTGGGTGAAACTCAAAGCCAAGGCAAGCAACGGAGTGAGTGGACGCATGGGTTGTTGTTGGTGAAACAAAGTAAGGTTTGTGGAGAGATTAAGAAGAATGATTGACATTTACTTAGAATGGATGGATGCCTGTATGTATTCATCATAGACAGCATAGGTGGAGACTGTCACGGGATGCACAGTTTTAGTTTTAAGGGAATGTAAAAGAAACCGCGCCAGAGTAGCAAAGCCGATGTGGGGAGGGGCAGGGTGGGGGGTAGTAGTAAACAATGTATTACGCGGCCAAATACAGGTAACTTTACTGTAAACATAAAAATAAATAAAGCGAATTTCATTGTGCGCACTGCACCGCCAAATGCGATGCAGTGCGCGCAACAAAATGAGTTTTATTTATTTATATGTTTACTTACCTGTAATTGGCCATAATCCATAGTTTACTACCCCCACCCTGCCCCTCCCCACGTCACCGCCCGGCAGCACTCCCCGAGTCCCACCACCGACCGCTACTGACCTTATGTCGTCGTCCCATATAAAAGCAATGATCATTGGATCAGATATATAATCTGCCTTTTGTAGTAGCCAGGGCACTGTGAAAGTGAAATTGACCAATTGCCCTTCATGTAACAGAGAGAGTATGGCCAGTGCCACCCGTAATAGAAAAATACGAGCTTCCCCACCTGCAGACAGTAGTAAATCAAACTAACGTGAGTCTGCGTCATGACTCGTATGTTTGTCTTGGGTGCAAGCATAGATGACCGAGCTGGCATGCCGGCTACAACCAGGTTATGTCATTTCGCTAAACTAGAGATAAGAAGAAGACTGGTGTACTGTGTACTGGAGTCCATAGTGCTAGTATAATGCCTGAAACTCCCACAAATGTTAGAGGCCGAGGAAGTGGGAGGATAGATAGATTATTACCACAAATGTTATGTACTGTGCTTCTTGCTAGTGCTACTGTGCCATTATGTGTTGAATTAATTTTGTGTTACTGTTTTGCTAAGAGTACTGGTTACAACAATATTCTTTTTCTTTCTTGATATAGATAGTACTCCTTCCCAAGAAAAACCATCCCGGAAGGAGTTGGCAGCCAGGGCCCGGCGCCGGAAACTGGAGGCCATCTGTGAGGAGTACCGGCGGCTGGTGGCTCAGGCGGAGGAGGAGGGGGCGGAGGCGGCAGCAGCTGCAGCCTCGTCCGATGCCCCGGGCCCCAGCCAGGCCCCACCTCCAGTGGTACGGCGCTGCGGTCTGGCAGCCGCCCGCCGCCGCAATTCTCTAGCAGCCAGCACTGCTGTCCCCCACCCTGGATGCCACTGCAGGGCATTTTGCCGCAAGATTCTCCTCGGGGTGTCACGGCTAGAGGAGCAACTAGAGGAGCGTGTCAAAATACTGGTGGACAAACACCTAAAAGCCCGCCGAATATAACAACTATAGGACCCTGTTGCATTGCCCCTTTTTTATTCCTTTTGTTGGTGGGTGGGAATTGGGCGTTGGGGTTTCTAGACATTCTTTGGACTTTTTTCGTTTTGGACATTGGTTGGGGTTAGGGAGAGGGGTGGGTTCAGGTGTGGGATAGTTTATTTTTGTTAGGGTAATAAATTATATTTATACTTAAACATACAATGTTAATGTTTTGTGGGGGTTACTGTTTTATGAATTAACGTCACATGGTTTCCTTGCTGGTGCAGGGCCGCAGCCAGTGTTTGATTTAAATAATCTGCCGATGATGTAACACAAACAGATAGATGCGGTACCCCTCACTGAGTTATTTGTCCTACTAGTACTGTCAGTCTCTCCTCCTAGTCCATTATACCTCCCACCAAACTTATCTTACCTGTGATTGATGATGATTACGTTCGGCACAGCGATGGCTGCATGGTTTCCCAAGAGAATGGAGAAGATGCCATGGTTGTGGTGGTAGTAGTAGACTAGACACTGGCAGTAGCATTTGCTAAAAAAATAAAAAAGAGACAGTCACTTGCCTGAGAGCGACTGTGGGAGGAGTAGTAGAACGAAGTAAAATACAGTACAGAAGAAGACTGCCAAACAAACAATATTGCATTTGCAACTGCTAAAGTCAAATAAAACATAATGGTGGCGGGGACAGCCTAGTACAAGAAGTTACAAACTGTAGTTGTGTTGAGTGAGTCACTTAACTTAACACAATCGTAATTCGTAACCTTTACTGCTGTGTGGTAGGAGTTTGATGTTGAATCCAATCAATGCCGGCAATTAATTATGATGTACTATTAGCCGGTGACGGCTTGCACATAGACTGAGCATGGGTGGGCAAGCAGAAGAAGCTCCTCGCCCTGCCTTGAAATTGAATTAGTGTTGCTTTCACCACATCTGCCCCAGCAAGCGTGTGATCAATTGGTGTACATTTTATGTAGTCACATCACACCTCAATATAAATCACAGCCCGGGGGAAGAGGGTTAGGGTTTGATGAATGGATGGGAAGGGGGTTTGGGGAAAGGTTTGAGAAAGAAAAACAGTACGCATGGACAACAAAAGCAAAGCGCAATCTTGGCAGACGACCATGATCTTATCCAAAAAATCTATAAAGGGAGAAAAAGGAAATGCATGCATGATGATGAAGATAACTTGATGGTTAATGAGTAGTACTTACTAACTCCTACTAGACAATTAGACAGTACAGGGCAGCAGTATATTCTATGCAATTTGCCTTGCCTGTAATATGCCCTCAGAGACCCAAATTCCATGTTGTACTGGGCTTACTTTTAAAGATAGCAAAGAAAATTAAAAAATAGTTGTAGGGATCAATTAGCAAACAAACAACAACACACAACACACAGTCGTAATGATTGAAGAGAAAAAAGGATTCCAATTAATTAAAAGATGAATGATGAATGATACTAAAGTTACTGTATTATCCTGGTCAAATTGTGGAGTTGAATCTCGTCCTTCCTCTTGGTCCTATCTTCCATGGACGCTCCGCACATCAATCTTGGTGGCCTTCCTGATGCGGATTGGTAAGGTAAATGTGAGTTGTGTCTCCCAGTATAGCACAGGGTAAAGGCCGGCCTGTAACTGTCTAGATGGAAAAACAAAAGGGGTATTGAAAAATCAATGAATAAAAAAAAGCATCAATTACGGTGGAGTCCAAGAAGAGAAGAGAGAACACTTTCAGACTGAGGCGGCTTGGATATATCGTGTATATTCTGTTTACAGCATTAAGCTACAACAACAACAGGACAGAACAGGCCCACCACAGCACCAGCCCGTGACCCAACCTCCATTTACCTTAATTTTTGACAGAGCCAGACAAAAGGCATATATACAGCAACTTAGCATTTTCAAAATTAAGTGACAAAATCAATGCGCTGCTGTCAGTCATGACTACACTCGACTCCACCACTACATGGACATGTAGGTCTGCTGTGTTTACTTTCTTGTTGAATTTTTGTGTTTATGTTTACCTTATGCCACTTCATGAAACGCAGTTATTCCTTCAATCATCTCCGATCCAACTGACTGACTGCGTGCAAAGATAGTATGGTCATCATCATGGTGTGGTACGTGTTGTCCAACTCCAACTCAGTCTGTAGTGACTCCGATTAAGTCCATATTCCATATTAAAAAATTGCAACAGATATTGGCCTGCACCTGCAGTAGTAGGAGTACAATTTGGTTATTAAACAACAAGAAGGGAAACATTGACTGTCACTTGAGTCACTTTGTAGATTAACTAGTAGAGTAGAGTTCGACTTCATGCACAACATCAACACAACAAACAACAGCAATCGCTCAGAGTCTGCAAGCATCCAATGCATTCCATCATTACCTGTCTTGCTCTTCTCTTTGGCTGTCAGATCATCAGATGCCTAGTTCTGACAGGTGTGTGTTTTTTTTTAACGGGGCAGTGGCCTCATCATTACTCCAGTCCACATTCATTTTGAGTGTTAGTCGCTGTTTCGGTTTTCGTCTTATTCATCTGTGGCACTTTGTCACAGTTTAAGTTGCTTCACATGGTCAGCACTGTGATGATGGGCCACGGCCTGGGTAGCGCTCATTGCTGGTCAATTGAGTTTGCACAAATGTCAGCAAGTTTCTTCGAAGAGTCTTGTCTTTCTCTGCCAAGTACCTTCTGTCCTGACAGTGAGGAGCTTTGGATGCCTGCCTTCGGACAGTGATGAGTTTACTTTTGGATGCCTGCCCAAGTTCTGACAGTGAAGAGTTGTGGATGCCTGCAGAGGCGGTAGCCTTCGGACACTGATGAGTTTCGGCTCGGAAACAAAACGGAGGATAGCTATAGTCACGTTTCACTTCTTATGGAGGGACTGTTAAAGGCAACATTTCTTGTACTCCAATGTCTGGCTTGATGGAAATGTACTAGGGCGAGACAGGAAGATGAAGCAGGACTCTGAAGAGTGGACAGTTAAATGCACAGACGTGCAACTCCAATAGGGAAATAAAAAGAGAAGACGGTGGTGATGGATTTGTTGTGATTTGATTTGAACCAGAAAGACAGATACACAGACAAATAAAGGAAGGAAGAAAGTAACAATTTGAAAGCCTAGTTGTCAGGGAAGAGGAGCTCGTCCTCAAACTCTGGTGGTTCGGACAGAAGTAGGTCCTGTAACGCACTACTTACGTCATCCAAGTCGCTCTCCTCTTCCTGCTGTGATTCACGTATTTTGTAATCCGGTGGTATAAAGTGCTGATTCATTTTGATCATGGTTAACCTCTCCACGCTTTTGGGCGAGAGACTGGTCCTTTTCGAAGTTACAATGGCACCAGCAGCACTGAAAACACGCTCAGAAGAGACACTTGCGACAGGGGAAGCCAGATACTTTATCGCCAGCCTGCTGAGCACTGTCCATTGGCTTCTTTTCCCATACCAATACACCAATGGGTTTCGATCCATGAAGACCTCTGTTGGGTCATCCAGATAGGCCTGGACCGTCCGCTCAATGTTCAGGGGTGCTCCGATGTGCTCGGCCTCTTTTGCCTTTGCATCAGCACTGGACTTACCATGCCCCTGCCGTAGAAACCAATCAGTTGCTGATTGTACTGTGGATGATCCTGTTCTTGCTGTTGTTGATGTTATTGTTGGTGTAGGTGACTGCTGGGAGGCAAACGCACTGCCCTCAGGCTCCGAAGTAGAACTTGACTCTGGATGCCCTGTAGTACTTGTTATGGCCTGGGGTGGAGGGCCTGTAATTAACAGCCGTTCGTTTTCAAAAATAGTGGCTTCCTTAGCTATCAAAGTTTTGTAGTTGGCAACATCCACTTCCGAAAAGGAATTACTGCCTTGCTGTTCAGAAATACTTTGTACCGTGGATCCAAAATTGTGGCACTAATGTAATGTTGTTGTGACAAAATGTTATTTTGAATCCTTGTATTTTCAGATAAGCGAGCGGCTAAGGTCTCCGCCAAATGATATGCGTCTTGTTTGTCATCCACACCTGTGTACATTTCAGACACCTCCTTTAGCTGTTGCTCTAGCATGTGCAACAATGGGATAGCTTGGCCCATAGTACAGTCCTCCCTGCTGACTTCACGTGTGAAGATCTCAAAAGGAAGTAGCATCTCAGTCAGGCATTTAATGAGGTCCCATTGACCCATCTCAACGGTCATGCCTCTCACAGTAGGTTCCCCTAATCTTTGCATGACATAAGCATTGAGTGGTATGTACAGTTCAAACAGATGATCAAGCATGTAATAAGTTGAGTTCCAACGTGTTGGCACCTCCTGGATGAGCGCTTTGACTGGCATTTTATGCTCACGTTGAATGACCCTCAGCTGCTTCCGGGCTTTAAAAGAATGGCTGAAATGTGTGCATATTCTTCTGCAGGTGCCCAGTAACTTGCTGACTTTGGATTCATTTTTCAAAAAGTCTTGAACAACAATGTTAATGCATTGTGCCAAACACGGACCCTGAATTAGCCACCATCGCCCATGGCCTTAACTACATTACTGCCATTGTCCGTGGCAACAAAACCAATCTTAAGCCCTCTTGGGCGCAGCCACTCAAAGACCTTGGTGTTAAACTCTTCCAAAATGTTTGCAGCAGTATGAGATTTCTCCATGGCAAACATGGCTACAGTTGCATGTTTGCGAGTGGCATGAAAAATCTCAGCAGCGTCAACACCAGCAGATATCTGTTCTCTAACCCCCGCAAAGAGATCCAGTGTGCAGTGATGCACATGTAATCTGTGGCTTGGCAACTGGTCCACATGTCTGTTGTCAGGTGGATACTGTGAACAGCACTCTGCTTCAAGGCTTTTCCAAGCAATTCCAGCACGTCGTGATGTAGTGCTGGAACAGCAACTCTGGCAAAATAGTAGCGGCTGGGAACATGCCATTTTGGGCAGATGGTTGACACAAATTCCAGAAAACCCACCCCTTCAACAAAAGAAAAAGGGAGAAGGTCCAGTGCTAACATTTTAGCCAGCTTCGCATTGTACAAACGTGCTATTGGGTGGTTGCGTTCGTACTGCCCCTCCCCCAAACATGCTGATAATGGTAGGCTGCATGGTTTTCCTTTCTCTTAGGCTCAACAACGCACTTTTTTTGATTGCGGTACTCCTTGGTGTCTCAGGCTGATTCTTACTCTTGTGCCACTGAGATGTTGCTGAAGATGTGGGCGACGTTAACACTGCACTGCTGGGGTCAGGGACACCTTGTGTACCACTACCAGAGAGAATGTCTCCCTGTCCTTCCTCTTCCACCGTGATCGGATCTTCTACTCCTTTATCCCCACCAACACCAATGGTTGCAGTTTTTATGCCGCGAAGGTGGTCCTCCCAGCTGATCAAGTGGTGTTTTTTCAGATGGGTCATTTGGCCTCCGGTACCATAGTTTGTACCAAGCTTACCACGACTAACAGAGGTATTACAAATGGAGCATATAGCAATGTTCTCCTCCTTTTCGCTAACCGTAAAGAAGTCCCAAACTGGGGAGCTTAACTTTGGCCTCCTGCTGGAGGTGCCACTTCCAATGCCGGATGAACTGGAGGGTGTGTGTTGAATTTGACTCTGTGCTGCTGTACCACTACCTACTTCTACTGAGGTGGTGGTTGTGCTGGATGTAGGTCGCTGCCGGGCCTTTGCTAATGCAAATATGGAAGCTGTAGGTCGTGTTGGTGTTACCTGTGGAGGTATGCGTGCTACATCCCTCGCAGCGATTTTGGATAGGGTAATAATGTTGGTCTCCATCTCCTCGGGGCCGGGAGTGATGTTCGTGATGACTGGCTCATCATCATCATCATCATCCTGCTGTTCTACATCGACCTCCATAAGTGTAAGGCTTTCTGGAACCTTCCTTTTCCCTAGCTTGGTCTTGGGACGTGGCTCCCTCTCAGACTCAGTTTGTGGCTTCCAAGTGGCATCTAGATCATCAGAAGGGGGCTTGGCGAAGAACTTGATGGACTACCCCTCCTTTTCCTTGCTGGAGATTTGGAAGACAATGGATCTTCTGAATGAGTGGCTTCTTCTTCTACCTCTGCATGAGGCTCAATTTCCTGAACTGCCCCTACTTCGGGAGGAACAACAACTACTATTGCGGGCGGTGGTTGCGGCTGTTGTTGTTGACCACTTATCTGCTGTGTTTCCTCCTGCGTTGATTGGGTACTACTTTGAGATAGCGATAAGTTTAGCTCAGGCTCAGCATCACTGCTTTCCACCATTAGGCTGGCTACCTCTTCCACACTCATGTGCTTGGGCCTGGGTTGGTGGGTTGGGCCCACTGATGCGGAGGTGCTGCCCCCAGCTTGCCCCCGGACACCGCTGCTGCAGGCGTAATTTTTTTCTCCCAAAAAGGTATTGGGCGGCACACCAGACTTAAGTGTCACTTCCTTCTTCTGTTCCTTCTTCTCAATAGCAACTTTCTTGGTACTGGAGGACCTGGTACCTGCTTTCTTTGGGCCCATCTTCTTCAGATGTCAGCAGCACTCAGTTGCAGAGATGTCTGGTCAGGTCACACGTCACGTTGTGTACAGCAGCAGGATGTCTGTCTGGCAGTGCAACGGGCAATGATGACACACCTCCTCCTCAGTCTTTGTGCACCTAAAAGCAAAAAAGCCAGAACAACATCAGTCAAACGATAGCACAAATCAAACAAATATAATATAGAACTTAGTGTGTGGTGGTCTCAATTATTAAATTTTAGAAACTCAGTGAACAACAACACACAGTGTAGCCATTTATGAGACTTTGACAACAAGGCCAGGGCTTTTGTGGCTACTGTGTAGTGTGTACACTCTGGAAGAATAAGAATAGTAAAGAACAAAAACTAAAATGTAGTGGAGCATGTTTGGCCTAAATTTGTGCATCACGTGGGATGTATGCAGCATCAGGGAGCTGCAGCTGGCAATGGGGATGGATTTGGAAGCAGTAAGACAAGAGGAACAATGGAAAGACACGCAGGCCTATGTGGCAAAAACAGCACACTACTAACTACCACCACAAAATGGCCCCCAGCAACATGGTGACTCACAGGCACAAGGCTCGGCAAACAATGAACTCAAGCAGGCCTATATATGGGCAGACAAAGGATGCCTGATAAAACACACACAGCTTTAATGCAAAAACTAAAATCCACATGGCTAAAAACTGTTTGGAAAGTTAGACAACCACTACAACAACACATAATTATAATTACACACGCAAAAAAGGCATTTATTTAACACACCCAAAAAGTGAAATAGACCCTCCAAAAAAACCACATTTTGCAATTCAATTCAATGCCATCCATGGCCTAAATGATGTCAAAATTCCACAGACAACACAGAAACAGTTTTTATGCACCCATGATGACTACCTCTGGGCCTACTGGCAGACTAGGCCGCAAGCTTGGAGGCCTATGGCAAAAGCACAGTGGCTGGTCCCACAAAATGGCCGCCACCACATGGCCAGGCCACCCAACAACTTCCTTCCTCGTGAAAAAAATGGTAAAACAAAAAAAAAGTGACTCCTTGCTCACCAAACTACATCTAAATGACAACCTGAGGAGTTTTTTGTGCAAAATGAACTAAATCATCATTTTCGAGAAGGTTTTATGCTGCTCGAGAGATATTCTTCGCCAGATTGTAAATTCTGCGTGTTCGGCATCGCGATCGTCACAAAAAGTCGTTATCGCGCACGCGAAAACGTATATTGAGCGCGCGAAGAAGATAAAAAGTGTAAGTCCGCGTTGTCGAGCAGTGCGGAGTTGCCCAAAGTCCGCGAGCTGAATGCCCAGGGTTACCTAGTGGCTGAAAAGGCCTATTTGTTTAACACACACCCAAAAACTGAAATACCACCCCAAAACCCACATTTTGCAATTCAATCCAATGCCATCCATGGCCTAAATGATGTTACAATTCAACAGACAACACAGAAACAGTTTGTATGCACCCATGAGGATGACTACCTCCGGGCCTACTGGCAGACTAGGCCGCAAGCTTGGAGGCCTATGGCAAAAGCACAGTGGCTGGTCCCACAAAATGGCCGCCACCACATGGCCAGGCCACCCACAACAACAAGAAAAGGAACACAAGACAGACAATGCAGGCCTATGGCAAAAGCACAATGCCTGGCTTTACAAAATGGTCGCCACCCACATGGCCAGGCCACCCAAAATAACAAGAAAGTGAATACAAAGGACAGGACCAGGCAGTTGAAGACTCTGGGCAACTTCCTTCCTCTTGAAAAAAATTGTAAAACAAAAAAAAAGTGACTCCTGCTCACCAACCTACATCTAAATGACAACCTGAGAAGTTTTTTGTGCAAAATGAACTAAATCATCATTTTCGAGAAGGTTTTATGCTGCTCGAGAGATATTCTTCGCCAGATTGTAAATTCTGCGTGTACGGCATCGTGATCGTCACAAAAAGTCGTTATCGCGCGCGCTAAAACGTATATTGAGCGCGCGAAGAAGATAAAAAGTGTAAGTCTGCGTTGTCGCGCAGTGCGGAGTTGCCCAAAGTCCGCGAGCTGAACGCCCAGGGTTACCTACTGGCTGAAAAGGCCTATTTATTTAACACACACCCAAAAACTGAAATACCACCCCAAAACCCACATTTTGCAATTCAATCCAATGCCATCCATGGCCAAAATGATGTTACAATTCCACAGACAACACAGAAACAGTTTTTATGCACCCATGAGGATGACTACCTCTGGGCCTACTGGCAGACTAGGCCGCAAGCTTGGAGGCCTATGGCAAAAGCACAGTGGCTGGTCCCACAAAATGGCCGCCACCACATGGCCAGGCCACCCACAAGTTCACAACAAGCATAAGCCAAGGGGAACAGAGAAAAGACATGCAGGCCTATATGGAAAAAGCAGCACACTACTAAACTACCACCACAAAATGGCCCCAAGCCACGTTGTCACTCACAGTCACAACAGGCCATGGAAAACAATGAACTCAAGCAGGCCTATAATAATATGACCAGACAAAGGAGGCCTGTAGTGCTAAACAACACAGCTTTAATACAAAAATGCAAAAACGAAAATCCACAGGGCTACGAAAGGTTGGAAAGTTACACAACAAGCACACACACACATCCAACAAAGGTATATATTACACCCAAAAAGTGAAATACACCCCAAAAACCACATTTACCAATTCAATCCAATGCCATCCATGCATGCCCTACATGATGTTTAAATTCAACAGACACCACAGAAACATGCACCCATGGGTACCTCTGGCTCTAGTCTGGGCCTACTGGCTGAAATTCCAATCAAAGAAAAACAACTAGGCCCCTACCGAAACTACAGGCCACAACAATACATTTTAAAAACGATGGAAATCCCCAAAAAATGTAGGTACAAACAAGCCCCAATCAAACAAACAAGTACACCAATTCTCCAACTTACTTGTAAAATCTCAAATCCAAAAGTCCTCAAATCCAATCCAATGATATGATGCAGCAGACAGACACAAAAAGTGATCCTTCCAGCTCCAAATCCAAATGAAAGTGAACAGCACATGGACAAAGCACTGGGAGGAGCCTGCTGGACAGGAACAGGAAGTTTGAGAATCAGGGGCACTTCCTTCCTCTTGGAAAAAAAGTAAAAAAGAAAAAGGACTCCTTGCACAAAAACTACAGCCAAATCACAATCTGAGGAGTTTTTGGAGCAAAATCATCATTTTCGAGAAGGTTTTATGATGCTCGAGAGATATTCTTCGCCAGATTGTAGTTTCTTCGTGTTCGGGATCGCGATCTTACCAACACTGCCGCCGGAAGTCAGATCGCGCGTCCGAATGACGTGTTCGCACACTCTCGCGGGATCGTGCGGCCGGATTCCAAATCTCGTGGCGCCCGCGAACGGATAGGAAGTCGCGTCGGCGAACGCAGAATCACAGTAGGCCATTACCGCGCATGCGAGAACGTATATTGAGCGCGCGAAGAAGAAAAACAGCTACGCCGCAAATTGCTTAGTGCACGGTAACTTCGCGTTCTACGCGAATCGCGAAGTTACCGAAACTACGCAAGCTCCGCGAGCGTAGCGTAGTTCACCGCCCAGGGTTACTCACAACCCCTTGAATCTTTCCTCCAGTGGGAGCTTGTGCTCTTTTCGGACACTTGGGATCCACCTTGTAGAGTGCATACTCAAAGCACACATAGCACTTAATGGTCTTGGGCTGCTGACTCTTCTCAGAGTAGCTTTTCTTCTGGTGGCCAGATTGGGAATGAGAGCTAGACCATTTTTCCCTCTGAGTTGTTTTGGGGGCCTTTCGAAAACTCTGTCTTTTTATCTCCCTCTCCTTCTTCTGTGGGGCATGACCACCCTTTTGGGTGTCCCCCCAGAAGCCTTCTTGGACACTCTGGTTCTGACCCAGATGTCCGCCTCCTCAGCAAGCGTCCTGGGGTCAGAAAGACTATTGTCTAGCAGGTGTTGGTGCATCTCTGTAAAGCAAAGATCAAGCATGTGCTCCTTCAAAATCAATTTGTACAGCACTCTATAATCATCTACTTTGCTGCCCCTCACCCAACCCATCAGTGCCTTACTCGCATAGTCTAAGCATTCCACACAGCTCTGAGATGTGATCTTGTGACTGGCCCTGAACCTCTGGCCACATTTCTCAGGTGTCAGCCCAAACCTGTTGACTAGTATGGTCTTCATAGCAGTGTAGCATGTCTCGTCCCCCACCTTTAGTGTGAGAAATGTATCCCTCCCCATTGTGGGCATGTACCTCCATAAACTACCACCCCAGAATTCCCATGTGAACTTGTGCACTCTAGAGCCACTTCATAGGCTGCAAACCATTTGTCTATGTCATCCCCCTCCCAAATAACTGGGCACCAAATATTTGGGCATCCGGATTCTGATGTCAGTATTAGACACTGCAGGTATGCTACCATCATTACTGCTGGACTCCACTTGTAGTGCTCTGATAGCCAGCATTCTGAGGTTTAGATGCAGGGTTAATTTCCTCTCATCTGGAGTAACCTCTTCTCCTCTAGAACTTGTTCCTTCTCAAATTTCAGTTTGGTAAGTCTCTCTGCCTGATCTAACTTCAGTTTTGGTCAGCTCCAGCTTTAATTTCCTTTCCTTCCTCTTGTCTGCAAGCTCCCCTGGGAACAGGTTCTTGGAGGAGACACTGCTCCCTGCTCTGGCAATCACCACAGCTTCCAGCACATTGTTGGCCCCTCCACTGCAGTCCCAAATCCTCATTGGAATCCAGGATCAGCTCATCCTCCTCCTCTGGGACCTCAGTCACTGCATTGTGGGCTTCTTCCCAGGTTCTCAGAGCTTTCTGCAGCTCCACCTTGTGGGTGAAGCCTCTCATTAACACAGAAATTATTTGCAAAAATCTTTAAGCCAGGTCACAGTATAGTATTCTAACTTGGCCAGCTCAAACTCAATGCCCCCAGATGCAGTTGTAGCTTCTCCAGAGAGAGACATGGTTTAGCAAAAAAATTAATAGCCTAATTAGGGAAAATTGAAAATGGCACGAATTGGTCTTAGTACAGAGTTGCAGTGAATAAAGAGTTACTTTATGGTATTGCACAAACACCAGTCCTATCCTCACCTCTAATCACCAATGTTAAAAATGGGGTTTCTGGCTGGCAGAGATATGCACCCTGTCCAAGCAGGAACAACCACTCTAATCAAGATAATCTAGATACACACTAAAAAATTATTCATGCTTACCCTCTGGTACCTTGGCACAGAGCAGTCAGGTTTCTCTAAAGAGGCAATGTGTAAAGTATTTGTGCCGCACACACACAGTAACACAATGACAACATCACATAATTCTACATCCAGGGTTAGAAAAATAGAATATATTTCTATGAGTAAAACAAGACCAAAATGACAAAAATCAAGTAAGTAGAACCAGAGTTTTGAATGTTTAAAGATTAAACCAAATTATAGTGCTTAGAGTTATAAAGCACCAACCAGGGACATTTGGTTACGCTAGACCGGGGTAAATCCAAAGTTCAGGCCGAAGAGATGGAGGGCAGGCCAGCTACAGGACTCATGCAGGTCCAGCTGAAAAATGACCTTGGATGGAGGAAGCGTCGACGTTGAGGACCAGATGCAAGAGGCAGAGGAGGCAATGCATCCTTGTCCATCCTGTGGATGCAGGTGATGTGTCGGTTCCGATCCGCACAGTCAGTGAAGGCTCATCGATGAACCCCTTCGTGATGCAGGTGATACTTCATCGTCAAGCCACACAGTCTATCATTGTCGAGCCACGCAGTCTGTTGAAACGATGTCGTCGCAAAGCAGCTGCATTGGCTTCCAAGGGAAATGCGTTGGTTCTGATTGGTGCAAAGTCGTCGATGTGTGCATTGTGCTGTGTCAGCACAGAAACAAGCCTTTCCAAGGAACCCGGACTAGATTGGCACCACTTGGCATGGGGGGACTCACAGATGGCATAGTTCAGGGTTGGTAGGAGGTCTTTGATGGTGCAATGACTTGATAACAGGGGACAAACCAGCAAGCCTTTGGAGTCACTCTTGGCTCAAGTAAGATGGGTCCAGTCTTTTCCTCAGCACGGCAGAGGGTAGCAAGTAGCTGGCAACAGGAAGCACATCAGAGCAGAAAAGCAGTTCTTCCAGAGCAGCAGTCCAGTAGATTGCCAGTCCTTATAGCAGCACAGCAGTCCTTCTTCCTGGCAGAGTTCTTCACAGGTCCACTATTGTACTGTCTTGGTAGGGTCAGAGAGCCAGTACTTATACCTAGTTGTGCCTTTGTAGTGGGGGTGACTTCAAAGAGGGGTCGTTGAAGTGCACACAGTTCCTTTATTACCAGCCCTGTCTCCAGGCTATAAGTAGTGGGTAATCAGCCCTTTGTGTGAGAAACAGGACATGCCTATTCAGGTGTACGTGTCAGCTCCCACCTCCCTTCCTGCTCAGGAAGAGGATCAGAATTTAGATGAGTATGCAGACACATCTAACCTTCCTGTGTTTGTGGCTGCCTAGAAGTAATGTACAAAGTGTAGCTGTCACCCAGCCTTGACGTGTATTGCAGAGAGGATGCAGGCACACAGAGCAATAAGAGCAGAGAAATGCACACTTTTCAAAATAGTAATGTTAAATCCAACTGTTCCAGTGAAGAGACTTTATCAATACCATTCCAAAGATATAAGACATGATGCAGCTACTCCTTTCTAATCAGGAATTGCAGCTTAAAAGTGTATTAAGGAATTCCCAATTTTAACCTATGAGAGGAGTAGGCCTCTCAGTAGTGAAAAACATATTTGGGAAATTTCACTACCAGGACATGCAAAAGGTAAAACTACATGTCCAACCTTTTACTTACACAGCACCTTGCCCTGTGGGCTACCTAGGGCCTACCTTAGGGTGACTTTTGTGTAATAAAAGATAAGTTTAAGGCTTGGCAAGCAGTTTCAAATGCCAAGTTGAAGTGGCAGTAAGCTGCACACATACAGGCCCTGTACTGGCAGGCCTGAGACAGGTTTGAAAGGATACTTGTGTCATTGGCACAATCAGTGCTGTAGGCCCACTAGTAGCATTTAGGTTACAGGCCCTGGGTAGATGATATACTACTTTACAAGAAACTTACAAGTAAACTAAATATGCCAGTTATATATACACCAATGTTACCATGTTTGGTGTCATCGGTATACACCAGTTTACCTCAACATCAGGTCGTACTTGAAGCTCTCAACAGAAGGGCTGGCCCAGTATGGGTATCTGCTTTTTCATAGTACTACTACTTGAGATCTCCATGAGTCAGAACTACTTTGTCATTCAGAATGAGTTTTTCTTCCAATGGAAGGGAGTGGCCATGTGAGCTGGACTTGATCCCAGATTGGAGAATTTATACATGGATCAATATGAAGATAGACATATATACAACCTAAACAACCCCTTCTTAGATAACATCACGACGTGGAAATGTACATCGATAATGTTCTCATGATCTGGACTGGCAGTAAATTAAATCTGATTGACTTTTCCTTCTGGCTAAATGGTACGTCAACAGACATAATATTCACCATGTTTTGTAACAATTAGGCAATTAGTTTGCTTGATTTGCCCTTGAAAGTAGAAGATGTAAGCATATAAACCACCCTATTCAGGAAACCCACTGAACAAAATATGTTGCTTAGATACAATTCTCACCATCCTAGGAATCTTACGGATAACCTGCCCTATGGGCAATTTCTGGGACTTCGACAGAATTGCACACGTAGAGCTGATTTTTTCAAAGAAACTGATGTACTGAACATCTGATTAAAGGAGAACGGTTATCCCAAGGGACTTTTACATAGAGCAAGGAAGAGGGCATGGTTGTGTCCTTGTGACACATAGTTAGAGGTAAAAAATAGGAGTGACACCACTGATAATAGACTAGTGTGTGTCAACTCTTTCAGCACCAGAAGCAATGAGATTAAAAAGGTAATCAATAAATACTGGAACTTGGTGGCAACTTAGATAGGCACAACTGAAAAACCACTTCTTGCCTTTAAAAGAGGTAGGAATGTAAAAGATTTTGTTGTCAGCTCCCTCTTGAAAACTACTTGTGCACCAGCCATAAGAACACATTTGAATTTACCACCCCTCAAAAGGCATTTCAAATGCAGCAACTGCAAAGCATGTGAGCTAACAGTTGAGACAAAGAAATTCACATGTACAGATTGGACACATGCATTACAACATCATACCAATTGCAATAGCTCCAATATGATCTATGCAATAAGTTGTCTTAGTGAGAAAATATATGTAGGACAAATGAGACAAAAAGTTAAAGCAAGGATTCTTCAGCATTGGAGTAGGATTTGATGCAGGGTTTAAGGGGCACCCTGGTTGAACACTTTGAGATCAAGGGCCATCAAGCAGAGAGTCTGAAGTGGTGGGTACTAGAGAAAATAACCCGCAATCCCAGAAGGGGGATATTTCATCTATGTTGACCCTCAGGGAGTGTACTTGGTTACATGTCCTTGATACTGTTAATCAAGGTCTTAATGAACTTGAGGAGATCAATAGACAAACTGAACTGCTAAGTAACATCTAATCTATCTCCAATTTAACTTGTTTCTGCTTGGATCATACCAACTGGTTTATACATATGTATAAGATTGTTTCAAACACTACATGTCTCTTTAGGATTGTACAATTTATATAGCAATGCTAAATATTCATGCCATGTTGGTTTTTTAAAGCTTTTTGAAACAGTTTTACAAATTACCATCAGAGCATGTTCTGCCTTTAATACACTGTGTATTACTTATCTCTATTGATGAACAAGTGTTTGGTGTTTACAATCATATTTTAAATCTTAATTCCGGTTGAGCTTATTCATGATGAGGTGCAAGCTCTACACAATTTTCCATGAAACAAATATGGCTTCATAATCTTTTTACTTGAGACTATTTTCACACAGTATTGTACAAACACTTGTGAATCATCCTCTTCCATGAGCTGTATTATTTGGTAGAGTCACTTGCATGAATTGAACACTAATTAGTTTGCCACAAGTGTATCTGACTCGGACAGGTATCTCTGTGAGATCCATAGTTTTTTATTTCATTTCCCCGGATGAGTTTGTTTGCACTAGCGACTGTCTGTCATGTTTAACAATTGCAAATCACATGGAACTGTATGTAAAAGACATTGCTGCAATATCTGTCAAAGGAACTGGCATGAGTTTCCTTTTAGCTAATATTACTAGATTTACGATCACCAACACTAGGATAAGTGACTCAATTGGGCACCCTCGAGATACCAAGAGATTTGAAATTTTTATCCCAAGACGAGTGCGTTTATTTTTGCGACTTTCTGACCTTGAACACTTGCCGATTGCACAGAACTGCTAATTTGACCCCACATGGGCTTGCCTGTGATGGCATCTGCCCCCTTCTGTATGGGGACTAGTTTTCCTTCAAATAGGTGGGGGTACATTCATAATGTGACATCGCCACATGAGCTTGAGTATCTATCAGACGACTGTACGCACCTACGCAGTAACAGGTCCTTTGAATCTACCAGAGCTGAGCCTTGCAGAATGCATTCCATGTCTTCTTGAAGGTAGACATGCACGCTTACATAGCGTAGGTCCCTAATATAGCGAGTACTTTTCCAGGCAGAGGTTGCTATTGACGTGCCACACAGAGTTTTCATTAACTGCCTAAAGACTGATCGGTAGGTACTCCGCCCGTGGGTTCTTCTTCATAGAACTTGTATTTGACCTGGGAGACTTGGTTTCTTCACATTTCTCTACCTTTGTTTTCAGAAACTTACACTGAAGAATCAAATATACACAAGTGGGATAGGATTCTGCCCTGATATTAACATTTTGTGATTTTTACGTTGGAGGATTAAACAATTCTTTTCCTCCTACACTCCATGGTGAGCATTTCTACTCAGCTTTGTCCAGTATATATAATTCTAAAATCACAATCCAAAACTGATGGTTTTGGATTGATGTATTCCACAGAATCATTAATGGGGTAACATGAGAAGTTCTGTGATTGATGCCTATAGTTGGACTCTATCGCTTTGAGGAAGAGGACCATTGAGCTGAACACCGCTTAGTGAGTCATCGAGGTGCCCCCTTCTTACACTCATTTTATTAGTTTTAACACACCATACTTATATGAGACTCTGTCTTCCTTTGTAGCCTGTCACCGAAACTCTCACCAACCATGAAGAAGACCCGCTGTGATATGTACTCATTAACACATACATTGAGGGTTGAAATATCGACGATATTTTGAATAGTCCATGTCCTTGGTAAAACTATCCTAAAATTGAAACTATTGTCCCTAGAGGGTGTATGTTGAATCATTTTGTTAAAGAAAAGGATAAACATTTGTATTTATTTTTGTTTAATTGTTGTATTGCATTGTATAAAATACACTGTTGCACGTTATGTAACTTTTTTCACTAAGTCATGGTTTATGTATCTTGTATCTTTGACAGCATCATTTGAAGGAATTTTTATCTATCTATTAGCCAAAAAATATGATTTTGAATATACAAACTGAGCAATATTAGTATTGTGTTGTTTTACATTTATTGTTAATTCATATCAAAACAGGCGTGGTAAATATTAGTCTAACACGGACACCACACACCGTATGTTTCATGTATTGGTTACAGAATGACTTAGTCAAAGATTGTTCTGGGTCACATACATATATATTTTTGGTAAATCACTGTCAGATTCTGCAAAGCAATTAAGTCACCCGAAAGAACATATTGTAGCTCATACCATATAGACCCAGGTTCTGAGGTACACAGGGTAACCCCATTATTCTTCATGGTATGTATGGGGAGAAGCACATGCCCTTTAGAACTGGTCAGCAGTGGTAAAGTACTCAGAGTCCTAAGGCCAACAAAAAGAATCAGCATAACAGGAGGTAAGCAGGCATAATGTTTGGGGGAAGACCACCCTAAGGATGACAGGTCTAACACACAGTCTTACTAAATTAGTAGGAAACGTATTACATTGAGCGACCAACACTATAGGAATGATACTTATTTAATGGGTCTCCTGAGTAGTTTTCTTATGTGGGCCCAAAGCCCCTAGTCACCATTTTCACGGAGATGTCCATGGTGTTAGGGATAAAATCCTCCTCAGCTAAAATAGGGAAACCCTATTTCTGTCTGTGGGGCATTCAAGCTTGGACCCCACAAGAGGATCACCCCACTACAGCTTACCCTCTCTGAATTGCATTCATTAAAATGGCGAACGGAGCACCAGTGGATGCACCACTTAATTGCGGACATGCATTAACACAGATGCTACGACAACAAGGACTTCCTCTTAGGGGAGGGAATGTTACTTTTGTGGTAGAGGCTCATGAAGCATATAAAACAGAGATATTCTATTCATGGGGAACATTTCTGGCAGCATATGCCAACAGAGGACATTTACACACACACAGTGAAGCAGCCATACTAAACAACTACAGAGCTTATGAAGATATGGAAATTGCACTAACATTTAAGGAACTCACAAATTGGTTCCAAGGCACCCTACCACATGCACTAGAAAATGTCAGAGTGGGTCCCATCAGCAATGACGAGGCAACATGACCAGTCCTAGCTATCTATACACCATATCCACGAATAGGAGTTCTCGCAGCAGCAGAACATTGGGCAATTTACACAGGTATAGTTAGACTATACAGAGGTTTAGCACAGTTCATTATACGAATAATCACAGCAACCCCAGCACAGGCTGTTCAAGCTGCAGAACCACATTTGGCCATACTAGCAATTAGTCCAGTCACTATTAATGCAATTATTGGTAATGTTCCCACCAGACGGGAGGAAATTCCCTACAAAAACAAATCAGTATTTCCCCATATGGAACCCAAAGATACCCACAGAATTCACGCAATGTGCCTACCTTTTGGGATAGTTCCCCCAGTAGAATGTGCCACATGAGGCACAGTATTTGGTGCAATTTATACCATTATGCATGGTACACCATGTTTAACTCTTTTGCCTGTGATGCTTAAACTAATTCAAAATGAGTACTGGGCGGCCCCTGCCTTGGATTTCAGAATAAAATAAATTGGCAATCGTGCTACAGTATCCTAAATCATATTAAGGTAAATTAAAGGGTAAGCAGCAGCATTGACTGTACGCCTTGTGCAGGACCCTTTGGTAGCTCAAGAGTGCAAACTACCTAAAATTATTGCTGAAACCTGCACATCTATAGGTCAAGATAATTTGGGGGCCAGACCTAATAAATCTTAATTAAAGGGCAATTCTGTAAAGGATACCCAGAGACAGGCACCAGAGACTTCTAAAAAAAAAAACTGGGATAATAAGACAAATAAAGAAAAAGTTACATCACAGGTGGATCTCTTCTGCAGGCATCCTCTGTAAAGCGCTACAACTTGAGTAACTGTGAAATTATAAAATAGCCTGATAGATATCTGTATAGTGATGCACGTCTTTCTTGTTCCCTTCAGGAAACATTAAAAAAATGTTCGGAGAGAGGAGGACGATCAGAGCACAGATAGGAGAAGTACGGGAAACTGAAGAAAGACTTGCAACACTCTTCTGACATCACCATAAAAAAAGGAAGAAATACTTCCACAATAAAAACCTCAATTCAAGAAGAAGAAAGTGGTTGCTATTGCACTTAAAAATGCCACACATATTGAACAACGAGTGGATTCTGACTCCGCTAGACACTGTGGAAGGTCACAATAGTTTGCCAGAATTTTCAAGAGTTTCTGGTGGCAAGAGCAACTAATGAGTTTGTTCAGGTGGAAACACAGGATCAGAGAGTTAGTTCTCCAGGCAGATTGTATAATTTGCAACTCAAAATTGAGGGTAATAAATCCTGTAACATTAAAGTTCTCTTTTGGGAAAGCTTGACATTTGGATATGACATTCTCTTTGATGTAAAAGATTTGCCACCTGCGTTTGTATGAAAAGTCCCACCAGGGGAAAATGTGAGTTTCCCATCCTTCTCTGTCCTTGTTTCTGAAGCATTTAAACATGCGTATGCCAAGGAGTGGGCCCTCGCACAAGCCCCAGCATTATATCACAACCATGTGGGCTGGGATGAAGTTTCACCCTATCATACAATACCTATAAAGTCTAGCCGGCAAGTGCAATCACAATACCCGATTAAACATGAAGCTAAATGCCCAGTTAGGAAAATTCTAGCACAACTTGAATATCAAGGCATAATTGAGCCTTGTATCTCACCAATGAACAATACTTTGTTTCCAGCTGTAAAACTAGACCATTCAAACCACTTAGTCTTAGACTATAGACAATTAAACAGTCACACACTGACATTTGCAGTACAAAATGAACACAGCGCAGTAGTAGTGAACAATATTGTGATTACAAATGCAAAACAACATTAGGAATTTCAAGTGGCTTTTTCTGCCAAAGCATAGCCCCTGAAAGCAGGTATTTGACAGCATTTACCACGCTCAGGTCACAAAAACATTTTTGATGATTGTGAAGGAGCTGAGTTTTTACGTTCTAGATCTGCTCTAGAACTTTGAGTAGATGGTACTTTTTCTCAGCATGATAGTGTGCGGGAGGGAAAGAATTTGTTATCAGGTCAATCATTCCAATTCCACTTCTTTAAGGCTCTCAAGAACCACAGGTTGCCAATTTAAGTTAGTTGGTTTATTGCAAAGGCAAAAATAACTGGACGTACAACACCTCAAAATGAGAGTGTAGAAATACATTGGAACTAATACAGAGCCAAATCTATGAATGAAATTAAGGTAGTGCAACATGCACAAGATGATTAGTTCAAGAATCAGTATACAAAAGATTAGGAAACAAACTTCCAAGTTCCCCTGCATCGAATGTTCGTGGGAATAAAGCATTATTCTGTCCCTTCACTAGCACTATTGTGACATCCCTCAATAAGCATTTTTAAGACAAAATCAGTTAAGGTGTCAGCCTGTGAGGTCTTCCTTAGAAGTCTCCCCACATTTGTTGTGTTTCGCAGCATGAAGCTACAGAGCTCCATCTAAGATGCTGTCTCTGGGGCGTGGCTTAGCCGGCTGCAAGATGGCCGCACTTTGAGTGGGCTCTGCCGGCCAAGCCTAAAATCCTGCAACTATCCGGCAGACTTCCCACACATTGCTGCCTGTGACCCTACCTTCGCAGCTTCCCTGCATCGGCGGCGTTCTCGGAGCCGTTCACCGCGGCCCTACGACCTGGCTGTGACTGGCTGCGGCGCCTCCAGGAGTTGGGCCTAGACGTCTGCTCACTCCCCGAGACCCGGCCTGCGCTACCCGTGCTCCTCCGCACGCCCACCGGACCTTCCACCACTGGCCCTGCGGCCACGACAATCCGCCGGTGAGTCTCACTGCTGGGGGGGCGCTCCGGGGCGGGCCTGGGATGGCGCTCGCCATACCGCCCGGCCCAGCCCGACCCTGAGGAGGCGCCCTGAGCGTCTCCGGTATCCGCGCTGGTGGGCCGGGCGAAGAGGGCAGCGCGCTCCCCGCGTCCTCTTGCCGCGGTTTGCTGCCCCCTCGCTACTCCCGGCTGGGTTCCACCTGCTGCCGCTGCGCTCACGATCGTCCCGGCTGCCTCCCCTACCGCCTTTGTGGTCACCGGCGGTGGGCGGGGATCTGGGAGGGGAGCCCGCGATCGGGGTGTTCCCTGACTTGGCTGCAGTGGCCTACAATCCGGCCTTCTCATCAGGGCGACTCCGGGGCACACTGGCGTGTGTCTGCGCCCCTGCCTGGCCCTCTGATCATCCAGCTCTCTCTGCCAGTTGGGCGCACCGCCGGGTCGACCCTCCACCCAGGTCCTCCCTTTCTTCACGGCGCCCAGCGCTGCGGGGGCCCCCATTGCACCACGGCCCGGGGACTGTGGCGGTTCGGGCACTCTGCCGCACCTCCGCGCCAGGCGCGGTCTCCGGAGCGAGCCTTCTTGTGTGGTACCCCGGCTGCCTCCTGGATTGCGCCACCTTGGGAGCGTGGCAATGGCTCGGTGGGGGGCCTGCGCGCTGGCTGCGAGATCGGGGTACACTGCCCCCAACGCTGCATTCGCGGCCCGGGCCCTACGTCTGCTGCACACCTGCCTCGTGGAGGGGGATCCTCTTTGCCCCCATTGTTCATCTTCCTGCTACCTGTGCCCTTACCGGCTGCACCTTCCTTTTGGGGCTCCCTGCTCTAGGAGGCCGCCATGGGTAAAGCTGACCCGAAACAGCCCCGACTAACCTTTGAGCAGCGGAGGCAAACGCGCCAGGAGGGCGCCACTGCTGACGGGGGCGAGTTGCCCGCACCCACGGAAATGGTCGCCGCACGTGAGGATGACTTGAAGGCCATCATGCTGGAGGTGAAGTCGGCGGTGTCTGGGATTGCCACTCAGCTGGAGCAACTGGCTTCTCGCCTGGATGTGGTCAGGTCCAGAGTGGATGCGCACGATGGCCGCCTGCTCCACGTTGAGTCGAGGGTGTCTGATGTGGAGGACACCGCCACCCAAGACCGCCAAAAATTGCTCCAAATGGACAAAATCCTCGACCTCATCCGGTCAAAGAATGAAGATTTGGAGGCCCGCTCCCGCAGGAGTAACCTCCGCATCACTGGTGTGCCGGAGTCCTCCAATATTTCCAGGATGGAGGATTACGTGGAGCAGCTGTTGTGAGAACTGTTTGGAGAGGTGCTATCCCAGGTCTTTGTCGTGGAGAGAGCGCACCGCTCCCTCGGCCCTCGGCCTGCCCCTGGTCTGCCTGCTCGACCGATCATTGCGAGGATCCTAAATTTCCGGGACGCGGTCCTCCGGGCTGCCAGGGAAAGAGGTGTGATCCGCCACCAAGGTAACACTTTGTCTTTTTATCCCGATTACACCCTGGCTGTGCAGGCTGCCCGCCGCGAGTTTCTGCCCGCAAAACGCATTTTGCAAAAGCACGACGTGTCCTACTCGCTAGCCTACCCGGCCAAATTGCGGGTCAGACAGGGCTCCAAAACCCTGGTATTCCCGGACTCAAGGGAGCCCTCGCCTTTGCCAAACAGCTGGACCGCTCTCACCACTCCACTTCAGCCAGCTCTCAAGACCCTGCTGCAGCCAATTTGAGCGACAATGACTGAACTGTACCTCTTTATTATTTCTGGCCCCCGGCCCTTCTGTACAAGACTGTGTAGCGCAGTTGCGGTCTCATTCCCCCGGCTGTCCCTTGGCTGTTGAACTGGCTGCAGCCCATCATGGTTTCTCTCTTTTCTTGGTCCGCTGGGTTTACAGGCCCTAACTTGGTTGCATTATATCACCTGCCAGTGTTGTCTGCTGTTCGCTCTGGCTTGGCCACCCTGCCTTTCCTGGCAGGGGGGTACGCTAGGCGTCGCCATGCCCCCACGGGATGATTCCCACTTCTATTGCTGATTCTCCCCCTCCCGGTTGGGGTCCCCTGGGGTTGGTGTGGGTGGTTTCTCGACCTGATTGGGGGGTTGGTGTGGGTTGTGGGTGGAGGGGTGTTGGGTTGTTGTGTTTGCCTCTTGGGGCTATTTCGTGGTTCATCGCATTTTCTCTGCTCCCACATTGCAAGATTTATACTTTCAATCATGGTGCGATGGGGTGGGTTTGTTCGGGGTGGGGGTGGTTGGCTCCTGGGATTGTTTTTTTGTGTTTTTTTAGAAAAGTTAATGTATTTATGCTTTCAATTTATGTATTCCTTCAGTACGCATTACACCACTGCTGCGCTCGATCACTGCATCACGTTTGAGCTAGACACTGCGCCCTCCCTTCGACTGGTGCCTTGCGGGGGTCATTGCCTGCCTCATTGTTTTTGTACCCTTGCTGCTCCCTCTGGCGTCACACCTTTCCCCCAGGCGGGCTCTTGCTGGCTCCATTTCAGACTTCAAGCAGCTGACTCGCCCTTGTTCTATCCAAGTATGACCTCCCCGCTACACATGCTAGCTTTTGACTGCAGCTCCTACTCGCGGCCTTGCGCTCCCTCCTATTGCGTCCTCACACAGTATGACTGACACCATATGCTGGTCCTGGAATATTCGTGGCCTCAATGACCATCGCAAGGCCCGGCTCATCCACTCACACCTACTCCGTCATAAAGTTGACATTTGTCTCTTACAGGAGACTCACTTGTTGCCTGCGACCGCCGCTAGGCTTCAGTCGCGCCACTGGGGCGAATCACACTCCTCTTTCTATTCCTCCTACTCTCGTGGTGTGTCTATTTTGATACGCAGGGGACTTCCATGGCACACTGATCGGGTACTCACTGATCCTGAGGGACGGTATGTTATTCTCCATGGCTCCTTACTTTCCCAACCAATGACGATTGCTGCTATATACGGTCCCAACTCGGACGACCCTGCCTTTTTCACTAATGTTTGGCACTTAATATCCACACTGGGCCCTGCGGCACTCCTTTGGGGGGGACTTCAACGTTACCCTTTCTGCGGTCCTTGACCGCTCGGGCCCCCACTCGTCGCACCCGCAATCCGCGGCTTTCTTACAGTCCTTGCTGGCCGATAACTCACTGTATGATGCGTGGCGACACGTGTGGCCTGAGGCCCGCGAGGGAACTTGTGTCACCGGTACCCGTGGCTGCTGGTCTCGTATTGATCTTTGGATCACCTCTCCTGACGTCCTCACTTGGCTTACATCCGTCACTAATATGGCGCGCACTTTCTCTGACCACGCGCCGGTCCAGCTCTGTTTACGCCCTCCCGACTCCCCGCGTAGGGCCTTCGCCTGGCGGCTCCCCTCGTACACTCTTCGCGACTCGGTCTTTTGTGCCGAGATCCAAACTGCGATCTCCAACTATTTTGACTTGAATGTCGGCTCCGTGGACTCGCCGTCTACCCTGTGGGAGGGTTTTAAAGCTGTAATTCGCGGTGAGTGCATTTCAAAACAATCCGGAGTCCTCCGCTCCATCTGCACCACATTAGGAACATTAGAATTGGAGATTAAGGCCCTGGACTCTGCTCAGGCAACTCGCCCCAGCGCCGAGACACTTGCTCGCCTGCGCGAAAAGCACTCAGAATTTGCCAGGGAGGCCGAGAGGGAACTCTCCTTTCTAGGTAGAGAGGCCCGGGCGCGCCGTTTCGGCGAGGGCGATCGGCCTGGCAAGACCCTAGCCGGCCTCCTTCGTCCCCCCGCGCTGCATCGTATGTAGCGGCACTTCAGGATGGCGGCCCTGCTAGAACCACCTCCCCAGAGGAGATCAAGTCACGGTTCTCGGATTATTATACGCACCTTTACGCCGCGGGCCCCACACCTTCGCGAACGGACTTCGACCAATTTTTTGACACCATATCACTCGTCTGGCTCGAGGATCATCACCGCGAATTCCTAGACGAGCCTTTTTCCAAGGAAGAAATACTCGCTGCCATCACTGGTTTGCCCGGTGATAAGGCCCCTGGCTCGGACGGCCTCCCGGCTTCTTTTATAAGACATTCGCCCCGCTCCTGGTGCCGCACCTGGCCGCTATGTACAATGACTCCTTCGACAGTGGCCTCTTCCCGCCATCGCTCCGTGAGGCGATCATAACACTTCTCTTGAAACCAGACAAGCCCCCGGATTGCCGCGACTCCTACCGTCCCCTTTCTTTAATCAACACGGATAATAAGATCTTTGCGAAACTGATAGCTTCCCGTCTTCTTCACTTCATGCCCCTCATCGCTCTCCCGGACCAGTCCGGGTTCATTCCGGGCCGCGCAACATCTCACAACCTTCGGGCTATATTCTCCGTTTTGCACCAGATTAATCCTAGCCTCCCCGCAGTGGCTGCTCTTCTTGATGCCACCAAGGCATTCGACACCTTGGAGTGGCCCTTCTTATTCTATCTCTTGCCGCGCCTCGGCTTCAGCAATGTCTTTATTCGTAAAATTCAACTTCTCTACACGCGCCCCTCTGCCCGCCTTCGGCTCAACGGACAAGTTTCTGACCTTATTCTAATTGAGCGTGGCACTCGACAGGGGTGCCCGCTCTCCCCATGCTCTTCGCCATTGCGATGGAGCCTCTTGCGGCCAGACTCCGGCAGCACCATACTCAGAGGGGCATTGGCTTCTCGGCCCGCGCCCTCCTGGTCTCCCTGTACGCGGATGATATTACACTGTACGTCCGCCACCCCCAAGACAACCTCAGCCCCCTTGTGCGTGAGATACTACGGTTTGGTGGATTATCCGGAATACAGGTGAACTGGAGTAAGTCAGTGCTGTTCCCTCTCACTGATGCCACCACACAATTCACCCCGGACTTTCCTTTTAAATGGGCCTCTGGCCCCACCTGCTACTTGGGTGTCTGGTTGAGTAGGGATCTGGACGATCTCTGGAAGGCTAATTTTGGACGGGCCGTGGATTGGCTCGAGTCCAGGATACCCCATTGGAACCGGCTCCCCTTGTCGCTGGCTGGGCGTATTGCCATTGCTAAGATGGTAGTCCTCCCGAAATTTCTCTACCTTTTTTTAAATATTCCCATACCACTGACGGCCCATTTTTTCCGCAAGCTTCGCTCCCTGATCATTTCTCTGGTTTGGGCTGGCAGGCAGCCCAGGATTGCCTATGATGTCCTTACTCTCCCCATGTCGGCTGGAGGCATGGGCGCCCCGACTTCAAACTGTATGCCTTAAGTGCCCAGGCCAGTTTCCTTCACTTCTGGATTCATCCCTCCCCTTTTCAGCCGCACGCAGCGGTCGAAGCTGATCTTGCTGCTCCTTGGCCGCTGGCTACCGCCTTGTTTGCTCCGGACGACCGCGCGCGGGCTGAGGTGGACACGGTCGGGACTTTACGCTGGGCCTGGTCGGGATTGCGTCGCCTCTCCAATGCTCCGTTGCTCTCAGCAAATGCTATGCCGATTGTGCGCCACCATGCTTTCCCGCCTTTCCATCCAACCGGCATGGCTAAGCATGCCGTCCGCTTGGGGCTGGAGACACTGGCGGATCTCTACCCTGGAAACACCTTCTATTCTCTTCCTGCTGCCTCTGGCCCTATGGACACATTGCTCTATTATCAGCTGCGGGCTATTTGTAAGGACTTACACCCCACGTTCCCACAACCTCCACCTTCGATGCGCGCGCTTGATTTTATATATTCTTCCACCTCCCCCGGAAGCTGGTGTCCAAATTGTACGCCCTTACGTTATCAACCTCCGCCGTTTCCACTGATCGCGCACGCGTGGCGTGGGGCGAGGACCTTGGTATGGACATTTCCCAAGCCGACTGGCTCTATTGCTGTAGCCAGACGAAGAAACTCTCTCCCAATTACCGTCTCCGCCTCATACACTTCAAATACCTGCACAGGCTTTACCGAACCCCCGTTCTGCTACATAAAATGGGACTAGTTCCCACTGACAGGTGCTTGCGTTGCTCTGCCCCTGCTGCGGATTTCGCTCATCTGGCCTGGTTGTGCCCAAGGGTGTCGGAGTTTTGGCGGGAGGTCTGCGCCGCCCTCACCGAGATCGTTTCCGCACCGGTCCAGCCCGACCCACCGTTGTGCTTGCTCGGCTTTGTTAAGTTCTGTCCGGATGCCTCTCGCCGATTGGTCGCAATGCTGCTTGTCCTCGCGCGGCGCAGGGTGTCCATGTGCTGGGGGCGCAGGCCGGCGCCTCAGTTCGCTCACTGGCTGGAAGACGCATCGAGATGCCAAACTCTTCTATCTGAATTCTGGGACCTTATGCCTGCCAGATCTCGCCCGATTGACATATGGGGCCCCCTTGTGACATACCTCCACACCCGATCACATTCTGGCCAGACTGCCTCTCCCGCGCTCCCCGCCGGCTCTCCGCCCGCGGCGGCCGCCGGTGTTGGTTGCTGGCCCTCTCCCGCCCATTCCCTCTCCCTCCCTCCTGACCGGACCTAATGCCCCCCTCTGCAGTGCTGCCCCCACACATTTCAGATATTTGTTGCTCAAGGGTGCTTTGTCATGCTGCATATTACACTGTTTATTTTTTGTCTGTAATATTCCCCCTATTCTTGAGGTGCTTCGTAGATGGTCTTATGCGCTCAGTGTTTTGACTTGATGCAACATGTATGTTGGTAATGCTGACTATGTTCAATAAAGGTTTTGAAAAATAAAAAAAAATAAAAAAATAAAAAAAAATAAGATGCTGTCTCTCTCTCTAGGCAGGGAAGAAGTGTACGGAGCTCTTTCCCTAGTTATGATACATCCAGAGCACAGGTGGCTACCCAGGATCATTCACGAATCATGCCAGCCAGTCAGGCCACATCCTCATAGGTACTTTTCCATTGGGCAGCGATGCTCTGGAGCAGCGGTGAGATGACCTTGATTTCCAGGCTCTCCCTGATGAGAAAGTACAACTGTTCTCCATTATCAGTATCAACGTTCAATGTATACCCTTCTCTCCTTGCCTAACTCCTAAAACAAAGACATTATTCTAACTAACAAGGATGATTCTTCCACATGCAACAGAAATGTGAGAAAGAAGAGAATCTAACGTGCACATTCATCCAGCCCAGTCGGGATTCAGGGCCACTTATTGCACAGAGACGGCCCTTGTTGAGATGTCGGAGGCTATAAGAGAATGTTTGGATGCAGGCGGCAGAGCGGCCTTGATTTTATTGGATCTCTCTGCCGCCTTTGATACGGTGCCCCATCGTCAACTACTGGCCCGTCTTTCAAACATTGGAATATCAGGTCTAGCATGGGACTGGCTCAAATCATTTTTAGAGGATAGAACACAGCAGGTATGGCTGCCCCCGTTCTCCTCGGCCCCAAGAAAGGTGACCACAGGAGTTCCGCAGGGCTCCACTTTGAGTCCCCTTCTTTTCAATGTATACGTTACTCCTCTGATCTATTTGGCGGAGGAGCTTGGAGCTAAGATTATAGCTTACGCAGATGACACTCAGCTCCTCTTCACGTGGAAGGATAATGACTTGTCCCCGGATCTAGCCAAAAATTGTCTTTCAGCTGTTTTTAACTGGCTTGAACGGGCTCAGCTCAAGTGCAATGAAGACAAGTCTGAGGTACTTCTGTATGGGTCTTTTCCCCCTCAATTCAGGGAGGATCTTTGGCCCTCAGAGTATCCCAGGCCTAACTCGGTTGGTAACCTGGTTAAGAATCTGGGGGTCTGGTTTAGTGAGGACCTCCGGTTTTCTACGCAGATAAAAAAACTGGCCGGAGTGTGCTTTGGCACATTGAAATCGCTTAGGAAGTTCCTGCCACTGTTACCCAGACCAGCCAAGGAAATGGTGACTCATGCCCTCATTCTGTCACGTATTGACTATGCCAATGCATTGTACATTGGCTTACCTGTATACTAGCTGAAAAAGTTGCAAATTATTCAAAACGCGGCAGCAAGAGTGCTGCTTGGTATCCCTGGCAGATCAAGCATAAAGCAACATCTACGGGACCTGCATTGGCTCCCCGTGGTGCAACGCGTCCAGTTCAAGGCTCTCACTCTTGCCCACGGTGCCCTTTACAAATCTGGGCTGTTGTATCTTAGGAGACGCTTTGACTTCTACGTTCCCCGAAGACAATTGCGCTCAGCCGCACTACGTCTTGCAGTCATTCCCCGTTTTCGTCTTACGCGAGCGGGGGGTAGCTCTCTTTCTTTTAAGGCAGCCAAAGCCTGCAATTCCCTTCCTTATGAATTGCGGAATACTCAAGATCTCAGGCTGTTTAAGAAGCAGTTAAAGACCTTGCTTTTCAATTAACCCACAGCTCCTCTCAGCTCCCGCATTTTGCAGTTGGCTTTCGCGCCGGGACACTCTTGAGTATCCGTGCGCGCTATAAGTGCTTAATAACATAACATAACATGAAATTCAACTATTAATTCCTAATGCAAGAGCTTCCAGGGAAAATACATTTCAGGCCTACAGAATTCAGCTAATAGAAGAAAAATGGAACATTAGCTTTACAATGTTACATAGAAATTAAGGCACATTCGATTAATATTCCTGCCTACATATAAAATGACACAATTAGTAAACACATTCAGCAATAAGTGATTGTCAGTTGCGCAACATTAGTGCTTCTCTTAGTGCTTTCTGTTGATTACATTTAACTATTTCACATTAATCCTTCGCATATTGTCCATAGTGGCCTAAATAAACCACATTCATGTTATCACGTTACAATATTCTTTCACTTAGGTTAATGCAATAAAGATTATATAGGGAAGCAGTCTACATGTGTGATTATAATGCACCCTAAATGAAAGAATGAATTTTTGCGCTAAATCAGTCCCCCATCTGATGACCTTTGTCATCACAACATCACACTTCCCTATAGAGTACACCGATCTAAACAGATGTCTAAGCTGGTCTACCCTGTCCTCCAAGCGCTTAAGATTTTCATAGTGACTGTCCTGCAGTATTTCCATTGTCCTTTCTCTCTCTCCAATTGAATTCTCTACTTGTCTTGACTTATGCCACTTGTAAGCCTTCACTAAGCCCAATAAAATGATGACACAAACCACCACAATCACTATTGGTTTCAAAATATATCTGAGAATTCCACGATTTGCAAACCAATTTCCAAACTTTCCAAAACCCTTCCCAAACTTATCCCAAATTCCCTCAGTTGCCAAATCATGTATCTCATGATGTATCTCAGTGTTGATACTTATGTACTTCATCAAATCCTTACTGTGGTCCGGTATGTAAGTGCAACACTGTTGGACCTTCAACATTTTACAGACTCTACCGTCTTTTACTAATAACGTGTCTAAAGCAAGAGAGTTTTGCATCACCATAGCCCTTCGAAACCATCTCTCCATCAATGAGCAACAACGACTGAGCCACATTGACTGACAACTTATCTACTATATTTGACAACCTTCTAATCTTAACATCATTCAAAATCACTCCCAAACTAGGTATCATTGCTCCAAAAATGTCTCCCACGATTTCCCCTGCACTTGTTCCTAGTTTCTCTCTATGCAATGACTTTCCCTTCAAACCTTTCAAATCTTCTATGTGGCATATCTTTGGGAACACAACATCCACATCACAGGTACCATACCGACTGTTCGGCAATCAAACAAACGCGTTTCTCCCACATACAAAGTACACACTGGGCACCACTTGAACAGCATCCTGCCAGAATTTCTTCGAAGATGCAATCAGAAATGTATGTTCACATGCACTGTGTCCTACAAAGATGGTGTCATAACGTGTCTGTACTTGTTGAATGCAAAGCTTCCCTCATTGTTCCCAATCTAGAGCTATTGGATCATAACTTCCCTTAGCCTTGTGAGCTAATTCTTCCTTATTCCATTGAAAGACTTCCTCCTGACTATCGAGAATAACTGTTAGTCCCCTATGTCTATCTTCTACCTGGTCTATGTGCATAAGCTGTATCTAATGTAACTGTAGGTGCAAAATACTTTCCCACTCTCTCTTCCTGCTTCTAGTAATCATATTTATTCAGGTGTTTGTAAACAGGAACTTCTGAAAGCACCAAGTCATAATTCGAGAAGTAGTACTCGTAATATCCTTTTCCATAAAACATACTGAGAAGCAGACTACAACTAATACCATACGTCAGGGGCAGGTGATGGTACCTTATGCCCTCTTCAACTGAAGCAGTCAATTGCATGCACACAGCAATCTCTCACATCCATGGTATCCACATACTCTTACAGCAACTTTGCATAAGCATCCAATATATAGTCACCTTTAGACAAATCTACATGCAGCAATCAACTTGTTTGTTCTATTAACCTATTATCAGATCCTAATGTACCCTCTTTTGAGGCAGCAGTGGTAGGTGTCCCATGTTCACCCACTCACTGTACCTCACCCTTGTGTGCACTTAAAATGGACTCAATAATGACTACAGCTATCACTATGATTACTCCTACAATAAGTGTACCTATTATACATTTGTGCCTACCGTTTGGATTTCCAGGCTCCATTTTCAAATTGGCGCGGATTGTAGCTGTAAGAGGACCACACAATGTCTCCTTCTCTCCCCTTTTATTTCTGTGCAACAAAGTCTTTGAACAATTTCTTGAAGTCTTGGAACTTTTAACAGTCTCTGGCACAGTATTTACACTGCTTGAAAGACTTCCCTAGCCCTCTTTCTTCTTATACGGAAAGTCCCTAATTTTTTCTTCTTCCACTCGGGCCTAGGTTATCTTTTTTAAGTAAGGATTTTTATTTACAGTTAAAAATTCAGTTAACATCCCTTAAGAGATCAGAGCCAATTTTATCAATGACTCGTTGTAAGAGTTCAATTTAGAATGCTGCGATCTCCTGAGGCGATGGCTGGTTTCCAAAGCTCAGGAACTGGATATCTTCCAAAATTAAACCACACAGGCCTCTCAGCCTTGGTGGATATGGCACAGTCAATGACAAAACAGCATTAGCTTCAATTCCAGGAACTCTCAGCTCAATCTCAATTATCAGTATCGACGTTCCTGATCTCACTCTCCCCGGCATTTGTAGCAATGGAAGTCCACTCTGGAGAGGCGTATCTCTGGCATGGCACTTTTGCCCTCCTTGACCTCCTCACTGCCCAGAGCTTGTTCTGGCTCACTTTGCTCGGATTCAGATGATACAGTTATAGGAGCAAGATCCTTCTTGGAGGCAAGTCTCAGATTTTGCCTTCTCTGTCTCACTGGCCACAATTCCTGTGTGACCTCTCTCCTCCTTGGCAGCTCACGACCACTTTCCACACCAGTCTCTTCTGCTGAATCAGACTCAACACTACTCGCAATGTTACCATCTCTCTCAGAGTCTATACCTGGGCCTTGTGTAGCTTGACCCGCCTCAGCTCGACTTGGTGGGAATCCAGCCTCTTCAACAACCCACAGCTTGGCTTGTCCTCTCCGGTGATCTTGCGACCACGGCTGGAGTCACTTCTGGGAGACGAGCTGTTTTTTCCGAGCGTCCTGAGACTCTACAGGTGTGGGTGGCATGTATCCAGTTCGGCAGACCTCCACACTTTACAGCAGTGTTTGTCACTAGGATCACCTGGTACGGACCATGCCACCGTAAGTCAAGGCAGTTCTTTCTTACATGCTTTCGGACCAGGACCCAATCTCCCGGGCATAGGTCATGGCAGAGGTCTTTTGAGGTCAGTGCTGCCGCAGCTTCAACATGGTGAGACACAGAACGAACCACATCAGAGGATCCTTTGCAGTAATCAAGGACCAAATCATTGGTGATGTTAATTAACGCTGTGGATGGCACTGCAGGTAAGCACATCGCTCCCCTCATGATGATCTCGTGCGGAGATAACCCAGTCCTCCTGTCTGGAATGCTGCGCAAACTCATCAAGACCAAAGGCAATGCATCAGGCCATTTCAAAGGTGTTGAGGCACACACCTTTGCTATTCTGTTATGTTCCGTATAGAGGCCCTAATGTAGACCCGTTCATACATGCCCTAAAATGGACGTATTCGTATTTGCCCTAATACGGTCATATTCGTACTTGCCCTATTATGGTCAAAGCCGAATATGCCCTATTACGGTCATAACTGTACTTGTCCTATTATAGTCATGATTCCTTATATAGGCATGATCTTTCACCTACATTGGTCCTCGCTAGTACACAATGAGCTCTGTGGGCTGAACGTTATCTTGCCTGTGGTTTTGAATACAGCAGGGTTTTTCCCAAACACAGGCCCACACTGTACTCATCAATTATGCATGACTCTCTAGGAATACACCACCTGCATAATATGTATGTACAAAGTTCACCCCTGACGTCTTCCTCAAGTCTAATAAGGCCCAATACAAACCATACGAAGCAACTAAGTCTTCAGGGTATAAATACACCACTTCTTACCCCGGTAAGATAAAGGGAACCGAGACTTCCATGCTGACACACTGACCAGAGACGCTGAGGCTCCTGCATGCAGTCGCTCCAGCTGACAGCTGTCTGACACAGCCCTTGCGGGGTGTCCAACTCGAGACCAGGACAGGGTCCCACACTCTCTCTATTCAGGTATGGGGGTTCGACTAAATCCTAGAAGGATTCTTGGCTCTTAGGCTTTTAGACCTACACATATGCTAGGTACACTCAGGTACATCTAGTTAGGCATCGTAGGAGTACGCGCACTTTCATAATGCTTTTATATTCATGTATGCATTCATGATTATTGCAACATGGTAGAACTGTTTTATCCGTTCACTTTTATCGTACTTCTGATAATATATCTCTGCTATTGTCTGCTGGTTACTGCAGCACATATATTTTACACTAGAATAACAACTGTTCAATAAATACTTATTGAAACGCCCAGACTGTTTATTCTGTGTAACTCTCTGAGACAAACCGAATAAGTAAGCACGAGTGACTGAGCGAAAAGTAGTACATTGTTTCCACCATTCTGAGGGATCAGGGTTGTCATGGTCTAAGGTTGCCAGAAACTAATCTCTCCCCGATAAGAGGAGATTCTAGTGGCACTGTGAGCTAGCTAATGCAAATCAGGCTAACATACGCGGTGGGGGTGCACAGAATCAGTCTGCCACCAAGCCCACGGTTTATGTGATCCAAACGCACAGGTCCTGCATGGGTACTATAGGAACTACACGACATGGCACCACCAACATTGGTTGGGTACTTATTTAACAGTAGAATCTGAGTAGTTCAGTCATGCTATTCTCAGAGAACCTACTCACAAAACCCCAGAGACGTCTGGAGTGGGTGGGCACAAACTCCGCCACAGCTGAGTAGTACGAGAATACTATTTATTGGCTGTTGGTTAATCAAGCTTGAAGGACATATAGTTCCTAAATTGTGCATAACACCTCATCTTAAGTTCCCTTTGAACACTTCTTCCTCTAAACATGCCTGATACCGAGGCAGGGGACCAAAGAGTTGACCTGAATTTCTTAACAGGAGAAGAAGATCCTGAGGATGCAATACAGATTGCACCAAAATTCAGAATGACAGTCACCCTAAGACTATTAGAAAATGGTTTACAAGCAGGGGGTGGCATGGTAGTTTTCGTGATTGAGGCACACGAATCAAACAAAACAGAGGTGTTCTATTCATGGATTATATTCCCAGCAGCAAATGCCATAACAAAGACATTTCACTACTACATAGCAGGAAATGCACCACGGGAATATTGTCCGTTTGAGGACATAGAGATTCCACTCACTTACCAGGAACATCATTACTGGTTTAATGGCGCCCTACCCCACGTACGAGAAAGAGTAAGATTAGGCCCGCTCGGAGGAGACGGGGCCACATGGCCAATACTAGCGGCTTACACACCGCATCCTGACATTGGAACAATGCCACAGCCAGAATTACTCGTAAAACACAGAGATTTAATCAAAATATACAGAAACCTGACACAATTTGTCATGAGAACTTTAACAATCCAACCTGCATCAGGTGCAGCAAATAGTACTCCAGCTCAGGGTACAGGAAATAAAATTACTCCTCAAACATTACACGCGGTAATGGGCAAAATGCCCGCAAAACGCGAACAAATACCATTCTGGATAGCTCAGAAAATAACTCAGCTTGAGGCAGTATTCCTGAATACTACCACCTATGAAAAACACAGAATTCTAACAATCTGCTTGCCCATGGGGATCACAGCAAAAATAGAGGATTGCACCTCTTGGGGTTCAGTCTTTGCTGCCATATTTACCAGAACACATGGTATCCCGTCATTAGCAGTAGTACCTGACGTATTGAGACAGATATAAAATGAGTACGGAGCAGAACCTGCCCTTAACTTAGGGATGAAGTTACTAAATAACTTTGACCAGGTATCAGCCATAATACTAGCTAACATTAAGGGGGAAGCGGCTTCAGTGGCGATCCGCCAACGCCTAAGGGAGTTCGGTCCAATAGATCAACAACACGAACTACCCAAAATAATTGAAACTGCATATGCAGAATTAGGCAGAGTCAGTCTAGGTGGGTAAGCATTAAAACCACAACTGGTGGGCAGTCCTGAAAAGGACACTACAAAGCAGACACCTACTTCTTCTAAAAAGAAGTGGGAAAATAAAAAACAACAAAAGTCTAAAGACAGCAGATCTCAATCCAGAGGTAAGTCTCCTCAACAGGAGCCCTCTGAAAGGAGGTATAACCTCGGGAATAGGGATAATATCAAGAAACCTGACAGGTATCAGGATACGGATACTCGTTCCTCTCGTTCCTTTCAGGGTTCATCAAAAAACTCCGAGAGGGAAGGACGGTCAGAGGAGCGTACAAAGTCCAGAGACACGCAAAGTGCTGCGGACTACGCACCTAAAAAAGAAGATAAACAAAAACAGAAACCTCAGTTTAAAAAGAAGAAGGTAGCAGGTCTCAAGATCAGACATGCCCAGAATTCTGAGGACACACCTTCTGAACGGGGAATGGGCTCTGACGATGCTAGACAGCGCGGCAGAAGTAACAATAGCTCGCCAGAACCTGAAGGAATTTCTGGTGACAGCGGAGTTGAGTGAGTATATCACGGTGGAAACACCTGATACTCGGGTAAGTGTCCCACATAAGTTACATGAGATAACACTCCGGCTGGAGGGGGACAAGCCCAGGAAAATTAAAGGTCTCTTTTGGACAAAATCTGCCATCTGGTTATGACATTCTATTAGCAGAACAAGACTGGCCGCCAGCATTCGTCATGGAGTGCCCTAGGGGAGAAACTGTAATTTTTCCAGCCTTTTCCGACCTCGTTCCCATACATTTAAAACATGCATATGCGCAGGAGTGGGCGGTTGCCCTAGCTCCAGCATTGTATAAAAATCATGTTGGTTGGGATGAGGATTCAACCCACCACGTGATCCCGTTAAAAGTTTCCCCAAATGCTCAAAGGCAATACCCTATAAAGCAGGAAGCTAAAAAACAAGTCAGGGAGATCCTAGATCAACTAGAATACCAGGGGGTGATAGAAAATTGCACTTCACCTATGAACAATCCTTTGTTTCCCGTAATGAAACCTGACAACACATATCGTTTAGTTTTGGATTACAGACATTTAAACACTTGCACAAAGACATTTGCAGTTCAAAATGCACATAGTGGCGCATTAATGAATAACATTGTGCGCAAAAATACAAAACAACACTAGATATCTCAAATGGATTTTTCTGCCAAAATATAGCGCCTGAAAGCAGGTATCTGACCGCATTCTGGGGTATATTCACAAGAACGTGTGATAACTACAGCAAGAGTAGCGTAACGCAACTTTCAATATCGCAGCCTATCACGGGAAAATAACCCTGTGTCAACGTGGAATTCACAACAAGGTGGTAGTCACCAGATAACGCGTCAAATGACAGCGTGAAAATCAACGCCACACCGAAAAAATGCGAAACGCGAGAAATCATGCGATGAGGCCAATTGCGGTACAGAAATCAGCGAACACCAGCCACAGGCCTGTAAATCCCACGCATCCGGCGGGCAAAAGCACCATAAAAGAAAGAAAAGAAAAAGCCCAAAAACAATTCAAACTGCGTAGCAACATGGATGCACCCGGACCGGGTGCAGAGGACAAGCCGAACACCACAAGCCCTACGGAGGACCATCCAGGAACCCTGCGTTCGGGGAAGGGCAAGGACAAGAGGAAGAGGAAGACCGGGTACAGTCCGCAGGAAGACCAGATCATCGTCACAGGGGTGACCGAACACCATCAACAACTGTCCGGCACCTCCACTGCGGCACTGGCAACCCAAACCGAAATATGGCAGGCCATCGTCACCAACGTCAATGCAGTCGGAGTGTCCAGGAGGTCACTGGAGGAGGTCAAGAGGCGCTGGCATGATCTGAAAAGTCAGACCAAACATAAGCTCGCCGCCAACAGGGAGGCAGCAACGGCGACTGGAGGTGGGAGTCCTGCGACACAGGAGGAGCTGGATGAGCTGGAGCAAATGGTGGCCACAGTCAGCAGTGAGGAGATGGTGGCAGGATTGGGGGGCCTGGACACAGCACGATACGACCTGACCGAACAGCAACAGGGTGAGTAACGACTAGGGACGGGGGGACGGGGGGAGATGGGCACAATGGCACAATGGCACATATGCACAATTACGCGTAGCACACAGCACACCCACAATGACCGTGGAACATGTCCCTGATTGCCTTGGCACACTGCAGCACACATAGAAACGCCAAGTAGGCCCCCATCTACAATGTGCACAGAGGGTCCCCCCCTATCACCAATATCACAACCGACCCGTGTACATGTGCTGAATCTAGCAAAGCAGCGGCTCTGTGACCCACACTGACTATGCAAGTAACACTGCACGTCTGATAGCATGGCAGCTGCCCCAAAAAAATGACATGGCCCACGAAGCGACATGGAGGTAGCCAAGTGCGGATCACATCCGTAAAGGAGCAGGTCACACTCCAACGTGTCCACGTGCACCCACAACCCATGCCTTACAATACACGCAGCAGACGAACAATGCACCAGGCCACAAAAACAGTCCGCGAGCACACATGACCCAAGTCAAAAGCAAATCAGGGCCCGAAAAGCACACAATTCAAAGGCACCCCGCCTCAAAGCAAAGGGAGAAGGCTACACGAAATCAGAGCTGCAGGGGCAACTCCCCCACAATGCAGCACACACACATAGCAATCACAGAACATCAGCAATGACGGCAATGTGGTACAAAGTGCAACACCAGCACCACAGGACAGAGCTCACAACAGGTTCCACTCGTGCTTAGTAACTGTCCACTCACATCTGGCATTGCCTGACACTGGGTGATGATAATGTACGGGTACTACCACACATCCGTCATGTAGTCGAAAAACACACTGACTGCCATCAAATAGCCAGCTCCCCCAAACAGTCACAATGTACATTGGCATGCAGTCTGAATGTAAACATCTGCAAATCATCACCATACATGTGAAACTCAGTTAACCTGCATCTCCCCTTTACATTGCAGAGGGACAAACAACACCCCCTGCAGAGCACACCACACATCCCACCATTGATGATGAAGAGGACAACCTGCACATACGTCAAGACACCCTTCAACGGATGCTGGCCAGCCTCTGCACCCCACCCCCAGGAGCAGGCCAGGCCAGCTGCCTCGAGGTGACCCCACCACCTGCACAGACCACACAGCAGGAAACACACACCACCACGGCTGTCTTCCAGGACCCCCCCGACCAATACATGGAATTCCAACGGCATGTGTTGGGTTGCCAGGTGGAGTTGGCTCATCAGCTGTGGGTGGGTTTCAAGCTCGTGGCAGCCAAACTCGATGCCATACGTGGGTGTCTGAGTCCCATCAGGGACCACGTACAGTCCCTATTGGACACCCCCTGTATGCACCATGCTCCGCCACAGACCTTTGCAAAAACAACAGTTGATGGACAGAATGCAGAACAATGTCATACATTCACCGCAGTACAGAGATCTGGGCCTAAATCCATCGTTTTTTTGCTCACCATGCCATTCCAGTTTGAACCCAGCCATATGCAAATCAGTCTTGACCCTGTGCCTCATGGGAACAGTCCAGCCCGAACTGCCAAGCCAGGTCCTCCCTGGACTGGAAACAAGCATCCTAGGACCGGTTTCGGGGTTTCACCCCTCTTCAGCCAGGATAGCTTGATTCCAGTGGCATGGAGAGCACGGGACCCACGTCTGGGCATACCCGTCCCACTCGGGGTGACAAATGCAAAAACAACAGTTGATGGACAGAATGCAGAACAATGTCATACATTCACCCCAGTACAGAGATCTGGGCCTAAATCCATCATTTTTTGCTCACCATGCCATTCCAGTTTGAACCCAGCCATATGCAAATCAGTCTTGACCCTGTGCCTCATGGGAACAGTCCAGTCCGAACTGCCAAGCCAGGTCCTCCCTGGACTGGAAACAAGCATCCTAGGACCGGTTTCGGGGTTTCACCCCTCTTCAGCCAGGATAGCTTGATTCCAGTGGCATGGAGAGCCCAGGACCCACGTCTGGGCACAGGGTCAAGACTGATTTGCATATGGCCAGGTCTAAACTCGGGTGGCATGGTGAGCAAAAGAATGATGGATTTAACCCAGATCTCTTGACTGGGGGTGAATGTTTTGATTTGTTCTGCATTCCGTCCATCAATTGTGTGTCTTTTGCTTTCTCGCCCTAAGTGCGCCAGGTATGCCCAGACGTGAGTCCTGGGCTCACTGTGCCACTGGAATCAAGCTATCCTGGCTGAAGAGGGGTGAAACTCTGAAACCGGTCCTAGGATGCTTGTTTCCGGTCCAGGGAGGACCTGGCTTGGCAGTTCGGGCTGGACTGTTCCCATGAGGCACAGGGTCAAGACTGATTTGCATTTGGCCAGGTCTAAACTGGGGTGGCATGGTGAGCAAAAGAATGGTGGATTTAACCCAGATCTCTTGACTGGGGGTGAATGTTTTGATTTGTTCTGCATTCTGTCCATCAATTGTGTGTCTTTTGCTTTCTCGCCCTAAGTGCGCCAGGTATGCCCAGACGTGGGTCCTGGGCTCACTGTGCCACTGGAATCAAGCTATCCTGGCTGAAGAGGGGTGAAACCCTGAAACCGGTCCTAGGTTGCTTGTTTCCGGTCCAGGGAGGACCTGGCTTGGCAGTTCGGGCTGGACTGTTCCCATGAGGCATAGGGTCAAGACTGATTTGCATATGGCCAGGTCTAAACTGGGGTGGCATGGTGAGCAAAAGAATGATGGATTTAACCCAGATCTCTTGACTGGGGGTGAATGTTTTGATTTGTTCTGCATTCCGTCCATCAATTGTGTGGCTTTTGCCGCCACAGACCTTGGCTAACCTCGCTGGTGCCATGAGTCTAATACAAGAACTGTCTGGTCAGACAGGCACCAGCCATGACAGCACAGAGTTGGCACAGATGCGGAGGGCAATGGAGACCATGGAGCAGATGCAGGCTGGAAGTATGTCTGCCACGGCTGGACACCAGCGAGTAGTGGCTAGGAACAGCAACGCCCTGCAGTACTCCACCTTGCCATTGCTGCCACTGAGCCATTCCCAGATGACTGCAGCGGGAACATCGACACACACAGCTCCGACCCCTGATGTGTCCGTGGCACACTGTGATGCTGCCCCATCACCTACGCAGTTTGATGTGTCAGGGGCACACAGCGATGCAGCCATCACCCCGCCACACACACCGGACACACCGGACACAGAACCCGTATCAGGGGAGTGAGAAGGGGATGGGAACTACTGTGTGAGGAAGGAGGCAGTAGCATCCATCACTGCCATATGGCCTGTCCCTGCCTGGTCATGACCTATGCATCATGCCCTGGGAAATACCTCCTACTGACCTCCGGAACACCCTGCGACATTCACCCGGACCCCGACATGGACTGCCATTTCTTCACCGCTGGCCAATCACACAGCAATCCTGCTGTGGACTGCACTCTCCCTCTTCCCAATCACTGTGCAATCCCCAAAGGACTCTGGTTGGTCCAAAACTGGGCTTCCATGTGATGTGGGCTTGGATGGCCAGGTACAGCTCCAGCTCCGTCAATCACCTGAATGTGAATAAAACATTCTAAATCACACAGATGTGTCATCACTATGTTCACTCACGTATGGAAGTATGGCTGGATGTGGGGACGATGATTGCACATGAAGGTACACCCTGGTAACTGACATCTATGCGCATGTCTATCCCTGAGACACATGGCCAATTGGATGACTGTGAAGGTGAGTACTAACTGTGTCCCCATTGCACATCAACAGCAATCTCACAACACCCCAACATAGGCACACGTCCATGTGTTGAATAGGGCCGTGTGTAGGAGTGACCAAAACGGTGGCAGGCCAGGAGTGGTGTCCCACACCACGTGTGACAGCAGAACTTCACGTCGCATACCGACTTACACACATCTGTGTGGACACATTCTGTTGTGATGTATGACATTGCTCCACATGGTCAGAGGTTGGACACCATACACACATAGCTGGAGTCATGTAAGTGCACATGTCGTCCAGCACCTATCCAAAAACAATGTCTGGTTCACAGAGGTGGAGCTTGTCAAAGGGACACACCCCCATTGCACATGCGTCCATCAGTTCCTCCCTGTGTTGGGACGATGCTCATTGTGGCACACGAGTGGACAATCTAAACAACAAACCTCACAGTTAGACAACAGTGGAGTGGCATAGGCTTTATTGGCATGTGCGTGTCAGTACGGACGAGGCAATGGCCACAACAGGCAGGGACATGCTTAAGACACTTACACGCAGCATGGGTACATGTCAAGGTTCAGATAATGTTGGGGCTGAAATGGACAACATTCATCACGGATGGCAACGCTCACAGCCCACCTTGCCTTGCTTGATGAGTCATGTGTTGTTTGGCGTCTGCACATTGCCCCGTGTGAGGGGGCACAACTCACTGCACGTGGGGACTGCATGGTGCTCTGCCTCCGGGGTGCGCCGATTGTCTGCTCTGCCGACAGTGATCAGGTGTGAGGGTCCGACAGGTTCACATGTCGTGCTACATTGCCATGTGTGTGCTCTCACCCAGCAGTGTGTCCGAATTGGCAACGTTGCCAGACGACGCTGTGTTGCTCCGACCATGGACCTGCGTCAACTTGCACAGGTGTGTGTACACACGCGTTATTCCACGCACATGCATCCAGAGCCCGACCGAAGGCAGACGTGTCCTCTATTGTGGTGGGATATGTGAGCAATCCCCATGATGCAACAAGTTGTTGGGCCATGTGCTGTGGGTGGCAATCGGATGTGGCTGGAGGAATGTAGTTACTCGTCCATGAATGCCCGTGCAGCTTCATGTGCAATGTGTTCCAATAGTACGTCGTTGTCGTGTTCAAGGAACACCAGGGTGAGCCAATCCATTAGGAGGTCCGGGCAGGTGTGCTCAGCCCACGCCGTCTCACCGATCCGCAACACAGCCCAATAGGGGAGCGCCTTGATGTGGTCACTGCACACAAGAAATTGTGCAATCTCCCATGCACAACTACCAATACATACGCAGTATGTCAAGGCATCCCATGCACTGCTGTCTTGGTTACACTCCTGTTCGTGATCCAACAGGGGGTGCAGACACGTCATAGTCCAATTCATCAACAGTTGTGTTGGATAGGCAGACATCCCTGGGACACTCAGATGTGCATGTTCGGCAGTGGAACCAGGGCTGGACGCAGGTGATGAGGGCAATGCGGAAGCTGAGCCTGTAACTGATCCGCAGCACTGCCAGTGGTAGTGCGCCCAGTAAATGCAGCATACGTGCACGGTACTGTTCCACGTGACGGGGGTTGTGCATGTGCCCGGTATGGCCTGCCATTGCGTTGGTGCGTCTCGTGAACAGGCACTCTTCTGGACTGCGGCAGTTGTGTGGGATATATGCCACAGCTCTGAGCAATGATTCGAATGTGTGTGCAACATTGTGGGTAATGGGTTGCTGTTTCCGTGAGTGTCAAGGGCATCCCATGCGGGGGTACCACAGGCAGGGGCTTCTGTGTGTGGGCTGTGAATGAGTTGGATGGTTCATTTGCGGAATGCGTGGTGTGGGAGTCGTCCCCATCTGCCATTGCATCTCTATCAAGGTGTTCCAGGCGCGTTCTGGACCAAGGTCAGAGGTGCAGGTGTCCTCCCGCATTCTACATTGGGACAATGGTGCTTTCATCCCTGATGTTTGTCTGACTACTACTGGCGTTTTTGGAATGTGATGTGGCTTTGGCGCTGAGATTGGGACACGACCTTGGGCTCATGGTGTACGGATGGCGATGCACACACACATGTTGGCATGTGGAGCCAGGTGCCCGAGCGGCCTTGCGCTGCTTGTGCTATCTCACTCCGTCTCTCTCCCTCGCTCTCTCCCTCTCTTTCCTTTGTTGGGCGCATGGCACACCTTCTTCTCTTGGCTTTGGTCTTCCAGGCTGTGTGCTACGGATTGTCCAGTGAGGAGCAGCTAGGACTCATCCTAAGGGTTCTTTCTGCTTTTGTTTGTATGGTGTTTTGTGTTGGTGATTGCATTGCTGTATGACTGATTCTCCATTTTCTGGCCACGCATGTAGGTTTATTTTCCTGTTTGTGCGACATCAGGCAAAATGTTTGTTTTGGGATACGTGGTGTTGGTGTTCAATTTCCTAGTCCGGGGTTGAGGGTGGTCCCGGGGAGGGGTGTTGCGGGCCTGGGTGTGGTGTCGGTGGGTGTTGTGGCCCTCTTGGGTGTCCGGGCCGCATGATGTGTGGCTCCATGGCATCTGTTGCCCTTCGGATGTGGCCCTGGGCTGTGCTCCCTTTTGTGGTGCTGGCTGCCATCCGACTTTACACCAGGTCAGAGCAGGTGTAAATTTCCTGGTGCTAACGCACCTTATCGCCTGTTTTGTGTTTTTATCGCCGATGTGGCTGGTCGTTGAGAATGTTGAGGTGTGATGTTGTCTCGACTTTTGTCACGGGAACGCCTACTCTGCATCTCATTAGCGATATTTGCGGGGGTCCTCTGTGGCGATGTTTTTTGCGGCTGCTATTGCGGGTAAACTGGTGCTGTGGGCTGTTAACACCGGCTTGTGAATGGGGGGGTACATTTATCACGACTTTGGCTGCGATAAAGTGCCGTTAATTCGGCGATGGCTCCTTGTGAATAGGCCCCTCAGTGCGTTAGGGTCCCAGCGACAATTTTGTCGACTAGCCCAAGGGTATAAAAATAGCCCCGGGGTATTTTCAGCAAGAGTAACAGAGTTACTACAAAATTTGGATGAAGAAGCATTGTCCTATGTAGATGATATTTATCTGACGGACGATGACTTACCGAGACACTTGACCAGGGTGAGCACCATTATTATGGGATTCGCCTCTGAGGGCTATAAATGTAATTTTAAAAATTGCCCACCTCAGTGTTCTATTTTTAGGATATGAGCTGTCAAGTGAAGGAAAAAGCCTAGCAGGAAACTTTTAGAAAAATGTGCGCTGCTTCAACTTCCAAAATCATTAAAGAATTTACAATCAATTCTGAAATTTCTAAATTTTGGTCGAACATACATTTTGGATTACGCAGAAAGAGTAAAACCTTTCTACAACTTAATAAAACCTGATTTTTCAGTCAGACAATGGACACAGGAACATACAAATATCCTACGTTCACTACAGGAAGACATGATAGCTTCAAAACATTTACAGACACGCGTAAACGTACGCAACTTAGTGATCCGAGTAATAGCGGGTCAATGCGGGTACACTTATTTGACTTTCAATGAAGGCGAAACTGTAACAATCGCATACAAATCACACCTGTACACAAACGCAGAGATGCGTTTCACTTCAACAGAAAAAATCCTGACAGCAGTGCAGACCGCTGTAGCAAGGGAAAGAGCTCTGGCTCAGGGTAAACGCATAATTGTTGTGACCCCAGTACCAGCTTTAGAAGCTGTTACAAAAGCTAGCATTCCAAATGCGAAAGCCTTACATCCCAGATGGATACAATGGGCTAATTCTCTTACTGCAACGGATGTTGAATACAGATTTGATCCAAGTTTAAAAACACAAGCATTTCTGCAATACGAACAAGAATATCCTCTTCCAAATGAGATTTTGCCTCTAGATCAGTATGAATACATTATTTACACTGAAGGATCTGCTCAACGGGCCATAGGGAGTAAGCAAGCTTACAGCGCAGCATGTGCGATTGTTAAAGGTCGCATGCACAATGGAAAGTTCCATCCGAGTTGCACTAAAATGCAATCTCTTGAAGACTGCACGGCTCAGTTGGCAGAGTTAAAAACACTGATACTGGCACTTGTAAACACGGAACACGAATTCCCCACACTGATTGTGTGTGATTCTTTATACTGTGTACAGTCATACAATGAATATTTACATCATTGGGAACAAAACGGGTTCAAAGATGCAAAAGGTGGCACAATTAAGCATACAATGCTATGGGAACAGGTAGTGGAGTTGAGAAACGAACTACCAAGGGTTTCACGTGATCCATACACTAAGTCATCAGCATGATGGCGTTCACATTGAAGGGAATTCATTGGCTGATGAAGCCGCAAAGGGGGCTGTTACCACGGCATCCGTAGCTGCAATCACTCGTTCAAAGACGAGAGTAGACGGCGAGATTATGGTAGCTGTCAATGCATCACGCAAAGGCAGCACAGCAGCACCAAAGAAATTTCCACTCAAGTACTCCTACAAGTTAGATGCACAAAACATTCCATATGCTCAGATTCCTGGAGTGGGGGATAGAGTAATACCAAATATGGACCGTAGGCAAAGTTTAATTGTGGTAGCACACGAAGGGACAGGTTCTGTACATTCGGGACTTAGGGCGACTGTTTCTTTATTGAAGCAACGCTACTGGTGGCCTGTAATGAGGAGGCAGATTAGAGACTATGGGGTCGATTCTGATCTCGGTCGGAAGGCCTCCGAATCGGATTCGGCTTTACCGGATCCGAGTCGGAGGCTTTGTTTCCGACCGAGTCGTACAGAGGTCCGGACGCCCAAGTACGATGCGAATGAACGCAAAATCGCCGACCGACTCGTTTCTGGGTCCGAACCGCTCCGTACGACTCGGTCGCAGTCGAACCGTACTGCGCAATGGAGTCGATTCCCGACCGAGCCAGTACGATGCACGATTCGGACAGCCGGATCGAGTCGGAGTCTCCGGGACGAAAAAGCTCCGGGAAGCGGACTTCGGGGGTCTGTGCCGGACCCCCCTTCACCCGTAGCCTTACGAGTCGGACACAGGGGGGACCCAAGGGTCCCCCCTATACATGCATGTACGGTGCAGATGGCACCAACGTGTACCCACTACAGGTGGCACCCTTTTGCGCAACGTACCCATTGAGTCAATGGGAGCCCATGTACGCATCGTACGACCGGCTCCCATTGACTTCAATGGGAGTCCGACCGAACCGAGTCCGGCAGCATGCAGCCGCATCATACTCGCTCGGTCGGACTGCAGGAGTCCGGCTCGGTCGGAAAACAATCCGGAGTGCTTTCTGACCCAGATCGGAATCGGCCCCTATGTCTGGAACTGCAACATCTGCAAGCAGATGAAAGGGTCCACCACAACACGTCCGGTACAGATACCATTATTAGACAGCATCAGGTTGTCTATCCGTGTGCGTCCAGCTCAGGTGTCCTCAAGGTCTGGCCTCAGCGCTCAGCTGACGCTCGAACTGTTATAAGAGATTTGCGAGTCTTTATCGGCACATACGCAATTGGCACATTACATTCTGACCGTGGCCCGGCGTTTAGCTCTTGGGCTTACAAAGAGCCATGGAAGGAATGGGCGTAGCATTGCGGTACTCCTCTCCGTATCATCCCGAGGGAAATTCTGTTGTGGAGAGGAAAAACCGGGACTTAAAGCAATTTTTAACAGCTAGGGTATTAGGCAAAGGCGGTAGATGGGTCGATCACCTTTATGGGGTACAACGAGCGATTAACAATCAGCCAAGAAGCTCTCTAGGGAGTGTCACTCCTTACGAGGTCCTATTTGGGACAAGAATGTGGGTACCTGATCTTGATTGTGAAGGCACAGTGGCGGATGAAAAACCTTTGGATATCCATGATCGTTTGGCTGTTTTACAGGATCCAAATAAATCCAGAACACAACAAAGTAACGTGCTCCAGAAACAGACCGCCACTGAGGAAGTCAAGGCTAACGACAAGACCTGTCTGGATCCCAAAAGTCGGGGATCTGGTCAGAGAAAGGATTGCAGACAAGAAAGAATTTGGGCCATCATACAGAACAGCTGTACCGGTCCTAGCAATCCAAGGCACAAGAACAGTACTTCTGCCACCTCTTGACGGAAGAAAGGAGAAAAGATTTGTCTCAATTGACTTAATCAAACCACACTATGTGGCCGATACTTAACAGTAGGCCTCGTGGACTCCACAGTAGCAGACGCCCTCCTCTCGCTACAATCCAAGAAGTTCAAACAGAAAGACTCATCACGTTTGAAGAGCCACCTGTACGGAATGAAGGACTAGGCAACAATGCTATGGAACTTGTTCCACTTCAACAAGAAGAAAATCAACTTAACAACCAAGTTGCAATAAGACCGACTACAGACGTCTATGTCAACATGCCTCGTCAAGAGCAAAATCCAATTTCAACAAATCCCGATGCAATTCCAACAATTGATCGAACTGCTTCTGGCTATTTCATGAACTTTGATACATTTTCACTGGATCCAAGCGAGCCGGAAATGACGCCGCCAAAAAATCATCACACAAACAGAAACTCACTGACTTTTTGAACTTTTTTAGAAAGACTTACCTGGTGTCACCTTGGATTGAACTATGGTATATCACTGGGATTTTCTTTTTTCTTTTCTGGCTAGGTTTAATTATAACTTTTAGTATGCTTAATAATGGACGATACCTCCAGCAAAGCTCTACAGCCCAAAGAGTCAATTTGATTTTAAAACCACACCAATCTTCACATCGTGAACCAAGAGACTTGTCTTCAGTGAACATCACAGCAGTTCCTATACCGGACGGTATAGTATGGGACAAGATTGATTATGATATATTCGGTCCGACTGAACTTTTAAAGCTTAAACATGTATTTAAAATTTCTTTAAGTGATATCATTACCACCAGTACATTATCTGATGATTGGGACACTGAAACTGTAAATAATTTAATGTCTGATTTAGAAAAAACTGCAGCATTTCCGAACAATGAAATGTTAGAAAGTACTTCAGACTATGATACATTGTACTGTTACCAACAATATGGTCATCATTTCTTATACAAATCTATAACACCTAGAACTGTATTTGAATACCACCAGTGGGAACACTGCCCAACACCTCCAAAAGGTAGTTCGCAAACCTTTGCACAAAAATTTCACATACTTTTCAGGGTTTAATACATCTGACCCAACGTCATTTTAATACAAAGTGGCAAAAACATCAGCACAGAAAATTATAATAACTAACACCAAACAGATTTACTCTGCTTCCTTTATGGCCCAGTTGTCTACACAGGGTTTCAACCTATGGAAAGACACTATAGATTTAAAATCAATCTGGGGTTCTAGGGACTGGCAAGTCCAGGGAACAGAAGCGCTATTTAGAGCATGCCTCATTCCACAGCAGATTATATTTCTGAATGAAACTGTGCAACAGACATCCTGTCTTGGACTAGCCAAGAACAAGGAACTGAACTCACCCGGGTTTCCTACACCATCACAGATGGGTGGGGGGCAGAATTCAACTACACATGGGATAAGATTAGATGACATTCTCCAGTACAACAGGTCAGATCCCAATTGGACGAAGTGGCTGATTTGGCCCATTGACACAAACACCTGTCAACAGAGATTTATGAATACAACCGAAGGGTTTAGTATCCATAGGCCAGATACACGCTATGTACAAAGACAACACCTAGGGGTAGTGACATCCTATAGTGTTGGGAAGTTGTGCCTTGATTGGCTAGAGACCTCAACACTCACAGAAGTGAAACATCACTTGACCTTACTCACACCTGATGTAGACCTTAGGGATTTTTACTAGGCCCAAGGAAAACACGTCAGAAACGTTTCATATATGCCGGCATTTATGCCTATTATAATGAAAACTGGAAAATATCCCAACAAGAGGCCGCAGAAAGAATACGGGAAATAGACCGCATTAACTTAGAGAAGGCATTAGCCGTAGTGGATAATGGGTGAACAACTTTGACCTCCAGGATTTACTCGTTAGGCAACATTGTGTCTTCGGCAATCGACATATTAGAACAAGATCTGGCCTTGTTACAACACGGGCAATCTCAGCTACGTTCTATTATGATGCTAAGCTGGACGCTACAATCTTTGCGTGCAGGCTATGTGCCCTGGCGTTTCATAAACACCACGTCTCTGTTTTCAGAATACAATCCGACTGATAAACAGACAGAAATGGCACAAAGGGGAGCCAAATATACAATGCTGCGTATTGAGAAACTGGAAAGGTTACCATTCACTGTAGCCAAATTACCATCAACTGAATGGCTAATTCATGGCCAAATCACTCTGCCGGTCACTACGTTTCAGTTTCAATATTGCCTTGAGCAAAGGCAGGCAGGCACATATGAAAAAATGGGTAAGGGTTATATTAAGGAAACTTGGGAGTTGCCATATAGATACCGATGCTGGAATGGGGATCGAGAAGTATTTCTGAGTGGTACAAAGTGCAAGAACGCTTTAAGCGGTTCTCTCATGTGTCAGGATATTTCACTGCACGGAGCCTGTAGTGGTTCAGTAGGAAACCTATCTTGTCACATGACTGGGACCCCAGCTGCAGTGATCACGCCGGTTTTTGAGCTGCTCTCGAATGGGAGTTACTTGATGCTAAATGGTAAAGGTTGCTGTGGGATGCTTCTGGGCGTCGCATATCTGGTCACCGTTAACTCCAGGGTTACTTGCTGTATGCAAGTATTGTTTCCACCACTGAACACAGTCAGGGAGGTACCGCTATGGCCTTCACTGAACGTTTCTTTCATACAATTTGATACTCTGAGCAGACTGCAAGCCATGCTTTTACAGCAACCCGTGCCCTTAACCTCCGCTCGAGAAACCTATGAACTTCAAGTTGCAAGGACCTCGAGTGAGATACAGGCGCTCATACGTACAAACTGCCCCATTCATTTCGCAGAAATGGTAGGTCGTATCTTCAATATGTCTGATACAAGCGGTATCGTACACCTATTTAAGACCATAGGGTCAGGACTGTTGAGCACCTTTCAGACAGTCCTCAGAGTAATCCCAAATTTTATACACTCCGTATTGGGAAGCGTATTTGGAGGACTCCCGCTTATCCTGTTGCTGATTGCAGGGGTCCTATTCATAATACTACTGCTACGCAATGGACGGCCCAATTCCCGAGGGAGTGGCGAACATGCTCCTGGAGCGGAAATACCGTGAACGCATGGTACAACTTCTGGGCATTTCTTGCCTGCGAGAACTCCATGCCTCCTGGTTTCTATCCTTTCGACCAGTCTGGGTAGACTGCATCTTACCTGTTCTTCGATGCCTGCTTTGCGGAGGAGAATGCACGTTGGATCTTTGTCTAACATTTCCATCAGATGCGCCTCCGGACACGGATGCAATGCTGGACCCCCTAAAGGCACATGCTCTGCGTTGTCCCCAGCGTCTTTAGATTCTGCTGAACGCATTCCTTGAGAATCCACAGGTGCCGTTTGCTCCTGCTGGGTTAGGTGGCTCCTCCACAGGCACCCAGGTAACAACTGCCGCACAAGCTGCCGCAGCATCGACTGTTGGCAGTGCTACATTCCATCTATGTGCAATTGATGTTCTCTGTGAGGCGTTGGATTTGTCGTCTGCAGTAGCTAACACTGATAATGTTGTGCTTCCCAGCCAGGATACTTAATCTCGAATTGGCTCATCGCGTCCTGGGAAAGAATTCGGCTTCTCCATTCGTTTTCATAATAAATGAGCAAATTTGGAACATTTCCTAAATTGACACTTTCGCTTGAGAAAAGCATGGCCTTCTTCCGCTTTGAGTGAAGCAACTTATATAGAGAAACAAAATAGACATTTTTTTTTCTGTTTAGTGGCAATTGGAAATAGCTGAATTGAAACATTTTTGAAATTTTTTTAACAATTTTAAAACCATGTTTTTACTTGCTTTTAAAATGTTTTTTAAATTGTCCAGATTTTAAGTATGGTCATTATCATCCTATTTGGAAGTGGAGTGGATGTTATGTTCCGTATAGAGGCCCTAATGTAGACCCGTTCTTACATGCCCTAAAATGGACATATTCGTATTTGCCCTAATACGGTCATATTCGTACTTGCTCTATTATGGTCAAAGCCGCATATGCCCTATTACGGTCATAACTGTACATGTCCTATTATAGTCATGATTCCTTATATAGGCATGATCTTTCACCTACATTGGTCCTCGCTAGTACACAACGAGCTCTGTGGGCTGAACGTTATCTCGCCTGTGGTTTTGAATACAGCAGGGTTTTTCCCAAACACAGGCCCACACTGTACTCATCAATTATGCAGGACTCTCTAGGAATATACCACCTGCATAATATGTATGTACAAAGTTCCCCCCTGATGTCTTCCTCAAGTCTAATAAGGCCCAATACAAACCATACGAAGCAACTAAGTCGTCAGGGTATAAATACACCACATCTTACCCCGGTAAGATAGAGGGAACCGAGACTTCCATGCTGACACACTGACCAGAGACGCTGAGGCTCCTGCATGCAGTCGTTCCAGCTGACAACGGTCTGACACAGCCCTTGCGGGGTGTCCAACTCGAGACCAGGACGGGGTCCCAAACTCTCTCTATTCAGGTATGGGGGTTCGACTAAATCCTAGAAGGATTCTTGGCTCTTAGGCTTTTAGACCTACACATATGCTAGGTACACTCAGGTACATCTAGTTAGGCATCGTAGGAGTACGCGCACTTTCATAATGCTTTTATATTTATGTATGTATTCATGATTATTGCAACATGGTAGAACTGTTCTATCCGTTCACTTTTATCGTACTGCTGATAATATATCTCTGTTATTGTCTGATGGTTACTGCAGCACATATATTTTACACTAGAATAACAACTGTTCACTAAATACTTATTGAAACACCCAGACTGTTTATTCTGTGTAACTCTCTGAGACAAACCGAATAAGCACGAGTGACTGAGCGAAAAGTAGTACATTGTTTCCACGATTCTGAGGGATCAGGGTTGTCATGGTCTAAGGTTGCCAGAAACTAATCTTTCCCCGATAAGAGGAGATTCTAGTGGCACTGTGAGCTAGCTAATGCAAATCAGGCTAACATACGCTGTGGGGGTCCTGCATGGGTACTATTGGAACTACACGACAATTCTTATCTTTAGAGTCCCATTAATCTGCTCCACCATTCCTGACGCTTCTGGCCTGAAACTACAGTGCAGTCTGTAATCAATGTTTGAGGCAGTGCACAGCAGCTTCATGATCTCGTTATAGAAATGGGTTCCTCTATCCCACTCTAATGTAGTTAGAAACGCGAAGCATGGCATAAGCTCTCTCAACAATAATTTTGCTACCATGAGGCTATTACACCTTCTAGTTGGATAAGCTTCCACCCACTGTGAAAAGATGCACACAACAACCAGAATGTATCTCAATCCATTACACACAGTCATTTTGACAAAGTCTAACTGTATTCGTTTGAAAGGATCTCCCGATGTGACTCAAAGCAATCACAGTTTTCTTTCCAGCATTCATTTGCTGGCATGTGACACATCAATGACACACTGCATCAGCAATCACACAGAATCTCGTGTTGAACCAAGTTTGCCGGAACAATCTCACCATTGTATCTCTCCGTATGTGAGCTGCTCCATGAATCTGTCTCACCATAGGACTCAATAAACAGTCCGGTAACACTGCTCTACTATCAGTTGAAATCCAAATGTCATATTCCCTCTTTTCACATCTGGTCTGATACTTCTCCTTGTAAACGCTTGACCTCATCCCATGAATCTACAACAGCTAGCATCATGCTGAGTTCGGTCTTCTCTGTGCTCTCGCCAAAGTATTCCCCATTAAAAATGCATGCATGTGTGGCACAAAAGCGGGCGACTTCATCTGCATATCTCTTGCCTACTGTCACAAAATCTTCCCCCATCCCAAATGCAGGACACTTAACGACAGCCACCTCTTTCGGTAATTGCAATGCTTCCAACAGTTGTCTCACATATTCCCTATTCCTTAAAGGAGATCCTGATGACATTAAGAAACCTCTCTGTGACCATGGCTGTCCAATACATGCACGGATCAAAGCAATGATGTTGGCTACTTGTGGGGAGTATACTCCCTGTAGACAAGTAGCTTACACAACTCCAAAAATGGTGCAGACACCAAATGCTGCTCTCAGATAACCTTCATTGTCCCTTAAGCATGAACCATCAACAAAAAGGACTTGGTCTGAATAAGACAATGGTTCATTGACAAAATCGGGTCTCGGTTTGGCACACAGTTCAGTAACATCCAGACAGTCATGGTCCTCACAATCTTCCACATCAGTATTTGGAACAGCTAACAAGGTAGCAGGGTTTGACACAGAACATCGTTTCAATGTGACATCATCCGCTGCCAACAAGATTTGCTCATACCTTGTCAACCTGTTATTTGTCAAATGTTGTGTTTTTGTTCTCATCATCAGAAGCTCAACCAAGTGTGGAATATATACAGTAAGTGGATGACCCATCACAATGCTTTCACACCTTTCAGTGCTGACAGTGCAGCAACGGGTCTGAGACATCAGGGCAACACAGATGCTACAAGATATAATTTAGCTGAGAAATAGAACACTGGTCTACGGACACCCCCATGTATCTGGGTGAGGCAAAAAGAGCACAACCCTGTTGTTCACAGCAGAACAGCAAAAATGCTTTGTTGTAAACAGGCATTCCTAAAGCAGGAGCACGACAAAGGCACTCTCTCAGCTCCAAGAAGGCAACCAAGCAATCGTATTCCAGGGTACCGGATCACTCACATCCTTATGAGTCAGCCTGTGTAAGGGCTTAGCCTTCAAGGAAAAATGTGGGATCCACTGTCGGCAGTAGCCAACCATTCCCAAAAACATCCTGACTTCCTTTTGTGTGTTGGGCGCATTCATTTTCATTATCGCCTCTATTCGCTCAGGTAACACCTTCCTCTTGCCTTTCTCGATGCAATGACCCAAATACTGAACCTCAGTTAGGCAGTACTGAAGCTTGTTTGGTGGCACCTTGTGTCCATTCTCAGCCAAGTGATTCAGTAGGGTGATGGTATCATCCCTGGAAGCCTCTTTTGTCCCTGATGCAATTAGGAGACCATCTATATACTGCACTTGTACTGAAATCTGGGGAAAAATCAAGCTTTCAGGGTTCTTTTTCAAGACCTGATTAAAGATAGTTGGACTTTCAGTATACCCTTGAGGGATACAACACCACGTTAAGACAGGGTTCTCCAGACGGAAAGCAAATAAAAATTGGCTTTCTTCGTGCAGTGGGATGGAGAAAAGTGCTTGGCACAAGTCAATCACAGCAAACCAAACAGCTTCGCAAGGGATCTGGAACAAGATCACAGATGGATTCAGTACCACGGGACAACATGGAATCACAATGACAATAATGTTTCTAAGATCCTGAACTATGCAATATTTTCCCCTTGGCTTCTGCAATCCCATGATAGGTGAATTGCATGGACTTCCTATGATTTCCTTCAATCACAGGTGTAATCCCTGCCACCGTTTCCGGGGTAAGATTGTATTGAGGCATTCTCTGAAATTCTGCATTGTGCTTAATTTGTATACGTACTGGCTCAACTCTTCGAATCAGTCCTATTACCTCTCCCGTGAAGTCCCACACCATTGGAGAGACAGTATCTCCCAAATCCAGCGGCATGTCTTCCACCGTCAAAACGGAAAACATGTCTATGCAGTGAGTCTGATTTGCTGACTTGAACGCAATGTCATCATCAATAGTTTGCAGCACAATTCACTTTGGTGTACAATAGATGGTACAGTTCAGTTTACATAAGAGATCACGTCCTAACAAACAGACTGGACTTGAATCGCACACCACAAATTGGTGTCGATCCTGAAAGGTTCTATTTTTATTGGTACCTCTTCTGTCAAGGGGTTTGTCATTCTCTTGTTGGCCGCTCCTACAACTTGGATCGATTTAGGGGTAGGTTTGGGACTACTGCAGATCTCACAGTAGAACGGGTAGCACCAGAATCAATCAAGAATGTAATGGGATGACCGCTTATGTTTGCCTCCACATACGGTCCACTCTGGTATACATCTAAGACTGCTCCAAGAGTACAGTCTTCCTCACCCCTCAGGCACCGTCATTGTGACAGGTCCTGATCGAGTCCATCCAATGCTTCCATAAAAGGCATTTGATGGCATGCTCAATTATTCTGTGGAATTCACGGAGGTTGTGGCACTTGCACTAATTGATTTTGACTCCCCCCATTATAAGACCTTGGCATTGTTACAGTGTTTATCACATCTGACACTTGCACTAGCTCCCCCTCTTGCATCTGATTCGCTGGATTTAATCAACACTCGCGCTTCCAATGACCGATTTTGTGACAAAAATGGCAAACAGTCTTTTTCTTTAACGTGGCAATGTCTATTCCTGGTTTGGGGTCTATCAGGATACCTTTCCCTCTTCCCTCTCCAGATGTGTTCGGAACCCCTCCTTGAACATTCCCTTGATTTCAACCTATTGTACCTCCATTTGTCTGTGGCCGATCTGTTATTTGTGCATTCCGTGTTTGAACCAGCATCAACTTGTCCTTTATCCTCCTATGCTTGGAATCCACCTCATCACTGCAATTCCTAGCATACCGTAGAATTTCATCCACTGACTTATTTTGCCGGCACATCAAATGCTACTGAATCGTGAGGCTAATCTCTGGCCTCAATCCCATCACAAATTTGGAAAAAAACTGTCCCATGTCTTTAGGGTCAAGTGTATCTAACCCACTCTATTGCTTGAAGGTTTGCAATAACCATTCGTAAGAAGCATGTACTGACTCTTTGGGCTCCTGGGTTATTCTGTCTATTTTAACCCAGTCAATATCTTGTGGGGCTATCCTGGACTGCAACCATGTATTCACTTGTTCGTACTTTTTCATAACCAATGGCGAAGGACCATGAGTCATAGGATCCCTCTCTGGCTCAGCAGAAGGATAATCGATCGCAATTTTGCAAGCAGACCATAAATCACTTGGAACCACAATGTCAAACAATGTATTCAAATCAATCCATAACTCCTTTGAGATCTTGATGAAGTGCTCAACTTGCTTGTACCATTCGGCAGGCTTTTCCCTCAGCCTAGGAAAATCATTAGTGAATGTGCTACATCATCCCTACTCCAAGGAACATGCACATACCCTCCAATAGGCACCTCCCGCAGTGGATACATCTCAACCCCTGTTGTTCTCCCTCCTGGAGGTGGCGTTTCTCCCGTCACCTTCCTGGTGCTCTTCTTTTTCGACAGCTTTTCTTCCCATTTATCAAGCATACTCCCAGCGTGTATCCCTATGATCAGCTCTCAAATGTGTGTTTTCAAGCCTTTTACTCTCTTTTCTTCCAATTCATGGTCACTGTAGTACAGCCTATGGTTTCCCTGAAGCATTTTTGTTCTAGACAGATCTACATCATATTTCTGAGCCAGTTCCTATAACTTCTCATGTGAAGGTCTTGCCTTGTGGATGACATCCTTTGCTACAAATGATTACTCATCTCGCTTATAGGTCTCTTTCCTCTACCGAAGGCAAGTTCCCACTAATGACTTCATCCACTACAGCCTTCAACCTCACCACATCCAACAGCTTTGCCTTTACCACAGCCTTGATCGTGCCCTGACTCGACATACCATTCTATCCTTCCCTGTTGTTATTACTGTCCCTCAGCCAATTTTGTAAATTTGTAGTCTCTAGGACATGCTGATTTCCAGAGTTTCCCTGAATTGCTCTTGTTTCTGTTGTTATCCCCATTGGTCCCCTCACTAGAGCTTCCCACATCCTCAAATCTGAGTTTAAATTCGCTAAGGATACGGATCGTATGGCGCTAGAACCAATACATGTTCTCGAAGGATCCGCACTCACCGGCAAAGGGGAGCTAGCTTCCACAGGCACCAAGGACGGACCTTCTCCATTTGTGGCCCTGCTTCCTCCTAAACCAATTCTCCCCTCCAACCCTGACTGTTGCTGACTAGGGCTTTTCACTGAGTCTGGGTCATACACTGGGACTAAAGGTCCGATGGTGACCGGTACCATAAGTGCTTCCGGTAACCATGAAGCGACATTGACTCCACTTGGTTCTGTAGCTCCCAAGACAGATATTCCTGTCTGGTCCTCCTTCTCCCATTGAGATCCTTCCCACTATACCTGCACTAGAGCCTATCTGGGATGTTGACACTCCTTCCGTATTCCCTGCGTTTACCAGTTCTCACCTTCTCTCCTCTGAATGTGGGTTGTAAGGTGGAGAACGCTCCGATAACAACCTGTCCAACAAACTGTCATCAGTATCACTCCCATCATTTCCTTTTTCCCCTCCATTCTTATCTTGAGAATTTCCCTCTCGCCAGCATCAGATACAACCTCTCTCCCTCAATGGTGTATACTCTCCATCTCTTAAGTTATGCGTCCCATCGTGCATCCTGATATGCCTTCATTGCCTTCTTCATCCTCCTTTGAAATCCCATCCACGCATCTAATGCCTCAAACTGTGTTGGTCTAGGTAAAGGCAGCAGTGCAGAGATCACTACTCTCAACTGATACAACATCTCATATTGAAATGGGCCATAGCATGGAAATGCCGAATCCCCTTCCTTTTTTAGTGATCTTATGCCAATTCTGAAGCCAAATTATAGTATGGAGTCCTACTTTTGCAGCCATATAATGTGATGGAGTAACCTCGGCAGGTGTCTCTTCTCCAACTCAAGTAACAACTCCTTGATCTCCCCTGAACAAATCCCGCAACACCCTAAAACATTGCATGGTCAGATCAAAATTTCCACTCGATAGACAAGATTTTCTCATTCACCACTACCAATCAATCCCAGTGCGGCGTTACATCAACCAACCTATCGCAACGTGGCATGCTCTGATGTCACCTTTACTCCTAGCAGCAGTTCACTCTTCTTAACAATTTTCCATCCACGTTGACTCACAACTCCGTAATTGTCTGCCTTTTACAAGATCAATAGAGTTCACTCATCCAAGAGCACTCACGCACAGCAACCCTCGACATGCGCTGGTCACCCGAATTTATATATTCCACCCCTGTACACAAGATTTACCACTCGATTCCCACTCATCTCAGTCGTACAAAGTTCCCTGTCTTAGGTGGAACTGCCGATGACATCTCACGACAGCTCCTCAAATCTGCCGTCAGACATTCACAAAAACTTGGTGTCTTCTACACCATTTATTATATCCCAGGATCTTAGGCCACTACGGGACCTGAAATTCAAATCTCAATCCTTGGACCACGTCCACCTCGAAATCACATTCACTCGACTCTCACTCCAACTCCGCCAGACATCACACAATCACAGCACTCCTGCAATCAACCACACGAAGAATCCCTATTGATACTCACTCCTCCGTTCGCCGCTGTTCTCGCCGCAAGTTCAAAGTCTGTTAGTCTCCGCCAAAGTCTGTCGCTCTCCGTTCTCGATCATTGGGCTCTATTTCGGGTCTCTAGGGTTCTAGGTTTCTTTTCAATACATTCAGGATTCTCCCCGCTTCATGTGAGAACCATCCTACTCTGCTACCGACTGAAGTAGCCGAGTTTCCACGTTATAGATCTTCTCTAGAACTTTGAGTCAATGGTACTTTTTCACAGCATGATAGTGTGGGGGGAAGAGAATTCATTATCAGGTCAATCGTTCCAATTCCACTTCTTTAAGGCTCTCAAGAACTACGTATTGCCAATTTAAGTTAATTGGTTTATTACAAAGCCAAAAATAACTGGACATACAAACACCTCAAAATGAGAGTATAGAAATACATTGGAACTAAAACAGAGCAAAATCTACAAATGAAATTGAGGCAGTGGAACATGCACAAGATGATTAGTTCAAGAATCAGGATACAAAAGATTAGGGAACAAACGTCAACGTTCCCCTGCATCGAAATTTTGTAGGAAGAAAGCATTAATCTGTCCCTACACTAGCACTAACGTGACATCCCTCAATAAGCATTTTTAAGGCAAAATCAGTTAAGCCTGTGAGGTCTTCCTTAGAAGTCTCCCCACATTTGTTGCGTTAAGCGGCATGAAGTTACAGAGCTTGTTCTAAGATGCTCTCTTCCTCGAGGCAGAGAAAAAGTGCACGGGGCTCTTTCCCTAGTTACAATATATCAATAGCACATGTGGCTACCCAGGATCCTTCACGAATCACGCCATCCGGTCAGGCCACATCCTCATAGGTACTTTTCCATTGGGCAGCAGTGCTCCCGAGCAGCACTGAGATGTCCTTGATTTCCAGGTTTTCTCTGATGGGAGAGTACAACAGTTCTCCATTATCAGTATCAAGGCTCAATGTATCCCCTTCTCTCCTTTCCTAACTACTAAAACAAAAGATTATTCTAACTAACAAGGATGATTCTTCCACCTGCAACAGAAACGTGAAAAGAACAGAATCTAACATGCACATGAAATTCAACTATTAATTCTAATGCGAGAGCTTCCAGAGAAAATACATTTCAGGCCTACAGAATTCAGCTAACATAAAAGAAATGGAAGAGGAGCTTTACGAAACTACATAGAAATTAAGGTACATTCAATTAATATTCCTACCTACATATAAATGACACAATTAATAAACACATTCAGCAATAAGTTATTGTCAGCCGCACAAAACGGGTGCTTCTGTTAGTGCTTTCTGCTGATTACATTTACTTATTTCACAATAATCCTAAACGTATTGTCCATAGTGGCCTAAATACACCACGTTCATGTTATCACGTTACAATATTCTATCACTTAGGTTAGCACAATAAAGATTATCTACAGATGCAGTCTACACGTGTGATTATAATGCACCCCAATAATAAAGAATGAATTTTTGCGCTACATCAATTGCCTCAAGGGTATGAGAACAGCCTAGGTTTGTTCTCTGCCCATGTAACAGGACCGTTACAAATTTGACCAAGAAGCATTGTCCTATGTCAATGATATATACCTTACGTATGATGACTTAGAAACACGCCTACCCAGAGTAGACCACATAATTGTAGGATTTGTTCAAACAGGATGCAAATTCAACTTCAGAATTCAAAAATTAGCTTTCTCAGTGTCCTGGTCTTGGGATATAAGCTATAAAATGAAGTCAAAAGCTTGGGGCGGCATGGTTTGACGAAGTGAGTATAGGTTGCACGCAGGTGGGCTCCGCTTTACAACGACCTCACTGAACAAAGGTATGTGTTAAAAAACTGCAATGTTATTATCTGTTTTACATCCCCAGAGTGTGACTAGAGCCAGCGCCCCTCCCCACGGTCTCCATGAGGCGTGACAGAAGCTAGTCGCTAGTAAGCCTGATTTCTCCCCCACACGTCTGACAGTCTACTGATAGTGGCAGTAATAATGCACGCATATATTTTAATGCACGCATGTATTTCAATAGCTCCAACCACAATACGCGCTCATTTTTAAATGAGCATTTTGACACCCACACGTAAAATAAAGTTGAATGTGGGTCTGATACTACGAACAGGGGTGGGTTTTTCACTCCGGTTCAATAATGGCTTATTACCGCCATTATTTTGTGAATTCACAATTGTACGTCATGCATGGTATGTGTGCAGCACTGTACGTACCACGCTGAAAAGCTCACAATGGAGCCACGAATGAGAGGATTTTAACGATCAGCACAAGTGAATAACTAGAACCACGTGTGACTGTTTATTTATCTTCCAGATTGTTTTTCCTTTCACAGAAGGCTGAGAGGTTGCCATACTGTAAGTATATGGTGTGGTGTATGATTGACCCAGAGAAGGGTGCACCTTAGTGTGTGCATACCGCTCGGGTCATCAAGATAGGTCCTGAAGAAAACCTAGTAATACCACATATAGGTTGAAACATGTAGACCACCACGATCACCATTTTATATAGATACCGCAGGTCAATTTAACCTACTCTGGTATCTCACCTTGCTTTTAACCTTGTCTTATTGCTCCATATTAAATTCTTAGGGAGTTAAATAAAGACATTTTTAACCTCACTATTTCACTCACTTGCACCATTGTTGCGAATAACCTGCTCCACTGTAATCAGGTGTTGAAGCACACCCGGGTGGCATTCGGCTACACGGGTGGGACCCCAATGATGAAGCATGTCACCAACTAGGTTGGTGAGTGATGGGTCTTTTTAAAAAAGGAATTTTTTCCTTTTTTCCTTTTTCATCCTCTTTTTATCTCGTTGATTTTTTGTCTTCGGGGTATACTCCTTCATTTGTTTATGGGTCAAAAGCTTAGCGCCACATACCCTAGAGAAATATTCACTCTTACAACCACAAAACTCAATCAAAAAGCTACAATGGCTGTTGAGCTTTGTAAATTTTGGTAGAACATACATACCAGATTATGCACTATGAGATAAATCATTTTATGAATTAATATGTCCAGACTTTTCAATCACACATTGGACAGACAGCACACACAGATCTTGGGTTCAGTATAAACTGACATGCTAGCTTCAAAACACTTTCACACACGAGTTACCACCACAAACTTGGTGATCCACATATTTGTGGGGACCACGGGCTACACGTCAGTTTCAATGAAGGTGTCTGTACCAATTGCACATGAATCGCATTTATATTCCAATCCAGAGATGCATTTTGCACCTACAGCAATAATTTGGACTTCAGTGCATACAGCTGTTGTGAAACAGAGATCACATAAGTGTTGTGCCTCCAGAATCCTTAGAGGCTGTCACAAAGGCCAGTATCCTGAATGCAAAATCCTTACATCCTAGTGGGCCACTTCACTAACAGCAACTGGTGTAGACTATGTCTTCGACTCTACATTACAAACACAAGCATACCTACAATATGAACAAGAATACCCTGTGCTCAGTGAAATTATGCCTCTAGATCAGTATGACTTTATAGTCTACACTGATGGTTCTGCCCAGCCTGCAGTTGGAACAAAACATCAATACTCTGGTGCTTGTGCAGTGGTAAGGGGTAAAATGAAGGATAAAATCTTCCATCTTATCAAATCATTTACGCAGTCACTAGGTGAAAGTACTGCAAAGCTGACTGTATTGAAATCTCGAATTCTGGAAATACAGAATACGGATCCTGAATTCCCCACACTTATAGTGTGTGATTCATATTATTGTGTCCAGTCATACAATGAGTACTTACATTATTGGAGCCAAAATGGATTCAGAGACTGTAAAGGTTATACTCCCACCGCACTCTCACCACCAGACTCCACGACGCTGGCATACAGGGAGCCACCCTCGACTGGATCCGCTCCTTCCTCACCGGCAGAACCCAAAGAATCAGACTCATGCCCTTCATCTCTGAACCCACAGAGATCAACTGCGGAGTGCCCCAGGGATCGTCGCTCAGCCCCACACTCTTTAACATCTACATGGCGCACCTCGCTGCCATCATCAGACAGCATGAACTCAGCATAGTATCCTATGCCGACAACACCCAGCTCATCCTCTCCCTCACAAAGGACCCCCACACCACCAGACTCAGCTTCCAGGAAGGAATGAAGGACGTCGCATCCTGGATGAGCAGCAGCTGCCTGAAGCTCAACTCGGAGAAGACAGAAGCCCTCGTCCTCGGACCCTCATCCTCTACAAGGGACAGCACCTGGTGGCCCACTGCCCTCAGCAGCCCCCCACCCCCACGGACCACACCCAGAACCTCAGTATCATACTCGACTCCTTCCTCACCATGACCTGACAGATCAACGCCGTCGCCTCCACCTGCTTCAACACCCTCTGCATCCTTCGCAAGACCTTCAAATGGATCCCCCCAAATCCAGAAAGACCGTCACTCACGCGCTCATAAACAGCAAACTGGACTATGGAAATGCCCTCTATGCCGGAATCAATGAACCCCTGCTCCGCAAGCTCCAGACCATACAGAACACCTCAGCCAGACTCGCCCTCGGCTTCCCTTGACAAGAACACATCACCTAATACCTGCGAGACCTCCACTGGCTCCCCGTCGAGAAGAGAGTAACCTTCAAAAAACTCACCCACGCCTACAAATGCCTCCACAACACCCGACCCCAATATCTCAATGAAAGAATCTCCTTCCACGTACCCAAGAGAAACCTCCAATACGCCAACCTCGCCCTCGCCGAAACCTGTGCATCCGCAGAGCCAAAACAGGTGGAAGACCCTTCTCAAACATCATGGCAAAGACCTGGAACGAGCTCCCTATCAACATCAGGTGTGCCCCCACTCTGCACACCTTCAGGAAGAGCCTCAAGACCTGCCTCTTCGGCTGACACGGAGCTGCACCCCCCCAGTGCTTTGAGACCCTCACGGGTGAGTAGCGTGCATCACAATTCTCTGATTGATTGATTGATTGACTATCAAGCACAAGTTGCTTTAGGGAAAGATGGCAAATCTTAAAGTAAGTGTGACACGGGCTCATGTCATCCATACTTTGAGCCACCAATATGAAAGGAATATTTGTTGCTGGGAATTCACTGGCTGATGAAGCTGCAAAAGCAGCAGTGCAAACTGCTGTTGTAGCTGCAATAACTCATTCACACATGGGGTAGAAGGAGACATCATGATAGCTGTCACAGATTCGCACTGCAGCACTCCTTTACCAAAATCATATCCAGCAAAATACTCCTACCTACTGAGTGCACAAAACATTCAGTTTGCTCATCTTACCGGAGTGGGAGATAGAGTAATTCCAAATTTGGGTCACAGACCAGAATTAGTCATGGCAGCAGATAAGGGGTTAGTTTCTGCCCATGCTGGTGTAGTGGCTACAGTTTGGTTACTACAGCAACGCTATAGATGGTCAGGTCTATACAAGCAGACTAAACAGCATGTCCTTAAATGTGACATTTGTCAACAAATAAAAGTTTTCAGCTCAGCACACCCACCGCAGACACTTTTCTTTATTTCAAACAAGCCTCTGGCATGTGTATATCTGGACCACTGCAGGCCACTAAATAGTAATGGCTATTTTAAATACATTCTGTTACCAGTGGATTCATGTTCTTGATTTCTATGGAAATGGCCACAGCGATCGTCTGACGCTTGTACTGTTATAAAAGATCTGCAAGTTTTCATTGGGACATATGCAGGAGTAGCATTCAATTAGGACCAGGGCCCAGCATTTACCTCTAAGGCTTACCGGGATACCTTGAGTAACTTGGGTGTGGCTGTGCACTATTCCTTGCCCTATCATCCTGTGAAAAATGCGATAGTGGAAAGGAAAAACCATGACTTAAAGCAGTCTTTAGCAGCTAGAGTATCAAGTTCAGGTCGTAGTTGGATCCACCACCTGTATGGGGTGCAGAGAGTTTTAAAAAATCTGCCTAGAAGATCCTTGGGTGGTTGGACTCCCTATGAAGTCTTGGTCAGAGTCCAGATGTGGGTTCCAGACCTTGAAAATCCTAGCACGGTGTCGGCTGAAACGCCTTTTGACATCAATGAACATTTGACTGTCTTACAGGAACTGAAAGACTTCTGAGATGAGCAAAGCAACGAGCTTGAGAAACATTTTGCCACTGGAGAAGTGAAGGTGCAACCGGCAACTCCTGGCTTGATTCCAAAGATTAGGGCTATGGTCCGAGAGATGATTGTGGATAAGAAGGAATTTGACCCATCTCATAGAGCACCGGTGCCGGTATTGGCAGTTGAAGGTACCCAAACAGTACTTTTACTGCCTCTTGCTGGTTGTACAAACAAAAGATTTGTGTCGATTGATCTAATCAAACCATACCATGTGGCAGGGTCTACACAGGAGGTCACGAGGGCTCCTTGGTGTTTACCTGCCTCCTCCTACTGCCATACAGGGAATCCCTTTACAAGCATTAACCAATACAGATAGTTATGTTCCCGGCAGGTTAGCTACTTCCAGTTACATCTACCAACACCATACACACAACGTATGTGAACTCACAGTCCTCTACAACACGTGCTAACAACAAAGTTGCTTATTATGACCCACCTTTGGAGATATCTACCAGTTCACCACTGCCCGGTGAGGTCCCTGGTTTTGCATAGACTGCCTGTGGCTATTTTGCGGACATTGAGGACTTTTCCTTGGATTCATCAGACCAACATTTGACTGGAACTTGTGCATTTATTATTTGGATCAAAAATACATACTTTGTTCACATTGGATTTACATTTGGATTTCCATCTTGTTGCTTTTCTTTTTCATGTGGATTGGATTTTCCACAGTTTTCTTTTTGCTTTTGAATGGGCATTATCTCCCAGAAAGTACTACTGTTGAACTGGTAACTGAGGTATCAAAGTCTCATTCTTCATCATGCAAAGTATGAAGAGATCTGCCCCTTGTGAATATTCCCGCGGTTCCTGTCCCGTGTGACATTGTTTGGGATATGGTCCCATTTGATAATTTTGTTCCCACAGAAATGTTACAAATACCGTATGTATTCAAGATCTCGCTTAATGATGTGATTATTCCAGGCAGCATCTATGATGATTGGGATATTAATATTGTTAGGTTTATGTTTTCTGAACTAGAGCATTATACTGCATTTGAAAGTGAAGATATGTATAGTGGTACATCTAATTATGATTACATGATTTGTTACCATCACTATACTCACCATTATTTACACAGAGCTAGTACTCCACGTGCAGTATTTAATTATAGACAACGGGAACATAGCCCTATACCACCATTGGGTAGCTCCAAAACATATGTACAGAAGTTTGCATATTTTTCTGGCAAAAACCCTGAAGACCCAGTGTCTTATTATTATAAACTTCTCCCTTGCCTGGCAAAGAAAAATATGCTGACCAAAATAACATTCGTTTATTCATCCTCCATTACTAGGGTAAAGCTTTTGGAAAGACAATGTTGAATTAAAATCTGTTTGGGGAGCAAAAGATTGCCAAGTTCAAGGCAATAAGGCTTTGTTTAGAGTGTGTGTAATACCAAGACAAATGATATTTCTGAACAAGACTGTACAGCAAACATCCTGCCTGGGCTTGGCTAAGATAAAGGTTTTAAACACACCACACCTTACCACGTTTGTACACTATCAAAATTGGAAACAGTTCACAAATTGTACAGTGAAACTGCTCAGCAGTATGTTTTAGAATGGTATGTACAATTCTTCACATTCCAGTCCAGGGTGTTGGCTTGTGTGGCCATTAAATACTAGTGGTTGTCAAGAGTTTTAGAATAAACAGACCAGATTATGTGCAGACACAATAAGCATGAGTTGTCACAAGATACAGCATGGGAAAGTTATGCCTTCAATGGTTACAACATTCAATGTGAGATGAGGTAAAGAAGCACTTGTCTCTCCTTTCTGATGACATGGATCTACAGGATTTTTTTATTAGGTCCCAGAAAGCCACGTCATAGCTGCCTTTTGTCTGCCATGTACAACGAGCTTTAGTAGGTTTAACAGCAGGAAACTGCTGATCTGATATGTGAAGTTGACAGAGGAAATTTAAAGAAGGCTTTAGCAGTAGTTGACAATGGGATGACTACTTTAGCCACTAGAATTTATTTTTTAAGTAACATTCTGTTGTCAGCTATTGACTTCATACAGAGTGACATGTCCCTCCTATAACAAAGACAAAGTCAGCTTAGATCTATCATGCTATTAAGATGGACATTAAAAACTCTGAAGAGTGGTTGCATGACCTGGAAGCATGTAAACGCTACAGATTTATTTTATCATATAATTTATTATGTGAGCAGAAAATCAAGGCCTAAAAGGACGAGACATACACGATGTTAAACATAGAACATGTAGAGAAATTACCAATTACTGTTGAGGAAACACCATCAGCCGATTTGTTAATTTTTGGATTTATTTGTCTGCCAATTTCAAATTTTCACTTCATGTCCTATTTGAAACTCTTTCAGGTAGGGGGTTATGAATTGTTAGGGGAGAGATCTGTACACGAGACATGGATCCTACCTTTAGATTACAGGTTTAGGAATGGGGAAACTGAGGTTTTTCTTAGTGGTACACTTTTGGCCATTCTTTAGTTTGCAGGGAGGTGACACTTCATTGAGCTTGTAATGCTTCAGAAGCAAACTTAACAATGGAAGTTATTTGATGTTGAATGACCAAGGTTGCTGTGGGATGAGACCCGGGGTACACTATGTGGTGACGGTTTCCAGGGTCGTGACTGATGGTTTGGCGTTCAATTTCTATTTTTAATATGAACTTTGATAGTCTGATATGAATGAAAGTTTTATCGTTTCAGAAGGAAGTTTCTTTAACATCTGCAAGAGAGATGTGTAATCTTCAAGTAGCAGGATCTTCTTCTGAAATACAATCACTGCTATGCACTAATCTCCCGCAATACTTCGGAGAACTTGTGCACCGCATATTTAATGCTTCAAATACTGCACGAATATTACATTTTTTCTAAGCTATTGGATCTGGATTTGTTAGTACTTTCCAGACTATCTTTGGAGTGATGCCATCTTTTATACACTCCATGATTTCCAGTGTCGTTGGAGACATATGGCTTATTCTATTTCTGATTGTCTGGATCCTGCTTCTATTTTTGTAGCTTTTCAATGGATGTTCCGCCACACAGCCAAATGAGAATAGCACAACCACATGTGCTGATGTGTCGTGAAAGCATGATACAGTACTTTGTGCCCTTACTTCAGGAACTGAATGTCTACTAGTCCTTGTACATTCAACCTGTATGGTTATATTCCGTACAGCTGCTGTTTCGTTGTTTGCTGTGCACTTTCGAGTATGTCTTGGATATATGCCTTGAAATGCAACTGGTACAATCTACAGATGTGAAACTGCTAATGGGTACGTCAAGAATCAATTTTCAGAGATGTCCTATGCAATTGCCGTTGCTGCAAAATACATATTATGAGCCATCTTCGGATGCCTCGGCATCTGGATTTTCGGATCCTGACTTGTCCTCTGCGGATGCACTACTGGATGCCGCACATTCAGCAGCTGCTGATTGGGTTTGAAGCAACCATGCTTGTTCTTTGGAAACTTGTGATTGGGATATCAACAGAAACTTCGTCTGCGGAAGATGGAAACAACACGGTTTCTAATAACTCTCTGAACATTTAAAACATTCCTGAAGTTTCAAGAATTTTTAGTTCAGCATCTTTTCTTTTATGCAGAGTTTGATTGTGTATTTTTAAATTTTCATTTCAATGCAATTTGTCTTTCTTTGTGCTTTATTATTAAAGTGATTTTTTTCAGATTTTAGGTTTCAATTATATATATCTGAATTTTGATTTTAAGATATGTATTTTATATTCAGTTTGAAGCTTTTAAGTCCCCTTACAGACAAGGAGTGGGTGTTGTGTGATTTTCAGAGCCTGTGCACAAACGCTCTCATTTTTACATGTTCACATTTAAAGTTGACATCTTTTTAGATGGTGACTTTTAGTACATTATGCTTGCATGTGATAGAGTACTCAGAAAGTGTTTTCCTTATAAATATATTTCATCATAGCAACATTCTTATACCATCGTACATTTTGTTCAAGGACCAAGTACACTGCACAAACTGCCCTTGTATATTGTTGTCTGTTAGGAGACAGCTCTGAATTGGTAGAATCAACAATGACAGCTGGATCTGAACTCAGGCACAGTGCAAATGGATCCAGTTTTCATTATATAAACTGCCCTAAGCCTTTGCTTGACAGAGGAGCATTTCCGGGGATTGTCGTGGTCGTGCTGTGCCTGAATTCCATCCCAGCTGAATTTCATCACTATCTTGAGAGGGACAGTGGCCTGTTCTACACCAGACTGGCTTCCGGATGAAACACGTATACAGGTAAATGGGGAGTTAGACCCCTCCGGGGTATTTGGCAGAACTGCTTTTACTCTATGCTCTCTAGGATAGGTAGTGGTAGGTGGGGGTACAATTATATGTATTCATATAATCAATGCAATAGCCATAATGGCTGAATAATTCATCTTTTTCACCATTCTTATAATGCTGGTTACAATGCTTTGTTTTCTTCTAATCATTGCAGCACACGTATTTTACACAAGAATCCGACTGCTTCAAGAAATGTTTGAAATGCCAATTTGTGTTTTTCTTGTGTCTCCCTTTGGGCATGCCTGAATTAACAACAACATGGTAGATCTGTTTCCTCTGTTTTATTGGGTAATTAGAGTTGCCATGTTCTGAGGTTGCAGGCACTATCAGGTACCCTGTAAGGTTTAGGGGTACAGATGGCACACTGTGAGCTAGCCAGGAAATAATTCAACATATTCTGATTGTACGAGTAGACATAGTCCCCATAGTTTTGATGCTTATGTTGCTGAAATACACAGTCTTACTGAATTAGTAGGAACTGTATGACAAAACAGGCTGTCTAGTGTCATGCGCACACCTTTAAACCATGGTACAGATGTATGTGCTATGATGTCTAGTATCAGTTTGTTCTAAAGGTTTACCCATTCAGTCCGAAATTCTATGCCTCAACCATTTAAAAAATATTTTACACATTGGATGTGTGTTGTACAGAGCAGCATGAATGCAATGTGTTAAATGTTTGGAGAAATGAATATATTTCTCCAACTGTGCACCTGCCTCAAGGAGACAATATTTTTTGACACAATGCCTGGTCTCACAATTTTAAAAGACAAGGCTTTGCAGCAAAAAAGTGGGCCCGTGAGCTGGAATGCCACAGAACCACCCATGCAATACCCACTTGATGCAAAATGGAGCGAAACAGCACAAAGCGCTCTGTGCATGTAAAGAGGGCATTTATGGCATGACAAAACGTTTTGTACTTTGAAAATAAATACCCTCTCAAGGCATTGCACCATGCATTAAGGCATAATGAAGTAAAGCATTTCAACCTGGAAGTCATGCTTTCAAGGAGCCTCCAATGATAAACACATCATTTTGACAGGAAAAGGGGAAGAAGAATAAAGAGGAGATTGATAAAGAATATGGAAAAGAAAGAGAAGAAAAAAGAAGGAGAAAAAGGAAATGAAGAAGAGAAGAAGAAAACGAAGAAGAAGACGAAGAAAATAAGAAGAGGAAGAAGTAGAGGAAGAAAAGTAGGTTGAAGTTGAGGCAGGGAAGGACAAGAAGGAGAAGAAAAAGAAGGATGAAAAGAAGTCGAAGAAGGAGAGAGAAGACAAGAAAGCAGGGAAGAAGAAAAGGGCAATGAAGGAGGAGAAGTAAAGTGATGTAGGAGAAGAAGGAGGTGGAGGAGCTGGAAGAGGAGCAGCTGAAGAAGGAGGAACAGAAGAAGAACAAGCAGAAGAAGAGAACAAGGAAGAAAATTAATGTGAAGAACAAGGGGAGTAGGAGGAGAAATAGGCAGGGGAGAGGAAGAGAAGAAAAGAGGGAGGAGGAGAATGTGAGGGAAGAAGGAGAAGAAGAAGAAGGAGAGGAGGAGAAGAAGGACCAATAGAAGAGAAGAAGAAGAATGAGAAAGAGGAGAAATAGTGAAGAGGGTAGAGGTGAAGAGGAAGTACGATGATAAGGAGAAAAAGAAGGAGGAGTAGAAAATGAAGGTGACAAAGAAAGAGGGGAAGGAGAAGAAGAAAAAGAAAATGAAGGAGGAGGAGAAAAAGGAGAAGGAAGAGGAGGAGAAGAAGGAGGAGAACAAAATGAAGAATGAGGAAAAGGAGAAGAAGAAGAGGTAGAAGAAAAAGGAAAAGGTGAAGGGAAAAGCAGTAGAGAACAAGGAGAAGGAGAAGGAGAAAGAGAAGGAAAAGGGAAGGAGAAGGCTACCGCCAATCACCAAGACCTGAGAGGCATATGCACAGTGATTAAAACTGCTACAGAAGGAGCACAAAGCCATAAAGTATTTTCACATAACCATATTACATAATTTTCCTGAGAAGAAGCTAACGGTTGTGGTATTGACCTAACCACCTCCTGTGCAGCATAGCAGCATTGAGAAAGTAGAGCATAGCATCACAGTCGCTACTTGCTTCAAGCAATCTCGAATCTCCAGGAGAACATTAGATTTAAGCTTTATCTTAGTCAATGAACGTTTAGATATTTCCAGAATGCCTCCTAAGTAGTCAAAATAAGAACCATGTTAATATAGTAAACACATATCTATCATGTCACATCAAATGTGAAAATTTAAGTAAGGGTGGCTTATTAGTAAGCTGAAATTCAAGCCATTTGAGAAGAAAATAGAAGTTCAAGATTACGCCAGCACACGTCCCAGAAAGAAAGAAAACACTTTGGGAAACATACATAAAAGAAACAAAGCCAAAGGCAAAAACTGTTACATAAAAGAATGCAGCACGCAAATGAGGAATAAAGAAACATGCATTTAGCTAAGTTTAGCATCTTGCAGGCTACCATTCAACATGTCATTTCATATCTCAGACTAGTCATTCCTACATGAATTAGGGTTTTTATCAAGGACAAAAAAGATGTGGCTTTAAAGCCATCTCTTCTTTATGGCATCGTAAACTACTAGAACTGAGTCAGCCCATACCAGGCATAATGCAACACCAGCTGTCCTAAAAAAAACTGCTCCTAATACACAAAGTTAGTACCAGTTTGTCACAGGGAGAGGAACAGTAGTATCCACTCGACAACGGACTCCAAGCAATTTGTGCAAAAAGGCCGAAGCCACAGAAATAGGATATATTACTATAAAAAAAAAAAACATTTTGCAGAGAAAGGTCATATATTTCATTCTTTTATTTTCCAAACAGACTAAAATAATCTATAGGATGTGTGTGTGCACATTATAGTGAGGAATCGTACAATAATTAGAATATCGGAGATGATTCATAATTCCTAGAGCAGTAATAGAAAAAATAGCAGGTGGGTGGGAACATAATGCTAGGAAACTGAGCAGCACAAATATGACTGATGACTCTGAATATAATGTGCTTTCTACTTTCAAAATTATCAAGCTATACAAGTCACTGATGTATGCATAATGAGATTTCAATCAGAACTACTTCATAGGTAGCACTGGGTGAATATTTTACTACGCAAGCGCAATCTTTCAATTATGCTGTGCGTGTTCTGGTTTGTTTTTACTAGTATGAAACCGTTCCCTTAATTTTTGCTCATAGGAGTCTTAGTTTGTGCAGAACATTTCTCGAGGCATTAAGAAAATGGATGTTACTTGAACTGTATGTATAATACGTTTTGCTGATATATTGTGTGACTTTTGTAACACAAGGGCATACTTCGTATGCAATTTTCGTGCAGATGACACCTCGAAAATATTTGCATAATACTAAAAAGCCTCAAGAAAATTAAGAATACTAGTAAAAAAGAAATGTGTAATTCGACCCACCTTATTAATAACGAGCAAAACTATAGCCTAGATCCTCATAAGGGGCGTCCTAGAACAGAATACATTAACCAAGTACTTTGGCATAAACCTAAAGAGAGAAAGAAGCATCTCTAGAGACAGTCGAACAGGAACTCTGAAGCACCGGAAGGGATCATCACGTTTGTTCAGGATGGTTAAGGGCTTTGACAACAGTAGACGGATCAGTCCACTTTTATAGGGCAAAACCTTAATAACAGCATGGATGGATCAAGACGCAGTCTACTCATAGGGCCTTATTTATGAGAAGTGACGTATTGCTGCGTGAAAACAGCGATACATCACTTCTCAGTGCGCCCTCCTTACGACATGATGGATGCGTCATATTTACTGTATGACACATCATGTCGCAAGGAATGATAGATACGTCAGTATTACTGACGTATCTGTCTGCCCAAAGCTGACACATTGCTGTGTGTGTCTGAAAGCAGACGCAACTCCAGCGATGCATCACTTCTCAGTGAGCCCTCTTTGCAACATGATAGATGCGACATATTTACTGTATGATGCATCATGTCGCAAGGAATGACAGATACGTCAGCTGACGTATCTGTCGGCCCAAAACTAACGCATTGCTGAGGTGTGTCTGAAAACAGACGCAACTCCAACAATGTGTCCTTTCACATGAGGCAAGTCCCATGTGAAAGGGCTTGCGTCAGTATTACGCCTGCTGTGAGCCAGATGTTCAGAATTAATTGATGGGATAATTATAGGCTATTCCGAGTGTTTGAGCAAACAACATGCGAATTGTGGTGCTTAACGCACCAAAAATATTCATGTTCTAGTAATTAATAAGAACTTTTGTCCCTGTAAAGTGGATTAGGTTTGATCTGCCAAAGATTTACCTAGGGACAATTGTGGGCTTGCAGAGTTATCCACAACACTCATAAATATGTTATGTGCAGTAGCAGGCATTACCACAGATACTGTGATTTAACAGGCTTGTTGTAGTGAGGGCCAGAGATGCACATTTTAAAGATCAATACTTGTCAAGGGCGATCACCATGGTTCTCTGGTCCTACAATGAGGTATTGTTCCCCTATAACAGTCTGTGCAGCCCTAGGCATGTCCTTCTAGCTTGCATTGGTTCTTAATGACCTACACATTGTCCAGCCAGAGCACATTTTCTTGAATTATAAAATAATTTGTATCACATAGATCATTTCGTGAGGAGCATAACTGCTTAAGAGAATGGTATTTATCAAACGCTTACTGATGGCTTCTTGCAGTCTTAAAGCCCTGTCCATAGCCATGCATTAATGTAATTCACAAGTCAATTCAATGTAATCAACCTCATAAGAGTGAAAATCTTAGAAATTCCATTTAGTCTGGAAGTTAGGGCTCTTGATTTCCACAGTTCAGTAGTAAGCAAATCAACTGACCCAATATACCAGTTTCTGCAGTGCAAGACAGCATACATATTTCAGAAAAGATTACATAAAAATGACGTATTAGAATTATCCAAGCCATATTAGACCTTGGTGGCAACATACATGAGAAAATGGGCGTAAGTCTCCTTAGATATCACGAGAAGACAAACCTCAGAACCACTAGTGGCAGTATACTCTTCACAACTGTGCAGCAAAGCCCTCTTCGCCATATGAACTGAAAGAGGAAAGGTCACTGCCCATATATTAGAGGTCACAGAACAACAGACCTATCTATTTCACAATAAATATATACAAGCATTAGCAATGCCTTTTGGTCTGGCTTTTAAGTGAAAATGCCTCCTCAGTCAATGATGTGTTTAGGAATTCAATAAGTCATCATACATGCATTCATGCCTCCATTTATCCCCCCACAGACTCATTCTTGCATTCATCCACTTACACAACCACAATAAACCCACATACAATTTCAACAACATATGCAGGATAAATTGAAAGAATAAAAGTATAAAAGGAAAATATGTTACTTCCTAAATATGGTAGGCTGTGCTTGCATTAACAGATACATTTAAACCTGCCAGCAGTTGATTGTCATGCAATGGTATTATATATGGTGATTTTTTTATTCTGCAGTTCTACCCTGGCCAGTACGTTTGGAACCAATTTGTTAGCCCTTTTTGAATGGTAAAACATTGAAAATATGGATGATACCATTCCATAATGATGGCCTGGTCTAGAAGCAGTGGTCTTGAGTTTTTATGGCGCAGTGCAAAAGAAATGTACTGCAAAGAAGGAACCCATTAGCACCGTCTGAGGAGCTCTGGTGTGCTCTAAAATAATAATAATAAAATGATGTGAAGGAATGCAATGATAGGAAAAAATGGAAAACTAAAAGACAATCCCATCAGTCATGGCACTGATGCATAATCAATTTTAAGAGAATGTGCTTGTGACCATTAAAGTGTTGTCACTTATTAAGACAATGTTATTAGTGTCTGCCCTATTGCCCCATGCTGAATGTTATCTATAAGAAGAATCCGATATATAGGAGTTAGTAATCTATCCTTTTCATCTATTAATTTTTTGAATTGATGGAAAAACTGTCAAATCCATGGTCTACAATATTACTAGTGCAAATTAATGTACCATAATAGTCATTCATTTGTCATCTAATCAATTTAGGTAAATAGCGCATGGCCTTATTATAGGAAAATATATTACCCTTCTCGAATATCCTGTTATTTAATGTCTGTTTCAAATTTTTTGTATAAAGCTCAAGTGACTATTTTCAATGGTAATTTCTCTAAAACTCTTGGCCGATTAATGTCTCTGCAAAACCGAAACACGTTACCATCGCTAATATCGGGGTCATTATGATATCAACGAAATAAAGAAAAATATGGGCATTACCCCCCCATCAGCCAGGCTAGCTTGAAACCGGTGGCGTAGTGAGCACGGGACCCACATCTGGGCATAACCTTGCCAATTAGGGCAAAAATGCAACAGAGAAAGATGATGGACGGAATGTTGAACATTGTCAAACATTCACCCACAGTCAAAGATCTGGGATTAATCCATCGTTATTTTGCTCGCCACGCCATTCCAGTTTGGACCCAGCCATTTGCAAATCAGCCTTGACCCTGCTCCCCATGGGAACAGTCCAGCCCGATCTGCCAGGCCAGGTCCTCACTGAACCGGAAAACAAAATCCTGCGACAGTTTTCGGGGCATTACCCCTCATCAGCCAGGCTAGCTTGAAACCGATGGCGTAGGGAGCACGGGACCCACGTCTGGGGATACCCTTTCCACTTAGAGCAAAAATGTAACACAGAAAGATGATGGTTGGAATGTTAAACATTGTCAAACATTCACCCCCAGTCACAGATCTGGGTTTAATCCATCGTTATTTTGTTCGCCATATCATTCCAGTTTGGACCTCGCCATATGCAAATCAGACTTGACCCTGTTCCCCATGGGAACAGTCCAGCCCGAACTGCCAGGCCAGGTCCTCCCTGGAATGGAAAACAAGCATTCTGGGACTGGTTTTGGGGCATTATCTCTCATCAGCCAGGCTAGCTTGAAACCGGTGGTGTAGTGAGCATGGGACCCACGTCTGGGCATACCCTTCCCACATAGGGCGAAAATGCAACACAAAAAGATAATGGATGGAATGGTAAATATTGTCAAACATTCACCTCAGTCACAGATCTGGGTTTAATCCATCGTTATTTTGCTCACCATGCCATTCCAGTTTGGACCCAGCCACATGCAAATCAGCATTGACCCTGTTCCCCATGGGAACAGTCCAGTCCGAACTGCCAGGCCAGGTCTTCCCTGGACCGGAAAACAAGCATCCTGGGACCGGTTTCGGGGCATTATCCCTCATCAGCCAGGCTAGCTTGAAAACAGTGGCATAGCGAGCACGCACCCACGTCCGGACTGTTCCCAAGAGGAACAGGGTCAAGACTTATTTGCATACGGCTGGGTCTAAATTGGGGTGGCATGGTGAGCAAAAGAACGATGGATTTAACCCAGATCTCTTGACTTGGGGTGAATGTTTGATACGCTCGGCATTCCGTCCATCCTCTGTGTGTCTTTTAGTCCTCTTGGGGTGCCAATAGATCTTTCTAGAATGGAACTGAGTATTATTGGTGAATAATGTGATTGGATCCATTAGCCTAATGACTGCCATTGAATGCTGGGTGAGGAAGTAGAACACAAACATTTGGGCGTTTTTTGGTAAGGTGAGAATGTGCTTTTTGGTCCTAGCCTGTCCCGCTGCATCTGTGAACCATACAGAGAAGAAATAAGCCAGCCTAAGCACAAAACCAAATGGATGAGCGCCAAGGAGCACAAGTCTAAGGATGTGCACTCAGTGGCAAGTACCATCCTCTGGGTGAGAAGCTAAATATACATTCTAAATGAACATGATTATTTGTACACAGCTCTGTCACTCCACGAATACATATCCATGTATATTAAATGAAAACTGATAAAGTTGATAAACATTATTAATATAAAAAAATGGCTCAGTAATATGGTGGTTTCCAGAGAAGCAGAAAGAGTCATAGCAGTGCAAAGTCGCTTCAACGAGAAAATCGAAACACTGGGTGAACAAGGAGCAACAAGTAACCTCACAACAAATACTACCCTCAGTGTAAAACAAAGTCCATTTAAACTTGAGAATCTAACATAACAGAAAATTCAAAAGTGGTGGGAGAGAGCATCATTAATATGATATGTAGAGGTTAAAAGTATCCCTAAGGGACTACTGATTTTTAAAATCCAGTCTTATGAAAAACAGATTCCCAGAATAATTGAAGAATGGGCCAAAGAACAAACATAAATTCCTTCGGGTGGATCGAGACTTTGAAAAAGTAAGCAATAATAGACATAGATGAAATACTATTACAGATTAAAGGCCTTAATGAACAACTAGACAAGGAAACAAACCAATATTTCATACTTAAGTTCCAAACAGAAATGCATAAGCGCATACTCGAATATGAGAAAAATATTACATTTAGAAAGCAACAGATATTTCTCAGAGATAAGTAGGGCTATTACATTGGGCAGGTATGTATTATATTTTTATACGGAGGAAATTTATAAAGCATGATCCTATTCTTCGGAGGCAGTGGAGCACTGTACATAGCAGCAGGATACAGGGGGCACATGATGGAAAGATGCAGGCATGTTTACCATCAGAAATAAGCCTCTGAAAACAGAAATATATGTGAAACATTGTTAAATAAAAGGAAGGCGAGAAGGAGGGAAAGATTTATTGGAATGGTGAAAGGGAATTTGAGATCTTTAATTATCTTAATTCAAGTTGAATCTGATATGAATGTGTTCCTTTCTGCATAACTACAGATCACAACGCGAATCTCATGTGTTGCAAAAGTCATTTCTCTATTGTGACTTCTTGGTGTTCATGAGGCTGGATCATCTGACATAGTCTGTATTTGACGCTTAACTGTAGCAATTCCGAGTGGCACTGAGAAACATTTTGAAAAAATATCATATCCAAATACGTTGTAAACAACCCATTTTTTATTATCTATGGCACGTTTTTGAAAAATGCAGTCTGATGGCACGGAGTTCGTAAGTGTAAAAAACCAATAAAGACTAAAACTATTTTTAAAACAAAATGTCATTTCCAAACTTGACTTGCAGTTGTCCACACTTTCGGTTCATCTTCGGGAACGTTTTATGAAGGTGAGTACAGATCATGTTATGAAACATAAAATATAACAACTGTAGAGGTATCTGTCTTTGGCTTGTTCTTGATTTAAATGGTTAAATGGTTTACTCAAAGCATTAAGGTATTAATTGATTTCTCAAAATTCTAAAACTTCAAGGGCCTTAAAAATAATCCGAAAAAATATTCCGAGCAAGTGCTAAGGTGTGGTATAGAATTAGATCTAGATGAGGTATACCATACTTCAGCAAAATTTATCTTATAGCCGCTTGGTGTTTGTTGCTGCTGGGTTGAGGGAGAAGCCGTGACCCTGTGAATTCTGGAGCACCGCTGGGGGACTTCAAGCCCCATCTTCCAGTGCACCATCATCAACTCACACACACTTAAAATTGTGACGCTGTCCCGCGAGCAGTGTTGCCGCTTGGTGTTTGTTGCTGCAGGACTGAGGGAGAAGCCGCGACCCTGTGATTTCTGGAGCACCGCTGGGGGACTTCCCCCTGCACCAACATCAGCCCAGACGCACTTAAAAGAGCAAAGCTGTCCCACAGCCCATGATGCACCCAGGCAAAGCCTAGGCAAAAGGTGGGTTCGTCTATGTCCATCAACTTCCGGAAAAGGCTGCGCCAGCCCCCCCTTCTAAGACCCACAAATTACCAGTTGATCTACAGGAGCTATTGGGAAGATGAAAACTATGCAGAGTGAGCCCGGTGGTGATTTCATAACCACACTAGACTCATTCCTTGTGCGGGTAGCCAATGTGCTCACAAAGTAAATCAAACTCACAGAAAGGCGTCTCTCCCTAGAGGAGGTAAGGAGCGGATGCCAGTCATCAAAAGCCCCGTGTTGTTGGCCACAACAGAAGTGCAGGATCAGCCGGACCCACCTGTCTCCCCTTTAAAACTGAGTGATCCTTGTAGCCTCTCTCATGGTCTTGTGGGTGACTCTTCTCTGACATTGAAACCCCCTGTAAAAAAGAAGAGGGTGGGGCAAGGCAATAAAAGGGACCAAAAATATTAAGGCGACTAGGGCGGAGCCCCAAACATCAATGTCAGCTGCCACAAATATGGATGACTTATGTCATAGGATGGAATGTGCACTTTCCCTCCTTTAACAACCCATAATAAATCGGTTAGGTTCTATTGAATCAAACTTGGCCCTATTGATAAATCAAAACAAGGTAAAACCCACTAGTGTGGCTACTTTGCAATCTAGAGATCTACAACTACAACCACAACCACAATCATAACTTCTATGTAATAGGGATTGTGCGTTGAGATGCAGCAACCCTCATACATCACTTGTCAGCAGCAGAGGGTTGTGGGTTTACAAGTATTTGTACCTAATGGGGAGGGGTTATCATTCCAGCCACAGTTGTGTGGGCATATTCTGACCCCAATGCAAACCCAAACACAAATTAACTTACCCTTCGATTCTAATTCCGCTTCTGCGCGTCCTATGAGTGATATACCTCCAAAGAACCCTAGTAGTAAGAGGAGGATTGTATGTGCTTGTAGGTTGGATAGTGAAGGAAGGGGCCAGCACATTGGTTTTGAGAAAAAAAGGGCCCAGGTGTTGGATCTGTCCCCTGCTGCATGCCCCTATGTTTTCATCTTGGCAAATGTTCCTGAGTTAAGGCCTTCACAAAATGAGACTACGGACCAGTTAATCGGGAAAGTCTCACACTGGTTGAAAAAATTCAAGGGGCTTGATTATCGCTCAAGTGAACATATTTTAATGGCAAAAATAACTTCATGGGTTGGACCATCCCCCAAAACAATATCGGGAGATAGCATTTTGGTAAATTTTGATGACCACAGTTTAGTGGGTGCGCTGCTTTGGCAGCTAATGTTTTCAACCTCACGAGATTCTCCTAGATTTGCCCTCCCCTTAGGCTTTTTTTAGAAACTGCAGTCCACCAATGTCCCTGTTGTAGGTCCAGGGAGATTGTTTGTCTCTGTACCTACTTGGAGTAATCTTATACCCTTTAGACCTGAGGTAATGAGAAGAAACAGATATGTCCCTCTGGAGAGACTGGAGACATGTGACTGACTCAACAAAAGTTCCACGGCCACCGGTGAGGACGTGGGACCCAGGGATCAACCACCGGCTACTGTTGAAAGGGTGATGGGGACGACAGAGATAATTAAATTCATAACATGGAACATAGCGGGTATAAGACGATAACTGGATAATCCAGACTGGGTGAAAGAAGTTGTTAGTTATGATGGTCTATGCTTCCAGGAAACCTTGGAATTGGACCCCATTTTCCTGGATGGTTTTTACTCTTTTCATTCCCTTGCTGTTCCATCTAGGGTCAGAGGGGAAACAGCCTTTACAACAAGGTTTTTAACTCGTTGTGCTTTTACCACGCATTTTTTACCACGCATATTTTTACCACGTGCATGCCTTTACAAAGCATGCCTTTACCACGCATTTAAGGCAAGTTGGGGTGTGGGGGGCTCCCCCCACAAATACATTGTTTCTATATATAAAAACAATGCGTGGTATTGCATGCTTGGTAAAAGCATGTTCGTGGTAAAAACATGCGTGGTAAAGGCATACAATGTATTTACCAGCATTGTACCGTCGTACAACCAGGCCAGTAGAGCCAAAGGAGGCATTCTCACCTTGATAGCGAATACTAGCAGGGTTAAAGTACTCAAGTTCTATAATGAATCACCTTTCTTCCACTGTTTGATCTGTGAGGCACCCATGGATTGGGACCTGATTTTTATTAACTGCAATAATAATTGCTTTGCTGGCAATATGATGCAGGTGACATATTCAATGGAGAAGGTCATCAACAACATTGGTTACCATCACCCCAAACCCTTGAATGTAATTTTGATGAGCGATTTTAATGCCCACTACTGCCAGAAGTTGCAGAAGTCCATATGCGGGTTAACTGATAACAAGGGTGACACTATCACCCACTTCGAACACAGTGAATAAGGGGATTCTCTGAATAGGCTTATGATCAGTATGAAACTATCAATAATTAATATGGTGGATCCCCAGCTAGGATGTCTGGCCAAAACCTATGGGAGCTTAGAAAAGGGGCCTTTGATTGATTATATTATAATCTCAGAATCTATCTGTGCCTGCTAATCAAGACAGAGGTGACCTTCTCAGGATTTAGTGATCATGCTTCACTTTCGTACGTTTGTGTGCAATGAAGTATGATGGAACAAATAAATCACAGTCACACATCATTTCAAAGCCGGTCATAACTAGGAAGAATGGCTATATTCTGAAGTGGGACAAAGTGAACAAAGACAGATTTCTCCTAGGGGTTTTAATCTGTAAACAGCAAGAGGTGCTGGTATGTTTAAATATAAAGTCTATGAAAGGACAGGTTATTTTAGCATTTGCTGATGTCCTATCAAAAATCAAACTTGTTCTGATTCGGGAATTTTGCCCTAAGAAGTGCCAATCAGTCTACTAGTTTGATTCAGCATGCACTAAAGTGTTGTCTAATTTACACTCACCTTAATGTGCAGTCCCCAGAAACAGTTCCCTGGTTCAGAGTCTAAGGGCTACTTACAAGGATGCAAGATCCACTAGGATATAGATTTTAAGGAAGGAAGTCTGGGTGAACTTCCAAACAGCATCCACAACCAAAGATCGTTCTGGGTTTTGGAAGGTGGTGAATGCCTCATTTTTAAAGGATGTAACCGGACCAACATTAGACGTGCACAGAGAGGAAGTGGGATGGGTGGCCCACTTCAAGAAGATTTATCAGACTATCTCTGGGACCGTAGAAGGTACACAGAGCTGCTCCCTTGGGGCTGGAACATCTCCCCTGGTGTTTGAGGTGGTGGACGTTAAGACAGCACTGGATCAGTGTAGTACCCTGAAGGCCACTGGCCCCGATGGGGTACCCATCAACGTCTTTTTGGAGTGCCAGGATCTATGGGCACCGCTATTGGCAAATGTATTTAACGCAATAGCAAAAGCGGGTCCACCGATATCATGAAAGCAATCTATAATTGTCCCTATATACGAGAAGGAGGATAAGTCGAACCCAAAAGATTATAGACTTATTTCAGTGATTGATAGTATGGCCAAATGCATGGGGTGTATGTTATTACACTGGCTAGATGAGTGGGCAGAGGAAAAGAACGTTCAAGCTAAAACTCAGTATGGCTTTGGAAAGGATAAAGGGACTATTGACCAGTGCCTTAATCTGAGTATGGTGATAGCTAAATACACAGTGGCTAAGAAAGGACAAATTTTTATGGTCTTTATGGATTTAATGGCCGCTTCGATTGCATTTCCCATTCTAAATTGTGGGCAATTATGGAGGAGATGGGTGTTGATGTTCCCATTATTACATTCATAAGACAGATGTATTCCCAGACAACCACGTGTGTTTGGTATGGAAGGAATGATGAGTGCACTAAGTTCTTCAGAATTGAATGGGGCATTATACAGAGGTGCGTCCTCGCACCATTTCTGTTTTTTCTTTACACTAACAGAGTGGAAGCAGTTTTAGCGGGGAGCTCCAGAGACATCATGTTTATTGGCTCATGTCCCCTACCGAGCCTTCTCTATGCAGACGATGCAGTGCTCATAGCCAGGACTGGTCGAGCACCTCAGAGACTCAAAGACCTCTGTACATATCTCAGGGTCCAATTTTCCATATAGAAATTAAAGAGTTGAGGTGGCCGAAATGTTTTCTTACTTGGGGATACCTTTTGACGCTAAATTCTCCTGGAAAAATATGGTCTCTAATAGAGTACTGATGCTAGAAAAAAGTATAGCGGGAATTTTAAGCTTTACAAAGAAATTGGGGTAGAAATCTATTCCCGATAAATATATATATGCAGCCAGAGCTATCTCTAAAGCTACTTATTGGGCTGCGGTCTGGGCTTTGGTGGATGGCGAACTGATTCAGCGAGTTGAGGATGCATTTGGTAAAAGACTCTTAGCCTTGCCTCATAGTTGTTCAAACTTTATATGCAATAGTGAGCTTACCATACATTATAGACACTACTAGGCTCGCACCAAATCTACTTTGGCTCTCGATCCCGAGGAGGGAGACTTATTTTGAACCAAAGTGGATTGCCTAAACCTCTAATTTGCACTAAAGAGCCCCTGGTTGCAATATGTAAAGCTTACCCTGGAGGAGTCGGGGCTCTCAGAAGTATTTCAGCCTCCTTCCACATACCTATTATTTACAAAGGCGAGGCTGAAGGAGATATTTTTAGCAAGGGCAGCTGCTGATAGATGAGAAGGAAAATAAGAACAAATCTACTGTGACTCTGTATCAAGTGTCTCCCACTATCCAAGGTGCTCAGTTATAGCTAGCTTTTATACAGAACTTTGCAGCACCATTTTATCTCAACATGATTCCATCTAAATTATATTCCAATGATGCTTGGCTTCCCCTGCAAAATGTCATTGATTGAGCTAGCTTAGTCTAGGTCCTTGACAGGGCCGGACTGGGAACCGAAACCGGCCCTGGCAAACTGGTCGGCCGGCCCCCCAGGGGGGTGAGGGGGGAGTGCGGTCGAGTTGTTTGTTAGGGCCGGTTTCGGCCGATTTTGTTACAGGGGGCCGATATTGATGGCCCCCGGTAACAAAAACGGCCGCCCACGGGCCCAAAACTGGCCCCCACCCTGGCAGCCCACCGGGGAAACGCCCGGTGCCCGCTACGGCCAGTCCGGTCCTGGTCCTTGTGATGGTTTGTCTGCCTAGTCAGACTTACACTTTTTATTCTTTTGCACATTTTACTGTTCACCAAGGAAAAAATTTATTGCTCCGCTTTTGCGTAGGTATAATTTTAGACAGTCCCGACCAGCACTATCCTACATTCAAAAGCTTAATGGGCCTCTGGTTTTTCAGGCAGTTGCAGCGAATCTTTGGGCGTGTCTGAATCTCAGACGATGCAATCTGTCATGAGGAAAAAGTGAAGTCATTAGTAGGACGGTACACGATAATCATGTTTTATGACAAAATGAATGTTTTTTAATGGACCTTTTTAGCTTTTGTACATAATATACTATGAAAAGCACTTTTGATGATTCTGGATGTGATGTTATTATCGATGAGGCAGGTTAGGGGCAGCACTGTCTTAACGTTATTCTCCTATTAATTGATGAAGTATCTTTTTTAGTATTTTTTTAAAAGCGAAAGAATAAATCGTGCTATACGTTTTCCAGCGAGAAATGTTTATGAATTATTAGAATTGGTTTTAGCAGCGATCATGAACTTACTGTATATTTACTATGTTTGTTTTTATATGTATGCACTTTTTCTGCTACGGAAATGAAGCAAAATAAAATTTTGATGATGATTATGACTCTTATTTTGCAATCCCCAGGTACACGAGAGGATATAAAAGATCAATTCGTTTTTCCCCTAAAAGATGCAGGAATTACATACTGGGGATAAAAGACACAGGGCCTCATTAATGGTTTTTTTGCCGCAGGGCAGCGCAGCAGGCCTTGCTGCTGTGCTGACCTACTAAAAAAGAAAAGGGCAGGAATGCATAGTATCTATTAAATGTGGCACATTCCTGTCCTTTTCCCCTGCACCGGCACAAAATTGGCTGCCGTGCGCCAACGAAGGCTCCTTTGCATCATGGTGCAAGAGTGCCTGCATTGCGTGGATGATTATTTTTGTGCAGGAAGGGATACTTTCCTGCACAAAAACATTCACAAGAGGCTTTTTCCTCTGAGAGGAAAAACGTGGAGAAATAAAGATATTTCTTCTCGTTGTGCCTTTTTTACGCCTACCTTGGGAGGCGTAAGTTTTTGGTGCTGCCTCAGATTTATAATTTTTCGTAAATCTGGGGCAGTGTCAATAAGCCATGGATGTTGCTGGGAACGCCCCCAGCAACACCCATGGAACGCCCCTTTCATGCAGTTTTCTGCGTGGAAGGGGCGCACGTTTATAAGGCCATGAAAAGCCACGTAACGTGGCTTTATATGGCCTTATAAATATACCAGTGGCACATTCCGCTACCGGAATGTAAAAAAAGTGGCATTCCGGCAGCACAATAGTGCCGGTAGGGCATCATAAATGAGGCCCACAGTATTGCAATCATGGACTGTTCTGGTTGTAAACACTGCCAGAAATATGGCAAGATTCAAATTTCAAAATTCACACCCATGCCAACGCTGTTCCTGTGAGGGAACGCGCCTACAAACCCTATCCCTTGAAATGCCGGTCATCAACTACAGCAAAGGCATTGTCACCTACGAAACAACACTCGTCAGTTATAGAACTTCAAACAACAACTAACTTGTTAAAAGATTATCTGGAGCATGAAGCAGAGCATATCTGCATCTGTTCACCTCTTCACTTTGAAGATTATAATTGAAACAAATAACCTACAGTCTTCCTCTCAAACAATTTTGCATGTGCCGATCCCACCCAGGGCCGAACTGGCCTTAGCGGGCACCGGGCATTTACCCAGTGGGTCGTCAGGGTGGGATCGGTTTTGGACCCCTGGGGGCCGTTTTTGTAACCGGAGGCCGGTTTTGTAGCATAGCTGCAATATCGGCCCCCTGTAACTAAAAAAAAGCAGCCGCAGTGTTTTCCACGTGCCCAGATTGCCCCCCTCCACCCTGCGGCCGGTCTGACCCAATTGCCAGGGCCGGTTTGCTTTCCCAGTCCGGCCCTGATCCCACCCAGTACACACACATCCTTTTCAGCAGACCATCATCTACACATGCAAGGCACCCACTCAAAATGTCCACCATCGGTTGAGGCATCCGTGTAAATGATTCGAAGGTGCAGCAAACTTGCTATTGCCAATAATTCAAGCAAAGTAAATGGCCCTCTCCCTGAGATGCGGCCAATTGCTGAATACGTGGGTTCTTGGCTTCACAATTGTTAGGGGGATCTATTTTCTAAGTGTGACATTTTAAGTTCTTTTAAAGAATATTCATAGTAAGGGGTGAATTTAGAGATACCCTGACAGGAATCGATTGGTTTCACTGTAAAAGATTTTATTTTCTGAAATATTGTGGCAAATGATGTATCTTTTAATACAATGGACCAGTAAAGTTAGGTAATACTACAAGGTAATTGAAAGGGGTGGTTTTCAGTATTTGAAAGTATGCCTAGGAAAGGTCATAGCAAATGTTTACTCTGGTAAGAAAATGGGTATGATTTAAATGTAATTACCTAAGGCAGACCTACGCTCCACCCTGTATGATTTAGAATGATGTTTGGCAAAAACATTTAGCCGAACACATTAATGACAACAACATGAATTTATTTTTTTATATTTCAGTGTTTTATTGAGATATTAAAAATATGCACTACGTTCAATACAGTGATCTACTATGACTACATTTCCTAAAACGTACCCTTTTTTTCACGAACCATACAGAAACAACTTTAAGATCAAGTATTCAGCAATGACAAACAATAATGTTATGATTTGTTCCTTTTTGCTACATTTTTAGCTGATATGTTTCTGACATTTAACATTGACAGTTTACAATTTAAAACTCTCTCCATTCAAAGACCGATCTATTCCATTTCCACCTTCAAAATTGTCACACTTCTAACAATCTGTAAGCTGAAAACGTCTCATTAGCTCTTGAGGTTAGTGAATCCTCTCACATTACAGATCTCCATCATTCTGTTCGGCAATCAACCCCAGTCATCAGTTGCATCTTACCATAGTAGACATGAACCCCAATCTACCAGTTTTGACTACTGCCAAAGCAGAGGATAGCAGCCTCAAGGGACCATGTGGCAGAGTAGAGAAACCTGTAAACTCATGAAATAATACAATTTCACAGTCAGGGGGTCATTTATTTTTGTTTCTTTACTCAACATGTGCAATATAGCTGTCCAGTAAGTAGCTATGGTTTGGCACTCCCTTACATGGTGTACAATATCACAATTCAAACTATCACACCTCCAGCGTTTTGGAAGTTACTGACATGTGTGCTCTAAACAGTTTGTGAGGTGACCGATGCTATTACTGTAACATTTTTAATTAAATCAACTTAAACATGCCCTCCCGCAGGTATCTGTCTTGCTCTTCCATGACAGTATCCCAATCATCCTCTGCAAATTCCATTGATAGATGTGTACCCCACCAAGTGCCCACGGCTGTCAATTCTTTTCCAGGACAAAATATTTAAAATATAAAAATATATTATCAATTAAAGTGGATTATAACATTGGAATGTTGGGAGCTCCAATAAAGACAATGAAGCAATAAGCCTCCTGCTCCAACATTCCAATGCTTGTCTTTCTGTTTCTTCCTTATAGCATTCTACCATCAGAGTGTGGAATGTTCTAATAGCCTTACAGCTCTTCTGCTTCAAGCAATACCAGTAGTTAAAGGCCCTCTCCCTTGTTATAAACCCTTGGCTGTTACTTGGGTCTATAATTTGGGCTCAGGGCATTTAACAACCAGTATAGCCCTCTGCAGCTGTAAGGGTATCATAGAGTTATGACATTGCACCTCTTTGTTCTTTGCAAATGCTGAGTGTGTCCCAAATACAATTAGATATTTGCAGAAATGACCAGTGTTTGGAGTAAGGAAGGTCAAATTCTTGTTGGAGTGCATTGTTGTAATCCGCTTTAGGTGTCCGTATATAGGTTTTCCTGAATCATGTCCTTATATAGGCACAATTCGCATTGCCCTTATATAGGCATAGAATCCCAGTCCTTATTTAGGCATTAACCGTGCACTCCAAATACAGGCATGGTCACCGACATCCGTCCACCCTAACGTCACAACGAGTTCTTAGAAACAAGACCCTTAAGCTTCGGGAGTTCCCCCAGCACAGGATTATTGATTTCTCCAAGAACTCATCTATTATGTATGAACAATTATACCTTAAGGGTTCATTCCTGACGTCTTACTCTGTCTGACTTCACGTCAATGCTAACATTCCAAAGTACCTACCAGGTATAAATATACCTTCCCTTGCCCAAGCAAGTTAGAGGAGACCTCGACTTCAGAGGAGCCCGTATCCCAGCCTGACGCACTGAGAAGACGCTGTCATCCCTGCTCGCAGAGAGTCCCGCTTCCAGTGATCTGACTCCCCTCGCGGGGTGTTACTATTCGAGTCCGGAAAGAGATTCCCACCTCTCTCATTCTTAAGGTATGGAGCTGACTAGAATCTAGAGGGACTCTTGGCATACTTGGCATACTAGGCTTCACATACTCTTAGTATACCGTAGTAAGGAATACTTCACCTACTTCCTACCTTTCCCTACACCTAGGTTAGGTTAGGTACATTGGGGTAGAACTAGGGTAGGTACGCATCGTATGAATACTAGCTTTTTTAGTTCATGTTATTTATGGGTGTAAATATCTACTAAAAGATAATGCTAGTACAGTATTATTTATTTCTACTGCTTACGCTTTACATTATTTATCTTGCATACTGTCTTGTGATCGTAACAGCACATATAACTTACACAAGAAACAAGACTGTTCAATAAATCTTTTATTGAAACGCCCGTCTATTCTTTCTGTGTAACTTTGAGGAAAACTAAGCATGCACAATTGAGCTGAGTGAAACGGTTATCTATTGTTTCCACGACTCTGGGACATGTTCCGATTCTAAAGGGAAACAAAGTGGTCATGTTTTGCGGCTGCCAGAAACTACTCCCTTCTTGTTATTCGAGGAGTTTCTAGTGGCCTCTGAGCTAGCTGGCACAAGTAATTAAGTTTAATATACTCGATAGGGACATATCGACCTTATTCCTATGTCAAACCTATAGGGTATATTATTCCAATGCGCAGAGCCTATTAGGGAAATAGGAGCTACACTACATGGCGCCCAACGTTTGGTAAGGCGGTAATTTAACGCTAGATACTGAGTAACTCAGACGTGCTTTTGCTCTCAGAGACCCCTACCCATATACTCCATAAGACGTCTGGAGTGGGCAGGGTTAAGTATCCGCCAAAGCTACATAGGGAAGCACCCTATATATTAGCTGTTTGGCTTGTTCAACGTTGAAGGATACAGTGTTCCAAAATATTGTGCACCTTATCTTTTGTTTCCTTGAAACTTGTTCTACATTTTTCAAAAAACAAATGCCTGACTCCGAGAACGTGGAGCTGCGGCTGACCCAGTCGCAACAGCTTTTAACTTAACTGGTTTTAATGAAACCGAGGAGGGTGTTATAGACATCCATCCAAACTTAAGAAGAGCCATCACTCTAAAACTTATAAAACACGGCCTACCACCAAGAGGCGGTAGAACAGTTTTCGTAATAGAGGCATACGAATCGTTTCAGACAGAGGTATTCTATTCATGGATAATATTCCCTGAATCAAATTCAGTAACAAAACTGTTTCACTTCTACAAAGAAGATGATCCACCAGAGGAATATATTCCTTTCGAGGATATTGAAATTCCACTAACATACCAGGAGCATCAGCTCTGGTTTAAAGGCGCCCTAAAACATCACAGAAACATTACCAGGCTCGGTCCACTAGGTAGACAAGGAGCAACATGGCCGATTCTAGCCGGCTACACACCTCATCCTGACATTGAAAAGATGTCAGACGAGGAATTACTTACTCTACTTACAGAGTTAATAAAAATTTACAGACAATTGGTCCAATATGTCATGCGGACTTTCACAGTCCAACCACCATTGACCATTCCAAATCAAACCCCTCACCACGGGAATACACTAAAAATTACACCACAGACTTTATACGCAGTCATGGGTAAAATGCCCACAAAACGTGAGCAAACTCCGTTCTGGATAGCTCAAAAAATTACTCAAATAGAAGCAGTATTTCCAAATACTAGCCCTTATGAGAAACACAGAATTCTAACAATCTGTTTACCAATGGGGATCACACCACAACTGGAAGACTGCACCACTTGGGGCTCAGTCTTTGCTGCCATCTATACTAAAACACATGGTGTTCCGTCAATTGCAGTAATACCAGATGTCCTGAAACAAATTCAAAACGAATATGGGGCAGAGCCTGCTCTGAATTTAGGTATGAAACTACTGAAAAATTTCGACCAGGTCTCAACAATAATATTATCTAATATTAAAGGGGAGGCAGCAGCAGTGGCAATCCGCCAACGATTAAGAGAATTCGATGTTACAGAACATCAAACAGAACTACCCAGAATAATAGAACAATCTTATGCAGAATTAGGCAGAGATAGTTTGGGTGGAAGACCATTGAAGCCAAAACTATCTGAAAGTCCTGAGAAGGACTCTATTAAACAAACTCCTACATCTTCTAAAAAGAAGTGGGAAACTAATAAACATAATTCAAACGAGAAACGTTCTCAATCCCGAGGTAGGTCTCCTCAAAAGGAGCCCTCTGAAAGGAGGTATAACCTCAGGAATAGGGATAATTTGAAAAAGCCTGACAGGTATCAAGATACTGATACACGTTCCTCTCGTACCTTTCAGATCTCGTCACAGACATCGGAAAGAAGAGGACGGTCAGAACATAAAGAAGAATGCGTGAAATCCAAAGAAGATAAACACGCTCAGAAAAATAAAACAGAACCTCAATTCTCCAAAAAGAAGGTAGCAGGTCTGAAGGTCAGACATGCCGAGGATACTGAGAACACAACTCAAGAACGGAGAATGGGCTCAGACAATGCTGGACAGTGCAGCAGAAGTCACAATAGCTCGCCAGAACCTGAAGGAACTTCTGGAGATAGTGGACTTGAATGAGTACATTACAGTTGAGACTGTAGACACCAGGGTTAGTACTCCACAAACGTTATATGAAATAACACTCCGGATGGAGGGAGACATACCAAGAAAGGTGAAAGCACTCTTTTGGGAAAAACCTTCAAGGGGCTATGACATACTTCTAGCAGAAAAAGACTGGCCACCACAATTTGTCAGGGAGTGCCCACATGGCGAGGACATTATTATGCCTGCCTTCTCCAACCATATTCCAATTCACCTACATATACATATGCCAGGAAATGGGCAGTAGCCCAGGCCCCAGCATTATATAAAAATCATGTAGGATGGGATGAGGACTCACCTCACCATAAAATACATCTGAAACATGAACCTACTGCACAAAGGCAGTACCCAATAAAACAAGAAGCTAAACAACAGGTCAGGGAGATCCTAGATCAACTTGAATACCAAGGGGTGATTGAAACATGCACCTCCTCAATGAACAATCCTTTGTTTCCTGTCTCCAAACCAGACCATCCATATCGTCTAGTTTTGGATTACAGACACTTAAACACTTGTTCAAAAACATTTGCAGTGCAAAATGCACATAGCACAGCATTAATGAATAACATTGTGCGCAAAAAATATAGAACCACATTAGACATCTCAAATGGTTTCTTTTGTCAAAACATAGCACCTGGAAGCAGGTACTTAACAGCTTTCTCAATAATGGGGACCCAGCGTAAATTTTGTCGACTCCCACAAGGATTCAAGAATAGCCCGAGGTTATTCTCAGCGAGGGTAACAGAGTTACTACAAATTTATGATAATGAGGCATTGTCATATGTCGATGACATCTACCTGACAGACGATGACCTAAACAAACACTTGAACAGGGTGAGTACCATTATATTGGGCTTCGCCTCTGAGGGCTATAAGTTTAACTTAAAAAAATCCAGAATTGCCCATCTCAATGTCCTTTTTCTAGGATACGAGCTTTCAAGTGAAGGCAAGAGCTTGGCAGCCAACTTTTTAGAAAAGTGTGTGCTGCTCCAACCTCCAAAAACGCTGAAAAACTTACAATCCATCCTGGGTTTCCTAAATTTTGGAAGAACATACATTCTAAATTACGCAGAAAGGGTTAAACCTCTCTACGCATTAATAAAACCTGATTTTTCAATCAAAAATTGGACACAAGAACACACAGAAATCTTGCGTTCACTCCAAGCTAACATGTTAGCAACAAATCACTTACAAACACGCGTAAGTCAACGCAACTTAGTGATCCGAATAATTTCGGGTCAATGCGGATTCACCTACTTAACATTTAATGAGGGTGAAAAAGTACCAATTGCATACAAATCTCATTTGTATATACAAAAAGAAATGCCCTTCACTTCAACAGAAAAAATACTAACAGCAGTTCAAACCGCTGTAGCAAAAGAAAGAGCCCTAGCCCAAGGGAAACGCATCATTGTCGTAACCCCAGTACTAGCTTTAGAAGCGGTCACAAAAGCGAGCATCCCGAATGCAAAAGCTTTACATCCTAGATGGATACAATGGGTTAACTCTCTTGCTGCAACAGATGTTGAACATGTTTTTGATCCTGATCTAAAAACACAAGCGTTCCTGCAATATGAACATGAATGTCCTCTACCCACTGAAATTCTGCCTCTCGATCAGTACGAATTCATAATTTACACTGACGGATCAGCACAACCCGCTACAGGTAGTAAGCAAGCTTACAGTGCAGCGTGTGCAATCGTTAAAGATCGCATGCGAGATGGTATCTTCAGACCTATGGTCACAAAAACTCAATCTCTAGGAGATTGTACAGCTCAGCGAGCAGACCTACAAGCATTCAAACTGGCACTTGAAAGTACAGATCGCAAATTCCCCACACTAATAGTGTGCGATTCTTTTTACTGTGTTCAGTCGTATAATGAATATATACAAAATTGGCTTAAAAATGGGTTCAAAGATGCAAAAGGTGGCACAATAAAGCATAAAATGCTTTGGGAACAAGTAGTTCAGTTAAAAAACGAACTACCAAAGGCTCACGTGATCCATACACTGAGTCATCAACGTGATGGCGTTCACGTTGCAGGGAATTCATTGGCTGATGAAGCCGCAAAGGGGGCTGTTCAAACGGCTTCCGTAGCTGCGATCACTCGTTCAAAAACGAGAATAGACAGTGAGATAATGTTGGCTGTCAATGCTACGAGCAAAGGCAGTGGTGCAGCGTTACCAAAAAAGTTTCCACTCAAGTACTCTTATGTAATTGATGCGAACAACATTCCTTTTGCTCGAATCCCTGGAGTGGGGGATAGGGTAATTCCAAACAAGGAACGTAGATTAGGACTAATCCTAGCAGCACATGAAGGGATAGCTTCTGCCCATGCAGGTGTTTCTGCAACAGTATCTTTACTCAAGCAAAGATATTGGTGGCCTGGCATTAGGAAACAAACCAAGAACTATGTTTTAGAATGTGACATATGCCAACAGATGAAAGTCTCCACAGTGAAACGTCCTGCGCAGACACCCCTGTTCATTTCAGACAAACCATTAGCTTGTGTTTACCTGGACCACTGCGGTCCCTTGCAAAGGGACGGTAACTATAAATATATAATGGTCGCAGTGGATTCGTGCTCAAGGTTCCTATGGATATGGCCTCAGCGCTTGGCTGACGCTCGAACTGTTATAAAAGATTTGCAAGTCTTTATCGGCACATACGCAATAGGCACGCTACATTCTGACCAGGGTCCTGCGTTTAGCTCTCTGGCTTACAAAGAAGCCATGGCCAGTCTGGGCGTTGCATTGCGGTACTCCTCTCCGTTTCATCCTGAGGGAAATTCTGTTGTGGAAAGGAAAAATCGGGACATAAAGCAGTCTATAACAGCTAGGGTATTAGGTTCGGGTGATGGGTGGGTCAAACATCTTTATGGGGTCCAACGCTCATTAAATAATTTGCCAAGAAGTTCTCTAGGGGGGGTCACTCCATATGAGGTCCTATTTGGGACAAGAATGTGGGTACCTGACCTCGAACACGTAGGCACAGTGGTGGAAAATAAACCTTTTGATATCAAAGATCGTTTGGCTGTTTTACAGGATCTAAATGAACTAAGATCGAAACAAAGCAACGTATTCCTGCAGCCAACCACCACTGGGGAAAAACCGGCAGTCCCAGCAAGGCCTGTCTGGATTCCAAAAGTTGGGGATCTAGTCAGAGAGAAGATTGTGGACAAGAAGGAATTTGAACCTTCTTACAGACAACTAGTACCTGTCCTAGCTATCCACGGAACAAGAACAGTACTTCTGCCGCCCCTTGCTGGAAAAAAGGAGAAAAGATTTGTGTCCATCGACCTCATCAAACCACAGTATGTGGCCAATACGAAATAGTAGGCCTCGTGGACTCCGACCTAGTAGCAGACACACTCCTCTCGCTACTATGCAAAAGGTTCAGACTGAAAGACTGATAACCATCGAGAATTCAGCAGTAACAGATGAAGGACTAAGCAACAATGCTATGGAACTCATCCCTCTAAAAACTCAAGTAACAGTTCGTCCAAATACACCTGTCTACACCAATGTAACAAGTGATCAACTGGTTCCAGCGATTTCAACAAATCCTGATGCAATTCCAACAATTGACAGAACTGCTTCTGGATACTTCATTTACTTTGATACGTTTTCTGGGGATCCGAGTGAGCCTGAAACGACGCCAGCATTAACTTTCAAACAGCAAGTACAAGACTTTTTTCATTTTTTGAAAAAAACTTATCTGGTTTCACCATGGATTGAACTATGGATTATTTCTGGAATATTTTTCTTCCTGCTTTGGCTAGCTTTGGTTATGACTATAAGTGTGCTTATAAATGGTAGATACATCCATGTGAACACTGAAAGAAAAGATGTGAACTTACTTTTGAAACCTCACAAATCTTCCCATCGTGAAGCAAGAGACTTGTCAGCAGTGAACATCACAGCCGTTCCTATACAGGATGGTATAGTGTGGGACAAAACTGATTTCGATATCTTCGGCCCGACAGAACAATTGAACATTCCACATTTATTTAAAATTTCACTAAGTGATCTTATTTCGTCCAGTACCTATTCTGATGATTGGGACTTTGAGACTGTAAATGACATAATGTTTGATCTAGAGAGGTCTGCTGCATTTTCTAATAATGAATATTTAGATGGTTCATCAGACTATGAACAGCTGTATTGCTATAACCACTAAGGTCATCATTTTGTGCATAAATCTGCAACACCTAGAAATGTGTTTATGTTTAACCAATGGGAGCATTGTCCTACACCTCCAAAAGGTAGTTCAAAAACATTTGCTAAAAAGTTTCCATATTTTTCAGGATATAATACATCTGACCCAGAAACATTTTACTATAAAAATGTAAACAAAACAGGACTGAAAATTATGTTAACAAATACAAAACAGATTTACTCTGCAGCATTTAGTGCCCAATTGTCTAGACAGGGATACAACCTTTGGAAAGACTCAATAGACACAAAATCGGTCTGGGGTACTAAAGAATGGCAAGTGCAGGGGACAGAAGCTTTATTTAGAGCATGTATCATCCCTCAGCAAATAATGTTTTTGAATGACACTGTCCAACAAACGTCTTGCCTTGGGTTAGCCAAGATCAAAGACATGAAAACACCTTCTGTACCAACACCTGCAAGTGATAACAATACACAGGCAGCGGTTACAGTTGACACAATACTACAACTCAACAGAACAAATCCTGATTGGAAAAAATGGTTGATCTGGCCCACAGACACAAACACCTGTCAAGAAAGATTCCTGAATAAAACACAGGGCTTTACTATTCACAGGCCAGACCCACGATACGTCCAAAGATAACATCCAGGGGTAGTAACAACATACAGTGTAGGAAAATTATGCCTCGATTGGCTGCAGAAATCTACACTTAAGGATGTGAAACAACACTTATCCTTACTTAAAGAAGACGCAGACCGTAGGGAATTCTTTCTTGGACCAAGAAAACCGCGTCAAAAACGTTTCATATATGCCGGCATTTATGCTGCTTATAATGAAGCATGGAAGGTGTCACAGATGGAGGCCGCAGAACGAATACGTGAAATTTATCGTATTAACTTAGAGAAAACTCTCACTGTGGTCGATAACGGGTTAACAACTTTGTCATCCAGAATCTATTCATTGGACAACATTGTATCCTCTGCTATCGACATACTAGAACAAGATTTAGCCATGTTACAACAAGGCCAATCTCAATTACGTTCTATTGTGTTGTTAAGCTGGACGCTGCAATCTTTGAGTGCGGGCTATGTGCCTTGGCGTTTTATCAACACGTCAGCTCTGTTTGCAGAATACAATCTAACTGAAAACACATCGAACTGGCACAAAGGGGAGCGAAGTATACAGTGCTGAGCATTGAAAAACTGGAAAAATTACCATTCACTGTGGCAGAAAAACCAGCTACAGAATGGCTTATTCATGGCAAAATCACTCTACCTGTGACTACTTTTCAGTTTCAGTATTGACTCAAACAAATGCAAGCAGGCAAATATGAAAGGTTGCGTAAGGAATACATTAAGACATCCTGGACTTTGCCGTACACATATAGATGTATGAGTGAGGATCGAGAAGTGTTTCTGAGCGGTACACACTGTAAAAGTGCACTAAGCGGTTCACTAATTTGTCAGGACATTTCTTTACACGGGGCTTGTAATGGTTCTGTGGCAAATTTGTCCTGCCATCAGCAGGGTCCACCAGCTGCTGTGATTAATCCAACGTTTGGACAACTTTCTAATGGGAGTTACCTCATGTTGAATGATCAAAGTTGCTGTGGCATGTTGCCAGGCATCCCATATCTAGTAACGGTCAACTCCAGGGTCACTTGCTGTATGCAAGTATTGTTTGCCCCAATAGACACAGTCAGGGAGTCGCCTTTGTGGCCTTCGTTGAATGTCTCTTTTATAAGATTTGATACTTTAAGCAGAATGAAAGCCATGCTTATACAACAAACAGTGCCTTTGACCTCGGCCAAAGAAACCTATGATCTACCTGTTGCAAGGGCTTCAGCTGAGATACAGGCTTTAATACGTACAAACTGCCCTATACATTTCGTAGAAATGATAGGACGTATCTTTAACATGTCAGATACAAGCGGAATTGTACATGTATTTAAGACCATCTGTTCCGGACTATTAGCACCTTTCCAGGCGGTCCTCGGAATCATCCCAAACTTTGCACATTCAGTGTTTGGTGGTGTGCAATTAATTCTAGCACTTGTTGCAGGAATCCTGTTTCTATTCCTGCTATTACGCTATGGCCAGCCTGTTCGCCAACATCACTCTGAGCAAAGTGGAGAAAGCTCTACTTGAACGAAAGTGCCGTGAGCGAATAGTACAACTTTTGGGCATACCTCGTCTACGGGAGCTTAATACAACATGGTTCCTGTCATTCAGACCAATCTGGCAAGATTGCATCTTACCTGTTCTACGCTGCCTGTTTTGCGGTGAAGAATGCGTGCTAGACACCTGTCTAACACTCCCATCAGTCATGCCAACGGATATCGATACTCTGCTGGACCCGATAACGGCCCATGCTATGTGTTGTCCCCAGAGGCTGCCAATCCCGATGACGGCATTCATTGAGATCTCACAGACGCTTCCGGCTGCTGCTGAGGTACGAGATGGATCAACAGGCACACAGGTAACAACGGACGCGAACATTGCATCTTCTGCTGAAGGCGATGTTTCTCATCTCTGTGCAATTAACATTCTGAACGAGGTGTTCCAAATGTCACCAACTTCGGTAGACGATATTTTGGCTACGGAAATAGATGATCTCATGTTTACACCAGACTCGTACACCTACTTTTATTCGGCTCACAGTGTACCAGAGACGCAATGAATGTGGCCTTCATGTTTTCAAAACTTGGAACTCTTCCCAAAATTGAACTTTTCTGAAAATACATGGCAAATCAATCTGCTTACAGTAGAACTATTCTTATAGTACGGACTTCAAAGTACTTCCAGGGACACATTGTCACCTTATTTGTCTAACTTTTTTTTATTAATTTCCATGATATGAAGTGACTTTGCTTTTTGAACAACTTATCAATCATTTCGTCATATGTAAATTTTGCTGTTTATTCTTTCAAGTTGCATTTTATTTTTATTATATGCTTGAAATTAAAACAATGCTTAAAATGTACAGTACCATTTGCATTTCTACGGTTTTAACTCCTTTTCAATGCTTTTAGAATGTTTTTAGCGACATGTGGTACTCAATTTTATGTTTAGCATTTAAATGTTTAGCATTTTAGTATTATCGTACATATGAAAGTGGAGTGGGTGTTGTATTCCGCTTTAGGTGTCCGTATATAGGTTTTCCTGAATCATGTCCTTATATAGGCACAATTCGCATTGCCCTTATATAGGCATAGAATCCCAGTCCTTATTTAGGCATTAACCGTGCACTCCAAATACAGGCATGGTCACCGACATCCGTCCACCCTAACGTCACAACGAGTTCTTAGAAACAAGACCCTTAAGCTTCGGGAGTTCCCCCAGCACAGGACTATTGATTTCTCCAAGAACTCATCTATTATGTATGAACCATTATACCTTAAGGGTTCATTCCTGACGTCTTCCTCTGTCTGACTTCACGTCAATGCTAACATTCCAAAGTACTTACCAGGTATAAATATACCTTCCCTTGCCCAAGCAAGTTAGAGGAGACCTCGACTTCAGAGTAGCCCGTATCCCGGCCTGACGCACTAAGAAGACGCTGTCATCCCTGCTCGCAGAGAGTCCTGCTTCCAGTGATCTGACTTCCCACGCGGGGTGTTAGAGTTCGAGTCCGGAAAGAGATTCCCACCTCTCTCATTCTTAAGGTATGGAGCTGATTAGAACCTAGAGGGACTCTTGGCATACTTGGCATACTAGGCTTAACATACTCTTAGTATACCGTAGTAAGGAATACTTCACCTACTTCCTACCTTTCCCTACACCTAGGTTAGGTTAGGTACATTGGGGTAGAACTAGCTTAGAGACGCATCGTATGAGTACTCGCATTTTTAGTTCATGTTATTTATGTTTGTAAATATCTACTAAAAGATAATGCTAGTACAGTATTATTTATTTCTACTGCTTACGCTGTACATTATTTATCTTGCATACTGTCTTGTGATCGTAAAAACACATATAACTTACACGAGAAACAAGACTGTTCAATAAATCTTTTATTGAAACGCCCGTCTATTCTTTCTGTGTAACTTTGAGGAAAACTAAGCATGCACAATTGAGCTCAGTGAAACGGTTATCTATTGTTTCCACGACTCTGGGACATGTTCCGATTCTAAAGGGAAACAAAGTGGTCATGTCTTGCGGCTGCCGGAAACTACTCCCTTCTTGTTATTCAAGGAGTTTCTAGTGGCCTCTGAGCTAGCTGGCACAAGTAATTAAGTTTAATATACTCGATAGGGACATATCGACCTTTGTCCTATGTCAAACCTATAGGGTATATTATTCCAATGCGCAGAGCCTATTAGGGAAATAGGAGCTACATTACAGCATGAAATGTTTTGACTTGGTTCTCAATTAACAGTCATCTACATAATATGTACCTTTCAGTTGCCACAGGGACTAATCAATTTCTGTATCACCTATTTGATCCAATCCGTTTCTCCATATCAGGGCTTAGAAAGTACTTACCCTGAGTCCTTCAACAGATTATGTGCTCTTTTCCAGGCATATTGTGAGGAATGCAATATGGGGTTCTATTCCAATGTCACTTGTCTACGATTTTCGGAGTACTGTAATATCATCCTTTCTATTGAGAATATGGTTTTCCAAGGGGACCCAGCATGGAGTTCCTCTGTGTTTTAAGCCTAAAGGTTGTATTAGCTAGTTCAACTTGGGGAAAACACAATCCCCCAGCATTAGCAGTTGCATGTAATTTGAACCCTGCAAGCCTCGGCTACTCGTTTCCTCACATAAATTTCTTAATATTGTTTACAATCTCCCTCAAAATTACTCTCGGTAACTTTAATGGGCTTATTCCAAATATATAGTTAAATCCATGTGCTAAGTTTATCTATATAATTTGAATTTTGCCCGATAATGATAATAGTAGTTTGATCATGTAGTAAGATTTCTTGATTTTTTATTAGTCAAGAATATGATGTTGTTCTGATCATGTTATCTAGACCTATGTTCAAATATATACCTGGATATTTATGCTACAATTAGACCCATTTGAAAGGTGCATTCTCCATGCAGGCTTTTGTCTCTCCAACAGTCATTGGTAAGGCTTCACAATTTGACCAATTTACTTTGTAGCCTAAAAGTGTAGAAAAGGGTTCAATCACTTTTGATGGAGCAGGATTTCGGGAAAGAAACGTTCTCAACCGAACACCCCTATAATACGGACTAACAGTAAGTAGTGTTAAAACAACTAATGTGCACCTTTACACTACATGAGGGAAGCTATGCTTTACAAAATGCATGAACTAACCAGAATTAATGCGTAAATAACCGGAAATGTAATAATTTTGTGTTTTGAACGAATCTAGAAGGTTTGCATGGCAAAGCCGCACGTGTATTAGGTAAAAAGCATAGTGAGTTTTGCTTTAAACTAATCAAATAATGCAGCTTTCCTGCTGATGCTATGCTAGGCTAACCGTTAATATGAAGTAAAGCTAAAGTGGGTGGTAAACAGTGAAAATTGCATTGTCACATAATTAATAAATGTCTGGTTTCCGTTCTTTTAGTAATGGACGAGTCCTCCATGTTTTTAAGTTAGCCTAACCGAGGGCTGGTGGAATTAGGAGCGAGCATGAACCATGTGACCACGTGACTGAACTGCTGTGCAAAGCTGAAAAAGCCTGACCTGGTGAAGGACAGAACATTGAAAGGCAGCCAAAGCCAGTGTCATCATGGGAACGGAACCTGTTGTCGTCAAATTTATTAAAATGTACAATAAATTGTTGCATGTGTACTCATGAGAGAGAAGAAGTATTGATGACTGTATAAAAAGTTGTTTAGAACAATGGTGTAGTCAAAAGTAGATGATTTAATAGTGGGGTAACATCCCACCCCTAGAACTTAACCAATTCCTTAGCTAGAAAATGTGAATTTAGCAACTAATGTGGGACGGACATGTACTTTAGGGTATAAGAATAGGTACTTTAGGGGTGTAGGGTGCTGGCTACGAGGGTCGCTTAGGCTGAAGGTGTCTGAGAGACGGATGCATCGCTGTTCGTCGGTTTGCTGAGAGGCCTAGCTGTTCCTGTCCTGTCCCTGTCCTGGTTCTTGGGTCTTTGATCCCTGACTCTTGGTTCAGGGGTCCCCCACTACTACCTAGGCCTGGGTGGTGGTTTTTCCCTTACAGATCCCTTGGGTTTGCATTTGATCTAACTTAGCATTGCAGAAATTATTTTTGCAGTCGTATTCTTGTCTCTGAAACTTTTGTCTCTTCATCTATCCCCTCCGAATCGTTGGTTTAAAATGATAGATTTTACTTGTATCTAATGTCTCTTCATCTATCCACTCTTTGCAACGTATATTTGAAATGATAGTTCCGTTGTTACTGTGATTAGATTGTTTTTCTCTCTCATGAGGTCTCCAGTGTTTGAAGTTATGAATGTAATCGCTATGAGCATTTATTATTACTAGATAAAATTATTAAATATCACCGAGAGTTTGTGGTCATTTTTAGCCAGTCTAAGGTCTTTATTTTTGGAGAATTACCATTGCCATCAACTAATTGGTCCATCGACCAAGTAGATGAAAAGTCGATTATAATTACAGGATGTTTAAATGTGTGCATAAATAGCAGGAATAAATTGAAGAAAGGTTAACAAACTTGACACCAGCGCATCAGGCATTTGGGTGAATGTGTATGGGCCAAAGTATGATGTTATTGAATATTTTATCCCTGATCAATTTATTGGGTTTGCGCTGTATCAGTTTCTTGGCAGCAGAGAACGGTTTAATTATTGATTAGTTTGGTAAATGGTTATTGAATATTGATTATATGTCTTAACACGAAGAGTTAGTGTCACGTTTTATGTTGTCTAGAAGTACAGGTACGAAGTTACCTGAGGAATCCCGGGAAGGAATTTGCCTGAAGTAGGCAGAAGAAAAGTGTGGTAAAGAAATCACACTGCAGAAGTACTTTGTCTGTTAAAATAATACTGAAAAGCTACGTAGGGCTGTCAGTGTTATAATTAGGGAAAATCCGTATGTAAGTAGAGTGTCTGAAATAGCGAAGGGTCCACTTTTGAAACTCTAGCAGTATCCCCGGGGGAGTAACAGGAGACCTTTTTAATGCCAAAAAAGTCCTCTTGTGAAACTTCCGCTTTATCCCTAGAGGAGTAACAGGTCACCCCGGAGCTTGTTAGAAAAGTGAGATAACGCTGGTCGTATTGTTACTTGCAGTGCAAGGATCTCTTGGAAAAGTGAAGACTATCTCTTTATTTAGCGGAGCAGACAAAGTAGCATAGTCTTTCCATGTTGTTATTAACCGATTTTTGATTAAGAAAAATGTAAAAAAAATATTGTCGTAAGATTTTGTAAAGGAGGGGTCAGTAGAAGGAGTGATACTGACGTCACAAAAGGCCGCGCTGGTATTGGTCGAAGCAGCGGGCGTGTATCAAGAGTAGATTGTAAAGGGAGGGTCAGTAGAAGGAGTAAAACTGATGTCAAAAAAGGCAGCACTGGCATTGGTCAGGTAGCGGGTGTGAACAAAGCTCCGATTGGTTAACTGGTGTGAGTCGCGCTGACACTGGTTGAGACTGTGGTTAAGTAGGGAGCTGTGACTGGTTGGTTGGTGTGAGTTGCGCTGGTATAGGACAGGACTTAACGAATAGGGAAGAAAGAATTACGGAGAAATTTTTGTTTGAGTTATTGTGAAAAACCCATTAGTAAAGAAGAGTTTGAGAATGGGTTTGCTAAAGACAATAAAGAATGTCTTTAAGAAAGATAAACAAATTGTGACTAGAGAGGGAATTCCAATTCCACCCCCAAGAACGCCTGCCTCTTATATGATGATGGAGCGAGGGTACCATACGTGTGTTTGGTTAGAAAACTGGATGAAATATACGAAGGATGATGGAATGTTAGCTTTTCCTGAGTTTGATACATTCAATGTGAGAATTTTACAGATTTTGAGAAATAGGATGAACTCGCTAGAACCAAATCCTAGACTTACCCAGTATGAAGCGTTGGAAGAATGGGAAGTAGAAGCTTTTGAGCGAGAAAAGGATAGAAGTGGTAGATGATTCAGAGGTTTTATGCCTAGATATCCATTTGAGAGGCGAGAAGATCAAATGAAAAGATGGAGAAGAGCTGTAGTGACCGAGGGCCTATATCCAGTTTTGACAGCAGGGAGTCAGACAGGTACAAAGTGTAAAGAGAAAAAGAAAAATATCCGGAGAGGGCTTGGATGAATCTGATGATGAATTGTTAGAAGATATTATGACTAAAAGACCTCCACCATATGAAGAAAATTCAGGGGAGGTGATTCCAAGTACCCCACAAATGGCAGCCCCATTAACTCCCCAAGTTACCGAAATAGCTAGGATAGTGCGAGAAAATGAAGTGAGTTTGTTAAACAAAGCTAAAATGGAACAGGTACAGAAACTAAATCAGTTAAATTTGAATACAGAAGCATTAACGGTACCAGTGACAATTGGTCCCGTGGTTCCATTATTTGGAGAAAAATCGACCTTACCAAAAAGTACACACATTGTCAGTTCCAAGAAATAGTATAAGGAGTGAAATAGTGTCAGTAACAAATGAAATTAGACAAGACGACCAAAATACCACACTATTAGACCTACTGGTTGGTGGTTTATTAACAGAGACCCCGAGGAGAAGTATTCAATTAGACCCGAGAAAAATAGGGCCAAATTTTACACCAGTAGCAGGGAGTTCAGTAGGTCCCTCTCCAGAAGAATTAACTAGTTGGATAAACGGAATGACCAAGCCAAAAGCTCAAACACAGAGTATAAATGTGAGTCAATTGAAAGTAGATTTAGAAGAGATGATTATTGGAACAGTAAGTCCAGACAGACTAGGGACTTATACTGAGGAAGAGTTGCTGTTTTTATGTAAAAGTATTACTTGGAGAGCGAAGAATTTTCATGAGAAACTATCGGAAGTTGCTAGTGAGTTTGGTGTAGATATAGAGAAGTCGAAGGTGTTGCAGAAAACGTACAGAATGGCTTTTACTGACAAGGATTTAGAGAGTTTGAATATGTCAGGGAAAAGATTGCAGATAAAAGAATTAATGAATATTCTGAAGAAATGGGAAAATGTAGAACGATGGAGGAGTAAGTGGATGAAAAAGAAGGAAGAAACTGTTAGTAAGGGAACTTCCATGTTTCCGTTAAAGGAAACCAAGCAAGTTGAAAGGGCATGTCCAATGAGAGAAGTTCCAGGTGGTGGATATGTTCACGTACCTTGGACTAGACAAGACATAGTATCATTCACCAATGATTTTCCCAGATTGTGAGAGAAGCCAGTTGAATGGTACAAACAAGTAGATAGATTTGTAAAAGTTTCAAAGGTGTTGTTGAAAGATTTAGATGGTCTTTTTGAAATAGTGGTTCCAGCTGACTTGTGGACAGAATGTAAAATTACTGTCGAATGGCCTAAGGATGAATATCCCAGGGATGCAAGAACAGGTGCACCATCTGAAGAGGTGATGAAAAAGTACCATCAGGTCATTACTTTCTTGAAAGGGAAGATTTCTCCTAAAGAAACAGATTGGGTTAAGATTGACAGGACGACCCAAGAGCCTAAAGAGTCAGTGCATGCATATTATGAGAGAATGTTACAAGTGTTTAAGCAGTACAGTGGGTTTGAGAATATTGGAGACAAAGATATGGGACATTTTGTGTATCGATTCGTATATGGATTGAAACCAGAGATTAGTGCAATGATACAGCAGCATATGCTCTGCTGGCAGAGTAAGTCAATAGATGAGATTTTGAGGTATGCAAAGTATTGTAGTGATGACATTGATTCAAGGCTTAAAAAGTTAAAAGAGAAAATGATATGGGCACAAGTGAAGATGGCAGAACAGCAACAGGAAAATAGTAATGTGCAGCAAAGTCAGAGTCAGACTGGTCAGGGAAACAGTGGAGGTAAAGGAAAATTTAAAATGAGTAAGGAAGAAGCTAAAAAGAAATTTCCTTGTCATGCGTGTGTAAAATTTGGACATTGGAAGAATGATTGTAGATCTGGTCAAAAAGGTAATGAAGTAAATCAAAATTTAAATCCACAGATGCAGAATGAGGTGATTGGGAATCAACAGCAGCAGGTAGTTACTCAACAGTTACAGGTGCCACAACCTCCTATACCCCGTAATGTGAATGCTCATATGCAGATGTACAGTGCAAGTACTGGATTCCATGGAGAAGAGCAGTTTGGTAAGAATCCATTAGTTTCGCAGTATTTGTTGCGGTGCAATGAGAGTGATTCGGATTCATCGCAATGACGGTGCCTGAGGGGGGAGGAAGAGTGCGTACTTGCCGCATCTTTAGCGGTAGATCAGTCAGGTCTATTTGTTGATGGAAAGGTAGAAGGTAAAGATATCACCTTCTTGTTGGACACTGGTGCTACCCGTTCTACTGTGAGAGCAGCAGAAATTCCAAACCTACCCCTCTCGGGAGAAACTATCCAAGTTGTAGGCGTTGCAAATAAACATATTAGAACTCCTGTCACAGCCCCGATAGAAGTTCATATTGGAAATTTCAAAGACATGCATCGGTTTGTAGTATGTGATTCCAGTCCCATTAATCTCTTGGGCAGAGATTTGTTGTGCAAAATGAATTGCACCATTTATTGTACACCGGATGGTCTTGCCTTTATGACACCTGATGAGGATGTTGAGTACAAAGTAATGATGGCCCAGAGAGAATCAGAAGTGAGTGAATTATATTCACTCCTCACTGAGGAGGATTTGCCTGAAGAATTAAAAGCTACAGTGAAATCAGATGTGTGGGATTTCACAGGAAAAGAGATTGGGTTAATGACAAATGTAGATCTAATTCAGATTACAGTAAAAAATGGTGCTATATATCCAAATACCCCACAATACAAAATGAGTCCAGAAATAATTGCAGGAGTCACACCTGTGATTGACCAAATGATTGAACAGGGAATTTTAAAAGAAATAATGAGCAGTCCCTGTAATTCGCCCATTATTGGAATCAAAAAGCCTAATGGGAAATATAGAATAGTACAAGATTTGAGAAAGGTGAATAAAATTGTAGTGCCATGTTGTCCAATAGTGCCAAATCCAGCAGTAATTCTTTACCAAATTCCTTGTGATGCTGAATGGTACACCGTTATTGATTTGTGTCAGGCATTTTTCTCCATTCCTTTGCACCCGGAAAGTCAATATTTGTTTGCATTCCGGTTTGGAAACTGTGTCTTGGCATGATGCCGAGTTCCTCAAGGGTACACTGAGAGTCTGTCGATCTTTAGTCAGATCTTGAAAAAATGTTTGGAGACTTTGGTCATGCCTGGAAACTCTGTTTTGGTTCAGTATATTGATGACCTACTGGTGGCATCAAAAACAGGAGAAGCATGTGTAACAGACACAATTGCTTTAATGAACCATTTAGCAGAAGGAGGACATAAAGTGTCACCATCTAAATTACAATACTTTAGACAGGAAGTTCAGTATTTAGGTCACAAGATTGAAAAGGGGGTCAGGAAAGTGATGCCAGAGAGAATCAGTGTGATCAAGAAAATGAATCCACCCAGAAATCAAAAGGAAGTGCAAATGTTTTTGGGAATGGTTGGATACTGCAGACAGTGGATCTGTGGTTTCTCACTGATTGCAAAACCTCTACAGAGGTTGACACGAAAGGATGTGAAAGATCCAATTGTGTTGGACGAAGAGAGTATGGAATCCTTTTCAAGGTTGCGAAACAGTCTTTGTCAAGCACCTGCTTTGGGAATGCCAGATTACTCTAAAGAATTTGCATTGTACTGTTGTGAAAGAGATGGATGTGCACTTGCAGTTTTAACTCAGAAACCCGGAATGGCACGACGTCTGCTACCCTGGATTCAGTGGCTGCAGCATTACCAGACTGTTTAAAAGCAGTAGCCCCACTTGTGTAAGTTTGGAACAAAGTGAAGCAATTGTGATGGGTTATCCAGTAAAAGTATTTGTACCACATTCTGTTGAGATCCTTTTAACTCGCACCCGGACTCAACATATGACCTCTAGTCGGCTGACTAAATATAAGCGAGTGATTCTAGGCGCTGAAAATGTGACAGTGGTGAGGTGCACTACTGTGAACCCTGCTACATTGTTGCCAGAATCAAGATGTGAGGAGGTGAAAGAAGAAGCAGAACATGATTGTCTGGAAGTGACAGAACTTTGTACTAAGCCCCGTCCTGACATAGAGGATGAACCCTTGGAAGAATCAGATTGTGAATTGTTCGTGGATGGATCATGTTTGAGAAATGAAAAGGGTGAATTGTGTGCTGGTTATGCTGTCTGCACCTTATCAGGAGCACTAGAAGCATCCTGTTTGAATGGGGTAAACTCCGCCCAAGTCGCAGAGTTGATTGCTCTGGATAGAGCATGTAAATTGGCAAAAGGTCTAAAAGTAACCATCTACACCGATAGTCAGTACGGATTTGGAGTTGTACATGACTTCGGTCAGCTATGGATGCAAAGAGGATTTTTGACTTCCTCAGGTTCCCCAATTCGGAATGGAAAAACTGTAAAGGAATTATTGGATGCTTTGCAGTTACCAAAAAGAATTGCAGTTGTAAAATGTGCAGCACATCAATCAGGAGATGATGATGTGACAAAGGGCAACAGATACGCGGATCAATTAGCGCGTTACTGTGCACAAAATACAATGGCCATAAACAGATCAATTGAAAGAGAAAATACCGAATGCCACCTTATGTTCACAACCACATTTGAGACTTGGGATGAGGTAAGGCAAATGCAGGAAGAAGTCAGTGATGAGGAAAAGGAAGAGTGGAGTAAAACAGGTTGTAGGAAAAATGCAGAAGATGAGGTATGGGTCTATTATGATGGAAGACCAGTATTGCCAGATTCTTTACTTTCTCACATGGCCAGGATGTACCATGGACTCACACATATTGGAAGAGATGCAATGGTTAGACTGTTCAAGCAGACATGGTATAATCCAAAGTTCAGGGCCATCGCAGAAAGTTTATGTCAAAGGTGTGCCATATGCCAAAAACAAAATCCAGGAAGAAAAACAGTTGTGAGTTGGGGTGTAATTGGGAAAGCAGGAGGTCCTTTTACCAGACTTCAGATAGATTTTATTGAGTTACCACCATGCAATGGGCTGAAATACGTCCTTGTCATTGTCTGTTTGTTTTCTCGCTGGGTAGAGGCCTATCCAACGAGAAGGAATGATAGCCTTACTGTGGCTAAGCTGTTGTTGAGAGAACTGATCCCTAGGTTTGGTTTTCCAGTCACTTTGGAATCAGATAGGGGATTGCACTTCAATAATGAAATAATTCGGATGATTTGTGCAGCATTGCAAATTGAGCAGAAGCTGCATTGTGCCTATCGACCAGAAGCATCTGGTATTGTTGAACAGATAAATGGCACAATAAAGTCTAGATTAGGGAAGGTATGTGCATCCACAACACTGAAGTGGCCTGACGCTTTACCCCTTGTATTGATGAGTCTTAGAAGTATTCCTGACAAAAAGACTGGATTGAGTCCCCATGAAGTGTTGATGGGAAGAGCCATGAGACAAGCATACATACCTGCGAACAAACTGATGAATATGTCTGATGATCGTGTGCTAGATTATTGCAAAGGACTGGCTGACCTGGTGCGTTCTGTGTCTCGCCAGGTTGGAGGAGATGCCACAACGACACAGCGGAACCAAGCACATGATTTGAATCCTGGTGAGTGGGTCCTAGTCAAGAAGCACGTGAGGAAAACGTGCCTAGAACCCCGTTGGAGCGGCCCTTACCAGATCATATTGGTGACGACCACAGCAGTAAAGTGTTTTGGCTTGCCAAATTGGATACATGCAAGCCATACCCGCCTAGTCCCAAGTCCAATTGAAAGACCTGAAGAACAGCAACTGGTAAATCAAAATCGAGAACCAGCAGCTGAAGTGTGCGAAGCTGAAGAGTCTGGAGTGACAGATTCTAATGAACATTTTGACGATGAACAGCCAAGCACAAGTCAAGTAAATTGGGCACCAGATACTGGGATTGAAGAGACTGCTGTTGAGTCAGAAGAAGGTGAGGCTGCCGTTGAGCCAGAAGAAAGAGAAACAGCTGTTGAGCCAGAAATTGGACCAGAAGAGAATGAAGTCACCAATGAGCTAGAAGAAGGTGAACTCACTGATGAATCAGAAACAAGTGTTGAACCTACAGAAACAGAAATACAAAGGAACAGTGAGGGACAGATAGAAAGAAGATTGAATAAAAGAAATGGTGAACCAAACACAGAAGGTGAAAAAGTAGTACAGAAAAAGAGACCTAGAAAAGGAGACATTTGGTCAAGTGGAGCAAGAAGACTAAAGTACAGAATAGTAAAGAGAAGATTGGGGAAAAGACCAGAGCAAAGTAACGAAGTCTCAAGCCAAACAGAATCAGAAAACACAAGAAGAAAAGCAACCCGAAAATCAAAAAGAACAAGAATTCCATGCAGAAAGTACAAAGCTCCTGAATGGACCTACGTCATACTAGAAGAATTTGAAAGTTTAGGTCTAAGTGAAGAACACGACAGTAGTGATACTGAAAAAGAAGATGAGAACAAACTGCGACCACCTTAAAAGAAACTGTAAAGAGATTAAGGAGAAAAATTGTCAGTTGAATTTCAATTAAAGACTTAAGAAAGACCAAAAGACTGAGTAAAAGAAAGGGGTGAAGAAGAAAGTCATTAAGTGTAGGATTACACAGAAATCTATTTTTTAGAACATTTTAGAATAAAGTCCATATAGATTCTCTTCCGATTTTTTAGGTTGTAGACTAAAGGGATTGTTAGATTTTTGTATTTTTCTTTTTGTAGTATATCAAAATGGCAGAAGTAGAAGTGACTGAACAACCAAATTCTAGTCTAAAACGTAGATGTATTAAAACCTGCTTATGTAGTATTTTTCTATTAACGCTTATATGGATCCTGTTAATTCTTGGCATACCCATTTTTAATGTAAATAACATTGGAAATAATACTAATGATGTGTCGATTGAAGGAATGAAAGATGTTTCTAAAACCCATATGAATACTAATATAGAACAAATGGATGGAAGCATTCTCCATCATGATAAATCAATTAGTGATTTTTCGTTAAATGTTTTTACCAAGTTGTTGTATGAGTATACTAATGCTATGAATGTGAGTGATTGTTATGTCTGCATGAAATTACCTTTGTCTGTCTCTGAAGGAATAACATATCACCATCTTTCCCTAACCTATGGTGTGTCATGTAGTGTACTCAGCAGCCTATTTTATGTGACTGGTAAACTGGAATATCAATATACTGATATAGATTTAGTATTTTCAGAAATATCAATTGTAAGGGAATTAAATAAAGTAGTAAGTGCTAAAAATGCACGCTATATGGGAGAGTTCTTCCATATTACTAAAACCTTAGATGTAGAATATGCCTACAAAAATAATTTAACTTGTAACTTACATGTTGAAGAGAGATTATTCTTAGATATGGTAGAAAATAGAAGAGCAAGTTTTCAGAAGAAAGCTGCTGAACAAAAATCACAGGCACCACCTTGGGCATTTAGAGAAGGAAATTATGAGAAGGGAGAGACATACGCTGCAATGTCCCTGGACTGGTCACAGAAGGGGAAACTATGTTTGTATAGATCAAAGACTAACTATAATAATTATTACATTGGCACTAGTGAATGTGAGCATACTTTCCAAATTACTGGAGGATGGGGATTAAAGGGTGGAACTGATCCGGTTTTCCCGGGAATCTATTATGTGTGTGATAAGAAGGCCTATTATAGGCTACCAGCACGTTGGTATAGAAGCTGTTATTTTGGGATTGTTTTCCCAAAGGTCTATCATGTAGACCGTGAGGACAATAGAGTCAATGAAATAAAACAAGGACTAATACGAAGTAAGAGAGCAAGTTTTTCTGAAATAGTTGGTGATATCTTTGGTGCACTGATACCCTCAGTTGGAGTTGTTTTAAATTCACACAAAATGTGTAAATTATCCACAGTGGTTGATCGTTTATCAACAGATACTGCTGGTGGTTTCTTGATGATTGATTCCGAAATGGTGGCAATCAGATCAATGGTTTTGCAAAATCGACTTGCCCTTGATATTCTTTTGACAAAAGAGGGTGGAGTCTGTGACATGTTGAAAATTCAACACTGCTGTACCTATATCCCGGATAAAAGTAAAGGGATAGAAGGATATATTAGAAATATTACAAACTTACATAATGATTTAACCCAACTGGAGGTTGACGGTGTTTGGGAGAGACTTGGTAAGAGTTTCTCTGCGGTAAGTAAATAGTTTTCTACCTTAGGAAGTAGTTTATTAGGAAAAATAATAATGCCAATTCTTTCAGTAGCAATAGTAGTTCTAGTAATATTAATAGCGTATAAGTGTTGTAAATGTATAAGAGAAAGAAAAGATGCAAAAGACAAAAAGAATAAGAGAAAAGGAAGAAAGAGAAGAGAGAAGAAATCGAGTTAGAAGAAATAAAGGGAGAATACTATGATATGATGAAAGAGTTAGATGAGAGTGCCATAAAAGAAGAGAAAGAAAGTAAATTCTAGACAAAATGAAGGTGGCACTCGGTATGGTGAGTATTTATGATGGCTCCTAAAAGCCATCAGAGGGGGGATTGATGGAGCAGGATTTCGCGAAAGAAACCTGCTCAACCGAACACACCTATAATACGGACTAACACTAAGTAGTGTTAAAACAACTAATGTGCACCTTTACACTACATGAGGGAAGCTATGCTTTACAAAATGCATGAACTAACCAGAATTAATGCGTAAATAACCGGAAATGTAATAATTTTGTGTTTTGAACGAATCTAGAAGGTTTGCATGGCAAAGCCGCACGTGTATTAGGTAAAAAGCATAGTGAGTGTTGCTTTAAACTAATAAAATAATGCAGCTTTCCTGCTGATGCTATGCTAGGCTAACCGTTAATATGAAGTAAAGCTAAAGTGGGTGGTAAACAGTGAAAATTGCATTGTCACATAATTAATAAATGTCTGGTTTCCGTTCTTTTAGTAATGGACGAGTCCTCCATGTTTTTAAG